>CANUEZ040000076.1:3605000-4805000 GCA_948099385.1 Fasciola hepatica
TGATCGGTGAAGTATTATCCAGCCATCCGCGGACAAGAAAAAAACGCTTGTAAGGACAGAAGCACACTAAGTACCGCCGCATTGTAAGCTCAAGCAGAAGCGCGCATTTGAGGGAGTAAAAATGCGGGTAGGCGTAGGATTAACCGATGAGGGCTGGCAAATGCGAGATTGGGGCGCACGGTCTGGCTAGAACCGATGGCATAATCCAACACGTGAAAAATCTGACTGGTTTCCGCATTACGGGACAAAGCACGGCTAACGATAACTACCTACGTGAGTACACGACCCGGAAGTGCTTCCGCTTGTGACTAGAATTCCGATGCAGTGGACACAGTGGGCTTGTGCGTGCAAGAATGTTTGTACGAGCTCATGACTGATTAAGCCAAACACAACAGGTAGCAGGATAACCTAGCGCAATAAACAGCCGAGAGTGGGGATCCAAAAGAAAACAGGAGAGGTTCCAGTATTCGGTGACGCTGCAATTTCTGCGGTACCATTCATGAGTTAAAATACAAGAAGGCAGGTGCCATAATGTGGCTGTGGGTATCATTCTCTACCCAGCAAATAGAGGGCCAAAATAGGGACAAAAATATAGACAGGAGGTACAGATGACCAACGAAGAATAAACAAGAAGCTGCCCACGTTCAGCAACCCCTTGCTTCTTGAGAACATAACTTGAATATAGGAAGTAAACCGGATGAGCCAAGCTGCAGCCTTTAAGAGCTTGGACCAATCAGAGTATCGAGAAAACATGAGGGTGATGTCGGTGTGCAGGTTGGCCGTATTCACCAAAGCCGGCCCTTTCTTAGTCTCCACACCATCCGGTGGGACAGACAATACAAATCCTGGTGGACTATAATCGTTCAAAGGCATGGGTCCTCTCAACCAAATCCTTAGTTCCTATTCGGTTGAAATTCTTCTTGAAACTAGATCGGCAATACTATCTTCTGATCGCACGTGCCGCCATTGGGAAACTTTAGTATACTGATGAATAACTGCCAATTGGTTAGCGACGAAGGTACTATAACGCGTACCGGTGTTCTCTATGTAGTACCTGCCGACCATCGAGTCTGTCCAAAAATAAACTGCGTCAAAACAATCTGGCAAGCTTCGTTTTAACATCTCACTCAATCGAACACCTAAGACGGCTGCTGCCAGCTCAAGCCTCGGGATAATAACTGTTTCGATAGGCGCTACTCGCGATTTACTGCATAGAAGCACATAGTATGGGGCTCTGTCCACGGGAATTCGCCTCGCGTATGCCACCGCACCGTATCCGGTTTCTGAAGCATCACAGAATATATGCAACTCAGTGCATCCTATTTCTTTTTGGGTCTCTTTAATTATGCTTCTCGGTACTCTTATTTTACCGACGTGGTTCATAAATGATACCCAATTATTCCACAACACAGTATCTGCTGGACTGAGTGGGCTATCCCAACCTGATTCCGACCTGCATAACCTACACAAAAACTGCTTAGCCGGAAGACATAACGGAGTCACTAGTCCAAGTGGGTAAACCAGGGAACTGACGTTCGACAGTATGCCTCTCCTTGTAAAAGGCCTATCAAGCAACTGGAACTGAAAGGCAAATTCGTCCGTGACCGTATCTCACTGAAAGCCCAGTGCTCTCTGACCGGTGTCGTTCTGCTGAGGTAGCCGAACGAAACTGGCACTTAAATCAGGGTCTGGAGATAAGGCTATAAACTTCCGTGAGTTGGATACCCATTTCCTCAGCTTGAAACCAGCGTGCATCAATAACGCAGTTATCCCTGTCGCCAAAGCAGTAGCCTCAGCGCTAGTTTTAAAGGATACAAGGCAATCATCGACATAAAAACTGCTCTCTACGGCTTGCAAGACTGATGGTGACCGCATTACCTCGTGCGGGTGGCCAAATATCTCCTTTAGTATTCCACAAGCTCTACGATATCCTTCACTGGGAGGCAGCATCACGCATTACTCGATTACTTCCAGTGCCTTACCCTTACAGTAATGAAGCAAATACATCAAGCTTTAGACGCCATCCATGACCTTCGAGGTGACATACACATGAAACTGTCGAATGAACTTCCAGCACATTGCTGGCCGACCATCGAACGAAATCAACTCTACTTTAGGTAGGTCTGCCTCACCCACAAAGTGGGAAGCCGCATTCCATAACTTATGATTAGGGTCCTGCTTACCGGCTTTTTCGTCTCCCTGAACAGCAGTATCTATGAGCTCATCACAAATCGACCTGGAGTGCACCTGAACGTGCTCACGCACTCTTTTACCATAGTTGTTGAGTCCGAGGATCGCACAGACGCACTTCTATCTAACCTGTTTGAGAGTTCGGCGATCTCCAAATCTTGCTTAACTCTTAGAAACTCTTTTTTCTGGCTTTCTTTAAAAGCCTTCAAATCCTGTGCTAGTTTTTCTTTAAGGTGGCGTTCCCTAAGTTCGACAAGCAACAAATTCGACTTAAAACAACGACTATGCCGACTAGAGACTGTAACCTTGGAGCCATGAACAAAAAAACCTATCACGAGGGACTTGCTGGGTTCCAGCGATGATTTGATCCGATCCGACCCCATTTTCAGATCGGTTGAGTCCAGTGGTCACCTTATTGCTCCTTGTAGTTCGCATCGTTCCAGAGACAGTGTCAAAGTACTACAACGACCAAAACGCTCAAGTCATGGTCCGGGTGAAGCCTGACCAACGATTCAATTATCGATTCACCGACTAATACGCTTCACTCGTTCTAAATAGCACCTTGGAGCCTCAAAGCAACGCGTAGCCCAAATCGACGCAGAACCCAAATCAAGAACACGATTGCTCTGCAAATTCTACGGTACTTTGACAGTGAGCCTCAGTCACTATCCAGCCAAAAAGGTAGTCAAAAATAGGACAAAATTCTGTAAAGGAGGAATAGTTGGCCGAAAAGAGTAAATAATAAATACCTGTCCTGAAGTCCAAACAAAAAGATCAAGATCTCCACGCTTAATCAGGCTCGAAGAACAATTTCCTGAGCGTGGCAGCCAAAAATCAGCGTAAACGAGCTGAACGACTACGGTCAGTCGACGTGAGCGAGAAAGTGAAACCGAGGAGTAATAGAACAAAACTGTCAAATCAGTGCTTCTCACTACCGTGCCAACTGTCCTCCAAGTAGTCTCAGTAAGAAAGCACAACCATAAAAAGAAAAAGTAAGTGCACCAAGCGTAGAATAATTGTCGACCACAAAACAGTGTCAGCATGGATCAGGTTAGAGAAGGCAGTCCAAAATTGGTCATAGAGTATAGGAATGTGAGCAGAAGAGGAATTTTTCAATCAACATGGATGTTAATTACGAATCGTAATTAGAGTTTGTCCTTTTGTCTTCTGTTTAGTTACTTATTAGTAGTGAGTACATGCATCGTGAACCCCGGACATTCGTAATGTATTTTCCCTGTTTCTAAGGTATCACATCAGTTTATACTTGAGTTTCATGGTACTTATTACATGAACAGTTCACGCATTTGTTCGTAACCTTGTTTTCCCGAAAGTCTACACTTTTACTGTTATATAATCTTTCTGAGTGTTTCATTTGTACTGCCGAGCGGAGGCTCGAACTCCCAGTCTTATCGTTTCTGTCACTTCACTCCACTATTGGCCATCATACGTCAACGGCATTAACAGATCTAGTGCCGGATTCGCCCATTCATGTTGACACGTGCCTTTGTTTACTCCACAGACTTAGCTCATTTGTACTTATTTGTTAATGACACTTTTTACCATTGCAACCACAGTCCAATTCACGCGTTTGTAATCGATTTATTGATCTTTGACGATAAACGCTCTTGATTTATTGACTGTACCGCAACCGGACTGCGCTACAGTTTCGTTCAGCTGCCTGCTAAGTGGACCGTTTTTATTTTCTGCGCTGTCCCGATTTTCGGAAGCTTACTGCCCATTGTTCTTGGTTTCTCACCTGGCTGTAAGTCCTTTATTTGCTGTATTTTTATGTTTATTGTATTATTTAGAACCACGAATTATCGATAAACACGGTTGTTCGATTGGAATTTGTTCTGCTGCCCGTAATCGTGTTCTGCCCATATCGTGCGTGTATCTAGTGAAACTAAGTTGCTGCTAGATTCACAGCCCTAGACATCGGGATAGTCGCAACAATGGACATTACACCGTCACTCAGAGGCTCACTTCCGACGCCCCTCGGAGTACGTACAAATCTGTTCGCCTCGCTTCACTCGGAGGCAAGCATCACGGGGTGTTTATTTTCTTTCATTCATTGACGGCGAGCAATGAATTTCCCGGGTCCCTTTGCCCATAGGTTTTAGCGGTTAACCCCAATCGGCCTTCTGCTGATGAGGCGCTTGCGGTAGAATGTTTTCGGGAAGCAACCTAGAAGAAATCACCGAAAGTTTCCTTGCAAACTAGAGAATAATGACAATTTCTCTGCGCGTAACTGGACGACACTCAGCTCGAAAACAAACCCACCCTCTAAGAATTCCACTGTACCTCTGGTGTGCTTTTCGCTGAGGGAAGGGGGTGATCCGTTGAACCCTCGAAACTCTTTTATTTTCTAGTTACCCGGAATAACACTCAATACTCCCGAACACTCCGATATCAATCTCGTGGGCCTCAAGCTAAATTTCTTCAGTGACTACGTCAGTCTAGCCAAGTGGTTCGCGGCCGCTCCAACTTAGCGAAACCACCCCATAATAATCGCCAACCGGGTGCAGTGGGCCTGCTGTTGGCAGCATTACTGGTGTCCGACAGCTGTAAGTGTGGGATCCCGTCGATGCACTTACCAGGCCTTGAAGTTATGGAGTTTTCCTTTCATTGAGTTTTGCTGATCAAACACCGGCGAACCCCGTGTCGTAATATTTGCATGCTACAGTATAGGCAGTTTCTTACGTCCTCTACTAATTTCCGGCTGATCGACGCTGCGCACCTGGTCGCGGTCTTCCTTGAGGCATAGTTCACTTTGGAGGGTGGGGATATCACCCCGAACGGATGGTCAATCGCCCAATGTTTTGCCCCAGTTTTGTCCTGATCGTTTCGGTTCTGATACAGGAATCGCAATGCAGTTCTGTTCCGCACTGACACTTCCACTGGCAAAAATGTACAACCCCATGAGTTGCAACAAAGTGCTACGAATGTAATTCTGTTCGACCATGCGGCCATCGGTCGGTATTCGCAATGGGAGAGTCACGCTGGAGTAATGCGACGTTTCTCTGGTAGCCTTCCGTATCGTCTCCAACGTGATTTATTCCTCTTTGGACAACGATAGATGATCGAATCTGGGGTCATAAGACCGATGGCCGTTCAGACTCTGCAGCCGCAATATGCAGGGATCAGCATTACTTTCGAGAGTGTTACTTGTTTTCAGCCTGCTGAGGCAGAAAAGAGGAATCCATGGGCCCAAGTCTCAGTAAGCTCGGGTCCAGCACCTAGTGTGCTTCTGGCTTGTTGCAACCAAGAATAAGACTCACATCACCATATTTTCAGTTTATGGTCCTTACTTCCTAAAGGCGAGGAAATCTGGATAAGGTCGAATCTAATGACTTGGGCGCTCGCATAGGCAGACCTTTCAGTGTGGACGCCTCTGTGGCTTCGGCTTGTTCATTGTTGTCCAGGAACACGAGTATCGGTGGTACACGGCCAGCAGCTACCACATGGGTCCCAATCACCGTGCTCACTGCCAGTGACGCGGAGATTCCCTCAGGTTGGTGTTTCCTCGCAAAAAGCTCATTCGTCAAAGTTGTATGAGGTCCATCGTTAACAAAAGCTAAGGCCCTAGACGTCCCGCTAGGAATCAGCACTCCTACAGGCACTACATCCAAAACAAACCGCATTGTGATTAGACTGTCGCGCTGAGAAGATCGGGCTCGGCTTTTTATTCCCTTCCGATGCTGTTGTCCTCACCTGGTGTGGCAACGAAAGATACCTGCCCGGCAGCCTTGTTGGCCTCCTCTAGCTTCCACTCGGCAGGCCGCTTCTCCATGTGGGTTATAGATGTGCATGAAGTAAACTCCTGCCTCGTTGGCCACTTCCCGACGTTCATTTACTGGGGCCTTAAGGAACCTTGGGCAATCTGTCACTCAGTAGTCTTTTCATAAGCTTTGATGTAAGGTGAAGTAACATCTCAGAACAAAATGGTATGTGCTCATCCAAATATGATGTTTGGGGTGATCTTCCGTGGCATTTCGTGTTTGGCCGGTACCTGACAAGGTCAGTCTATAGCTACCTCGTACGGGTCGGCCAAATCTGCTGTGGGCTATTCTCACCTGCTCCCCTTAGCAATTGGTCAGGTCCTCGAACACCACCTCGCAGTCAAACTGGTTCATAATCTACTTCTTCGGTCCAACAAACCTGCGGTCCGGATTGTAGATGGCGGACTATCACCTTCATCGCATACTAAAAGTCGAGACAGGGCCTGCAGCCAGAAGACTTACGGCGAAGGGGAAATTCGGCTTTTTGAACTCAGGTTCGGACTTGGGGTGGATATCACTCTTGGTCCGCTTAGCCTCATGCGTAACATCAATCCACTTTCGGGCTACCACGAATGGTAGACCGGAAAAGTCCATCAGAATCTCACTTGCTCTCCTATAGATTGATTTGGGTCGGGGAAGACAGCAACCATTTGTATCACTATAGACTCACTCTTGGTAATGGTGGGATGGGAGTAGCAGGCTTCCCCCTGGACCTGCCATCTCGGCCTCCACGAATGCTTTAAACCCCTGTTGACGTCCGTCAGACATGGCCAACTCCCTTCCAGGAATATAAGACGAGGCTTGAAATGATGCAGTTTACTTGACGACCCGGGGCAAGAACTTCCCCTTCATGACAAAGCTGGCTATTGTCCATAACTCGTTATTTCGAGCTAGAGTGATGAGTAGCGAAATAAGTGGATCCCGAAGCAAAACAAGATTGATTCGAACATTCTACGGTACTAGACTGGCAAAACATGAACGTACAAAACATATACAAACCTCATTTTCGCGGCCAAAACGATTACAAAACGAGAACTGAATGTTGAGGACGTTCAGTAACACGAGCAATCTTCACGAACAGGTCTCAAGGTTACATCAAACTGAGCCACATTTGAGGAAAAGGTGCAATATAAACAAGCGCGTTCAGAATGTATAGAATGACGTGTGTCGCTAAATGTGTGGCATTCAATAGAGAATCCACGTTGGTGGGAACGAGCAGGTATGAGAAATATTCGGTAGGAATTTTCTGCATACGAGCGGCACTGCTTTATTCATTTTCTGCATCGTTTTTGATGACTCATCCGCCAAGCTCTTTTCGATTATCTTTATCTGCTGCCTGTTGCCACTCTGATTGAAACATCCTTGGCTTAAATTTATCGACATTTTTACGTTCAGATATACCCTCGGTAACAAATGAACGGGCACTGGCTGGACTATCAGACCTAACAGTGTGTAGGGAATTAGAAACCGACCCAGTGAGTCACCGCTTTACCTTATCTCCTGGTTATGACTGTTTCGATAAACTTGCAGGTATGTTTGTGCTTTTTGTCGCCACAAGTTGGCCATTTTGGGTATCTCGTTTTTCGATGGGACAAGGCGTATCCGATTACGGATCCCAACTTAAAAGCCAGATAGACTCTTTGTCGTTACCATACCGAATTTTGCAATGGACAGCTCCAAAAACATACAAATCTGGAATATGCCGTCACAGAGACCCAAACAGAGAACCAAGTTCACGGTGTGAGAAAACGAGCACGTGAGTCATACAGGTCCAGACGGACCGTTAACAATCGCGCATTGGTCGTGAATGAGCAAGGAGTGGTGCACAAATAAGTAGGTGGTACGAAACTCACAAAGAATTTAATTACTCAAGTATCTTCACGCATCCCTGATACTGTAAGTTCCTCAAAGTATTTCCCCCTGCCATTCGCTATAACGCCATTTAAGCGGTGTATAAGGCAGCATCCAAGCAAAAGTCGGATAATGAAAGATGATTTAGCCGGACGTCAGTTTGGTGCAAGACCGTAGAACGCATATACAAAAAGCAGTCTTGTTCGCTCCTGGTTGATGGCAAGATATTAACGCCAGAACAATAAAAGTTTCTTAAGGAATGATCATATACGATGAAGCCACTGTTGTTCGTGGACGGAACAACCCAACAAATAGATGACGGCCCGGCTGTGAATGTTCGTCATCTGGACTTTAGTATTGTCGTCAACCGTGTAAATAATCGGCCGCCGGATTTCATATTTCAGACCTTCGGGATAACCTGAAAGGTAGGGAATTTGATAGCACACTTTTCTGTGGATCATAGTTTATATCAGAATGGGCTTTTACGTGTCGAGGTTGGAACGTGCTTATAGTGATATGACACAGGGCTCAGCGCTGGGGCTTTTGCCCCTTCAGCTCTATTCAAATGACCCAACGAAATGATTGGTCAACCCGAGTTTCATATGTGTTGATGACGTGAAGTTGACGATTTAGTACGCTATTAACATACTGCCTCGGCGCACAGGACTAGCGGGACGTGTGGCGTACGGACTCTACTGATGACTGCCTTCGCGAATCGAATTATTCTTCTCTGTCAGTCAGAAAACCAAATTCCAGCCACAGAGATATTCTTGCCAGTCTGCAGAGCGAAGAGCACTGAGCGAGAAACGATCAGGATGATCCACAAGAACGTGCGTCATACTGACGATCGGGTCAGGAACAGCTTGGCTGGGCCTGGTCAACCAAGGCTTATAAAGGGGTGGAAATAACGGTGGTGACTTTCGGCAATAAATGCGATACCACTACACTGTCCGCAAATGGATGCATCGATGGGGTCTACCCTCGAATTTCGCTAAATGCCACGCCACCAAGGCGGGGGAACTGGCGGCTATTTGTTTTGGATGGTGTTGGGGCCAAAAGACCTAGGTGTCACAGCCACGCAGGACCTACCGCCTCCGACACAATGCCCGATGGCGGCAAACGTGCGACAGTAATGTTAGCTGGGACGTGCAAGACTGTCACGTGCAAAATTCTGAAGCCTCCATTTCGTTTGGCAGGGTTTTAGCGTGATTTCTTCTGGAGTGTTCCGTGCATGTATGGGCTCATTAATATTGCGTCTGGAAAACTTGCCGGGCCCGGCAACTAGAATGGTCACCGGTCAAGGTAGAAAACTTTACTTCCGTCTCCTAGAGTATCTTTGTCTCTCTTCTTCGACATGCCGTAGAGGCTAGGGTGACTCAGCAGATGTATGCAAGACTGTAAAGTGTCTCTTGGGTATATATATATATATATATATATATATATATATATATATGGGTGGTTCATTCGTTTCTACCCCTCATTGCTGCACCAACGGACAGGACCGGCTGCAGATGGGGCATTCACTCGTGGAAATGAGAACTAAGGTTTTCGGAAATAGGATTTTACCTCTATAGGATCTACTGTGTGGGCAAGCTGACACTTGCAGCAACGCATCAGCTGTGAAAAGTGCCTTGGATCCGCGCCGGAACAAAGCGCCCCCAGAGCTACCTCTATTAATACCGGGGGTGAGGAAGTGAGCCCCTGGTAATTTTATCAGTAGACGTGCACCTGTGGTGGAATTGTTGCCACTCAAGTCCTGAATTTCAGACCAAACACATAGTGTCCAGTGTTGGGAGCTGAGGAAGCGCTTTGACAGCACAACAGCTTGGACGCATGATTGGTCTCGACCACTCTCGTCCTGCGCAAACGGAACTGAATGGAGCTGAACTATCAGTCCTGCTTTTGGAGTACCCTTGGAACCACCTCCAAGGTGATGTGGCGGCCACCAGAACTAGCATTTTTCAAGGCTGAGCTAGACCGATGTTAGTCACAATCCTTTCCTTTCTGCTTTTACCGTCATATCCAACAAAAAGACACTTCAGTTAGCTTTTATTCGTGAAGACTCCACTTTTTTCCAGCCTTTATCTCCTCTTATGGACTGTGTTCGTCCGTGGTTAAAAATTTTCGTTTATCTTCTTTTATTGCTCTTCTTTTTCTCCCCCCGCTAATTCGTGCCACCACAGCTGCCATACCTGTCATTTGAGCCGTCCGGCGATAGGAAGGTTGTCTCCTGGGAGGTATATATAGTGGCCAGGTCAAAGTCATCTAGTGGTGGGATGGACCATACCGCCTACAGAAAACTCGGTTCTTTGTTCCATTACTACAGACCAGCCCACCACCAAGGCATATGATCATTACCGTAGTACTCGTTGTCACCGTGCGGCGGGACTCACCTGGAGCTCGTTGGTGCCAGAACCCGAACTTAGCAAGTGGGCCAAAGCCGCAAGTCCTGTGAAGTAACCTGATCTACCAGGCAAACCAGCAAAATTGACCACACAGAAGAGGCATACCCATTCTAGTAAGGTCTGAATACCGCCATGGGGAACACTCGAACTCTGTGGACACCGACGGCATACAGGCCCCTGCTGGTGTTCTGCGAAGTAGCACAGAGATCGCGTGATCCCCTTTGTCCGCCACAGTCCGGACACAGTGACAGAAGAAAACGGGGAACTCCTCTGTTTTCTGTCTCTAACAAAACGGACTGCGCTGACCTAGTGTTGGTGGGGGAATTCAACGCACCCAACATAGGCTGGGTGGGAAGTAGCGGAACCACCACCGAATCTGAGGGAACACTCATAAACCTGTCGGAGCTGTGGAGCCAAATGAAAAGTGTTGGCGAGCCGGCCAAAATCGCATGGGTCGAGCACAATCCCTTCTAGGCGTCACATCCACCACTGGGTAGCGCGACATCGGCGGAATGATGACCCACGAACCGCTGGGTAAGAGTAGAAAGAGCACGCTCGCTTTCCAAATCAAGGCCTCAAATAAGCCAAAGGACACGAGATTCGTCAGAAATGTTGGAAGAATAGATAGAGGAGGAATAGATAGGGGTGGTTTATTAGCACTGACGCACTAAGCTGCCCCTGCCAAAAGCTTGAAGATCCATAATAAGCCCTCTTGGCAGACACCTGCCACTAGAGAGGTTTGTAAGTCGATTCTCTCAAATCCAGAAACGCGTAGCCAATTCAAATGAACCCCAAAACCAGAACAAGATTGATTCATAGTTTCTGCGGTACTAAACTGAATTTTACAGAAGATAAAAATGTGCACAGACCTCAAGTATGCGGCCAAATAAACTCCACAGTAAAACTCAAGGGTTCAAAGCACCGTGGCTCAAGCACGACAGTCAGAAACGGTTCAATGCCAAGTTCAAAGGTCTCACTTGGGTAAACAAGCGTTAAAAAATGTGGCGTATGGACGAGCTTCTCAAAGTTATGTCAAATATAGTCAAGTTCACGAAGCTCGTGAAGCGTTTGGAGGGATTTTCGATATTTGTTCTTTACAGAGCTTTATAGCGGTTGAAATGTTGCTGGCGGAGTTATCTCGCAGCCGCAACTCAAGTGAGACATGCAAAAAAATGGGAAAGTGCCTACAAGGTGCCATTGTGAGCGGAATACAAACTTGCAGGAAAACTAGCTTTGCATGTGAAGTCAAACAGAAGAGATTCTACTGATATATACAATCCAAGGCCGCCCTTGAGGAAAGTGTTGGAAAACTATACCTCGAGGATGACGGAGTGGGCTCGAGCAACAGAGAGGAAGCAAACTTTCCATTGAAATTTTTCAGAACGTACACCGGATCCATAGTGGTACACATTTTGAGCTTCCACCTCAGCGCTTGCCCTTACTCGAGGACGTGGATATCACTCCACGGGCAGCCTTAAAGACTCTTCAGGGACTAAAACCACGTGGGGCTGCAGGGCTGGATGCAATTCATCCAGCAGTGGTGAATGTCCTAGCAAAATAAACTGTCACCCAAACCAATTGCTGTTCCTCACCTCAGTCCGCGAAGGCAAGGTCCCCACAGACTGGAAAGAAGCCTTAATTGTAGCATCCACAAAAATGGCCCCCGAACCGACAGGTAATTACAGGCCATTCAGCCTAACGAGCGTAATAGACAAGCGTATGGAAATGACGTTCACGGGCCGGATTGCCACATGCAACCAAAAGTGGCATGCTAAATGACGCGCAACGTGATTTTGTGGAAGAACGCTCCTGCCTCACAAACCTAGCTTGCTTTCTAGACGGTGTCAATCGCCAACGTGAAGAGGGACTAGAGGTCGAAGTCAGCTGCCCAGACTCCAGGAAAGATTTTGGTGCTGTAAACCATAGATTGCTGGCAGCGAAACTGTCCGACTTTGATCTCAGTCGCCCACTGAGAAGTTGGATTTTTGACTTCCTTGAAGGCGAAACCTTCCGAGCTGAGATTGGTGGCCAATAGCCCAGCCCGGGAGAGGTGGTCAGTGGAGTTCCACAGGGATCAGTTCTAGCCCTGCTTCTGTTTCTGCTGTTCATCAGCCACCTCACAAACCATCTAGGGAATCCGCATAACATTCGCGGACGACATTAAAGTGGGGGGAAAAGGTAACAGAAGCGACGTGTCAGCTGATACTCAAGTAGTGATACACTGGACCGCAAAATGTGACCTCCCGCTAAATGCCTCCAAATACTAACCACTGGTAGCCTCCTCGGTCCCGCTTTCATTCGACGCGCCCAAGGCTCACTGGAGGTTACGCCAACAAAAATGGTGCAAGATTCAGGAGTAAATACTTTCCGTCATTTTACACTATCTTCCCAGTGTGTGGAGGCAACTGGAGCCGAACACTGAAAGCCCCCTCAGCTCGGACGGGCTCTGATACCTAATAAACCCAAAATCATTTCGCCGTTTTACCAAGTGGAAGTTCGATCCCACAAGGCCCAGTTTGTCCGAGCTTGGCCGCTTTACCTGCAGAGGGATATAAGCTGTATAGAAGGAGTGCAACATGTTACCGCGAAAAACGGTAGAGGGCTAAGGGCGCAAGTCGTCCGAAGAAACACTGGCCTATCTAAATCTATTATCTACGCAAACGAGAAAGCTGTGAGGCGATCTAATTGGAACTTTTGGGTTTATGAAGGGCACCAATGCCATCAATCCATGCACGGATTTCCACCCTGCTCCTATGGGTGGCTTCAGAGGTCATGAACTTAAACGGAAGAGGGAAAGATCGAAAATAAAATTCAGACCTAAATTCTTCACGAATCGGGTGGTAAACGCCTGAAATAAGCTGCTGTCGATAGACTTCTGGTGTAACGCATCTGATTTCAAACACAGGCCGAACCAGGCTTGGCCAGAATTGTTCCCGGAGTGTCAGCAAAACAGGCGGTCATGACTTTCAGCGACGGTTTGGAGCGGAAGACATTGAACCCTAGCTTCGCTCCCGCCCCTTACGCGAAAGTATTTGAAAATTCCGTCCTAGTTAAGCCGTCCAGACGACAATTGATCAATGCCCTCTCCAAACCTTCATTTCAATACTTTTGATGGCATCATTGAGGTCACAACATCTGTGTCCACACGCAGAACCAGGCCCTTCACAGAAAGTGAGGCCTGGTCCTGCGGAGAGAAACCAGTGTCGTACCTCCACAATAAATTAAGCAGACACCATGCTTATTGCTGAAAAAAATCAAAACTGCCGCCGGCCTGGAATGAGGTTCCTAAAAGGAGAGGCTGACGTACGGTACTCTCCGGTTGCACTCTATGTATATGCGGTATAAATGCCCCGCAAGACAAAGGTGCCATTGAGCCCTGACTGCCGAGACCGACAGAAAAATGTGAGGTACGACATTAGACCGCAGAAAATCATGTGGTGTGCACGCACGTGGCAATTTTCTGCGCGAACGATACTTGGCTGGACACTTCTCGGGCCCCTGACGAACGAACTTCAAGAATCTGCACCAATAAATTGCTTAACTGTTGCTGAGAGAAGTGCCTCTGTAGAACACAATCAACTTTTCGATATTGAATCCAACGGTCCATCTCAGGAAGGCTAAGTTCAATCAAAAGAAGATCAGTCGGTGCTTTCGATGGCAAATTGAAAGGCGGGACGTCACAGTGGGCAACACGAAGTGCTATACCCAAGAGACCACCGTCAAACCACCTATCAGGAAATGAGGAAGTTTCCCGGAGGCGTTTGAAATATCCCAAAGAAGGACATTTTCGGGTAGCCCAGTTGAAAGTTAAACACCAGCAGATCACCCAAAGCAGCTTAGAATAAGCCGACCTAGTGACGGCGTACGATACCTGGGTGGAACTGCCGGCCGCGAAACAAAGTACCCTTTGCCAAAGCGAAAATTGCTGAACTGAAGTCAGTTTCCCTAAACGAACTCAAAATGACTGCGATGGTGTTGGGTTTAAAGGTAGCAACAATGCTAAAGTAGAACTGTATTACCGTCGGACCGAGCCTTGCATCTTGAACAGATCCTACAGTTGTGTTACATTACAGGAAACGGAGGAAACGAAGAGGGTGTTCGAAACATCGAAGAGTTAATCCACTCGTAGCAGAACACAGCGTTGAAAATATTGATGATTGGAGCTCGAAACCACATACAAAGGACAAAGTAGCTTGCAGATTGCCTCGCGCCGAGTTATCCAACATTTTGTTCCATTTCATGCTCTACAACTATTCAAATCGACCCATTTTTCCTGAACAGTTGCAAAATGTATAGTTGAGAAGGAAAAAATCACCAACATTTCATTTACAGTTTAAGTGAGGCTTATTAGCTATGAGCAGATTGTGAAATCATTTCTGCCCTTGAAGAAGGACGTTTAGTTACATTTTATACAATATTGTTTGTCACATATTTTGTACACGGTAAAACTTTGGGATACTCTGATAGATGCCAGTATTCGATCAATTTCGTGCTTATGTGTGTTTCGATACTGTCCGCCGTACAGTTGTTTTGGAAACTTATTCATAATCAGAAACCGGTTTCCATTTCTTTCGGAAAATTTGGTTCAGTAACTTTATGTAATTCCTCTGGTTCGTGACCTTTCAATTTTACGCGATATCTCACTGAGCGTAGCATCTACGTTCAACTTCTGTGCTGAAGCTTCTAAATAAACTTAATTTAGCCAGTTGATGCGATAGTTTACTACTTGAGATACATAGACTAAGCTCGTGCGGCGAAATGTTTTACTCTGCGAAGCCTTCATTTTCATTGTGCGTCTAACCGTGTGCGTCGGTCTTCTGATGAAAATGCCAATTTCAAGTCATGCAGCAGGATTTGAAATTGATTCCTTATGGGTTGTGCAAATGGTGACTACGGCGGAAGCCTGTTTCACTCGCAGCTAACACAGGAAGTTTGTAACCACAGGCACTGACGATAAGTTATACGTAGGTTGGGTGAGAATCATGGCCCCTTCCTGAACCTCAGACAGCCATTTCTGCGGAGGGATTTCGGCCGGCGGTGTGAAGACCAAATACCGAAAAGCCTTCCAAATGTTGAACGTGCTTTGTAAATTTGACTATATTTGACATTACTTTGAGAAGCTCGTCCATACACCACACTTTTTCACATTTGTTTACCCATGTGAGACATTTGAATTTGGCATTGAACCGTTTCTGATTGTCGTGCTTGAGCCATGGTGCTTTGGACCTCTTGGTTTTACTGCGGAGTCTATTTGGTCGCATACTTGAGGTTGTGTATATATTTGTATCCTTTGTGAATTTCAATTTAGTACCGTAGAAATTCCGGAAGCTTTAGCAATAGACAGCTTGCCAATGGGACCAATTGTCTCTATTAGATCGATCGCCAATAGATTGTCTCATCTCAGAGATATAGCTTTCGAAGAAGTGTCTATCTCCCACGTCGACATACTAATTGGATGCTATGTACCAGAGGCTCATTGGGTGCTTGAACAGAGCATAAGCAATCGAAAGGAACCAATATCTGCTCAAATTGTTGGGAAGGACTGTAACCGAACCAAGTCTTTGGCTAACATGCACATGATAAGTCGAGAACCCGAGAGGTCAGCTGAATGCAAGCTATGCAACTCCCTGCATCGATTACCAGATTGCTCGACCTTTCATGGGATGAGTGAACCCGATCGGTGGTGCACAGCAAAAAGGATTGGCTTATGCTTTATGTGTTTGAACAACTCTCATCGAGCCTCTGAATGCAGCTTAAGAGTGAAATGTGACAAGGAAGGATGCTTGGGTTTTCATCACTCGTTACTATATGGCCCTCTGAACAATAGGCCTATTCAACAGGATGAACCCAGAATTGTCTGTTCAACGGGGCATGATGATTTCAATTCGGCGAGATTAGGCATCGTACTTGTCGGCATCGTGACACCTAAAGGATTGAGGGGGGTCAATGCATTTTTGGACACGGGGTTGGATACCTCGCTGATAACTCGCGAGCTTGTGGAAAGTTGTGAACCAGTTGGCGAGCTTACCTCGCTCACTATCAGCACGATATCAGGAGGTCATGTTATCAATTCTGTGAAGCTGATCCTAAAGTGAACGTCTTTATCTGGTGAGGGGACCACAGAATATCACGGATAATCGCCTTTTGATTTCGGGACCCGTTACGAACTTGGCTACGCATTGCTCAAACGTGTGTGCACATGCGTGCGAGCAAAGAACACGTGCTTCACGCAGGTCCAGAACAAGGATATGACAAAGTAGCGCTTTGGGCGCGAACAAACGACAATTGGTCCATAGAAACCAACAGTTCGTAAAGACACGTCAATAGTGTAGGCAAGTGAGCGATGTGAAGAAAAACACTGGACGGCAAAGGTTCTAGGGGGATTTTCCATGACCGGTCATTACATCGTAGAGTAAACCAAAAGCCCGAACCACGGAGGCAAGATGTGAAGTCAGGTCCAGATTAGAAGGATTCAGGGGAAGTGCCTCCCTGTCACCATACAACACCACAACATGAACCCCACAAACACCGAACTTACCACGGGTTCCCAGCCTAGTTGGATTCACGCTAAATATGTAACAACGGTTGGTTTTTATGTCTTGCTTTGCAGTTGATATCATAGTACGGTGAAATGTCTTTCCCAACCTACCTTCTCATTTAGCCAAACAGCCCAGTTTCACTGTAGGTTTTTCGCCCGGAGCCCAACTGCGAATCGATTTGTGTGCCCCCTTCCTCTCATTCCTTTGTATTTCAAGCTCGTGTTTCCGTTTTTCTCAATTCCATCCCCCCAATGACGCATCCAGTAAATGCAATAAGGAACTAGAAATGCTCAAGTATCGTTCACGCGAGCACCATCAAGACAGCCTCGAAAAGGAACAAATAAGAAGCAAAAGGTGGGCGCTCGACAAACCGTCTGTAAAGTCCAGCCACCGGAATGTACCAGCGAACTGTGGCAACCAATTTCGACACAATTCAAAACGAAGTCGATTCCAAATAGCTACTATACTACATGCAACAAGAATAATGAATTTTACAATAATCAAACTTCAGTAGTGTTCCCTTTGGGCTCTTATTCTCCGAATTGAACATATCAACAACTGTAGCTGAATTACAGCAAAATGTTAGACACAGAAGATGAGATTACTGAATACAATCACAACGAAGTTAAAGCTGAGAGACTCATGCTCGAAGCAACGGTAGGAGTCCGGTTTGTGACAAAGATTTAGAGCAATAAAACGAACAATCGGAATTCCGGCAAGGATAGTTCATACGAATGAAAAATGTCGTTTGTAACATGAATGCTAATGCATGTAATGGGGAATTCCTTTACACCATCTGTCCCGAAATTTCACACCACACCAAGGTAGTAAAGCATCCATTAACAACCGTGCATTGTTTTTACATATACAAGGTAGTACCTGTGTTGATTCGTTATTTATGTTTTCCTTTTAAAGTAGGAAAAGTTTTTTACCTGCGCAGGCTGAAACCAAACTACACCAAGATCGAAGTTGTAGCTTCGAGGGCTTTTCTCTAGCCCTACAGGTACAAGTGTCTGGAAGCACGGCGGGCCCGCGCCAGCTGTCGTCCTAGAATACGGCCCTGTATTGCTCGGACCTGGAATTTGTTTTATCGCGTGCAGTGTCGCTCACCCGTGGCGCGCAGATCGGTTGCGTCGGGCCTTTGCGTAGGTGGTGGTTTTTCGCATCTGCACTAGCTTTCATTAGGAATTAATGTTATACCAGTTCCAGTTTCATGTGTTGAGCCACTGGTGTTTGATGTCGTTGTAATTACTTTTCGATTTGTCTTCCGTACGAACTAAGCTGTGTTCATATGTCATCGGAGTTCACTTTCGGTGCTGTTGTGTATTAGTGTACGTGTGTAACGATTTCTGTATGCGTTTGATCTGACAGACTGCCCACTTGAGGCATTTGCCATGTATGATCGCGAGAGGGACCAGAGAAGACGATTCGGCTCGGGCCGCCAGGGTGGATTTCGCAGGGGATTCGGTAATAGGCAAGGTTTTCGTCGCGATGGGCCTCAAGACGATCGCCAAAGTTATCGGGATAATGATCGCAGTTTTGTGAACCGCCCTTACGAAAGAAACGGAAGACCGCGACCACTTGATTCGAGGCCTCGCCCGTCTTTGGAGGAATTCAGACCACGCAATGACCGGCCCCCCGTAAGATCGGGTTTTTCAAACGAGTCAAATATTCAGTAAGTGCAGGACACTCTTCTAACCCTTTTAGACGTAAGCGGCCGCACAGTCCCACGGGTTACAATCGAACAAACTATGATGCGAAAGTTATGAGAACAAATGCGGATGCAATCACTAGGAATGGACGTCCGTTTGTTTCCGATTCGGGTAAGTCTGGGTAAACTTAGTTCTCCGTTCACGGTTGGTTCAGTACATCTAAAGATACCTGTGGTTTATCAAGTGCTCCATTTTCACCTAAATCTTGTAAGCGTTTTAAAGCCTGTCAAAATGTACAACTATCAATGCGTTGCTCGGATGTTTTGCCTTGCCACCACTTTAGAAAGGGCGTTGATAATCCAGTTATCTTGCTCCACTCAGAACTGCAGGAAGGAATTGCTGAATTCTGTAAATAGCAGAAAGCTTGTCATTTATTTCTAGCTCCGGATGCATTGAAGTCGGCGTTCTCTGATATTCAATCCGAAGTTATTCTTTGTCCTCATAGCGAGTACCCGAATAGTGTTAGTCTCCATTCGAATCCTGTGTTGAACGACCATGTTTCTGTTGGTAAGCGGTTGAACTGACCTTGAAGTTCTTCGATGCATGGGTGATCTAGGACAGGAAGCACGCGCGGGAGCCGTTTTCGTCATCGAGGATTACCAAAGACATTGGAAGTGCACGTTGATCCATGTTCTCGTGTTACTGTCAAGGCTGGCATATTATATTATGCGCCTGGCCCTGGCAACGCATAGTACAAATCACATACAGGAAGAGATAATATGAAGTGGTATGTAATCGCAAAGAAATTGCAATCCACGTAAATTACTTGGGGTTTTGCAGGCGGTTGTGCTACTCTGTCGCTCAGTCGGATGTAGGAGCATAATTATCGGAACCTCGCCGGCCTTTCTTTTCAAAGATTCACCTATAACCTTCGCAGAATTGAGTGGAACCTGCAAGACAGCAAGAAAATTTCAGACGAGCCAGTCATCGGTTAATGAGCCTCTGTAATACGAGCTGCGCAGCACGGCTAGGTACAATGACTTCGTTCAGTGGTGAGATACATTCTCCACGTCGCTGCTGTTCTCATGTATGCTTGGTATCTTGAAGAAGACGGTTTCCGGGAGCAAAACCCACCATATCGTTGAACCCTGCCATGGCTCGTCCGCGTCCTTCTGTCCATTGATACCGGACTCGCTGTATTTGCCAATAACCGCCGTACTGATGGTCGTCCCTTATCCGTGACTTGAAGACGTGCTCGGTAGCGCGCAGCGCTGCTCTTCCGCATTCCGGTTTGAACAGGACTTTTGATAAGCCGATTTGTCCATGTTCAGCTCCGGGGCACGTGAAATGTTACGGGGATGCTAGTTTAGCAGTTAGAATGACGTTTCTATGTCAGTGCATCGTTCTGGTAGCGGTTTTCGAGATGGGTATGACTACCAAACCCAGGACCCTGGTAGTTCCAGGAGTCCGAAGTACCATGCCCTCAGATATCCTAGCACTCAATTACGTCTTTTAAAACCAGGCAGATGGCTGCCGTGTGGACGCGAGTGTTGTTAAAAGCATGCATCACTGCAAGACCGTATTCCAGAGTTGCTTGGAGACCCATCAAGCATCTCCATTCCGTCCTTTTCCTAAGCCTTTCGGTGGTGCGAAAGAGTCGAGATACCCGTACTCCGTTGTCACCACCGCCATTTCTCCATCGGTTTTCGAGGTTTGAGACATCAGTCGAAAATATTTCATTCGTCGACGTATAGCTCTCAAGCGAATTCGAGAGCGACTCGGCCATTTGACGGAAACGCATCACTTGCTTCTCTTTGGTCGCCATTATCATGAAAAGCTTGGAGGTCCCCCATTCTTGGATTTGGCTGATTTGTATCCAGGAGGTCAAGGAGTGAGCACCATCACCCACTCGAGGGTATAACTGAATTGGACTGATCATTATGCATCTCGGGTGGGTGTCAAAGATACAAACAAACCATGGAAGTGAAGATTTCACCAACGCAGTAAAATCCGCCTTGCTTTGAGCGTTTGCTTTCCCCGCGGGGCACCAAAACGGTCTAAGGTATTGTAGTGACAGTTTCCGCCGCAGTGCCGACGCGATTGATTCCTCCGAGGCTGGCGCACAGTCCCATTCGTTTTGTGGATGTATGTGGATGGGCCCCGTTATCAGGAAATAGTACACATAGTGGATGCAGCGGAAATGGATGAATTACTGTTGAAGGTCGCTGATAACTTATCATTCACTTCCCGGACAAGGGTTTTACGTCAGCTAAACAGTCTATCTCGAGTGCCATTTGTCTCCGGTCGGATCCTCGACATGCATTCAGCTATTCCTGTGTCGATGAGGACCAACACAATAACTATCTGGTGTGGTGTTCGGCCTCTGAAGGGCCATCTCAGTGCCCCATTGGGTTTTTGCAAACGCAAATTTGGAGCGACCATTCGATTTACATTCAAACGTAGCTACACTTACCGTTTTCGCGTCACTTAGGGCAGCCAAATTCGAAATTGTGTTGCACAGGTTACTATGAGGGCTCTATGCAAGCATTCCAGCAATTGGCGGCAACAATGCTGTCGAGCCAGAGACCTCGGATGATGAAATTTGGGAGCTCCTTAATTTGTCCCACGAAACGTGAAGCTTCAAAACGGAGAAATTCAGTGAGTTTTCTCCGAGTCGTGCAATTTCGGTCCTTGGCGAGAATTGCTCCTGGAAGATCTTTGTGCTCGTAATTACTCGGAATTCACGACCATTTTCGATGGATCCAGTAAAAGACAGCTTATATTTGTCGGACGACGGCTGTGGTTCAGATGAGTTTACTATGTAGACCTTGGTAGCTGTACATGTTTGTGTCGATGAGCTGACTGCCCGGATGCATGAGAGCTCTCGTTCGAAAGGGCTAACTGTATACGCAACCATGGCTCTAAGTTTCCTTGCTTAGCCGCTCAAGAGATGATGCACGACTTTTCGGATGGTCGTACCATAACAAGAACATAAACGACAAGATTCACGATGTATGGTAGAAACTTGATAATGTCTCAACAGTTACTCGGCCTTTTCACGATCGTGTTCACTGATTAGTGGCCAACTGTCACAAGTTGGTGTTTGAGAGCTATCCGCTGTTTCGCTGCTCATCCACTCAACTGCACTACGTCGTGACCATCGGTTGCCCTTGGAAATGCAGTGAACATTTGAGGCCAGACTTGGAGCGTGAATCATAGTTTCTTCTGCTGATGTACGACGCGATTTGTTTTTTCTCGCGTCCTGACTCCCGTCTATAGCAGCTCATACGTCCCGAGATAACAAGTAATAGGACTGAGTCCCAGGTTTTGCTGCTTTCGCTTCTAGGCTGGTCCATTCCGTGATAAGCGAATAGAGCAATTGGCGATGACCGTGTCCTGAAGGCAAAAACGCACAGTGATGTCATCAGTGGACATCTAGAGTTACTTATTGCTCGTCAGGGATATAAGTCCGTCACCCCAAGCAAACGCCACTGATGGCCCGCGGCCACTTATTTAAAGAGCGGTTGCTAGGATAGTCATTTCCATCTGCGTACACAGGATTTGATACCTGCCATTTTTCAATCAATCCATCAACTGCTAGGCAAATAGTCTGCACAATTAGGTATTCTCCCCGTCACTGACTTTGCAACTTCTGGAAGAGGAAAATGATCAGTTTGGGAACCACTTTCATCAGGGTGCTGTCAGTTGCGTGTTTTTCTGCCTAGCTCAGAAAGGAATGCAGGAAGACTTGCGCGTTTCACAGTTTGGCTTCCGTCTAGCAGTGGGACTGTCAAACGTGAGCTCAGGAGTCACCTTTATACTATCCATCATGTACGTTACCCCTAACAGGAGTGTTTCTAGGATAAAATGCAAATCACGAGGAACCTGTATGATTGCATGAGGATATCCCACTGGCAGTCTACTCCACTCGAAGTAAAGAGCCTAGCTAATAGATTATTGAGTAGGAAAGTGAGTCGTTTGTGGCTCCGGTTGGTAGTTTGTCTCAGCTCCGGATCGCTAAGCGTGGTGATTGGGTCTGGACATAGCTGCCACTAAAGTCTCTCTAGTTGTCTTCGCGAGTCATGCTCGTATAGGCTGTTCGCATTTTCTATCTGAAAACCAAATAGCGTT
Organism: Fasciola hepatica; assembly: GCA_948099385.1. Taxonomy (NCBI): domain Eukaryota; kingdom Metazoa; phylum Platyhelminthes; class Trematoda; order Plagiorchiida; family Fasciolidae; genus Fasciola; species Fasciola hepatica. The sequence goes on from CANUEZ040000076.1 coordinate 3,627,548, forward strand.
CCTGCAGCTAAGAGTTGGGTTTTCTTCCTAGGTTTTCTGCCACGGTCTGGTTCTCGACCAGAGAATATAGTAATTCGGTGAAAGAGGGAAGATGAGAACCAGTTATTCGTCCGCTTCAGGAGTGAGGTGGTTTGTTGGTTGAATTTCTTCGGTACGATTTGTTGCCTGTTATTGGTAATGTTGGGAAAAAACAGTAAATGGGTAACCTGCTAACTGTCAGCTGTAATTCACAGCTGATTCCCGGATCTTTGAACGCTAGCCTCAGCGTGGTCTTCGTCAAATACACAGCAAAGCTATCCAAAGTTTACGCTATTATTCTGGAGTGGAGAACTCGTCGATCAAATTGATGGACTCAGACTGTGTTTTGGTGTTTTGAACTGACTACATTGTCAAGTTGGGACTCCTGTGATACTGCATTCCTTGAGTGTTACTTCACCTATGCCGCGGCTACTTTGCTCTTCACGGCATTGTTCAGTATCCGGTTTACAACATTTTATATTGGATTCTGTAGCGTTTCCAGTTCATTTTTGACAAGCAGTGTCTGAATTTATGGTCAGTCGAGCGGATAATTTCAACTGGTTTATGTATTCAAATGGGTCCATTCGGCGGCATTCTAACAATGTACCCCAAAAAATTTTTCTGATAGGTGCACACCGAAGTCGAATGGAAAATCGTTATCCGAGTTACGGTGGTAACAACTCAACAAACCGTGACTATCAGTTATCTCGACCGAATCGATCTGTCACCAATCACGCTTCTGTTAATCGCGACCGCCACTCTCCAAAAGCGGGTCGCCCAGTTAATTCAGGCAATTCGAATCGACGTGGTTATGATAAGAATGACAGACCTAGACATCAATCTGGAAGTGATTTATCCCTTCCGCAACGAGACTATCGACCCAGTCGTTCGTCAGAACGCTATTCTGCTTCAAACACGTCGAAATCTGTTTACACACCTAATCGGACGCCGTTCAGGAACTCTGAGGCAAATCGGTGGAAATGAAGCTGAATGATAAATTTGACACATACGTTCTTTACTTATCTCGTTGTATATAGTTATATACGAATATATGTTGTCTGTCACCGCGTTTCCTTCCTGTTCGTGTGAAATGACAACAAAGTAAAAGTGAAGGCATTTGACCTCAAAATTATTTGATGCGAGATGTTCTTAACTCAAATGTTGGCATATGTGGGAACAACCAAAATTCGTGCTTTTATCCAGTAGTTTGCTCTAAACCAATGTTTCTGCAGTTTCGCAGTAACCGTATTCAGAAAAATCAGAACACCAAAATCTGTTGCGGTTGCTGACAAAGTAACGACGTTGAACCAATCGTGTTTGAGAGTTAATAAAGTGAAGACCGATCTACATCACTCAAATTGCGCAGCTTCATCTGACCGGTAAATTAGGAAGTTGAACGCTATGTACGGGCTGTAGATCTGTGTCGTTTATTTTGTGTCAACGCGCTGCGCCATTAAAATCAGCTTTTAGCAAGCGGCACTGGTCAGTTACGGTCAGTTGGTTAAGCTCATCTGACCCGGGCAGTTGTGGAAAGTTTCGCAGCATTCGGTTCTAGTTAGTCAATGACCACTCTGTGCATTTCTGGTCAGTTAATGGCCCGTTGGTTGACGGACGAATACTGGCCAGTTTGCGGTGTTTAGGTTCCATGTACAAAATCTAATACGTGTGCTAGCTCGGGACTTGCCGAAATGAGTGCGGGCTCACTTCCGAGGGCCCGGATTTCGCAAAATTCGGCGAGTAGAAAGTGTTTTTTGACTGATGAGAAACAATTGTTGAGTGAACACGTAGTATTGACTAACAGGACAAACTCATCCTCCGGAATGTTTCTGTTCATGAACGTACAGTGTTCCTTCGTCCGTGTTCATGCAGTTGTACACACCTGAGTTGTTCCCCCTTCGTTTTTTTTACTCTGGTGTAGTGAGTGCGTCGTACGGTTGCGTAAGTTTCATCTGACCTATTGGGACCTTATGTGGTTCTCCACTCCAAGTCTCAGGGTTCGGTTACCGGTTATCCCCAATAGTGCAGTGGGCCCTCGTGGCTATGGGGTATACATCCCTTCCACTGCGCTCATGCGCAAGCATGTAATAATAAAAAGTTATTTGGATGTCGGTGAAGATTTTTAGTCCTGGACACGCGGACTATGTGCGTCATACGAATGAGGTGCGTAGGTGTCGCCATCAGAACGACGGCCTCCGAAATGGTATAAGATGGAGTGTTATGATGATTACGGACGACAAGTTTGGTTTCCATCAACCTCACCTTTACATCGATGTGATTTCATTTGTCCACTATTGCCAAGTGTATGCAGCGGTTCTTCAGTCCAGTTCGGTTTGCCAAATCAGTAACCTCGCACTTTGTGCTCTGGTTTTGGTTTCTACTCCGCTGTATCGTCGTGCTGAAAGCAGATAAATGAAAGCACAGAGTTAGAGGCGAAAACAAACTAATAGGTGGAAATCATGAAAACAAAAAAGAACCCAAATGCATAAACACCCGTCTTCGTTACCTAACCACACCAATCACTGTCTCATGGACTCCAACCAGAGGTCTAACACGTTCTTGGTTAACTCCACTGGTTACAGTCTTCATATCCTTCCATATGATGGGCCGATCACTTTGACGTACCTCTCAGCTACTACCTGCCTCGGAGAACAGTGTGCCTGTGATTAACGATTACACAGAAACAGGCGAGATGGATGGAGAGGTCGGAATGGCTGTTTATAAACTGTTCAGTTTGGATTCAGAGAACCATCAGCACTAGTATGAATGAAACAGTGGAACGATTGTTTCCAGTTTACCATACTCCACCGCCGGGAGTGTTTAGGGAGTCACGCACCGGCGAAATGCAAAAAGGATGCGGTACACAAAGCGGATAGCGTTCAGTGACAGCAAAGAAGACTGGAGAGCTCACGCGTTGGGTCAGTGTTATACAGAATCCTCAAGAAAGTGCGTTGGCCACATGGCCTTTCGAGCTGCGACAATAAATGTCAAATCGAAGATCGGACAGCTCCATACACCGGCGCTATATTTCATTTTTTTAATTTTTCCCGAAAGTGGCTGACCAAATATGAAAGTAGCAGATCGTTGATCGGTTATCAACTCGAAATGACAACCAACCAAAGATGACGCAAGGCCTGCACATCGTCACGCTTCTTTTTCCATTGCCGAATGCCGACGTTCTGAATGTGGGTGTCCGGGAAAAAGGCAACTGGATGACCATTTTGACTTAGAGACGCCGAGTACAGATGATACTGTTTTCCCCATTGAGTGTGATACCAGTGTTTCAAGCGATTTCGAGGAACTTGGACCAATTCGGATCGTGCTCTTGTTCGGTTTTGCGGTAAATCTTGAGATTATCCGGACAGCTTGCTTTCAATGATGGTATTAATAGTACGGTTGAAGCATGTCATTCCGTTTGTAACACCGTGAGGAGTACGACAGAATTAGTACAGGTTATCACACGCTTTGAATGCTGTACGCATCTTTTCTTCGGCTCGGGTGAGGTTCGAACGACAAACACTCGCCAGATCAAGTGTACTGTAGACTTTGTATCCGGAGATTTTCGTGATCAAGTCGTCAATCCGTGGAAACGGATATGTTTCGAGGAAGATGGGTCAACTAAAATTTCAGCTATAGTCGAAAACCATACGACGTTTATGGCGAACATGAGGGGTTGCTAAACCTGTGCTTCCCACTAGGAATCAGGCGGTTCGATAATTCGATGCTGCAACAACTGTTCAACTTGGGATTTGAAAAAGGCTGTCTTGTATTGTACGACATTATGACCTTATGGCAGTTGGTTTGCAGTTCGATGCTAAATGCTCGAGAGATTTCGGGTTGACATTGGCCGCAAGAGAACCACAAAGAGTGAAGGGAGGCTCAGTTCCTAAAAAGGGAATTGACAGTGCACAAGTCAAGGACAGGTGATCGCAACAAAGTCTTTGTACTGGATAGAAGAGTGAAGATGACCACAAGAAAGACTAGAAAGTCGTGTGGAGGCCATTGTAACTCGCGAGGAAATGATTTAACATCGGTGTTTGCCAACAACGGATTTGGAGATATGACGAACTGCCTGTGTCAATGAGGACATGTACGGGGCTGTTGATATCATCTGTGTCAATTGCAGTACTAGAGAGACAGGTGAAATAGTGGCAATGGTGATAGCAGATTAGAGCGAGTTGGTTGTCGGAGGGACATGTCGCCGGGGTACTGTTTTCAGTTGGGAGGAAGGTCGACATGCACGCTGAGCGTTCTTTTTTAAAACAAGATTTACACAACGCTTCTGCAGTGTCGAGCGTGATCACGAAAATGATGAGCGTGCTGTTGTGGGAACAAGATTGTCCGCTAAAACAGAGTTAACGTGCCCGTCGGAGGGTGCGTTTTTGTCAGGTGGGGAATACGAACGCGAGAAGTAAGCAACATACACCATGGATTGCTTCTAAAATAATTCTAGTTGTCTTGCAATACCTTAAGTACTTTTGAGGTCTAAATTCTTTTCTAATAGTCTGACGGAAATCATTTGACGATGGTCCACGAATAATTGTATCATGAATAAAGTCGCGATGCTACTCAGCAGTGACGGATCTGGAATCGCTGTCGGTAGAAAGTATTTTCAGCTTCTAAGAGAACTGGTTGAGAGAATGACCATGTTCTTGTCTAGTAGTTGACAGCACCTGTCGAGGGAAGGTGTCATTCTCTAGCGGCATATACAAAGTTTATCAAGTATTTGTGGCCCTTTCGTAATTTTAACAACCTACGATGTGTCCGTACATAGATGAAGCGATGAATTTCGTCACGGTGGGGAGTTTTTCGAAGTAAAGCTGGATTAGCAGCAATGAGGAAGTTATCAAAGCCTTCCTTCTACTCACTCCAGTGATCTGATCCGTCTGGCGGATGATGCTCAATGTCGAGACTATCGGTTCGAAGCCTACACTATATCAGGCCGATTAAATTTTGATAGGCAATTACATAAAACAGGCGAGATAGATAAAGAAATCCGCATAACCGTTTATACGCTTTATTCAGTTTGGAATCAGATCATGCAACCGGAATGGAATTAGAGAAATATTAGTAAAAATGTGAGCGGAATCACTTAGTTTATCACAGTACCATGCAGTTCCTGGGCCAGTTATTATGATCATATCATCCGGCCACCAAAGTCAAAAATTTTGTTGCGCGTGTCTCGGTGCGGGATGTTCGATGGGACCTGTAGTGGTCGCTAGAAGTGTATCAGTGTCCAGTCTCTGGCATAAAGTATTAAGCTAGTTAATCAACGAATAAAATCTAATTTGGTACTCGAAATCCCTGTTTGTACTGCGTTCACGTTGCTGCGCCAAGCCCTAATCGTTTCCGGTCGAGACGCCGTTATTCGAATGTATCCCAAACACGCGTGACCGAAAAAACGCACTGAGAACCAAGCAAACCGACTGCTGTGGACACATCTGATTTCTGACCAATGAAGCCAACAGTTCTGCACTTTACTCTCGCTGGCGATTACTGAGCAGAGAGATGACTAACAGCGATGATGCGCATTTGAGGAACGAAGCGAAAAAGCGTTCAGTTTTCAATTCTAAGTGATTTGATGTAATTCTAATAATTCAATCTCTCCCTTAGCAATATCGTCACCAAGATGAAGTTTCTCACTACATTACCAAGAAATTCTGACTTAATAAATCAAAGTGATTGCCAAATAACCCACTTGTTCTAGCTCTTCAGTGCTCTCTACATCGTTGTAAAAACTATGTGATCGATCATCATTGCCAGTTTGTCGTACAAAATTCTGGCGGGAACTGGAGGATATTCTGTAACGTTCAAAGGAAAAGCGCAAGTACCGTGCGGTTTCTGGGTCTTCTCACTTTCGCTTCAAGACGGTTTCGGAATCGGACTCCTGGATGACAGCACAAAGCACAACTATACTTCGGACATCTGAAGTCGATTTGTTTGAAAACCGAGAACGGTAAATGGAACTTGAGTGCTGATCATACGACCATATGGTGAAGATTGGTTGAACTTATTAAGCGCAAGACTATTAAGGAGCCCATGTTATTGTTGAAAACAGGTCGACGAAAGTGTACCTTATACAAATATCAGTTGGGACCTAACAATCGCACTACTCATGAATCGTCGGCTCAGTTATGCATTCCGAAACGCATGATTTCAAAATCAATTTAAGGTTGTTTTTCTGTGCTACACTAGCAGAGAAGAATGGAAACGTTCCGACTCAATACCGGCCTGCTGGGATCCGGTTCTTCATGTCGTTCCACAGAAGCCACAAAATTCATCGGAATTTCAGCAGCGAACTGACCTTGTGAAAGCCTGTACAATGCTTGGCTGGTGACGTCTTCCTTGAAGCAAACTGCAGGTTCGACAAATTTTCGATTCCTTCAAACGAGAACTCACCGGTTGGGTTTTCCAGAGGTAAGTTATACTATTATGAAAAAATGAAATTCCCAAAGGAAACTTGGTACTGTCCGTGAGCTGCATGCTTCAGAATCCCGGTTGGTGCGCCTTGGTAACGAACTTTCAGTACCTTTGCGGTTAATCCCGCCGAAAAAATTTCGGGACTGAGGAAACAAAATGGCTGATGGCCCTAATGATAATCCAAACAACAACAATCCGATGTCTACTTAATACGTCCGTCACAGTTTTGGTCAGAAATGCACGGTGATTGAAGTAAAAGGCCGGTGGTTTTTGGAGTTATCTGGAGAAACGGGACAATGGCGTTGTTTTATTCTCGTTATTTTGTCTTTACCTCGAGCTAAGTTTGAGCTGACAGTGAAATATTCTTCTATTATACACTTGTCTGATGTAATATCGATTTCGAATAAGTGTCGACCATTGACCAACTCACCATCAGTATAAATTAAAAAGATCGCCGGAAACGCAAGATTGTTTTCCTTAGAGTAGTTGCATCACCGCTTGTTGTGGCTACTGGTCAGTACTGTTTTGTCTTATCTGCTGATACTAATTCATACCACAGGCATTGGTATGGCAAATCAGGACGTTATTTATCCATCATGTAGCGTCGCTCACCATAAAACCAACAAAAAATCTCAATTTTATGTGTTACATGTGCGCCCTATCTCAGCCTTTTCGTAGATCGCTCTGTGCGGCAGTATCAGGTTTCCACTTTTTTGGGTGCGCGGACTGCCTAATTTCTCCCGGAAGATTCGTTTGAATCATGCATATACGAAGCCGTTAACTTAATCAGACAGCCAAGATCATCCAAGCTCTGAATACTACCCCGTACACCCGCTAGTTGTGACCTTTGAAGATGTTCATTGCAGTCGCCTGTTAATTGCACTCTGATGGAATATTCGGAAGATTGATACCACAGTAATGGGGAAAATGAACGCACTTAGTTGGCACTCAACATGGAGAAGTCGTATACTGCTGTCGCACTCATCCCGTTTTCAGTGCATTGGTTTCTCGAGGTTTAAACTCCACATTCATAAATCTCGATTCACAACATTAGCAGTGGAACTCGGATAACTACGGAGTATCAATTTCGACGAGTCATTCAAGGAGTGTTTCCCAGCCTGCGTAAGTGTTTAGCACCGGTGGGATCTGTTAGAATTCCGTCGATCTTCATCCGGAACTCCCGAAGATTATAGCACCATTTTTCGAAAAACTAAACCATCTTTTCACGGGGTATTTTGTTCAACGAACTTTTCTGGTGTTGTATTCTACGAAGAAAACTACCACGGGAAATCGTGCGCAAATGAAACCATCTGGTTGAAGTTTTCGAGGTTTTTCCATACCATGGAACAAGTTAAGTTGATTTACCGTCTCCGTTTCCCACTATCACATTTTGCTGTGATATCGACGGAACCGGTGTTGTAGATGGTAAGTAACTAAGCTAAAAACTGCAACTTGCATCGATTCAGTGGTATGAGTCACTGACTGATAAGTGAGTTTGTCTTTGTATCGAACCCCCCTTTTAATAGACTTAGCTGTTTGCTAAACTTAACCTATAGGTGTTTTATCCATGTTATTAACCGAGGGTAATTGGTCAACCTATCGGTGCACTGAGCACTGGAAACAGGATGTCTAGCATCATTTGAGTTCGAACTTGAGCTCACTGGGCGGAAAAGTATTGCATGACCAGGCAACCTTCTTCCCCTTGTGCCTTACGTTGCTCTGCCCACTTTGAAGTCATTCCGATTGGGTTTTATTGGAATATAACATTGAAAAATGCACTGTTGTATGAGTAGCAGCTGCCCGGACTAACAATAAAACTGAATAGACACGGCATCGAATGTCAGTCAACATAATAAATTTGTGCTCACTTGACGTAAACAAATCTTATGTGATGCACTGGGATGTTACATGGTTAACCCATTGAACCCATTGATTTGAAGAAAACGATGCTCAAATCCAATTCGCGATTGAATTCCGATTTGACTTGTACTTCGCTACTCAGAAACTTGAGAAACGGAAAGTTTTTGATGAACCGACTGCATGTCGTACACCTGTTCAAAAAGTGGTTTTGATCACCACCAAAACGTTAACGATGACCGCGAATTCTTTTGTCGCATTGGAAGGTTATTGAAACTTCGATCGTCTAGGTCGACCGGTGATGATTTTCGACGCTTGACAGTTCAGGGAGTCGATCAACATCGTTGGAACCAGTGCGAGGTGTTACGGGATATTAGCCCCCTCTACTTGGAGTGATCCAGTGGATTTGTTTTCCGAAATCGAGGCGGGTGTATTTATTTTGAATTATTGTCAAATGGCCGACAGTTATTGCTTATCCCACTGGCTGCAGAACCGGTGAAAAGGCTAAGGAACAAATCCACGATTGCTGGACATCAACTACATGCATGGATGGAAATGTCTACTACACACTTGGTAGTGTGAGAGAGGAGTTTTCCATTTCGTTTTCGTCGAAACTCATAGGACGGACGGATGATCCATGGTAGTATGACAAATCAGTATACGGGTTTCTCTACATTGGGTAAGTTCGGTAATTGTTGCCTTTTTGCGAAAGGATCGGGTAGATCCACAACATGTGATTCTAGTAACGAAGCAGGTCTGATGTCCATAGCGCTAATATAACAGTTGTTTGAATGTTTGCCGCGTTCACTGAGTTTACTGTAAATATTTTTTAAGTGGTCATTCCAGAGGACACATCCTTAAGAGACGGATGATACATATTCAAAACATTAGTTGACATCGTCTGGGTTCGACTGCTGTGAGTGAACGACGATCGCATCATGCAAAGACATCCGATGGTGGAAATATACGCAGCGAAAGATCAACTACTGAGTACAAGTTTCGTTTAAACGAGGCTGATTTTTTGTCTCATCGGGAAAACCACTCGTGTGCCCGAACTGGATTCGCATCATACATTTGATTGGAAGATTTCTTAAGCCCCGATGAACAGCTGTTCTATTTTCCAAATATTGTCTGGTTTGTGATAATACAGTTTGATTTATTCCCATATCTTTCTCATGATTGTAGAGGTCTCTATCACGACGCGTATCAGTGTGTTTTCCGTTCCATGGGTTTCCCTGTCGTTTGATTTCTTCTGGCGATCACTGAGTAGCAACTTTCGTTGTTTGTTGATGACGGCCTGAGGTGCAGCAAACAAACCTAAACAGCCATACTGCTCAAAAGCAGATCAAGTGAGATTTCGGTACCGGCTGCGATGTTTGGTGGGCTCGTGGGACTAAATAACTTGAATATGCAGTGGCTACTGAGGAAAATTCGCGGGTGATTTAGCAGTAAAATAAGATCGCCAATCATTGAAAGAAAACAGGTTTATCAAAACACGGTTTCGGAGACGAACAGTTGTTTTCAATGATTCATTCTCAAGTCTTTACAAATCACATAGGATATGGTTGTGCTGAAATGGTCAAGGGTCATTCGGGTTGGTCGTATTTTGTGGGGGAGACGGGTTGGGGTTAGATCGACGTGTCGATCTGCACGACTGGGTCGTGACGGTCACATGGTTCGAAGCTGAGTGACTGGGGTGGGGGTGGTCCATTTGTGGCCAGGGTAATTGAAGGGCTTGGACGCGCTTCTGTGTACACAGAGCAGGTGCGAAAAGACGGATGCTCATCGCCTCCGCGGTGGCCAGTGTGTGTAAGCGGATGTGTTTGTGGGGATGGGGGGATGGCGGGGGGAGCACTCGATAGACGATTTTAAATGCTGGTTTACGGACCCGCATGCCCACGGATAGACTTTCTCAGCGTACGGTGTTCTCTGGGACAGGTGGTGATTGTAGGTAGGTCGAGGTCGTCAGTTCATGACATGGCAAAAAAGTATGAAAACCTCGACCAGTGGACTTGGCCGAGTAGGACTTCGAGGTTGGGGTTTACGTGATCCTCCTACCACATGGTTAGAGACGTTGTGATATGACTAGGTGTCGCGGCCAGTGGCGTAGTTGCATTCAGACCCTTTCCTTGTCCTCTTCCTCTTGATACTTTGACTTTTAGGATTTTTTTTCTTCACTTTTTGCTTCTATTCTTTCTACCCTTTACTGGACGATGCCGGAAGGTAGCAACCGAAACCGAAGCACAGAAGTGTAAGATTAATGGTTAAATAAACTGAAACCGAAATAATTTTTGGTTTTCGTAAAAATGATTCTATCCGTCGTATACAGCAAAAAGCTAACTAAATTCGATCCACTGTTTTTACCAACATGTATTACCATTTCGAACCTGTTCTTTGAGGTTTCACGCCTCTGGAACTATGTGGATCAGATCCTCGCACAAGGCTATCAAACCCTGAAACTGGGTCCGAAAATCCACCCTAATGTTGCCTTGCGAACTATAGCTGTGTCGGAAAGGCTTAGTTGCTGCATCTAAAAGCGTGATCCCTGTGTAACCAAAAGTAGGTACGGAATGATCGCTAGCAGCTACTAACCGACAGAAAAACCTGTGGTAGTTGTTGAGAGGAGGGAGCGGGGGAGGAGAAGGGTGATAAATTTTTTTTTTTTCGCGTTTGTATGTATGTGTGCACATGTATGAAGCTGATGATGGTGTACAATATTCAGCTGTTAGCAAGTGTTCGGGAACAAAAAACGAGCCACTGGCGCAAATAGTTCTCGAGCAAATAGAAGATCGAAACCTCACGCATTCAGCTATGACTACGCTGCGACATTCGACAAGTGTTGGTTGCCTGTCACAAACTTTGGTCATAGCGCGAAAAGCACCAACCAGAACTGAGTAATTTGACTAAACAAGGTGTGAAAACGGTACCCACATTCATCCCGATTGCTCCTATCCAATGAAACCGGGTGATGCTCCTGATTGCTTTGGGATAACAGCACGGTTGTGCAGACAATATAACTAATTCCGCAAGAACAGATAACCAAAAGACTGGCACTAAGTCCTTCAATGTACACGGTCGTTTAGGTGCCAATAAGAGCCAGAGTTGAGCAGCGTAGGACGTGTGATTGACTGCAACTGGTAGTACTGATTGAAGCTTTTCTTCCCCGTCCCATTTAGACGACTAACGAACATATGATACGATTTGCGGTTCTCATTTGAGGGGGCATATTCAACAATTTTCCTCGCTGAGCCGATGAACATACTCCACGGGATCCCATTGTTTGTTACAATTCATGTGCACTGCTGCGTCTCGTTCATCCAGGTTATCCTTTGTTCATGGACGGAGCAAAGAAATAAACAAACATCTTCGATTTTAGAAGCAGAAATATAGACAGCGCACGATGTGTTTTATGAGGGCGAAGTGATTTTTCATCGACAACTGACGAACTCATGTTTGTATAATTTTGCTACTGATCCCTTTGGTTCCCATTAGTGTGTTATTATCCGTGACCCCGTTTGAGAAGTGTGATAGATTTGTCATATGGAGATTTATGATTAGTGGTGGGATTTTATTAGTTTAATTTGATTCCTATTTGTCTTGTTTGACAGGTTAGGTGTGCGCGGGATTGATTGTGTGAATCGTTTCGTACGAGGGTGATGGTGCTTAAGTTTTGAGGCAAGTGTGAGTGTGGGTTTGTTCAGTTTTGTTTTCGTTTAAAGTGTTTATCTGATTTGTTGATTGATTGGTTGGTTGGTTGCTTGCATTTGGTTTCGATGATGCATATTGTGATAGGGACATCTGACGCTTTTGTGTTGATGTGTTATCGAAGCTGATACATTTTGTTCGTGCCCACTAGGGGTAGAGTTGGTGTTGGAGGTGATAGTCTGATGCTAATTTGTGTTTTGTGTTACAGATTTGGATGGTATTTGCGTGCCATGGTTGATTGGTGAGTTATATTTTGATGTTTTGTAATTGCACACTTTCGTTAGTAGCTCTATGATGTATATAACGTTGAGATAGGTTATACTTGTGTTCGTCTAAGGAACCACTGATTGTGAATTGTTTTCTCACTGCGAATGTTTTGGTTTTCGGATGACTTTGAATTGTTTTTTCTGTTGTGTCGTCTTATTTCAGCTAGTTTCGGGTTTGTATTGTCGTGTGGGATATGTTTAGTGTTGCTCGGCAAATTGGAGGTGAGATTTCGGAATTGATCATTATTTGTTTGTTTCGTATTTGAATACCGGTTGATTGCAGATGAATGCGCATTAATTAGTGCGTTGTGGTCGGAGTTATTGTCTATATGATTTCTTGATGAAATTGAGTGGTGGAAGATTTGATTTGATTTGATTTGATTTGATTTGATTTGATGATCGAATGATTTCTCATACGGTTACAGTGAGGGACTTCCCATATGAAACGGAGATTTTGTGCTGAGAGTTTTCAGTGTGAATGTTGGATGTTGTTTGTGAGATGCGACATATGTCTTTTGTCGTGGATGTGGGATTGTGCAGATAGTGATATAATTTGATGATAGTTGTTGGTGTATTTTGTTTTGGACAGGATTTGTTGGAATGATGGTTACGGTCATATTGTTTGACGGTGTTGTGGAAGTTGTTGTAGTTGTAGCTGTAGTTGTAGTAGTATTTATGGTGTTTGTACTATTTGTAGTAGTAGTTTTGGTTGTTGTTTGTGATAGCCATCATTTGGTGGCCATGACGGAGTTTTGATCATGGCGATCTACGGACACTTAGAATCTCATGTTTGTATAATTTTGCTACTGATCCCTTTGGTTCCCATTAGTGTGTTATTATCCGTGACCCCGTTTGAGAAGTGTGATAGATTTGTCATATGGAGATTTATGATTAGTGGTGGGATTTTATTAGTTTAATTTGATTCCTATTTGTCTTGTTTGACAGGTTAGGTGTGCGCGGGATTGATTGTGTGAATCGTTTCGTACGAGGGTGATGGTGCTTAAGTTTTGAGGCAAGTGTGAGTGTGGGTTTGTTCAGTTTTGTTTTCGTTTAAAGTGTTTATCTGATTTGTTGATTGATTGGTTGGTTGGTTGCTTGCATTTGGTTTCGATGATGCATATTGTGATAGGGACATCTGACGCTTTTGTGTTGATGTGTTATCGAAGCTGATACATTTTGTTCGTGCCCACTAGGGGTAGAGTTGGTGTTGGAGGTGATAGTCTGATGCTAATTTGTGTTTTGTGTTACAGATTTGGATGGTATTTGCGTGCCATGGTTGATTGGTGAGTTATATTTTGATTTTTTGTAATTGCACACTTTCGTTAGTAGCTCTATGATGTATATAACGTTGAGATAGGTTATACTTGTGTTCGTCTAAGGAACCACTGATTGTGAATTGTTTTCTCACTGCGAATGTTTTGGTTTTCGGATGACTTTGAATTGTTTTTTCTGTTGTGTCGTCTTATTTCAGCTAGTTTCGGGTTTGTATTGTCGTGTGGGATATGTTTAGTGTTGCTCGGCAAATTGGAGGTGAGATTTCGGAATTGATCATTATTTGTTTGTTTCGTATTTGAATACCGGTTGATTGCAGATGAATGCGCATTAATTAGTGCGTTGTGGTCGGAGTTATTGTCTATATGATTTCTTGATGAAATTGAGTGGTGGAAGATTTGATTTGATTTGATTTGATTTGATGATCGAATGATTTCTCATACGGTTACAGTGAGGGACTTCCCATATGAAACGGAGATTTTGTGCTGAGAGTTTTCAGTGTGAATGTTGGATGTTGTTTGTGAGATGCGACATATGTCTTTTGTCGTGGATGTGGGATTGTGCAGATAGTGATATAATTTGATGATAGTTGTTGGTGTATTTTGTTTTGGACAGGATTTGTTGGAATGATGGTTACGGTCATATTGTTTGACGGTGTTGTGGAAGTTGTTGTAGTTGTAGCTGTAGTTGTAGTAGTATTTATGGTGTTTGTACTATTTGTAGTAGTAGTTTTGGTTGTTGTTTGTGATAGCCATCATTTGGTGGCCATGACGGAGTTTTGATCATGGCGATCTACGGACACTTAGAATCTCATGTTTGTATAATTTTGCTACTGATCCCTTTGGTTCCCATTAGTGTGTTATTATCCGTGACCCCGTTTGAGAAGTGTGATAGATTTGTCATATGGAGATTTATGATTAGTGGTGGGATTTTATTAGTTTAATTTGATTCCTATTTGTCTTGTTTGACAGGTTAGGTGTGCGCGGGATTGATTGTGTGAATCGTTTCGTACGAGGGTGATGGTGCTTAAGTTTTGAGGCAAGTGTGAGTGTGGGTTTGTTCAGTTTTGTTTTCGTTTAAAGTGTTTATCTGATTTGTTGATTGATTGATTGGTTGGTTGCTTGCATTTGGTTTCGATGATGCATATTGTGATAGGGACATCTGACGCTTTTGTGTTGATGTGTTATCGAAGCTGATACATTTTGTTCGTGCCCACTAGGGGTAGAGTTGGTGTTGGAGGTGATAGTCTGATGCTAATTTGTGTTTTGTGTTACAGATTTGGATGGTATTTGCGTGCCATGGTTGATTGGTGAGTTATATTTTGATGTTTTGTAATTGCACACTTTCGTTAGTAGCTCTATGATGTATATAACGTTGAGATAGGTTATACTTGTGTTCGTCTAAGGAACCACTGATTGTGAATTGTTTTCTCACTGCGAATGTTTTGGTTTTCGGATGACTTTGAATTGTTTTTTCTGTTGTGTCGTCTTATTTCAGCTAGTTTCGGGTTTGTATTGTCGTGTGGGATATGTTTAGTGTTGCTCGGCAAATTGGAGGTGAGATTTCGGAATTGATCATTATTTGTTTGTTTCGTATTTGAATACCGGTTGATTGCAGATGAATGCGCATTAATTAGTGCGTTGTGGTCGGAGTTATTGTCTATATGATTTCTTGATGAAATTGAGTGGTGGAAGATTTGATTTGATTTGATTTGATTTGATTTGATGATCGAATGATTTCTCATACGGTTACAGTGAGGGACTTCCCATATGAAACGGAGATTTTGTGCTGAGAGTTTTCAGTGTGAATGTTGGATGTTGTTTGTGAGATGCGACATATGTCTTTTGTCGTGGATGTGGGATTGTGCAGATAATGATATAATTTGATGATAGTTGTTGGTGTATTTTGTTTTGGACAGGACTTGTTGGAATGATGGTTACGGTCATATTGTTTGACGGTGTTGTGGAAGTTGTTGTAGTTGTAGCTGTAGTTGTAGTAGTATTTATGGTGTTTGTACTATTTGTAGTAGTAGTTTTGGTTGTTGTTTGTGATAGCCATCATTTGGTGGCCATGACGGAGTTTTGATCATGGCGATCTACGGACACTTAGAATCTCATGTTTGTATAATTTTGCTACTGATCCCTTTGGTTCCCATTAGTGTGTTATTATCCGTGACCCCGTTTGAGAAGTGTGATAGATTTGTCATATGGAGATTTATGATTAGTGGTGGGATTTTATTAGTTTAATTTGATTCCTATTTGTCTTGTTTGACAGGTTAGGTGTGCGCGGGATTGATTGTGTGAATCGTTTCGTACGAGGGTGATGGTGCTTAAGTTTTGAGGCAAGTGTGAGTGTGGGTTTGTTCAGTTTTGTTTTCGTTTAAAGTGTTTATCTGATTTGTTGATTGATTGGTTGGTTGGTTGCTTGCATTTGGTTTCGATGATGCATATTGTGATAGGGACATCTGACGCTTTTGTGTTGATGTGTTATCGAAGCTGATACATTTTGTTCGTGCCCACTAGGGGTAGAGTTGGTGTTGGAGGTGATAGTCTGATGCTAATTTGTGTTTTGTGTTACAGATTTGGATGGTATTTGCGTGCCATGGTTGATTGGTGAGTTATATTTTGTTGTTTTGTAATTGTACACTTTCGTTAGTAGCTCTATGATGTATATAACGTTGAGATAGGTTATACTTGTGTTCGTCTAAGGAACCACTGATTGTGAATTGTTTTCTCACTGCGAATGTTTTGGTTTTCGGATGACTTTGAATTGTTTTTTCTGTTGTGTCGTCTTATTTCAGCTAGTTTCGGGTTTGTATTGTCGTGTGGGATATGTTTAGTGTTGCTCGGCAAATTGGAGGTGAGATTTCGGAATTGATCATTATTTGTTTGTTTCGTATTTGAATACCGGTTGATTGCAGATGAATGCGCATTAATTAGTGCGTTGTGGTCGGAGTTATTGTCTATATGATTTCTTGATGAAATTGAGTGGTGGAAGATTTGATTTGATTTGATTTGATTTGATTTGATTTGATGATCGAATGATTTCTCATACGGTTACAGTGAGGGACTTCCCATATGAAACGGAGATTTTGTGCTGAGAGTTTTCAGTGTGAATGTTGGATGTTGTTTGTGAGATGCGACATATGTCTTTTGTCGTGGATGTGGGATTGTGCAGATAGTGATATAATTTGATGATAGTTGTTGGTGTATTTTGTTTTGGACAGGATTTGTTGGAATGATGGTTACGGTCATATTGTTTGACGGTGTTGTGGAAGTTGTTGTAGTTGTAGCTGTAGTTGTAGTAGTATTTATGGTGTTTGTACTATTTGTAGTAGTAGTTTTGGTTGTTGTTTGTGATAGCCATCATTTGGTGGCCATGACGGAGTTTTGATCATGGCGATCTACGGACACTTAGAATCTCATGTTTGTATAATTTTGCTACTGATCCCTTTGGTTCCCATTAGTGTGTTATTATCCGTGACCCCGTTTGAGAAGTGTGATAGATTTGTCATATGGAGATTTATGATTAGTGGTGGGATTTTATTAGTTTAATTTGATTCCTATTTGTCTTGTTTGACAGGTTAGGTGTGCGCGGGATTGATTGTGTGAATCGTTTCGTACGAGGGTGATGGTGCTTAAGTTTTGAGGCAAGTGTGAGTGTGGGTTTGTTCAGTTTTGTTTTCGTTTAAAGTGTTTATCTGATTTGTTGATTGATTGATTGGTTGGTTGCTTGCATTTGGTTTCGATGATGCATATTGTGATAGGGACATCTGACGCTTTTGTGTTGATGTGTTATCGAAGCTGATACATTTTGTTCGTGCCCACTAGGGGTAGAGTTGGTGTTGGAGGTGATAGTCTGATGCTAATTTGTGTTTTGTGTTACAGATTTGGATGGTATTTGCGTGCCATGGTTGATTGGTGAGTTATATTTTGATGTTTTGTAATTGCACACTTTCGTTAGTAGCTCTATGATGTATATAACGTTGAGATAGGTTATACTTGTGTTCGTCTAAGGAACCACTGATTGTGAATTGTTTTCTCACTGCGAATGTTTTGGTTTTCGGATGACTTTGAATTGTTTTTTCTGTTGTGTCGTCTTATTTCAGCTAGTTTCGGGTTTGTATTGTCGTGTGGGATATGTTTAGTGTTGCTCGGCAAATTGGAGGTGAGATTTCGGAATTGATCATTATTTGTTTGTTTCGTATTTGAATACCGGTTGATTGCAGATAAATGCGCATTAATTAGTGCGTTGTGGTCGGAGTTATTGTCTATATGATTTCTTGATGAAATTGAGTGGTGGAAGATTTGATTTGATTTGATTTGATTTGATTTGATGATCGAATGATTTCTCATACGGTTACAGTGAGGGACTTCCCATATGAAACGGAGATTTTGTGCTGAGAGTTTTCAGTGTGAATGTTGGATGTTGTTTGTGAGATGCGACATATGTCTTTTGTCGTGGATGTGGGATTGTGCAGATAATGATATAATTTGATGATAGTTGTTGGAGTATTTTGTTTTGGACAGGACTTGTTGGAATGATGGTTACGGTCATATTGTTTGACGGTGTTGTGGAAGTTGTTGTAGTTGTAGCTGTAGTTGTAGTAGTATTTATGGTGTTTGTACTATTTGTAGTAGTAGTTTTGGTTGTTGTTTGTGATAGCCATCATTTGGTGGCCATGACGGAGTTTTGATCATGGCGATCTACGGACACTTAGAATCTCATGTTTGTATAATTTTGCTACTGATCCCTTTGGTTCCCATTAGTGTGTTATTATCCGTGACCCCGTTTGAGAAGTGTGATAGATTTGTCATATGGAGATTTATGATTAGTGGTGGGATTTTATTAGTTTAATTTGATTCCTATTTGTCTTGTTTGACAGGTTAGGTGTGCGCGGGATTGATTGTGTGAATCGTTTCGTACGAGGGTGATGGTGCTTAAGTTTTGAGGCAAGTGTGAGTGTGGGTTTGTTCAGTTTTGTTTTCGTTTAAAGTGTTTATCTGATTTGTTGATTGATTGGTTGGTTGGTTGCTTGCATTTGGTTTCGATGATGCATATTGTGATAGGGACATCTGACGCTTTTGTGTTGATGTGTTATCGAAGCTGATACATTTTGTTCGTGCCCACTAGGGGTAGAGTTGGTGTTGGAGGTGATAGTCTGATGCTAATTTGTGTTTTGTGTTACAGATTTGGATGGTATTTGCGTGCCATGGTTGATTGGTGAGTTATATTTTGTTGTTTTGTAATTGTACACTTTCGTTAGTAGCTCTATGATGTATATAACGTTGAGATAGGTTATACTTGTGTTCGTCTAAGGAACCACTGATTGTGAATTGTTTTCTCACTGCGAATGTTTTGGTTTTCGGATGACTTTGAATTGTTTTTTCTGTTGTGTCGTCTTATTTCAGCTAGTTTCGGGTTTGTATTGTCGTGTGGGATATGTTTAGTGTTGCTCGGCAAATTGGAGGTGAGATTTCGGAATTGATCATTATTTGTTTGTTTCGTATTTGAATACCGGTTGATTGCAGATGAATGCGCATTAATTAGTGCGTTGTGGTCGGAGTTATTGTCTATATGATTTCTTGATGAAATTGAGTGGTGGAAGATTTGATTTGATTTGATTTGATTTGATTTGATTTGATTTGATGATCGAATGATTTCTCATACGGTTACAGTGAGGGACTTCCCATATGAAACGGAGATTTTGTGCTGAGAGTTTTCAGTGTGAATGTTGGATGTTGTTTGTGAGATGCGACATATGTCTTTTGTCGTGGATGTGGGATTGTGCAGATAATGATATAATTTGATGATAGTTGTTGGTGTATTTTGTTTTGGACAGGACTTGTTGGAATGATGGTTACGGTCATATTGTTTGACGGTGTTGTGGAAGTTGTTGTAGTTGTAGCTGTAGTTGTAGTAGTATTTATGGTGTTTGTACTATTTGTAGTAGTAGTTTTGGTTGTTGTTTGTGATAGCCATCATTTGGTGGCCATGACGGAGTTTTGATCATGGCGATCTACGGACACTTAGAATCTCATGTTTGTATAATTTTGCTACTGATCCCTTTGGTTCCCATTAGTGTGTTATTATCCGTGACCCCGTTTGAGAAGTGTGATAGATTTGTCATATGGAGATTTATGATTAGTGGTGGGATTTTATTAGTTTAATTTGATTCCTATTTGTCTTGTTTGACAGGTTAGGTGTGCGCGGGATTGATTGTGTGAATCGTTTCGTACGAGGGTGATGGTGCTTAAGTTTTGAGGCAAGTGTGAGTGTGGGTTTGTTCAGTTTTGTTTTCGTTTAAAGTGTTTATCTGATTTGTTGATTGATTGGTTGGTTGGTTGCTTGCATTTGGTTTCGATGATGCATATTGTGATAGGGACAACTGACGCTTTTGTGTTGATGTGTTATCGAAGCTGATACATTTTGTTCGTGCCCACTAGGGGTAGAGTTGGTGTTGGAGGTGATAGTCTGATGCTAATTTGTGTTTTGTGTTACAGATTTGGATGGTATTTGCGTGCCATGGTTGATTGGTGAGTTATATTTTGATGTTTTGTATTTGTACACTTTCGTTAGTAGCTCTATGATGTATATAACGTTGAGATAGGTTATACTTGTGTTCGTCTAAGGAACCACTGATTGTGAATTGTTTTCTCACTGCGAATGTTTTGGTTTTCGGATGACTTTGAATTGTTTTTTCTGTTGTGTCGTCTTATTTCAGCTAGTTTCGGGTTTGTATTGTCGTGTGGGATATGTTTAGTGTTGCTCGGCAAATTGGAGGTGAGATTTCGGAATTGATCGTTATTTGTTTGTTTCGTATTTGAATACCGGTTGATTGCAGATGAATGCGCATTAATTAGTGCGTTGTGGTCGGAGTTATTGTCTATATGATTTCTTGATGAAATTGAGTGGTGGAAGATTTGATTTGATTTGATTTGATTTGATTTGATTTGATTTGATGATCGAATGATTTCTCATACGGTTACAGTGAGGGACTTCCCATATGAAACGGAGATTTTGTGCTGAGAGTTTTCAGTGTGAATGTTGGATGTTGTTTGTGAGATGCGACATATGTCTTTTGTCGTGGATGTGGGATTGTGCAGATAGTGATATAATTTGATGATAGTTGTTGGTGTATTTTGTTTTGGACAGGATTTGTTGGAATGATGGTTACGGTCATATTGTTTGACGGTGTTGTGGAAGTTGTTGTAGTTGTAGCTGTAGTTGTAGTAGTATTTATGGTGTTTGTACTATTTGTAGTAGTAGTTTTGGTTGTTGTTTGTGATAGCCATCATTTGGTGGCCATGACGGAGTTTTGATCATGGCGATCTACGGACACTTAGAATCTCATGTTTGTATAATTTTGCTACTGATCCCTTTGGTTCCCATTAGTGTGTTATTATCCGTGACCCCGTTTGAGAAGTGTGATAGATTTGTCATATGGAGATTTATGATTAGTGGTGGGATTTTATTAGTTTAATTTGATTCCTATTTGTCTTGTTTGACAGGTTAGGTGTGCGCGGGATTGATTGTGTGAATCGTTTCGTACGAGGGTGATGGTGCTTAAGTTTTGAGGCAAGTGTGAGTGTGGGTTTGTTCAGTTTTGTTTTCGTTTAAAGTGTTTATCTGATTTGTTGATTGATTGATTGGTTGGTTGCTTGCATTTGGTTTCGATGATGCATATTGTGATAGGGACATCTGACGCTTTTGTGTTGATGTGTTATCGAAGCTGATACATTTTGTTCGTGCCCACTAGGGGTAGAGTTGGTGTTGGAGGTGATAGTCTGATGCTAATTTGTGTTTTGTGTTACAGATTTGGATGGTATTTGCGTGCCATGGTTGATTGGTGAGTTATATTTTGATGTTTTGTAATTGCACACTTTCGTTAGTAGCTCTATGATGTATATAACGTTGAGGTAGGTTATACTTGTGTTCGTCTAAGGAACCACTGATTGTGAATTGTTTTCTCACTGCGAATGTTTTGGTTTTCGGATGACTTTGAATTGTTTTTTCTGTTGTGTCGTCTTATTTCAGCTAGTTTCGGGTTTGTATTGTCGTGTGGGATATGTTTAGTGTTGCTCGGCAAATTGGAGGTGAGATTTCGGAATTGATCATTATTTGTTTGTTTCGTATTTGAATACCGGTTGATTGCAGATGAATGCGCATTAATTAGTGCGTTGTGGTCGGAGTTATTGTCTATATGATTTCTTGATGAAATTGAGTGGTGGAAGATTTGATTTGATTTGATTTGATTTGATGATCGAATGATTTCTCATACGGTTACAGTGAGGGACTTCCCATATGAAACGGAGATTTTGTGCTGAGAGTTTTCAGTGTGAATGTTGGATGTTGTTTGTGAGATGCGACATATGTCTTTTGTCGTGGATGTGGGATTGTGCAGATAATGATATAATTTGATGATAGTTGTTGGTGTATTTTGTTTTGGACAGGACTTGTTGGAATGATGGTTACGGTCATATTGTTTGACGGTGTTGTGGAAGTTGTTGTAGTTGTAGCTGTAGTTGTAGTAGTATTTATGGTGTTTGTACTATTTGTAGTAGTAGTTTTGGTTGTTGTTTGTGATAGCCATCATTTGGTGGCCATGACGGAGTTTTGATCATGGCGATCTACGGACACTTAGAATCTCATGTTTGTATAATTTTGCTACTGATCCCTTTGGTTCCCATTAGTGTGTTATTATCCGTGACCCCGTTTGAGAAGTGTGATAGATTTGTCATATGGAGATTTATGATTAGTGGTGGGATTTTATTAGTTTAATTTGATTCCTATTTGTCTTGTTTGACAGGTTAGGTGTGCGCGGGATTGATTGTGTGAATCGTTTCGTACGAGGGTGATGGTGCTTAAGTTTTGAGGCAAGTGTGAGTGTGGGTTTGTTCAGTTTTGTTTTCGTTTAAAGTGTTTATCTGATTTGTTGATTGATTGATTGGTTGGTTGCTTGCATTTGGTTTCGATGATGCATATTGTGATAGGGACATCTGACTCTTTTGTGTTGATGTGTTATCGAAGCTGATACATTTTGTTCGTGCCCACTAGGGGTAGAGTTGGTGTTGGAGGTGATAGTCAGATGCTAATTTGTGTTTTGTGTTACAGATTTGGATGGTATTTGCGTGCCATGGTTGATTGGTGAGTTATATTTTGATGTTTTGTAATTGTACACTTTCGTTAGTAGCTTTATGATGTATATAACGTTGAGATAGGTTATACTTGTGTTCGTCTAAGGAACCACTGATTGTGAATTGTTTTCTCACTGCGAATGTTTTGGTTTTCGGATGACTTTGAATTGTTTTTTCTGTTGTGTCGTCTTATTTCAGCTAGTTTCGGGTTTGTATTGTCGTGTGGGATATGTTTAGTGTTGCTCGGCAAATTGGAGGTGAGATTTCGGAATTGATCATTATTTGTTTGTTTCGTATTTGAATACCGGTTGATTGCAGATGAATGCGCATTAATTAGTGCGTTGTGGTCGGAGTTATTGTCTATATGATTTCTTGATGAAATTGAGTGGTGGAAGATTTGATTTGATTTGATTTGATTTGATTTGATTTGATTTGATGATCGAATGATTTCTCATACGGTTACAGTGAGGGACTTCCCATATGAAACGGAGATTTTGTGCTGAGAGTTTTCAGTGTGAATGTTGGATGTTGTTTGTGAGATGCGACATATGTCTTTTGTCGTGGATGTGGGATTGTGCAGATAGTGATATAATTTGATGATAGTTGTTGGTGTATTTTGTTTTGGACAGGATTTGTTGGAATGATGGTTACGGTCATATTGTTTGACGGTGTTGTGGAAGTTGTTGTAGTTGTAGCTGTAGTTGTAGTAGTATTTATGGTGTTTGTACTATTTGTAGTAGTAGTTTTGGTTGTTGTTTGTGATAGCCATCATTTGGTGGCCATGACGGAGTTTTGATCATGGCGATCTACGGACACTTAGAATCTCATGTTTGTATAATTTTGCTACTGATCCCTTTGGTTCCCATTAGTGTGTTATTATCCGTGACCCCGTTTGAGAAGTGTGATAGATTTGTCATATGGAGATTTATGATTAGTGGTGGGATCTTATTAGTTTAATTTGATTCCTATTTGTCTTGTTTGACAGGTTAGGTGTGCGCGGGATTGATTGTGTGAATCGTTTCGTACGAGGGTGATGGTGCTTAAGTTTTGAGGCAAGTGTGAGTGTGGGTTTGTTCAGTTTTGTTTTCGTTTAAAGTGTTTATCTGATTTGTTGATTGATTGATTGGTTGGTTGCTTGCATTTGGTTTCGATGATGCATATTGTGATAGGGACATCTGACGCTTTTGTGTTGATGTGTTATCGAAGCTGATACATTTTGTTCGTGCCCACTAGGGGTAGAGTTGGTGTTGGAGGTGATAGTCTGATGCTAATTTGTGTTTTGTGTTACAGATTTGGATGGTATTTGCGTGCCATGGTTGATTGGTGAGTTATATTTTGATGTTTTGTAATTGCACACTTTCGTTAGTAGCTCTATGATGTATATAACGTTGAGGTAGGTTATACTTGTGTTCGTCTAAGGAACCACTGATTGTGAATTGTTTTCTCACTGCGAATGTTTTGGTTTTCGGATGACTTTGAATTGTTTTTTCTGTTGTGTCGTCTTATTTCAGCTAGTTTCGGGTTTGTATTGTCGTGTGGGATATGTTTAGTGTTGCTCGGCAAATTGGAGGTGAGATTTCGGAATTGATCATTATTTGTTTGTTTCGTATTTGAATACCGGTTGATTGCAGATGAATGCGCATTAATTAGTGCGTTGTGGTCGGAGTTATTGTCTATATGATTTCTTGATGAAATTGAGTGGTGGAAGATTTGATTTGATTTGATTTGATTTGATGATCGAATGATTTCTCATACGGTTACAGTGAGGGACTTCCCATATGAAACGGAGATTTTGTGCTGAGAGTTTTCAGTGTGAATGTTGGATGTTGTTTGTGAGATGCGACATATGTCTTTTGTCGTGGATGTGGGATTGTGCAGATAGTGATATAATTTGATGATAGTTGTTGGTGTATTTTGTTTTGGACAGGATTTGTTGGAATGATGGTTACGGTCATATTGTTTGACGGTGTTGTGGAAGTTGTTGTAGTTGTAGCTGTAGTTGTAGTAGTATTTATGGTGTTTGTACTATTTGTAGTAGTAGTTTTGGTTGTTGTTTGTGATAGCCATCATTTGGTGGCCATGACGGAGTTTTGATCATGGCGATCTACGGACACTTAGAATCTCATGTTTGTATAATTTTGCTACTGATCCCTTTGGTTCCCATTAGTGTGTTATTATCCGTGACCCCGTTTGAGAAGTGTGATAGATTTGTCATATGGAGATTTATGATTAGTGGTGGGATTTTATTAGTTTAATTTGATTCCTATTTGTCTTGTTTGACAGGTTAGGTGTGCGCGGGATTGATTGTGTGAATCGTTTCGTACGAGGGTGATGGTGCTTAAGTTTTGAGGCAAGTGTGAGTGTGGGTTTGTTCAGTTTTGTTTTCGTTTAAAGTGTTTATCTGATTTGTTGATTGATTGATTGGTTGGTTGCTTGCATTTGGTTTCGATGATGCATATTGTGATAGGGACATCTGACTCTTTTGTGTTGATGTGTTATCGAAGCTGATACATTTTGTTCGTGCCCACTAGGGGTAGAGTTGGTGTTGGAGGTGATAGTCAGATGCTAATTTGTGTTTTGTGTTACAGATTTGGATGGTATTTGCGTGCCATGGTTGATTGGTGAGTTATATTTTGATGTTTTGTAATTGTACACTTTCGTTAGTAGCTTTATGATGTATATAACGTTGAGATAGGTTATACTTGTGTTCGTCTAAGGAACCACTGATTGTGAATTGTTTTCTCACTGCGAATGTTTTGGTTTTCGGATGACTTTGAATTGTTTTTTCTGTTGTGTCGTCTTATTTCAGCTAGTTTCGGGTTTGTATTGTCGTGTGGGATATGTTTAGTGTTGCTCGGCAAATTGGAGGTGAGATTTCGGAATTGATCATTATTTGTTTGTTTCGTATTTGAATACCGGTTGATTGCAGATGAATGCGCATTAATTAGTGCGTTGTGGTCGGAGTTATTGTCTATATGATTTCTTGATGAAATTGAGTGGTGGAAGATTTGATTTGATTTGATTTGATTTGATGATCGAATGATTTCTCATACGGTTACAGTGAGGGACTTCCCATATGAAACGGAGATTTTGTGCTGAGAGTTTTCAGTGTGAATGTTGGATGTTGTTTGTGAGATGCGACATATGTCTTTTGTCGTGGATGTGGGATTGTGCAGATAGTGATATAATTTGATGATAGTTGTTGGTGTATTTTGTTTTGGACAGGACTTGTTGGAATGATGGTTACGGTCATATTGTTTGACGGTGTTGTGGAAGTTGTTGTAGTTGTAGCTGTAGTTGTAGTAGTATTTATGGTGTTTGTACTATTTGTAGTAGTAGTTTTGGTTGTTGTTTGTGATAGCCATCATTTGGTGGCCATGACGGAGTTTTGATCATGGCGATCTACGGACACTTAGAATCTCATGTTTGTATAATTTTGCTACTGATCCCTTTGGTTCCCATTAGTGTGTTATTATCCGTGACCCCGTTTGAGAAGTGTGATAGATTTGTCATATGGAGATTTATGATTAGTGGTGGGATTTTATTAGTTTAATTTGATTCCTATTTGTCTTGTTTGACAGGTTAGGTGTGCGCGGGATTGATTGTGTGAATCGTTTCGTACAAGGGTGATGGTGCTTAAGTTTTGAGGCAAGTGTGAGTGTGGGTTTGTTCAGTTTTGTTTTCGTTTAAAGTGTTTATCTGATTTGTTGATTGATTGATTGGTTGGTTGCTTGCATTTGGTTTCGATGATGCATATTGTGATAGGGACATCTGACGCTTTTGTGTTGATGTGTTATCGAAGCTGATACATTTTGTTCGTGCCCACTAGGGGTAGAGTTGGTGTTGGAGGTGATAGTCTGATGCTAATTTGTGTTTTGTGTTACAGATTTGGATGGTATTTGCGTGCCATGGTTGATTGGTGAGTTATATTTTGATGTTTTGTAATTGCACACTTTCGTTAGTAGCTCTATGATGTATATAACGTTGAGATAGGTTATACTTGTGTTCGTCTAAGGAACCACTGATTGTGAATTGTTTTCTCACTGCGAATGTTTTGGTTTTCGGATGACTTTGAATTGTTTTTTCTGTTGTGTCGTCTTATTTCAGCTAGTTTCGGGTTTGTATTGTCGTGTGGGATATGTTTAGTGTTGCTCGGCAAATTGGAGGTGAGATTTCGGAATTGATCATTATTTGTTTGTTTCGTATTTGAATACCGGTTGATTGCAGATGAATGCGCATTAATTAGTGCGTTGTGGTCGGAGTTATTGTCTATATGATTTCTTGATGAAATTGAGTGGTGGAAGATTTGATTTGATTTGATTTGATTTGATTTGATGATCGAATGATTTCTCATACGGTTACAGTGAGGGACTTCCCATATGAAACGGAGATTTTGTGCTGAGAGTTTTCAGTGTGAATGTTGGATGTTGTTTGTGAGATGCGACATATGTCTTTTGTCGTGGATGTGGGATTGTGCAGATAGTGATATAATTTGATGATAGTTGTTGGTGTATTTTGTTTTGGACAGGACTTGTTGGAATGATGGTTACGGTCATATTGTTTGACGGTGTTGTGGAAGTTGTTGTAGTTGTAGCTGTAGTTGTAGTAGTATTTATGGTGTTTGTACTATTTGTAGTAGTAGTTTTGGTTGTTGTTTGTGATAGCCATCATTTGGTGGCCATGACGGAGTTTTGATCATGGCGATCTACGGACACTTAGAATCTCATGTTTGTATAATTTTGCTACTGATCCCTTTGGTTCCCATTAGTGTGTTATTATCCGTGACCCCGTTTGAGAAGTGTGATAGATTTGTCATATGGAGATTTATGATTAGTGGTGGGATTTTATTAGTTTAATTTGATTCCTATTTGTCTTGTTTGACAGGTTAGGTGTGCGCGGGATTGATTGTGTGAATCGTTTCGTACGAGGGTGATGGTGCTTAAGTTTTGAGGCAAGTGTGAGTGTGGGTTTGTTCAGTTTTGTTTTCGTTTAAAGTGTTTATCTGATTTGTTGATTGATTGGTTGGTTGGTTGCTTGCATTTGGTTTCGATGATGCATATTGTGATAGGGACATCTGACTCTTTTGTGTTGATGTGTTATCGAAGCTGATACATTTTGTTCGTGCCCACTAGGGGTAGAGTTGGTGTTGGAGGTGATAGTCTGATGCTAATTTGTGTTTTGTGTTACAGATTTGGATGGTATTTGCGTGCCATGGTTGATTGGTGAGTTATATTTTGATGTTTTGTAATTGTACACTTTCGTTAGTAGCTTTATGATGTATATAACGTTGAGATAGGTTATACTTGTGTTCGTCTAAGGAACCACTGATTGTGAATTGTTTTCTCACTGCGAATGTTTTGGTTTTCGGATGACTTTGAATTGTTTTTTCTGTTGTGTCGTCTTATTTCAGCTAGTTTCGGGTTTGTATTGTCGTGTGGGATATGTTTAGTGTTGCTCGGCAAATTGGAGGTGAGATTTCGGAATTGATCATTATTTGTTTGTTTCGTATTTGAATACCGGTTGATTGCAGATGAATGCGCATTAATTAGTGCGTTGTGGTCGGAGTTATTGTCTATATGATTTCTTGATGAAATTGAGTGGTGGAAGATTTGATTTGATTTGATTTGATTTGATTTGATTTGATTTGATTTGATGATCGAATGATTTCTCATACGGTTACAGTGAGGGACTTCCCATATGAAACGGAAATTTTGTGCTGAGAGTTTTCAGTGTGAATGTTGGATGTTGTTTGTGGATGTCGGGGATGTGGGATTGTGCAGATAATGGTAGAATTTGATGGGTAATGTATTTTATCTTCCTCTAAGTATGTTTTTATTTTGTCGTGTTTTGTGTGTTTGTGAGTGTGTATGTTTGTGCTGCCTGCGGTTGCTGTTCGTCGGGATTTGGTGACTTGGATATTATTTCAATGTAATTGGTCCCAAGGTTGATTGGCTGTTGGCCGGTGGCTCATTTGGAGTATTTATTTCTGTGTTAGGCCGGCAATGATTCATTGGTAATTATGGATAAATGCTGCCGTACACTTTGGGAATCGTTTTTTAGCCCAGGAAAAAATGTCCGTGATTGTCAACGACAACTCGCGTTGTGGATGGTTGTCGATACTCTCCTCATTCTTCTAGGTACCATGCTGCAATATCAGTTGTTCTCTCTGTCAGTCTATATGTTCCACGGTCATCGTGTTCTTCGGTCTGTTGGAGCATTGGAATTAATGTGTCAGTGGTTGTGAAACCATCTATATCCCTTCCAGTTTGCAAGAGTTATCGACCGTTTTCGTGCGTCTTTCGTTGGCCTAAGCCAGTTTGCTCCGCATTGGGTATCAGAATTTCACAAGGCACAGTTTTAAAGGTGTAGAAAGTGTATCTTCGGTGTTTCTCTTTTGTTGTCTTTGTGTTAGGAATTATCCAGTGGCTGTGAGTGTTTTGTGATTTTTTTGTTGTTGACTAACTCACCGTTCTAGATTATCCGTTTTCACACGTTTGTTAGTGTCTCGGTCACAGTTACGCTCGCTATGATAACGAATGCTCTTCGGATTGACGGAAGCACGCATGATATAAAGATTATCTATAAATCTCAAATGAAAATCGGTGATCCCTGATCTCGTTCGTCTGTTGAATTGAACTTATCAATTTTCCCCACAACTAAATGGAACCAATGAGGCGGTCAATCGAGCGAAACTTTGAAAAGGCTGTCTGATTTACAAATCATCCCGGCAATCTCAGATTTCTCACTTCACGGTTCCGGAAATATCGGTATATCTTGTTGGCTGATTAGTTGACGTCATCATTTCTCGTTACATTTTTCTCTGGTGCCGGTCGAGCGGTCAACATGCTGAACTTAGGACATCTCTATCCCTTCTGCTGCCAGACACTAACCCCATTCAGAAACCTGTAATCAGCCACGAAGCCTCCGTTACATAAAAAGAGTAAAAAGGATAATTTTTTTTTTTTTTTTATAAACCTGTGAATGGAAGTGTTGGTCAGAGGGAGCAAGAAGGGGAAAGTTCTGTAAATCTCTAAGACTTCCAAGGATGCCCACAAATCGTAATCAACAAAAGTTATAAATGAGAAAATTAACCATTTGGGATTGTCATTACTCCATGTATCATCAGTAATTTGTGAAAAATAAGGAGTACTGTATCCTTCTTTTCCGGTTATTTCATCATTGCAGTTCGGTTCATTTCATAAGAAACTCCAATGTTTCTTTGATTTCTGCTGCACAGACGTAGAAATGTAGTGAGTCGATGTAATAGGCGGAGAGAAGAACTGGTCCGTGTAAACTATACCGGACACTAGGCCATAATGGATAAACGCCCGATTTCTGTCACGCGGTCACTCGATTGAGCTTTCCGTCCTTTTCTTACCGTTTCTTGAATGACTGTCTGTCGCAGATATGAATGCTGGAGAAGTTCGGCTGTCAACGAAAAAGGTCGTTCCGAAAACGGAAGGGATTAAACTGCGCTCTGACGTTCGACTGTTACTTCCACTGATTACACCGACAAGCAGCAATCGTTTAGCAAGAATACTTCGCGTTCTGCTGTTGCATTGAGATTTGACCCGTCGTGCCGTGACGCCTTGTATTCCTGCAAAATCGGCGCCCTTTCGACGGAAACAGGTTCATCCCGACTAGGAACGGACTTGATGAATTTACCGCTCGTTGGGAAACGAAACTGATTGCAAAAAAATAGCGAAATGTGGTCGTTGCAGTTTGCATCGCAGGTAGTGCATTGTGCCGAAGTGGGTACTTCCCGCAAGCGTACTCATCAAGTTCGATTCTCCTGTAGGAAACCACTAGATGTGGGTGTGATGATATGTGAAGCTGGTTGTTTTTCATTGCGAATCGGCATCGGTGTGTCGAACGAACGGCGAAGGCACGGTTTCGATGGTCATCAGTGTCAGACTCTCAGCTGCTCCAGCTCACGCCTCGTTGTCTGTTTCAACAGACCCATATGGAGATTCACGTAGGAATCTGAGCTATGGGACTTCATAGCACCGGGCCCTGGCGGTCTTCTCCCACCCCAATTCATGGTGAAGGAATAAACTAAGTTGCCAAATTCGAGTTCTGTTCTCCACGGTTTCAGACTGATCAAGCCTTGTCTTTATTGACAGTTTTTCGTTGCCGTCCTTCTTCGCAGAAGGCTGGCGCAAGGCTACGCATTATAAGTTTGGTTCTCATAGCGTCTGTCATTCTTCAGATGTTTAACACGTGCATGAGGAGCTAGCCCGCAAGGATCAGGCGAGTTAACTTGACGATCGTGGATACCTCGATCAAATCTGCACCCTTCGACAATCCCTGGTGTACGGTTACACCTTCCACACAGTGAGGACTTTGAGGCTCCTGTTTATTAGCGTGACCCTTGACTTTACCGGTAGGACTGCATTGCGGAACTGTTTGTTGAGAAATGAGGTACCTGAGAAGCATGGATCGATCCTCAAATATTTGGGGTCGTCATACTTCAGGTGTGGATAGACAATACGGCCAATTTTCGCCTTTCCCCAATTGAGTAGGACAAGGTTGTTCTATTTTCCTTTCCTACTCAACCCAGATATGCTATTCTATGGGACGCCTTTTCTGTTCTCCCGAACGGTGGAGTCGATCCACTATCGTGGAACAGCTCTGGACTTGGAATATGCCGGTGACATCGCCTCACCGATAGGTATTTCAACACATTGAACCGCTTGACGATGGAGACATCTAGTTGAGGGTTTGAACTTAGCGCCTCCCCGAGGCACAATACTTACAAGATTTGTAAGGGCCTCTGCCTTCAACATCACTATATTGGTCAGATTGATATATTCGATAGCAATATGTACTTCAGGAGTTTGATAACAGCTAGAGACCGTATTAGGGGGGTCCAACCACGGTAATCAAAGAAACTCGACAACCCACGGCACCCTTCGCGCGGCCATGAAATGGCGTACAACATCACCGTTCGTATCAATTACGGGAGGTGGCTACCTTGCGCTGGCTATGATCAGCAACTTTATACATTCGATAATCGGTGGTGTCCGTGTGAATCGTCTACTTCGGTTTATCTCCCGTACCTCGTTTTTCGGGCAGTAAGCTATCTTAGGAACCAGAAAATCTTTTTCGAGTCGGTTGGTATGGTCACAGTTTTTCCTTATGAATGTTCCCCGCCTTTTTCTGGTCTTCACAGATGATCTGCTGTACATCGACTTCAACCGCATCCGTTCTTTCGCCGATAGTACCTCTGCACGCTACCTTTTATTCCACCAACCTCGATCGGCTCTTGTTATGTGACTCGAATTTTACTCCGGACAAATCCATATTTTGGTCTCCGAAGATAGTATTTTCCTGAACATTCCAATTTTTTCTGAATCCGTCAAAATCCGTTCGTTTTCCTTCACTTAAATGTCAGTTCGATCTTTCCTCACCTCGTAGACTTGCCTCGTTCTGGGTCCTTTGATAGTGTATTCTCTTTCCACATCTTTATGCTCACCTTCTCTTGCTCGTACCCCGCGGAAGTTTATTTTTCTCTTCCACCCAAGATGTTCCTTTAAACCCTTCCACTTGATTCTGCTCTAAACATCATTCGAATTCGTCATACACTTTACTGTTTCAGTGACTTGTGCCATGAATACTTGTCTTCATTATCTCTCCTTGATCGGGTCCAAACAAGAGTCATCCACCTGATTGGAGGCCGTTTCAGTGTGCAATCTTCACTCCCCTTATTCTGCCGCGATCGTTTCGCTTCCCCGAACTTGTTTGAACTGTTATTGGGGAGACCCTCTCTCAGCTTGTTCGATGAACGTTCGCCGAAGAGATCAACGACAAGAGACTATGGAGCGCCAAACGCCTGTATTCTAACGGAGCCGCATGCTAGCTTACACCGAGGAACTG
The DNA here is from genome assembly GCA_948099385.1 of Fasciola hepatica. NCBI lineage: Eukaryota > Metazoa > Platyhelminthes > Trematoda > Plagiorchiida > Fasciolidae > Fasciola > Fasciola hepatica. The sequence goes on from CANUEZ040000076.1 coordinate 3,660,096, forward strand.
TGTCAAAAGTATTCCCTGGGGTGACCGCGTGTGCAATAACTTGGGGGCATAATCCGCGTAGTCGAAAGTGATGATGGGCTTTGGAGCAACCACATCACCAGCAAGGCTAAGTGAAGGACCTTTTGTGAGTTTGGTTGACGTGGTTTGCAGGTTGGCCTTAAATGTGCTGCGGAAACCTGGCAGTACTAGTTGTAGTGGTTCACGCCAGTCTGGGTTCCTGTGATCTGCTATGGCTGCCTTAAGCTTGCAGTGAAAAATCGACATTACCGTTTTTCATTACCCTGAAGACGGTTTGCGGCCGAGGCGTAAACTCTATCACCAGTGAAGTTATTGAAAAACGGAGTTTGAGGAACATTCATGTCAGAACCAGCTTATTGATACTGCTCCGAAAGAGGGGAAGATTTTAGGTGTATGGGAACACAGGACGATGAGAGTGTTCCACATTTTGGGAATCCTTGAAAAATGGAAGAGTGGAAGATAGAGGTTCGCCATCTGGGGACAGAAAACCGACAAGTAACGATTAAAGGATAAAGGACGGGTGACCGCCAAGGTAAGCTTCGAAGAACAAAAGCCACAATAGTAACAGTATGAAAGAGATAATAAAGCAACCTCCCCACAATGGGCCGGTGGCTGCGAATTGGCGGTTAGAGGAAAATCGTCAACCAACCGGATAGTCTTACACTGAACCCGTCCAAGGCAAGAAGCGACAGAAGATGAAACCGCTTCCCACATGTCTTCGGTATTGGAGTGTAGGACGGATTTGAGATTTGTGCAGTAGCAGGTGAACTAGCAAGAAATGTCTGGCGTTGAACGTAGAACCAATTTGCGTGCAGCACGAGAAACAAAATTCCATATGAAAGGGGTCTAACGCAGTATAGAAACTAAGGATAAGGCAAGAGTCTGTAGAATGCCAACCTATCAAATCAAGAGATGAATGCGCGAAGGGCAAATTGTGTTTTAGGGGCATTTGGAGAGGTAAAGTTGTGTGAGCATTAAAATCAATGTGAATACAGGACCCCCATGAATTGACATGTTCGAGGTGCGAGTTAGTTGACACACTGAGAACACCGTGGTTGTGATCGATATATGTGATAGCATGGCTAGACGGAGAGTAGGAGAGGGAAAATCTAGGGTGGCAACATAGGTAGGTGGATGTCTCGGACAGATTATTTTTGAATTGGAGAAAGGGGCTAGCGCAGGTAGGGGACGTAGTGGGACGCCAGCATTCGCAGGGAACGACTGGGACGGAATCCTGTTGACTCAGACGAAGGGCTGTAGGCCGCCGGAATGTTGGAAATTTGCGCCAGTAGTACGTCGTGCCGTACTCGTTCGAGGGTCTGGTACATCGAGCAAGACTAAGTGTGCTTCACCGTGGCTATCAAGCACAGCGGACCAGGTAAGATGACCGTTCTGAAAATTGGGCTTAACGGATGTCGTGGAGTATGCATCTGCGTACTTGATGAACTAATCAGTATGAATGATAAAGCACGAATGAAATGTTAACAAAGAGATTGAATTGTTCATTTTAGAATCTTTTTGTTGGTGGAAGGGGTTACAAGGGTTTCGGGTCAAAACGACTTGCTGGAACAGTTTGTTATTCAACGCTTTACGAAACATTTATAGTTCCAGATGAGCGGTAGAAAAGCGTTATGGCATTAGATAGGCTACAGCATTTGTTTTGCTGCGTTGGTGATAATGCAAGTAATGGTTCTCATCTAAGATTTTCTGCAGTAGGGTTCTACATACCCTCAAGGTATCCTATATGCAACACGGGTCATGTTTCATCCTTTCACTAGCGCAACAGATTCAGCTGTTCAATTGTCCGTATATTTGGACGGAGTTGGTATTATTAACATCAACTTGTTACCGCATGCAACGCCACGGTCGGCAAAAACCTAGACCATCAGACTCATAACTTTGTAGACTTCCGAGAAACCGACCACATGCTGATATTTACGAGTCGATAATCTCGACTTCACGGCAGCTTTTACTGGCAAGGATTTTGTCAGTATGATGTATATACGGTCTTGGAAATCATCCGGACGCTCACAACCCTGGTGGATTTTCGACAGTTTGCTTAATGAGCAGCATAAAATAAACCCGGTGCAGAATGCAGTCTAGATGAGCTCGGAGGCGTTTCCAAATTTTTTTTTCACTACCAAAAATACGCTGTACAGCTACCGGTGGCGAACGAGACGGCTTTGTAGAGGACGAAGCGATCTCTGGCTCTGTTTGGTAAGGGTGCATTTGTTCCTGGCTTGCAATAAGCAGTGGTGGGAAGTGGGAGTTGGGCGCGGCGCCAAATACGTAATGCTGAACGTTTCAAGCGAAGCACGATCTCAGGCGTGGGTAAACCATTCAGGAGATTGAGGTTTGCCCTGTTTGGAAGTGTGGAAAAAAGACGCAAGCTCTGGAGAATAGCATATATATTAAGTAAGAAACGGAGGTAGGTACATCAGAAATGAATCTACAATCGTCCCAAGGATAGGAAGCCAAAAGGTCACGAAAGTCGTCCAAGTCGTGAGGATTGAGGCGTCGAAATGCCCGCCTCGAGACGGGATAAATAAAGTAGATGAAGCAAGAGATAACTGATGCCGTGAACCAAATGAAGAGGGAGTGTTGATGTCAGAGAAGAACAAGGTTATGAGTTTGGTCACCAAATCGATCGGGGATACGTATAACGAGGTGAACTAGTTGACTGAAATTTCCGACCACAGCTGGAGTTTCGGCTTCGCGCCCCAATGTCAATTTTCAGAAGAGTGCACTATACATTCGCAGTTGTGAACATGGAAGTTTACTAGGATAGTAAAGTGGCACTTGGGGTCCAGAACAAATAAGTTCTCAATCTAAGACAGAGGAGTCACCAAAATTGAGAGATCAATCACTCACACTAAGGTGATCGTTTAAACAGGGAAAACGGAGTTTTAGCCATATTAGTTGAAAGTAACAACCGGAAAAGTCAACAAGTGGAACTCGGGGAACGGCAACGGGTTGATAAACAAAGGCGCAGACACCGGCTTTAGGTAGATAGAACGACTGAAATGCGTCGTTGGTAAAATGAATGTGGGTGATATCTGAATAGAGGGAGATTTAGGTTTCAGCCAGAAATAAAGCAAGAGGAAAAGTAGATTGGAGAAACTGGTTTGCAGAAACAATATTAAGGTTCAGTCCACGAATGTGGTTCGTGATAACGAGTTTCTTATTTGCCTGCGAATGACTGGAAAGAAAGTGTAAGCACGCGTTTGTGTGATTGTGCATTTCCATGATTATTTGCATTGAGAAGGACTGGCAACCATGGTCTCGAGACTTGGAATGGTGTACTACACATGGCCTCAATAGATCAGGCGGGGTAACAAGCCGGGCGACATCAGAGCCGTCTGCTGCATGATGGTGGTAGACTGGCACGGATGCAATGGGTGCCTAAGGGTTGCAGAAGACTACTGAAGGCTCGTTCAAAATGCGAGCGCCGGTCAGTGGTCACCGAGAATGGACAATCGAATGACGCAACCCAGTGTTCTAAGAAAGTTTGTGTGACAGTTTCGCGGATTGGGTTGTGCAGAGGTTCAACTAAGGACCATCTGGTGAAGCGTTTCATTCTAGCGAGGATATATAAGCTACTGTATGGCGGGGATAGCGGCCCTTCTTCAATAGGAACTTGTTGAAAATGCAAGTCGACGGCCAGGAGTCTGGATAGTGTCTATGCACTTCTGATTGGTAGCAAAAGGTGCAGTTACAGGCCAATTTTGTGTCAAACGTATCGGCACCCGGTTAGCTTAGTGGAGATTCGATACACGGGTGGGACAAATCGAGAAAGTTTTTTTAATGATTCTGTCGTATAAAGGCTGGTGGTACGATTTACCTTACGGGGTCCTTGGCCATGTCTCAGTGTGGTGGAGTATACATGCTAGTCACTGAATAAGTAAGCAGTTGATTGCTGAGAAGGCAATTATGAACAGTTGTGAGTTGATAACGAGTGCGGATACGTCAGGGAAACGAAACGCACTGAGATAAACGAAGGTATGTGAATCACGAGACTACATCCTTTGCAAAAAAGTATTGTTGTTGCAATTGATACATTTTGGTGACTCCTGAACGAGTGATTCCCAATAAACAACCTAAATTCTAGGCACACTTTTTGGATTATACGAATAGTGATCCACCTTCGGCTGAGAAAGTAGGTACAAACAACCACAGAGATGAAGTCCTACAGAACTGCTCTACCTCGGGATCTGCTTGTGCGGATGCAATGTCCCCAAGGATGCTCGGGCCGGAGGGCTCCAGGGCCAGGTTGTGGATAGAAGATAATATGTCTGCGAAATGATTAAAGACTTCTGGACTATGACTTGCATTTCTCGTGGACCGAGTGGTGCAATTCAGATGTTCAGGCTCTGAGAGACTATCTGTCCGTAGTGGATAATTAGCTTTTGGCCCATGTAGACCGTGGATTTGCGTCCCTCTAAGGTGTGTCTAATGTGACGTACGCTTATAGCGAGGATTTCACGATCAGTGGAGCTATGCGTTGTTTCGACTGGTTGTAGCCATGGGTTACCAATTGTTGTTCTTACGTTACTGCGGTGCGGTGCCTACGGCTTCGTTAGTGGCGCCGGTGACTAAGGCAACGAGAACCGATGGTGACGAGGCTACATTGTCGACAGCTAGCTTCAGCATGGCGAAAGCTGCTCGAGTAGCATCTGCGAGTACCAATTGTCTCGTCTTGCCTTCTAAAGGTCTGTGATTGGTTTCCATAGCTGAGCTCATAGCAGAATGTAATGCCGGTAAGGATTGACCAACCCTGTCGAAACGCCTTAGTGGCTTGAATGATAACGGTCTCGAGTAGGTTAGAATAGCTTGAACGCACTCTCGCAGTGGTATGATTCTTGTAGGGGCAGCCTTATGTTCTAGGAATTCGATGGCTTCGGAGCTTATTACATTTTTGCGTTGACCCTTCTGTGATAAGGGGTCGCAGTGTGTGGAGATATGCTCTCTGTTCTTCCTGAGACGAGGTAGCGATGAGGATATTGTGCTATGCGAAATCAAAATCCAAACCACTTCAAATCATACCGACGAAGAATGGGGGAGTCTGCGCGGCGTTGCTAAGTCCAAGATGCAGCCGGAGAAACTGGAAATGACTGAAAGGAGTTGATACGGCGGTTCTGAGGATGTCTGTCTCAGCTACTACGATCTACGTTCCTCAAAGAGATTAACCAGAAGGGGCTGTGGAGTGTCAAACGCATGTATTGTCACACGGCCTAGGTACAAATATCGCAAAGTGGCTTACGCTGAGGAAGTGTCTGAATTAGCGCTATGGTTGCTGCGTGCACGAAACATGAAATTAAACAAGGGGTGATCGGCTGATCGCTACACGGTTTCATTCCTATTAACTTTTAACACTGAAAACCAGGCAGATATGTCAGGGGTAGCACCCGTCAACCTCTCAATCTTCCATCTTTCTTCGGAACGTATGTAGTCCTGAACTGGATCATTTTAAAAACTTTCTTTGCGTCCGCGTCGGATTGGAACACAGTTTTACCGGAATTCATCATCTGCGAATTCGGTAAATTCTGGGTTATGACGTGTGGTTTGGTACATTTGTAAACTGTTAAACTGAACCATATCTCAGAATGCAGGTTGATTTCGGCAGATTTATTGACTTTATTCAAGGAAACTGATCGAAATAACCTATTGCGCTCGGCACACGTGTCAGTTTCTGAGAAGAGAATCATCTGTGATCTTCATAAGCACGATACATTTTGTAAGACAAAAACATTTCGAACTGATGGCCATCAAGGAAGCAGTAACTGAATTGCGTGAAGTAGTTCCGTCGGGGCGAGGCCAGTGAATTACTTCTAAGATCTTTAAAGGAGTGAGACAAACATTGAGTCTGCGAAACTTCGAGTGGGTTGTTCACACACATCTGTGACAAGATTTAACTGTATCTATTCGTTCAACACCGACTATTGTTTATTTGAACACTGATCGCCAAGCGCGGTTGCTATTTGAGTTGTTGCTGCGCGCTTCCGAAATACACTAACCCGTCCCGCTTTTGATCTCCATACTTGTTATGGTTGGGGTAACTGATACGTGGTCCACAAGCAGTAGAAGGGACTGGCGAACGCGTTTATTAGGAAAATAATACGATAAAATGAGACGCACAACCACAAATGTGAATTCCCGTGAACACTGTAGCCCACTCACGAAACCCCCGAAGAGAGTGCTCAATGCAGGTGTATCCAACCCTAGAGGGTCGAATATCTATATAAGCTACTGAGAACGACAGAAGTAGTTATATTTTGACATTCAGCGAAAAAACGCTCCGGATCGTCCGTTTGAGATTTTGATGCCCAATGCCGAGTTTGCTAATTAAAATGCCAAAAATGGTTCAATTTAGCGCAAAATGATCGTAAAAGGCTACCGACTTACTCCTACCGCGCTACTGGTAATATATCAACCAATAGGACGCGCCTATTGCTAATAAACTGGCCGTGTTGTTCGATTTGGAAGCGCTTGCATGGAAAATCCGAGTAAAATAACAATTTAGGAATATTCGCTCGACAGTATATCATCCATTGTCACAGTATTTACCGATAACCTGTTCTTGGTTCAGTCGTGTAGATTACCATTGGTCTGGTGAATTTGTGAGTATTTAGCCGATCTTATTCCATTGTAACAACCAATAACAGTTTATTGATTGCGGTGGTTCAGTGATTCCTGTATCTCAGCAACATCCTAACTTGAATATCAAAAAAAAAATCATCGGGACTGAAAATCAGGGGGAAAACTATGAGTAGCAGTATGATTTTGGCTGTTAAGTTGTACGACCGCAACTGTAACTTCTAATGTCACATGGTCACGTTTTCCTACATAGGATCACTGATTGGATGGATCTCGTCGTTATGCAATCCACCGTGGACACCCCATACGCCCTAAATTATCAAGTGCACTGGTCCAACTTTCAATACCTCCCCTCCATGCTCCGGACTGGTCAATTAATGGCGTCTAATAGTCTCTGACAAGTGGTATACTATTAATTTGCCAAACCAACCATCAACCCGACTACGGGTTAAATCTCTTTAGTGTTTGATCTCATGATTGGGATAATTCCATTCAAAAGACTTTATCGAGAAGTCAGATAGAGATCGGTGGAAGTCACTTCATGCGGTGTTATTTCATGATCAGTAGAAGCTTAGGTTCTACATAATATGATTCGTGAAATGTGAATGCCCATTTCTCGGACGAAGTTATATTACTTGTGGGTAGCATCACTATGATGAACTTTATCCCACAGTGCAAGTCAGTTAAATCTGGTTCACTTCAACATGGATACGTCTTTTATCACAACGACGGGCCGACAGGCCACGGTAGTTCTCAAGATGTATTTTTTAGCACTGTATTCTCCCATTTGTTTATGTCCTCTGACGAAATTCGATGCTGTGCCCAGTGGTCGCCTTCCATTCAGTCCGAAGACCTGGGTATTGAGAACGTTCCGCGCCGTTGGACGTCATTCAGTGTTTTTGGCTGTGATTAATTAGCTTCCTTAATAAAATGTCTGTACGGTGTTCATGAAACGAGATGGCCCGGAAGCAGATTTATTCTTACTAGGGTTACTGGGAAGGAACGAAGAGCGGTAGAAACCGAATATCCGAACACATCAGCTGAGATTTGCGGTTGGAAATTTCAGTGGTGGTTGTCTGATCATAAACTTTCAATGAAACAATAAATTGGGGAAGTAGTTAACTTTGCCACGGGCAGTGTCTGGCGAGGGTGAGATTCCCATTTCAAAACGCTATAAGGAAAAGAACACACTGAAGGCGTCGTTGTTCAGAGTAAATATTGACATTCAAACCGCGAATTTTGATGAGAGCCACTAGTAGGTTACTTCGAGTAAGCATGAGTGAATAAGCGAAAGCCAGAATGGGCAATGTCATGTGTGGTTCAAGAAAATCGAAAACGTCACATTGGCGCTAAGAGTGACCAGAAGTGCAGAAAGCTACAATCGGAGCACCTGATGACGTTGAATAGCAGTTCAGATCACAACGGTATTTTTCTATCGAAGTCTTTAAAGCAGTGTTTCACCAGGTGTTTAGATGGATAGCAAGGGATCTTGTGACGAATGAACTAACTAACTGTTTCTACATAACGTGTTTTAGAACGGATAAAATGACCGAAGCACTTCCCCCCAGCGTTAGTTACGGGGACCTTTGGGGTAAAACGTAAGTTACCTAAAGAATACCATCAGCCAGGTCGATCGAAGCGATGAACCACGATAAGCAATCACGGTCACTTAGGTGCTTGAGATTTTAAAAGAATTAATTTCAAAATTGAGAACGTCCGCGAAATCGAGCCACTCACTACCTTTCTGGTGTCGAACTGTTAGCCACTGCGAAGGATTTTGCAGGCGCAATACTGACTGTATTTCTCTAACTTTTGTAGACAGTACATATCGTCCGACCTTGTAGAGAACTGTACCGCTGGACGTTGTTGACTGGCACGATGGATCTCGTGCTGCTGCGTATCATTACCATTTTTTATTGGCAGTGTAGGCAACTGGTTGCTCAAAAATCTACACAGTGACAAGGCAAAACTTGTTACGTGAAGCTGTTTGGTAGTTTAACTTGAGCTTGAAAACCAGTGATTGCAAAAAACGATAAGGACGATGAAGAACTATGAGCGTTTGAAGCTATATCACGCTGTGTTAACGTGACGGAGGCCACTAATTAGGCCGGTCTAACGGCTCGAAAACCCCGTAAGTGGGGCCTGAATCTCAAGTCAAATTCAGTGAATTTGCACTGTCGATGGTTATTCCTAATGTGCTCGACTGAATTGTACCGCGGCACCCCCCTAGATTGTCATCTTTTAATCAATCTATTCAGGAAAAGCATTACTTAACTCTAAATCTTAATCTATCTTTTGAGTGAGACAGTTTTGGCGGAACTCAGTCAAAAAGTAGCAGTATTTTACGTACACAAATGGCAACGATCCGCTGTTCATGTTTTTTTTTTATTCCTGTTCAGGGATAATGGAGATTTTCCCAATGTTCCAATCGTGACATCAGCTATACGATTCTTCTGCGGCCAGAATTCGTCTCAATATCGGTTAGCCAACAATAGAATGAAGACGCTAGCTTTCGTATCTCATACAACGTGCATTCATATACAGGTAAAATACAAACTATTCAGGTTTGTAGTTACGTCCTACAAGAGGAACGATTGCACAAATGAATATAAATCATCATAAAAAGACAATAAAGAAGGGGGCAGACGAGACGGGGAAGGGAGATGGCAGGCTGACAGAGATAAGCAAGTATCGTGAAGAACGCGTTCTAATAGGTGTAGACGGGAGGGGGGGGGTCTGTGAAAAGCTCGAGGCCAAAGAAGCACGTAGATAAGAAACATTCAAAAAGAATAAATAAAGATGAGTAATGGTTCTATTCAAAGACGAATAAAAGCGCAGAAAACTGAAGGAAAGCAGGAATGCACAACATGTTGCCATTGTTTGCAAAACTTTTATTATCGCTGATGGAACGAGACAAATCAATAAACTGGTCTGGCTGACAAAGACGGAAAGTATAAAAGCTATTGATAACTTGGGCAAGTAGGCATCACATTGGTGTAATAGTCTATAGTGCATTGGAGCTGCTGTTTTCACCAGGAACGTAGAACAAAAATCAATCAAGAGAAAAAACCACATGATTTAAATATGTCTACTAAAGTTCAATCGGGACCGAGAATGCAGTTGGGAAGCTAGAAAAAAGCGATTCATGGGGCTCGCTGTTTGGTTTGCAGAGAAGAATAGATGAATACCTCAGAAAGAACTGGTGGTGATTACAAGTCAGTTCGTATGTACGAAACAAGGTTGAGCGGCGCAGGTAATATGATTAATTGTCACGCTCCAAATGCGGCGATGTATCTGACAAACTTGAACTATCAATCGTGTGTAACCGAGCAGACTGAATATGCATGAGAGGCGAAGTGTTTCGTTCAATGCTGGTGCCATTCGCGTCGTCGTCGCTCTCATTCTCTGCGATTTCGTAAATAGAACTGTTCGCGTCGAGTGCAGTGCTACGGTGCATACTGTTTGTGATCGATTGTGCGGATGGTAAAATTACCAACTGGTCATGGTCGTCCACGGAAAGTACAAGCGAATGACGGTAATTGGTTACCGGTGGCACAGTCGGTTTGGAATCAGGCGGTGTTTGATTGTCCATGAACGGGGGTATGCAGATTTTGTCCGTGGGATGTTTTAAGGGAGCACACGGCGAAGACGCAGTTGCTGTCAATGGAGAAGCTGGAGGATAGGGAATCATCGATGGAGTTGTTGTGATTGGTAGGCCAAAGTGCGTCCGTTGCCGTAAACGGTCACCTCGATTGCGATAGAGGAACCAGTTGCGAGCAAGCTGTATTGCACTGGTCGCCATAGGATCCATTGCCTATGGATAAGGTTGAGAAGATCGTACATAAAAAAACATTCAGCTATGTTTTACTTCAAAGGATGTGGGAACATGATATTGAAAAGAAAGATCTTGAGATAATGGTCTTTCATAGATCAGAGGTTTGCTAAACAGTGAAGGTCAAACGCATCAACGAAAGGGAAGTCTACTTCAACAAGTCGTACCGTTGAACATGCTTACCAACTAAACTGCTTAGTTTAGTGAACTATTAATTCTGCCTGAGGTGTGGATTATTTGGCTCTTACATCGGCCACATTCGATAGGAAAAATGTAGAAGAGCTCGGTTCTGCCAAATGACGGCCCGTCAACTAGGAGTCCTGACCTCGGCTGTTTTATCTTCGTAACCCAGTTCCAAATGGTGTAAATCAGAGCAAAAAAATAATACAGATATAAGAAGCAAATTTGGTAACCATAAAATGCCCGAATACGAACGGCCGTGACATTTATCTAGTGGTTATAACCAATAAATGAGTGGCTCTCGTGAGCCCCAGTTAACCTAAATCTATTTCTCGAAGACTGGCCATCACTAGTCTCTTCGACAACCAATATAAACCAAACAAGCTCACTCAAAATGTGCAAGATTATCAAAACTAAGAACCTTATCTACATTGAAGACCTGATCCGTATACTAAAACTCATTAAACTAGAATGGTATCCACACCAGTTTGTAACAGTTAGAGATATCGATGGATAAACTAATAGTATTTACGTGCCTTCTGTCTTGCGACGGCTATCTTCACACGTATAGGAGAACTGGCTTGCATTTCACAGTACGCAGCCCGACAGAAAAAGGAATCATACGTCAAACGAGAGTGGAAAAAGTAAAACGTTTTTGTAGTATACATACTGGATCCAAGTTGGGTGTCGTTTGTTTACGTTTCGATTGTAAACAGTAAAAGATATTAGAGTTGTCGTATATTTGTCGGTCCCGATTCCGAAAACGGGTTCTATTCGGATTTGTTTCGATTGAGTTCAAGGAGCATTGTAATGATTGATGTTCATCTGGATATCAAATCTGTGTTCAGACGAGACGAAAGGGTATTTGGCTGGGTCGTTCGCAATTTCAACGGATCGTAGGGACAATTACACTGAGCTGGTATTCTCTTTTTTTTTTACCACATACTGTATACGGTGAGTATGAACTTCTCGTATGAAAAGCAACACTGCTTCACACGAAGTCCTCTTGCGCCTTCGTAGCACCGGACTCAGATCGACCATGTTTGTGTTAATTTCAGCTACCCAGATCAATGCAATGCCGTAACTAATCCTGGTGCATTTTTGTCGACTGAAGTCACTACGAGTTATTATGGGGAAATTACCAATCCGGCTTCTATGCAATCACATAGCCAAGATCCAGATGGTCATTGCAAACAAATGGAGGTATTACTCGAGGCTGCTAATGCCAAACAGGGTTTCATGAATAGTGAATACTACATCCTCAATCGCTTCGGCAGATACACACGGATCATATCATCATGTCCATGGATGATGTACGCAAATCTGTTAGAAGTAAACCGACTAAAAGCTTAGTAAACGTGCAAAACGGAAAAGAGCTGCAGCGGCCGTTATAAGCGGAGGTTTCCTTCTGGTTAGAAATATCGGTCCACAGAGTCCAAATCTGAATGACCTAGGAAGCTAACTGGAACGGGATCTAGAATGTTGGCCGGTCGAATCTAGGGTTCAGCTCAGCTGGTCTTCATCTACAAACTGTGAACTGAATGATAAAGTGGGCACGGTTCTTCATGTAGGCACCAAATATCTATTTTAGACTGAGCTTCTCTGTGAAATTTTTTACCTCAAACGGAAGAAAGCTACTGGACTGCACGGATTGATTCCGTCTAATTTCAGTGACTGACTATCGTACTGAAGATGACGAAATCCCTCAGTTCATAAAATGATAACAGTTTGATATCGGTAAGCGGGTGATTTCCCCATAAACAGTGCAAACCATAACGAAATGAAATTGGTTGGCATTGTTTTCAAATTGCTCACTGGCATCATTTTCTGATACCTAACGTGAGCGGACAGTGCCGCACGAGCATCATGCTGGGCGTAAATCCCATCCAGGAATGGTCGGCGGTACATCCATTCATCAACAGATTTGAAGACACTCAGTTTCCTTGCATCAACCATCACCTTTTCATTATCCGAAAGCGATTATCAGCTCAATCATCCATACGGTTTTCTGTCACTGCATCTCACTGAACGTTGTGCCGCAGAAATTAATTACTGCCTTTAAATATTTCAGAGCTGTAACAGGAAGCAAAACCATGGTAAATGAAGCGGTATTCATCGTGCAAGTCAATTCAAAATGCATGTTCGTTTAGACGCTCATGCTCCGGCAAAACCGATCATCATGCTACCGGCGCATTTCGACTGCTTTGTGGTGACTCTCTCGTGGGTGTGAAGGTTTAATTTTCCAGTCGTTTCCATCTGGTTAGCGAGATCAAATCTGTGGCCCCTCATTTCGTTGCCATGGTAGTCTCCGTTACAATATGAAGATAGCCAAGTACGCCAGGTTTATCTTTCCTGTTTACCATAATTATTCATACGTATCTAGAGATCAGGTTATCATCATGTGAGAATAGCTTAGTAAAACTTTATGTTCTCTTGATGTAGGATGATGATGTGAATAGAGTTACTGAACCTTTACCAGGAGAATAATTACTGAATGTTGAGTAGGCGGACGACAGTACTTTTGATTACGGATCCAGATAAGCTACAAGCTTTGTAAACAGCTTGACTAACCACACGCCAGTGTTCAGGATGATCGACTGCAGAATACTGCCGTATCATTGGGCTGGTCCGAAATCAAACCCTATGCCTACAAATGAAACAATATTTGAGGTAGATCAGTTCTGCTATATAGGCAGGTGCATTTTAATCGGAGGCCGGGCACCGTTCGAAGAATCAACGAGAGCACTAAAGACACGAGTGGCATTCGAAAACCATAGTCGTCTGTGGCGTGAATGTTACATCTGATTGATAATCTATGATTAAACTCAGCTGTGGCAGTTAGATCCGTTCTTCTATATGATCCAAAATCCTGTCCGCGGCCAGCTTTGTTGGTATTTGGAGATTTGCATCTTCAGAAAGTTATTCGAATTTAGTGGGGGCATTTGACCAGTTAGGCGCAGAATATTGGATACATGAGCCAAATTATCTGATCAGACGCTAAAACTCACCACGCTACGGCTGTTGGGACGGGTTGCTTATGTTCGCGGGTAAAATTCCTCGGTGCGTTCGGCGGGACGAGTGATGGTTGGAAGATGGGTAACGGTGACCAGTTCATCACATGGAAGAAATTAACCAGTCCATTTGTGCGTGCTTGGTATCCGAATGAAGTCGAAGACATCCACCTACCTAACGGCTGAAGATATTCGGTAAAAATAGCGGCATGTCACGGCCAGTAGCGCCCTTGTATTCATGCAAGTATCTCATCCATTTGATATCATCGTGTACTGTTTACTTTTGGTCATTCTCACACGGTTGACCTTTTGGTTTGTGATTCGGGTTTTGTCGATGGATCAACGAGAATCGACGTGTCCAATGCATAGTCTCCGCTCGTGAAATCAGACCAACTGTTGGTTGAACATATCTGTATGACCTAGGGCTGCTTTCTGTGCTTCTACTTATGTTATCTATGATTAGTCGACGCCAGGAAAGCGAAACAAAGTCAGCTTACATAGGTTCGACGTTAGTGACTGATTAGTCAGAAAAAACCCACCACGTCCACGAGTACTGCCATAGACCGTCCGCGACCGATTATTTAGTAACCCCGCGATCACCTTATTCCCAGCTAGACACCAGAAAATTAAAGCAGATCCCCGTATTCGCGACCTTGGGCTGCGGCCGGTAGCATACAGCTCTGGATTATCTAACCGGGGCTGAACTGAAATGAACTCCCTTAAATTGTCAATTTCAGTAATCGTCATGTCTGATGTGTGGCACAGATTATTAAAAGCACCATTAGAAAGCTAGAAAATATGAAGAATCGGAAGTTATCACCTCTTGTATTGAAAACTGAGTAGAACATGCACTACGGGTGTACCGAAATCCCACTGTTCAAATGTACCAATCGTCACGGAGAAGGAAGACAAAAATCCTTGCAGCAGGAAATTAGGAACCAATCACTGAAGCTATTGAATTTTTAAGTGGTGTGCTACAACACACAACTTCCGAAACAGCTCAGAGTGAGTATAGAACGTTGAGGAATAGTGCTCGGTGCAACGATTTCAGAAGATAAACAAATCAACGAAATGATTCCCAGCTGATTCTACCACCATTTCCTTTGCCTTATGCACAGAATTTGACAAAATTCAAAGAAGAACGTCATATCAACTTCGGATATCCAGAACTTTTATCATATACTAGTGCATGAGTGCAGTGGAAAGGTTAAACCACACTGTCACAAAAATCCCACTGCACGATTAAGGATAACCGGTAAGAGAACCTCAGGTGGAGAAACACGTTAAGTCCCAATAGGTCAGGTGTGGTAACGAGCCGGACGACGACGATTTACTGTCTATTATCAGTGACCGGTGATGGCGGCGATTCCAACTTCGGACTTCCGAAGTGCTAATCTAACGCTCTAAATCACTCGACCATCATGATTGACAAACAAGCAACACGGTCGAGGAACACCTAGCAAGCGAAGGGTCTAAGGACTGAATCCGAAAAGCGGATCGATAACAGAGCACCAACGACGACCAGAAGAAGTTCCTTCACGGGTGTTTTGGTCACGTTACCGTGATGGGTTAACGCCCCACTGTCTTGTGGGTCAAACTTTTGAGTCAAAGGATCTAGTTGAGGTTCCCAAAGGAAAATCCCTTCTGCGGTGTGGGCAGCCGCCATGTATGGTTATCTCAGAAACCTACAATGTCTTTCCTGTGAAGGGACTTACCGATTTTCCCTCTTTTAAATTAAGGTCGATGCAAAACGCCATGGGTTATTGCGGCTGTGATGAAAGCAGTAGTTCAGGAGTCGGGTATAAATCGAATGCATTTCTTAAGCCCAAATGTTCACTTCACTTGGCTGCCGTTAACATCCGCACACTATGTCAGATAGGGCCACAGGCTGCCCTCGCCCAAACACTTGACGCCTTTACAACATATGTATGCTGTCTCCGAAACACGCATACAAGACCAAACACTTCTGTGATAATTCTCCGCATCCCCGATACATTCTGAGTCTCCCGCTTCACTCTTTGCGTGTCGGGTGATTTTGTGTCTACAGCTGGTGGTCAGGCTGGCGTTGGAATTGCTTTGAGCATGAAGGCTGAGCGTGCACTGCTCGACTGGATTCCAATCAACAGTCGTTTGTGTGCAGTTCGGTTGGACGGTTCTGTTCATGTCAACAACAACAAACTGAAGCGCCGATGTTTGTTCATCATGTCTTTGTATGCGCCGACTGACTGCAGCTCATCTGAGTCCAAGGACGAATTCTATCAGGATTTGTCTCAGCTGCTTCGAAGCGTGCGCTCAACGGACGTGGTGGTCATTGTTGGGGGTTTCAACGCTCAAGTTGGTCATTTGGAAGATTCCGAAAGGCACATTGGAAACCCGTTTGCTAACTCGGCCGATCGTACCGAAAACGGCGAGCGTCTCATTCAGCTGTGTTCTGACCACAAATTGTTTCTGGCAAGTACGAACTTCTTCCATAAGAAGCGGCATAGACTGACATGGCTTCCTCCTTCGTCTTCACAACGCTGGATTCAGATTGACCATATTATGACCGCGGGCGTGGATCAATTGAAGACTGACGTTTCATTTTATTCTACGCTTGTGGACTCAGATCACGCCTTGGTACGCGTTCGCTTCCGCTTACGTCTTGTCCGTGGTCGCACCAACGTAAACGCCACGCGTCTCGCGCGGTTGCTTTTAGAAAATAATCAGCAAAACAATTTCCAGACGGAGCTGTTTATGCAGTTATCGATGCAGCCGGATGTTCAGGATTCAAATGAACGCTGGCAACAGATCAAGTGAGCCTTGTATGCCGCTTCGAATGCCACCCAGGACTGTGGTTCAAACCGGACTCACAAATGGTAGATATCTTTGAAATCAGTTTCTCTGCTGGATGCTCGCAGACCCGTCTCTCCGGATGCCACGTTCAATGAAGTGCGCAAATTCCTGAGACGCCAACTAACCAGGAGCCTGAGAAACGGCCGTGAGCAGTGGTGGATTGTGAAATGTAGGGAATTGAAAAAGGCTACGTTCATTGGCGATGCTCGCAACCTTTACCGCCGGGCGGAGCACTTCAAGGGACAATTCAGTTGGCCCCTTTCAACGGTGGACCTTCGAAATATACCTTCCAGAAAAAACGATGCAGGTGGATATCAGTCATCCATCAGAGATGGAGATTATGAAGATACAAAGCCGCTGGACCAGATGGGTTGTCTCTATCTTTTTTCAAGAATGACGATGAAGCTTTGGTTTCAGAATTAGCAAAACTCCTCCGTATTATTTGAGATAGTGAGCAGATTCCCAGGGAATGGTGTGATTGTGCCGATTCACAAAAAAGGTGACAGGTACTCTTGTGAAAACCACAGAGGAAAGAGCTTGGTAAGTATCGCGTCCAAACCGCTCACCGGTTTTATTCTCCACCGATTATCCAGTGCCCGCGGAATGTGAACGCGTGAGAATCAAGCTGGTTTCAGATATGGTCGTGGTTGTATCAACCACATCTTTACTCTTCGGCAAACCTCAGAGCACAGACGCATTCACCGTAGGCCTACAACCTCTGTCTTTCTTGATCTGAAAGCGGCATTCGACTCAGTCGACTGCACAGTTCTCTGGCACTGCCTCTCACTGAAGGGTACGCCAGAGAAGTTTGTTTCTTTTTCAATGCTTGTAAGCAAACAGTCGAAGCGGAGTTCGCGCTTATGGCGATCTTTCACCCGGGTTCACCACGAAAAAAATGGTGTTCGTCAGGGTTGCACTCCTTCATCCTTCCCTTTCAATTTTGTGATTGATTTGATTCTTGAGATAGCTCTATCCTCGTGTGTGAATAGCGGCGTCGATCTTTGCTCAATCAGTAAACTATCTGACTTAGAATACGTGGAAGATACTGTTCTTCTGAGTGAAGACCCAGGTAAGTTGCAAACTCTCTTAGAGAGTCTTAACAAGAGGTTAGGAATGTTTTGGATGCATTTTGTACCTTCAAAGTGTAGAATGCTGCTGCACCACTGAGTTGGCGCTACACCAAACCCTTGTTTGGCAGGGGAAACTCTAGCTGAAGTGGATGAATTTTTTTACCCGAGAGATCACATCTCACCAGGTGGACAGATATCGGAAGATGTGTCATCACGCGTTTGGCTTTTGCCACCCTCCGTCATCTGTGGCGTCGACGTGACATCCGATTGTCCTTCAGGGTCGAGTGTTCAATGCAGCGCTTAGGTCCGTTCTTTTACACGGTTCAGAAACATGGTCGTTGAGGGTAGAAGATAGGCGAAGACTGTCTGTTTCCGAGCATCGATGTCTCCATAGCATTGCCCGAGTATGATGGGAACGCCGTATCAGCAATACTGAGGTAAGGCGTAAGGTGTTGGGAACCAGAGGCTAGTCTCCGGATCAAGTACTGAATCTGAACAGGTTATTGTGGTTGGGACATGTGTTACGCATGCCCGCCGACAGACTTTCTAAGCGTACGTTGTTCTTTGAGGCAAGTGGTGATTGGAAGGTAAGTCGAAGTGGTCAGTCCATGACATGGCAAAAAGGTATGAAAACCTCGACCAGTGGACTTGGCCGAGTAGGACTTCGGGGTTGGGGTCCACGTGATCCTCCTACCAAATGGTTAGAAACATTAAGTGATATGACTAGGTGTCGCGGTCAGTGGCATAGTTGCATTCAGATTCTTTCCTTGTCCTCTTGATTTTCGCTTGATACTTGGACATTTTTGAATCCTTATCACTATGCTCCTATTCGCTTCTCCCTTTACTGGACGATGCTGAAAGGTAGCAACCGAAACCAGAACACAGAAGTGCGAGGTTGATGGTTGAATAAACTGAAACTGAGCAAGCGAATGTCGAAATTCTAAGCTGTATAACAAAAATACACTACCCGCAGCGGCATACATTCAACCGTTGGTCGACAAACGTCGAATTCAACATACACACATGATACAGTTCGGGGAAAAATTAATCAGGACCGCTCAATGAATGTATGCGTCGACAATTCATTCGACGTTTAGCCCGTAAATGAGACGCAGTTGCCTAAGTTAAAAAGCCTGTATCTACCTGGTTCGTTGATTTGACCGCTTTTATTCAGCTTGGTGTTGTACAAACTCAACTAGTTCAACGGAAATGTTGTGCACGTTGAAAGTGGACAGAGTAAAACACCGGAAACTCAATAAATCAATGGAGGTGTACAAAAATAATTCTGAGTTGGGTAGTTAACTTACAAACTTAAAACGTGTAAAAATGGCACAAGTTTCAAACAACGGACTAAAAATCGTGCACCGTGATATATATAAATGAATATATCAGTTCACTCTCGCATCCTAACCGGTATGCGATATTTACCTCAGTTTCGCCATCATCAGGAATTAGGCTTCGACACGTGTTCCCATCATGTTGGAAAAGACTTTCGCCGTTTTCTGTGGACACCGGTTCTGTGACCGACGACTGGGTCTCCTCTTCCGGTTTGGATTTTTGAATACGCGGAAGCAAGCTGTCTTCCGCGTAATCGGGCTGCCGAAAAACTCGATTTCGCGAATTGGAGTGTATAATCCTGCTGGAAGTCAGTGGCATTCGGGATGGAGATTTTCGTCGCCGTGTGAGTGCAATTGATACGCACAAAGTGATGGTGAACAATAGGAAAAGAAGCGTTGCACAAACGGCCAAAACTAAGGCACCGGTAAACCGGAACCAACCCAAGTGTACCACAACTGTGCTGTTCTCGACAAATTCTAACTGGTTTCGCTCGTCCCACTCGCTCCGAACAGAATCCGCTAGCTGAACTGTAGCATCGAAACCGGCAGGGTCGAGCAAGACTGTACGATTCATTCCGGTTCGTGGATCTTGCCAAGTAAGACCACGAAAACAGGTCCCGGTGTTTTCTGTCTGATTTTTACCGTTCAGGGGCGCGATCGGTCGAATCTGAAAATTATCCACACACACATCCGCAGTTGCTCGTACGCTCATCACAGTCTCTTTGAGAACGGTCATCCAGGTAAGACCTCGACCTGCAAACAAGAAGGATTGATTTTGCCTGACAGAAACCTCCACTTCATCATTGGTGGCTTGAAAGCTAAACAACGGAACCGTAAGTATGATCCAAACATTGCGCGGAACAGCAATTGATCGAGCCGACTTATTTGGAGCAGCTCTGTTGGTCATGAAAGCACTGGAGGCCTTTGACTCGGGTTCCAGTTTTACCATTTGGAGAGGAAAGCTGGAAATAAAAGACATGAATCAGATATGGTCATCGGTTTAACTGAAAAGATTCATGACAAGAAGAGAAATGCCAGACTTCTGATATTTCCCGGTAGATGTTCATTCTAGCACCTAGCAAGACCCACATGAGGACCCAATGCAATATTGTAGAGAACTACAGGTTTTCCTGTCGTTTGGCAGCCACTGACGGTTGGTCAGTCACCACAACCTAGGGTACAGTAACCAAACCTTTCCGATACATACATACCACACAAGTTCGCCTCTCATTTGAGTATTGGCAGTTACGGGATTTGGTAGCCTTGTGCAAGTCACAAAGTTCGATACACAGGGACCACAAAGGAGAATCTTCAGGTTATCACATCGAAGAAAATCAGGGTTACAATGCGGAACAGTTTTTGGAAGGTTCAATAAAAAGTGAAATTATGTCTGTCAAATGCAGCACATGAGACAGGCAAAATCCGATTCATCGCTCGTTTGCACAACTGCACCAAAGTTCGGAACCAATGCTCTTTGGAGTTTTGATTTTCCGAAACACTGTGAATCAGATCCACGATTTTTTATAGAAGTGATTTGACAGTTACCATAAACACAATGAATATTTCCCCGATCGAAATAAATAATCGACTATAGGGAGGGAGATACCGAACACCACTTTCGTTGCTAGCAATGCCTCACCTGCTCGTCGGTGGACTGGGGTACCGCGAACACAAACACGATATCAGTGTTTGGTTGTTCGGTCGATACTTTCGAAGAACACTTTTCCAGGAAGATGTTGAAAATTTCACTGGTATTCATAACACAGTATACACATCGCGCAGCAGCAAGCAACAACGTTGAGGTTTGCACCTTTGTTTGGTGGCTAAGTTCTGATGCACGGTTTCCCCTTCCTTGGTCGCCCTCGTGTCCGCCAGCAAAATATACTGCCACTGGTCTCAGTTATGTAAAAATGTAAGACGGAGCTACCATGCTTCTATAACCAAATCGCGTATTAAGTTCGTCCCTTTTAGACATCAATCCTGGTACGGTCGGTCGGATGAATATACAGTTGATGAAGTTCGCAGTAAAAAATTGTTTTGAGCGTGGAACGGAGCAAAAATAACAAACATTGTCCCTAAACGTTTGGAAAACGTACGTAGTTTCGTCGGGTCACTCAGTGGTTAAAAAAGCACCTTAGGGTTTATAATTTGAAAATCTCAGCTTCGTTCACCGTTCTCTCAAGCGGACAATGCCACACAATTTTTCTCGCGACAATTCAGAAAAAAGCAAAACTTAGCTACCACCACCGTTTTCAGTAGTAGTATTGTATTACAAGTTCGAAGCTCAGGGGGAGTACCCACTGTGGAAGAACACTGAACATGAGCTCAAGCATGACTTGTAAAATACTGCCGATATCCATTAACGATGCAGGACGGCATATATGGAGAAAAGCATAAATATACCACTCACACGAAGCGAGACTAAAGCGCCGCGAGGCGGGTCCTGAATATATATCCTTAAGGATTCCTGAACTGTGTCAAAAGTTGTATTCAGGGCTTTAAATGACCAACGCAGTAAAGAAACACAAACTCAGCACATCATTTTGACTCGGTAGCGAGATGTCTTTAAGTGAAAAGCGCAATGGCCAGATCTACTATCGCCATACAGGTGCTGTCGAAATTCGAATGAGGAATAATTTTCTTCGTAATGAGCATACGTTCGTATTTTTTCAATATAACATAAAACAAAAGTTGGAAATATAAAATTCTATGTAACCGAATGTTGCTCGCGTTAGCTGCGTTATATTTTGTGCGAAGTTGAAATTGCGTGACCTTTGTTAGCATGATTAATTTGAAAGATGCATGACAGACGAAATTTAACGGACGGTCGAATACGAATAATTTTTAAAGTCATGAGTGCAAAATTCCATCGCATGTGGGTTTCGACAGGGAGAAAGGATGTATACTGATCCTGCCAGCTGCCGATTATGTTTCGGCTTAGTAGAAAGAAGCAAGAATCATTCAAACATTATATCATCTGGTGCTTTACTAGTAATTTCGTGATTGATGATGGGCTCACGAGAAAAAACAAATGGAATTTTTTGGAATACAACACCTGGAAATCAATATCATTTGAGCGTGGCCCGTTAAACGTCGACTTTGTTTTCGTGATGATGGAGGAATGCTCATGTATGAAGGGAAGATTCCACCACGCCACTATACGAGAACATGATTAAGTTCTGATAACTAATTCTTTGTTTTTCTGTGAAAGATTCTCTCAGAACCTCCCTGTGGACGAATTAAGGGTTTTCCACTCTATTCATGTAAAAATGATGTTACAACAAGATATAGTGGACAGAAACCCAATACAATAGACAGAGATAATTGGGTTTTTTGGGTCCGTGTAAATCTGTAAACGCCATTAGGAAGGTGGCCGAGACAAAGCAAGCCGCCTAATCTTTTGACCGATCAAAAGCCAACATTATACGTCTAATAGGGATGGTTACTTGTATTTGCGAAGAAATTCAGAGTTCATCGTGATGTGTTTTGACTTCCAATTTACCGTCCGTAATCTGCAGTGAAACTTGGTGGCACAAAAGGGCGTTATCTATGACAATAAATTTGGAAAGAAGCTAACTCCAGTGGTTTCTAAGCTGTAAAACTCATCGGTTAACATGAACTAGAATAAATCATGACCATCCAAGTTGGGGAGCATTATTTACGATACGATGAACAATAAAGAATTTATTGCGCTGAAAACAAACATTTTTGCAGTCTGTCGGATTTTAAGATCTTCTTAGGACTACTTTACTGCCAGCTTATGCCTTCCACAGGATTGTTAATCTTATTACTGTATACCGATACATTCGTTTGTATTGTGCTTTTACAGTGGTGAAACCGTGGAAATTTTTAAAGTTAAGTTACAAAAACTGCCTTAATAAAGCCTTGATTTGATTATGAGAGGTGTGTTTTGTAACTGTTGGCGAGATAAACTGGCACACTTTCTTCGAAACGACACAGAAAGTTTGTATCACTTCGCCACGTTTTATGTCCGGGACATTTTACCTACAAAAGCAACACTTCCATTCGATTCTGGACAAGGGTTACAGCCGGGCAGCTCTGTACGAAGTATTCAGGGCTGACGGATGAAGTAAGTTATCGCGCATTTACCTATGATGTCGTTTAATGTCACCTATGAATTTGCAACACTTTGTTCCTGCTCTCAGTGTACTGGATCTCAGATTTCAGGTGAGAAAACTCTAACACACTAGGCCTTTCTCTCTCTTTTCTGCTTGAACTCAATTTCATTTAATTGCATTAGTCGCGTTTTTCTGTTCCACAACGATTTACTCATCTAAAGTTATGGACCATTATCTCCGACCGGATCGTATTGCGGGTGATCCACTAGCGAGAGAAATCACTGGAATTTCACAATTTCGAATGGTCTCGATACCATAAGTGAACACTAAATCGCGTTAGACAAATTAAAATAGAGTAAAAAATTACATATAGGATAGGAAAAGCTTCCGCGAAGGAGTACAAACGGGAACTTCATCGACTGGCAGTAAGCCAGTAGTATAGGCCACACACTATCGAGTGTGCAGTGGGAGCTCCGAACCTGGCAACACTGGTCAACATAGGAAAGGAAAAAAGCATAAACAAGCTTCTGCTGCTTTTGAACTTTACCTTTAGAATAATATCGACGATCTAGGAAGAGTACACTTCCTTAGCCAGTGGTCGCGAAGAGAACTTCCGGAATAGAGCCGTCAGTCCGTAACATTACTAAAATGAAAATAAACTTACCGCTGATAAACTACTCTCCTTTCGCTCGGCCTACTATCAATCTTCATCTACTGATGCCTTATGTGGTTTGCCATCTTAAGTCTCAGGATTATGGCTGTCGGTTTCCTACCCCGAATATGATCTATCAAAATGCACAGTCACACACGACCGCTCGCCCTACCTACCGCGCAGTTGAATGCTGCAGTCACGTGTGGGGTGAGGCTTCGTCTAGTTTTCCTTCTCTTCTTGACCGGATCCAACAAAACGTCATCTGGCTGATGGATGACCCTTCTTTAACCTCCAATCTGCAGTCACTAACACACACACACACATATATATATATATATATATATATATATATATATATATATATATATATTCACCGATAACCCGGTACGATGTACAGAGGCATGGAGCCATGCAAAAACATGAAACAGCAAAATAATAATGAAGAATCAAAGAGGAAGTCTCTCAGTAGTTCGAACACAAGCTGCCACAACATAACCACCGCTGAACCATATCCGACAAAGTTTCCAACCAGCTGTGTAGTGGATCTCGTGGTTCCCAACCATGCAAGCGTGAGGAACCGACAGAAGCAAGTCTTGACGTCAACACTTTGACAGCCCGACGTCATGTTATGGCTTGGCTTCCACGTTGTCCTTTCCAGCCAACCTTAGACTCGGTGAATAGAGAGCGACGGGGAAGTCGACGAGGCACCATACGTAGCACATGTCCCAGCCAGCGAGGCGATGCAGTGATATTGTAGCACTAATTGGGTACGCGGCACGCCCGGTTCCGTAAATGCGCGTTCAAACTGCGGAATTGCTTATTCACTGTTGCCATCAAACTTGCGAGATACTCCTAAGGCATCGATGATCGAACACGGACAATCGGTCGACATCGGCCGCTCGAACAGGCCAGGTCCCACAAGCGTATAGGGGCACACTACGCACAGTCGCGTTTTACACTCTACCTTTCAGTCGGACAGAGACATCACGACGTCTCCAGAGGTGATGTAAATTGCATAACGCCGCTTGAGCCTTCGCTATTCGGTGGTCCACATCGTCTCCAATCCGTCCGTCGACAGTCATACAGCTTCCCAAGTAGAAAATCTTTTCAACAACTTCTAACCGATTATTACCGAGGGCAAGCCCGGGGATGGATTCCTGCCAGTATTGTAGAAGTACTTCACACTTGGAGGGCGAAAAGCACATCTCATAGCGTACTACAGACAACGCGAGGTTGTCTAGGACGCTCTGTGCCACAGCAGCATGGTCGCAAACCAATATGATTTCATCTGCATAGTCTAAGTCTAAAAGTATTACCGGGTAGGAGCTAAACGCCTTCGTTCGTCTGATTTCTTTGTGCCCCTCTCAGTATGTCGTCGATTGCAAAATTGAACAGGAAGGGTGAGAGTGGGAAACTTCGACGCACGCCACTTTCAACTGGAAAGCAAAGTGACGATGAGCCATATGCTTGTACTCGGCCTGAAATCCGATGGTATAGAGCTTGGATGATTTCCACATACTTATCAGGCATTCCCCGTCTGATGAGACAATCCGAGAGGGCTGTCCTATCAACGGAATCAAAAGCTGCTCGGATGTCCGAGAATATGATTACCGTCAGTCCAAGATATGTGCGGCGGAGCTCATGTATCTGACGGATGGTGAAAATTCGATCGATGTGCCCGCGGTTGGGACGAAAACCGGACTGCTCGTCACGGACTTGTTGTTCGCGCACGAGGGACAATCTTTAGGGATTACCGATGCTAGCAACTGTGATGTACCCGAGATCAAGCTTATCCCTCGATGATTGGAACAGATGTTTCTAGTCTGTCTCTTGTGTATAGTGATGATGGATGCACAGTTCCAACTTTCTGGAACATAATCGTGGAGCCAAATCTCGGAGAAGAGGCTGGTGAGAGCTTTGGAGAGGTGTACACTACCATCTTTGAAAAGGGCCGAGAGCCTTATTGCGTCTCATAAGGTGCAGCGCACGATCGACCTCTTCTTTCGTGGGTGGAGTAGTGCAGATAGCCCATGGAGCATTAACTGGTTCAAACGGGCTACTGAGTGGAGGCGCTGGCACTGAAGGCCAGTTAGACTGCTCTTCAAAGTGTTTTGCCCATCGGTCCATGCGACGTGAAAGCTAGTCGATTGGTTGGTCGTTGCCCTCGCAGATCACTTCGCTCACTCCAGGCCCCTTGGTCCCAGTAAATCGGATGAGTTGGAAAAGTCTCCGAGCATTGCCGATGGCAGTAGGTTGTTCCATTTCGGCCACGCGTTCCGACCACCAATTCTCTCGGTCTCTACGAAAGCTTCTAATCAAATTTCGTCTTGGTTGGGCGCGGGCATTGTGGTTTTCGCCTCCGGCAGGGATATTCTGGCGACTGTCTAGCAATTCCAGAGAACCCAACGAGATCCAGTGCGTGACTGCATACCATGTAACTAATCCAAAGGATGCGGTACTCGATACTTTTATGGCGTCTCGGATGTGTTGTCAGCGGTCTGACAAGTCACCGTATGTGTGGCTACTTAGCTGGGCAGCAGGCTCATTCTGATATCTCTCCCGGACTGACGTCCGTCAAAGTTGGTCCTCGTCTGCCCGTGGACGGCGGACTTTTGAACTGGTGGAAAACCGTACCATGAACTCAGCGCACACTAGGACGTGATATGAATCTAGATGTGTGCTCCAGTACCACCTACAAGATTTGACTGAACCACGCTAGTGGTAGCCTACGACTGTGTGGTCTATATGTCCAGGACTAATTAGCACGTGGCGGTCGCCATGTGACTGTGCGACGAGAACTGCGCCGGAAGTTCGCACTCGACAAGAAAAGGCGATGGTCTGCGCACAGGTGGAGTAGTCGATTGCCGTTAACCGTGCGTTGATGGTTGGCGCCGCTTTGGCCTCCAAGCATTCGCTCGTCTGGACCCAGGTGGCCAATCTGGGCGTTCAGATCTCCAGCCGGTACCCCTATATCTCTATGAGATGCTTTCCTAAGAAGTTCGTAAAGCTGCTGGTAGAATATATCTTTGACTGTATCCGGACTGCAATCGGTAGGGGCGTAGGCAGCGACAGCAAGCAGACAACGATTGCCGTCGCGGCCTTTGTTAACTTTGAACGAACCCTTCAAGCGAATCGCTCATAATCTGCTGTTGACTGGGATCCAGTCGCGAAGCGCAGACTCAGCCTCAGTATTCAAAGCGATTCCTATCCGTGCATGACCAGATGCAGAAGCCTCGGCGTCTCCGGATAAGCGCCGCGTAAATGCATGTCCTGAGGGCGAATTCGGACGAACCACAGTGGTGGAGTTCTGGATGCGGGTCTCGGGTAAGCAGCAGACGTCAACAGCCGGTGTCTCGAGTGTGCGCGCTAAGGCTGCTTGTTGGTCTGTTTGCATCAGAATGCGCACATAGAAGGCGGCAAGCTTCAGTGGCACATTTGGTCTCAGTAGTGGTTCTGATGAGTTGCACACAACTGAAGGAGGAATCTCATTCGCATGCCCAGCGTCTTTATCCATGGCAACCTGAGAAACGCGTGGAATAGTATTATTATTGTTGTGTGGGTGAAAATGGGTGGTGTGGTAGTGGGTAGTTGGTTTTATCCGACCGCCATCACCTCTGTCATAACTTGTGGCTTGAGTGAGTGAATAGAGTCGAGCGCGAGTGCGAGAACGAGTAATCATATATGTCGATTCCGTTCTCTGGAGCCTGTTTCGGCAGTTCCCCTTCCCATAACTTTTCCCGAACATCACGTACACAGGCAGCTAGTCATTCTTGTCAGGTTTCCGTCACTAGATGTCGCACTTCTATTTTTCAATCTTTTTTCTCCCCGGAATGTTAAACTGCGGAACGTTCCTTTTTTTGTCTTCCCATCCACTTACGACCTCTTTCTCTTTAATAACAGGACCAATAAACTGGCTCTTCAGTGGATATCCCTCCACAACTCCTTTTACAGCATATATTTTGATCATGAGGTTAACCTCTTATACTGTTATTCACTTCAAGTGTTATACAAAAAAGAAAAATTAACAAGGAATGCTCAGATGATCTGAAGGTTCCGGATGCGAAGACACAATTTTTGCTCAAGGAAGATGGCGATTACAGTATCTATGCGAGACAGATTTCACGCAGTAGTTGTTATGAGAAAATGATTTAAACGGCCAGCAATGTAACTGAGAGGATGCAGAATCAGATTTAGCGGAACGGAAGAAATATTTTCATATTCATTTATACAGCGATGCGTTGGAGACTATGTTCTTTGTAACCACTAGGGTTTAGTGCGATATCGGGAGGAAACGGCAAAATAACAAAGTCAGTGAATAGAGGACCACATCAGGCAATCTGACGCTGGTTGGGAGGGATACGAACTTATCAACTTTGACTTGTTAGTCAAAGATTTATACCCACGGACCACTATAGATTCAGCAGCAGATAGAGAGTAGCTCGAATTCAAATTGTGATGAAGCCATGAAACTAAATTTATTCACTTTCAATGTAACAATTCACTCCGGAGGAAATGCGAATGGTAGATTTATAAACCTGGATCAAACATAGAAGAAAATGAGTTTATTATTCCGATTGCGACTATTCTCAGCTGCAGCGGAGAACAGTATAAACTGGTCATAAATGTGACCGTGCACAAAGTGGTTCAAGGTTTGAAGAGCAGAAACTTGTGATTTGATTCAAAAAATGAGAAGGTGGCAGCTGGACAAATGATCAGCCCACCCAAAATATTTATTAGCAGGAAATGCTTCGCCGTCATAGTCATCGATCCAAGTTCGCTGTAAACAAACGGACACATTTTCTCATGGAACACTCGCGTTCTGATAAACACCATATAAGGAAAACTAACAAAACAAATCCGCGTCGAACAACGAAATGAATCAGCGAAGATACATTATTTACTCAGATAGAAAAATGACCACTTGTGAGAACTTTCCAGCTACTAAATGCAGGATCCAAGACCATTTGGATATCAGCGTGAAGGCTGATGCTACTGAGTTCAACAGATGAATTGTTAGTCCTTTCTTTCCTGTGATGAGCGCGTAGTTTGCTTTTACAATTAATTGAGTTGCTTCTGGCACTACGTTCGAAAATGAAGAATTATATCTACTGAATCTTATCTACTGCCATATTTTGAATGAACTCTGATTAGACGTTACCGGCTGGTTGTGGTGTTTTGTTTTGTGTTCGTGACCAATTGATCTGGAAATACGAAATGGACTTAGTGGACCTAACAAACAAGCCCAACAGCATCACATTTTTAGGCAGCCCCATTTCAGAAAAATTAATTGTACAGCGGAAGGAAGTGAAGATCTATCACTTACTATACCGTTCAAGTGTGCTTTTAATAATAGCCATGCCGACCACAGGGCTTGTGCGAAAAAACGATGCATCCTCGTTGGATAGCACGACAAGGCTTGATATTCGTTATGGAGTCTGGAACCGAGAAGCTTACCGTACGGACGGTAGGCATTAGGTTAACAAGGGGAGTTGTCTGAGGATTTAGGGGCACGTTTTACGATTGTATCGTAAAAAACAGGTATTTTCGATTTAGAAACCCAATAAATATAGGTTTAAGAATTAACTGCACCAAATAGGTGAGAAATTACAAGTTCCATAGCATCCTTCGAAGACTCTAATTTAGTAACTTATGTCGATGAGATAGGTTTTGCGCACAAAGGGTTAAAGGTTCACTCATTACCAGTTTCTGATGAAGTGTCTGAGAAACGATTCAAACCCGTGAGACCTCAAGTTAGCGACATAACGCCAACTGTCCGAGTCGGGAACTGAACTCCTATTTGGTTTGAACCAATAAAAACACGTGGCTCAATTCCCTTCTTCACCTCATGTAAAATGCCAACCAGCAAGAAAGAACTACAATACTACCACACCAAAACTTCGTTAGGCCCAGTCTTGTTGCGACTGTGACCTTTTCTTAACATCACTCCTGCGGGTCGGGCTTCACCTCAGCTGTATCAGGTTAACGATAGTGTACACAGTGAAGATTTCAAGATTTCTGAACTGTTGTCACTACTACGTCTTTGCTGTGGTACCGCCGCCCAAACGTACACGGTAAGGGGAGGGTCCAAGACACTTACTCTGGCCGCAGATGATTCACATCATAAGGGTGTGGTCTTAGCTGACAAACCTGGTGAGAACAGATAACAGAACCAACCTAATCTGAATCACCACAGTTTCCGGAGTACATAAACGTACACCCAGGCCGTAACATTAATAACAACGCCACCATTGCCAACTGGATAAACAGAGACTTGGGTATGACCTTAACCCTATTCAGCAGAATCAACGACAATAAGTGGGAAAGGCACAGGTAATGCGGTCACTAAATACGTCCCTTTGGTTTATTTATTTAACATTACTATTTTTTCGAAGGGGGGGGGGGGGGGAGAAGCGGGGAGTGAACCCAAAGACTGAACGCAGTGAGGTTTTCTATGTTACAACCCGGGGAGCGTAATATGTTTCCACATGGAGGACATCTGTAAGTAAGAAGAATGCAGAGTAGTCAGTCATCGTTTTCACGACATTTTGTGCATATCTATGTACAGATCTGTTGTGCGCACGTCTTGGAGTATCATATCAATATCATGTCCGCCTTTTGAACGGTCTTTGGGGAAAAGAATTAATACAGTTGGTCGAAAAATCACTCATCTATCTACAAACAACTGTCGACGTTACCGCCTAGCAAATTGGGGGAAGGAGAACTCTGGTTGAAGAGGTTCGCTGCCTAAACCGGTACTGAATGGAAACAATCACCATTCAGACCTGACTCTAGAGCAACACAATTTCCTCTCAATCGACTATCTGGTGCTGTTCTGTCTGAGTTTCGATATGAGATAAAGCAGTGACCGGGCACATTGTTTACTGTTTTCAGTGGGCACCGGGAAAGAGTGACGCCAGCTCGATGTGTTGCTCCTTTGACAAGTTCTTAGGTAAAAGGTGAATCAAATTGTCGACGAGGAATTTATGAAGACAAGAATAGAAAGTAGCATAGACTCCCAAATATGGATTTTTACTTTTCCGTTATTATTCCCAATCAGGGCGTTGTATAGAAACGTTTGTTTGAACTAAGATTAGCCGTGCACTGATTGCTGTGTTCTTTCACTGTCAACTCTCAGTGAAACTAGAAACCCCTAACATACTATGGCTTTGGTCACTCATACACACACGGCTTTAATTGATCACTTCGTTTCATATGTTATTTGATCTTTAATTTAATGTTGTACGTGCGGAACCGATAAGGCTATAAGAAAGGAATTTCTCTCGCACTGCTCGCCTTCTGAATTACTCATAAGATTATTATCAGGGAGACAGTAGAAAGAACACTACAAATGAAGGCATAGGGCAGATAAAGAAATGTGTTCACAGGAATAGCCTATGTCACAACGTTTCTCACCATTGACCAGTCACTGGTTAGGAGTTTTACAATTTTCTTCGATTCCACTGACTAGTTCCCTGTGCTTGTCCTCTAGCCAACACCCGCATCAGCGAACACTGAACGTTAACGCGAGGGCATCTGCAACATAATCTCCAAGTAGTGTAGCTTGGCACTCACGTCACACGGTTCGAGTGAACTGACGACAAGGTTCGCTTAAGGTCACATCGACTCATTCCGACCTTATGAATTTATTCAGAAATCCCTAGACAATCGCCAACCTAAAAAAACAAATAACATTCTCCATCTAATGGATACCATTAGGGCACTTACATCCGATGGCGCTAGTGTTTCCGACCAACTGAGTCAGTATTTTACATGCGTAAAATGACCTCCGATACATATCGGAACCTGACCTTATCCTTACAGTGCTGAATAAGTGAGCTTATCTATGTTTTCAAACACACGAACTCAACCTTTCTTCTGATAAGAAACCCGGTCTTCGTAATGGCAGTCGACTAATCTAATCACTAATCATATGGTGGTTATTCATCAGGCTTTTCGTTCTGCTTGAAAGAAAACTTTAAAAACTACCCCTTCTCATATCGAACAGAAACGGAAAAAAGTATCCAAAAAACTTTGTAACCTGCAATGTGGTGCTTGCAGCTAATGTTGATGGCTTCTACAAAATCAGCGACCATAGGCTTAAGAAAATTATGCAACCTACGCACGAGTAATTTGAGATTTTCACTGTTCAGGGACCAATACGCACCTCTGAAATGCTGACTCTTGGTAACATCGTTTGAGTTACCTCACTCCATCGCAACGATGATTGAGTTCTTTTTTCTGTCGCATCCCACAGTTGCATTACTGGACAGGGCTTAAGTGACAATGGAGTGATGAAGAACATCTCGACCATGAGCGCAGACGATACTCATCCGCTAAGGGATTTTTGATTAGCCGAACGGTTTCTCACAAGACTGGGAGAATGAAATTTTTCTAGGAGAAAAAGGGGGATTTATCTCACAGCGTACGAAAAGAAGTGGATACGCACTCGACGTTTTCTTGGATTCTATGTGAGCCATGTCGCGAATCTTGAGACATCGATCGGGAAAGAGATATGCTGTCAAGGAGTCGCATGGTGGCCTTTCACTGCATAAGTTATAGAATAATTTTAGACACCCTCAGGGGCAGAAAAGGCTTTTTTGATGCAACTCCCAATTTTACTTTTGACGGGCCTTTGAATCTGGCCATGCTATTCAATCTCCAACGGAATATATTCCACATAGCCCGAATGCGCATTCTCTGGTTAACTGGTTTATTATAACCCTGGTTACCACAGCGACCGCCAGACGATTAGAGTGATGTTTTACTTGGTAAAATATTCTTTTGAATTGCTGTAATATTCCAACAGTATGAATCTAATATCCGAAGCGACTGCTTTTGGACACATGGAACGGAACAGACGGAAAAGAACTGGAAAATCTACAGCCCGCCCAATAAAACTCCGCATTGATTGGGAAGTTGCTATTCACAAAAAATCCATTCACACCATGCACCTACCAGTTATGATCAACCTTCGCTCCATCCTGAGTAATTTTTCGGACCTTGCTCGAACCCGGGAATACCCTCGGTTCGGAGTAATCTTTCTGCAAGAAACCTGGCCTTACAATGATATCGACGACGAATTAGTGGCAATATATAATTTCATTGGATATCGTGTGGCTCGCCCTGCATCATACCACCGACGACGTGGCGGAGGTACCACAAATATCAGCAATCGATGATGCAAACAAATCAGAGCCATTTTTGCCTAATCCACAACCTGTAAGTTGTTCCATAATTGAATCCAAACCCCGTTGTTTTTTAATATATCCGCTCCTTTCTGCTGGTAAATGTATATATTCCCGCTATATGTCCCTTGACATACAGCCAAGAATTCTTTGACTCGACTCCTCGAATTTTGGTAAGCAATGCCGATATTTCCCCGTGTATAGTTGCTGGTGATTTCAATTATTTTGACGTGAGTTTGCGTTATCATTTTGGTCTGATTAACATCGTTACGTTTCAAACTAGAGTGGAAACCTTTCAGACCTTCTTTTAGTTCGCAGAGTTCATTTATTGGCCCGAAAAGCCTTCTAGTTACCAGCCCTTGTACTGTTTCCACTTTGCGTCACTCCTTGATAGGTTTTTCTGACCAAACATTAATCAAAACCTCCCCTATGGTCTGCAATCAATAACACTTCACTCGAGGTCATGATCGTCAAGTTAGAAAGCGGCAGTTTTGTACGCCGAATACCGTAAAGCTTCCTGAAATAGTTTCTCAAACAGACTTCTTTCTGTCTGTACTAGACAGGAAGAGTAAAGTGGTTAGATCATGCTTCCTAGACTACGGCGAAACACTTAACAGAGTCGACAAGAATAAGCTGCTTTCCTCTCCCTCCTATTCTGATATTGAGTCTCCTATTGTTTCCTTGTTCATAGACTACATTTACAACTGTAAGCATTTTACCCATTATAACGGTAAAAGTTTTTCTTTTTTAACCCCTACTCATGGCTTTCCCTGAGGTGTCATATTATCCCCATTTTTAATTTTCACATACATTTCATTTATTTATGAGCATGAAAATACTTTCCCCATCAAGTATGTGGATGATGTCATATTTGGCGTGTCGTAATTTTGCGCTGTCTTTTTATGAGCCCTACCTCAGTCGTCACATGCCTCACCTGTCATCTTCCCTGTCCTGCTGCTGAAAGACTTTAAGCTTATTGCTATATCGCTTAAGATCATGTCATCTTCCAGTGGCCTATCGCGACATCATTTCACGCAATTAATCACATCCCAACATAGCAAAGCCTACCAAAAGTTATCCACAAACATTCTCACTAACTCTGCTCACCCACTTCATTATGATTTTGTGCATTATTTATCCACTTTCACCTTACGTTCTGAATTCGAACATTTTTATGCACGCAGTCGGGCGCACAGCAGCTCCACTATTCCTTACCTAGCACGGTTTTGCACGACCCAGCTTCTGTTATGTTGCAACTCACGCAATATATGAAATTAAGCAAATGTTTACTACGCGTTGGCACACACATTTGTTGTATTTTATTATTTGCTTTCTCTGAAGACGTGAACGCTGAATGCCCACCCCTTCGGGGTGCATAAAGCATTTGTTTGACTTGAATTATTTTCGCAGAAGAGCCAAAGAGAAAGTACGCCTTTAGCAGTCTTTCATTGGCCGCGGCTCCTTTCCAGAAATAAAAAAGTAATAAGAACGCAACAATCCTGAAATAGGGAGGGGGTAAACGACGGAGATTGATTATTACGGGGAAACACCGGTGGATTCTACAACAGAGAACTGAACTGTGAACAGGTAAAACTTGCGGAGCTATTCCAGAGGACATATCGGGCTTCTTTGATTGAGCTGATTAGTTCAAATGAAAGTGGCAGTGGCAAGCAAAAAAACAGTGTGCCATACAACGACATTTATTTTTTTGTATTTTCATCTCACGCTAGCGCATGAGTGCCGTGGAAGGTGTATAGCCCATAGCCCCAAAGGATCACTGCACTATCAGAAATAGCTGGCAACTAGACCCTGAGACTTGAAATGGAGAACGACACAAGGTCACAATAGGTCAGGTGCGATAACAAGCCGGGAGGTAGTGGTTTACTGACTGACACCAAAAAACTATAATCATTTTGGTGGTAGACAGTAATCCATTGTCGTCCTGATCGTTACCACACCTGACCTATTGGGACCTCAGGTAATTCTCATCCCTCCAATTCTCATGCGCAAGCATGTAATAAAAACACACCGAGGTCTCTAGTTCGCCCCTTGCCAGAACGCGAGATGCGTATCAATATTCCTCGTTTCGCGGACAAAAAACCGATCAGGAAATCAATATTTGAAAGAGTGCGATGCCATCAGGGTATCGTGGTCGAGGTGTAAAAAGACATTAGGGCATCATATCATATGGTGTGTAAATTCAGTAAACCACTGAGAGACAGCCCAGATAGCCTAGTAGTTAGGTGTTGGACTAAACCGTTCACCATAGGTTCGAGTCCTCGTGGGGCTCGGTGGATGTATACTACCAACAATTTCTAAAAAGGTTGAAATAGCCGTACAGTGCTTTCATGGTTTTCGATCAATAATGTGAACACAACATTTAGCATGGTTTTCCAGTGGTGTGTGAGTTGCTGATACTGCACGAAGAACAAAGCAATCAAGGCACCTGCAAGCAATAATCTTACTGGGCGAAAATATACGTTTATTCGAGGGACGTTTTGTGTGTGTGTGTGTGTGTGTGTGTGAGAGAGAGAGAGAGAGAGGGAGGGAGAGAGAAAGATAGAAGTGATTCAAAGAACTAACAATCAATTCTTTGACTGTGATTAAAGATCTGTTTACGTTTGTTGCTATTTCTAGCATTCCGTTCAGGGATGGGAAGCATTTTCAGATTCTTGACATCGTTTTCTCCCCTGTGAATAAACACTAAGCACGCTTAAGTGACTGTCGGTTTTATCATATCAATATGACCTCCACTCACGCTAGGTGCCGCACATCTCGAATTCGGACAATTGATATCGTTCTTTTCTCTGGCCCAGTGATCGATAACTACTGGAGGTTTTAGCTTGCATTTTCCGCCCACGATCTACTGCACACTTGCTTCCAACTTGTTTTCATTAGATTAGCCTCGATTGTTGTAATGTGACGTAAATTAAGCTCTATTCGGAGGTTATAGCTGATTAATGACTAATTGTTTCAAGGAGACGGAGTAAACTTTATTTGCGAATTCCCTCATGATACGCTTATAGATTATCTCCACTTATTCGGAAAGTTTCCTCTTTCGCGAGATCAAATGAAATCGAATTTCTCAGTTCAGTGAGCGGTTTCATCAAAATTCGGGGTTTTAGTTCAGGTAGGATGAAAAAGGTTGGGGGAGGGAGTTAATTGGAAAATCATCCACAGCATATCAGGGGTACGAGACGGCCCAGTCATTTTCCCTATGGAATGTTGAACCCTCGTGCGCTGTGCACACCACACCAATGCCAGTACCATAAATCTTCCGTGGGTTCGACACCAGCCATACAGACTGGACAATCTGTTGCCTTAACACCAGGAGGATTATGATCTCAATCTATCGGCATCTACGTGAACAAGTGGCCAGGGTCGGTTTGCGACAAAATATGACGTTAGTTTGATTGTGTAGCTCGGAAGGAGATAGGGGAAAACACGTCAGTGACCGATATGGATGGGCACTAACAGGTTTCAATGGGTTTCACGCGCTCCCTTTTAAGCTAAATTTGGCTGTTTTTCAATTATTGACCTTTTCTTGGAAAAAACGAGCAGAAAGCAATGCACGCATAGACAAACTACTCTCCTCTTTCCCCCCTCCACTCCACTCCCCACACACACAATCACCCCCCGAAGCTGCGAATGCCCATGGTATTTGGGGAAATCACCACTGTCGACAAATGAACACAGATTTTTCTGGGTGTGGACTGCCGAAAATTATGGGTATTTAGCACTTCAATCTAAATCTTTTCTCGATGACCGAATTAGTTCCCGAAATAAGTCCATAAGGGGACTAATGGGTGGTACCTTGTGCAGGTTTTACGAAGTGATAAAAACGGACTGTGGTTAATCATTCGGTAGCAACCTTCACGAATAAGGGAATCGGTGACCTCAAGTAAAAAAACAAAAAAGAACACATGCGGTCTGCATCGTCCTAGGTAGTTGATGCAGTGTGCACATACCTTTACCAGTTTGGAAAAATGGATCATTTAGTGGATAGCACAGATCAGGATCAAAAACAGGATTGGCTGGAATAATATCACACAAGGGAATGTTTCTATCGATATTCGGAGCGGGGCGCTCAGTGTGGAATTCATTTGTTTTTCATTCTTTCGGCATAACATTGTTGCAGCAGAAAGCAGACCGGATCTGGGAAACATGATCGTTCTATGTGCTTGTTCGCGTCCAAATGTTAACATAACCCAACACAATGGCCTGACGTGTGTTTGTGAAACAAGAAGTCGATTGGAGTCGGTCGATAGTGATGATTTTACCGGAGCAAAACGGTAAACACAGTACTGGAACTGGGGTCATATTCATGCACTTTTTTCAGCCGGTTGCTATCCCATTTTTCTAATGCCTAATCGTCCCAGCTCACATCCTTAGAACCCCACTCATGATCGCCAGCGGTTT
Source organism: Fasciola hepatica (assembly GCA_948099385.1). Taxonomy (NCBI): domain Eukaryota; kingdom Metazoa; phylum Platyhelminthes; class Trematoda; order Plagiorchiida; family Fasciolidae; genus Fasciola; species Fasciola hepatica. Next base: position 3,697,305 of record CANUEZ040000076.1, read on the forward strand.
GCAGAAGTGCAAAACACTGACTGGAGTAGTTTATAACATACCCACGAACCGCCAAATAACATTATGTTTAAATGGGATGCGGTCATAAATATTCAACTGACAGCGACGGATGACAATGCGTAACCCTGGATTTCGTCTCCAACGTGTAAATTTGATCAAATGCACTGAAGAATGAGATCAAACGAGACACCAGTTAGTTACCGCCCGGCACCCCTATGGTAGCATCCCAGTCAAACAAACGCAGTGTGTGTGCGTCCGTCAGTCTTAATATGAACTAAAGTGATGGTTAGACATAATCACCGTTCGTGAACGTACGCGATTTTTCTCCAGATCATAGCTAATTGCAGCGAGAAATTTCATGGCCAGAAACTAAGGTCAATTTATATGTACCTCAGATCGGTGGTGTTTGAGTCACAGAACACCAAGTCGAACCTCACCAGTACCACCGGTAGTGGTAGACAGTACTCCATTGTGGATGGGATCGCAGATGTTCTTCGTGAAAATATAGTGGTTTTACGGTAGGTTTTTTTTTTACTTATACAGATCCGTGGAATAATGAAAATCAAGATGGTCCTGGGTTTCCAGATTCGCTCTGAACAGCCAATAATCATTCACCCCATTCGGCGGGTTCTGTGAGTGATTTCTCAGTAGAATCAAAACCGCAAATTAAAAGAATGAAAAGCCAAGGAGATAATTACGAATAAAGCACGTCCTTTCATGTCTCCGACTATTCACTATAGTAATTATTGAATTGGAAAATATGAAAGGAAGAAGCTCAAACTGAACAAACAATGGTTGTTCATAATCACAGGCACAATTTGTTGAGCAGCAAAACGTGCGTACAGTAAAACTGGTGTGACAGAGTGGAACTTCAACTTCGCAGGGTTATGAAAGAAAACAGCTTCCAAGCTCGGTTCAATTCAAACAACCATTAACCATGCACTGAGTGCGGTGGTATTGGTTTCTGTCCCTCACCAGCAAGCTTAATCCGACCCAGTCCCTAGCCCAATGCACCCAACAAAGCACGCGGAACATTAACGGGGTAGGTTTCTTTGAACCGGGAGCTCTCCAAAGAAGTGCGACCACGTATGCCGTCACCGAGAGAAACCCCGGGTACTCCACTCCTACGTCCATCCAGTGGAGGTTTTTAGACCGATAAACTGCTTTCTCCCGTGTTTATTCGCTGGAGTGTCTTAACCAGGGGCACAGTGGTTTGAACTAGACGTTGCCCAGAGATTGGACTTTTTCTGATCAAGTGATCTGCCCGATTCAAGATGAAGTGTGATTATGGGTGGGTTTTCCATTTTTATCGCAAATCGTTTCACTGACCTGGGTGCGCCGTCCACCGGTGTCACGAATAAGTTTGAACAGTCTTCAACTGTTACCCGAAGCAGCTGCTATTCCCATTTGTTCGGCTACCTTGACCCACCGATTTTCGCGGTCATTCTTAAGGCTTTGCGTAACTTGCCTTTGCAGTTTTCTCCGCATCTCCTTACGGTTCGAGAGCTGACGTTTTTTATTCCATTAGACTCAACGATTCCTGCGAAATCCAGTTTCTTTGATGGACATGGGATCTAGGACCACAGGCAAAACCTGCTGCCACATGCATCGCCTGTTTGATAATGGTCCAATCCTCTTCTACATCACTGTTCATCGTAGTTCCTAGCTCATGTGCTAATTTCTGTTGATAACTGGTGTGAACTTCTGGATCACACAAATGTTGCATGGCTAACCGGGTTTGTGGTTTGCGCCGATGGCCATGGAGGTGGAGAGATAATCGCATTAAAACTAATGCATGGTCAGACTCTACGTACATGGACCAGTAAGATCTACAGTTCTGAACAAAACTGCGCCACCGGTAGCTTACGGCAATATGATCAATTTGACTCAAAGTGCCTGTAAAGTTAGAGCGCCATGTCGCTGTGCGACGCGAGCTGTGTCGGAAATTGGTGCTAGACAAGAACAATCGATTGTCTGCACAAAACTGGTTAAGTCTATCCCCGTTATCTGTACGCTCAGCGGGCAAAGCACAATGGTCACCTAAACAGGCTTCTGACACACTAAGTTTACCAACTTGTGAATTGAAGCCACCAGCTAGCACTACGATGTCAGAACATTTGCTCCTGCGAACAAGGGTGTCGAGTTCATCGTAGAGCTCATCTTTCTGCGCGTCTGAGCTGCACTCCGCTGGAGCGCATTCCGAGATCACGAACAAATTGCGCTTAACACAACTATCCTTTCGAATGCCAACTGACCTCTGGAGTTCCATTGTGCATAAACGACTGTTAACAGGGATCCAGTTTAAAAGGGCAACCTCAGTCTTGTCAGTCAAGACTTCCTACACCAGGTTGAGCCACAGCTCTAGCTGCTTCGTCTCCTGGAGTGGGCAGAAAATACCTCCATGAGATGCCAGGAGTAGTTAGTTGAATCACACTGCTCGAATCCTGGATACGCGTTTCACTTATGCAGCAGGCATCAATCTTCAGAGAGTCTATTGTGAGGTCTAGGCACGCCCACTGACCAGCCTGCATGAGAGTACGCACGTTATACGAGCCCAGATTCAGAGGCTGGCGAGGTTTGAGGAAATGTGAGTTACTAGATAGAGGGTTATTCCCGACACCATTTGACAATGAACCGCTGAGAATATTGACCGTTTTACCAGTGGGGACAATATGGGATAAAGAGGGGGGAGGTAGAGGGGGCAAATAAAGGTGGTTGGGGACAGAAGACAGACATAGAGTAAAAGAGAGCGAACTCTGAGCACTACCCACTCCGCTCGATGCAATGGGCAGCGCGGTCCTGATTATCCTGTGCGACGACCGATGCAGTATGGAATTCTTTGTAGTCGTGCAGTTCATGAGTATGAATATTACTTATAGTGCGTGAATCGAAATAATATGTCGCAAACGAAAACTGTGATCCGGGTATCGATCAACCGTTGTTGCCATTGTGGCTCTTAGGTTTCTTTGCGGTTCATTAGTTTCAAGGAACATAAAACAGAGAGTAAGAAGAAACGAGGCCGTACTTTGTTTGGTTTTTTGTTAGTTGACACTCGTGAGAATTAAGGCGGTATGAATGTGACAAGCTACAGTTTGGGTTCACCACACGGTTACTGCATAAGATGTCCAGTGACCCAAGAAACAGAGTAGAAGAAATACAAATTTTAGTTAAAGTACACGGAAAACTCCTTATGTCCTTCTGATAGTGACTGAATGGAGAAGCGAGATGAACGATCCTTGTGTGAATTTCACTATCTACGGAAACAAACAGAAACCAGCTAAATTAATGGTCAGTCGAGAAAGAGCTTTTCAAGCAACGCATGTGATATTACGTGTTTCTTGAAGAAGGGCATGTAACGGGACAAACGGAGCGCAGTACGGCTCAGTAAAGAGAAGCACAACATGGGCGAGTCAAATTTATGAATGCACCAATGGCGCGTGACGCGCTTTCATAGCTGAGTCAGTGCCTTATATGGACGCTCTGCGAAGATAAACAAATCACAACAAGCTATGCGAAGACGCCCTTTCGAACCGAAACAGTGCGGATACCTGGACGTTTGCATTAAACAATCGTTCAGTGAGTGTCACTGCATCAACACAATTTGGGTTATTGTGGTACAATATAAACACAATGAGCCTCCACCCAATAGGGACCCCATGGTGGCTGGCAGCTCGATAAATTCACAAAAAAGACGTTGATTTCAAAACTGTGGCACCGTCCACTTTCAGTTTACCAGTGTACGATGTTTTTCCGTGATTCAGTTTAAAGCTTTTTTTACCGTCCACTGTGTACTATTCTATACGACAGAAATTCCTAAGTAAGACGTGGGCCATTTAGTGATGTCTTTACCGGAATTGCAAACTTTATCCAAATAGCGAACTGATATAGTATGGTTTGATATTTAATTCCAGCACATCGATCGCCGTAGGAAAACTACCGTGAAATACTCAAGTGTTTTGAAAACGTTTGGTTTGGAAGACTTTTAAAAACGCTAAAAGTCGTCAGTCTTGGCGAGACTGGAACATATATCAACACCATCCACACCTTGCACCGCGTGCACTCTACTAGCTGAGTAACGAGACCCAAGTCGGGGTCCTCGGACATTTCATAAATGGATCCCAGCGGTTGAGAACAAATGAAGTAGGACTGAACCAGTCTTTGAATAAGGCCGAATCAGAGTGAAAATGCGCAAATCCCATGAACCTTTTTTAACTACACGATTTATCCCCGACTGAACTTAGTTTGTTAGTACAAGCATATTCCCATTCCCCCTCTTCACCGAGAACTGTCATCCTATCAACCTAATAGTTGGAATATGGAAGAAGAAACAGTGTCTACTGAAAAGAAGCAAGTAATTCTAGAGACAGAAACAGTTATGAAATATAGTTTATAAGAAACAAAACGCGAACATCTACGGAAAATGTGTAATAAATGTGGTGATTGTGTGAACGCCCATGAGTGAATCACTGATTTGCTTTTTGTGACGGAATTTCCGATCAAAGATGCAAAATAACCAGTGTTGTTCATCTGATTCGCCTACTTAATGCCGGTGACGACGAGAATTGCTCCATCACAATGTAAAGAGATAACCAATTAGAAGTTACTCGGAAAAGACAACAGAACTTTCAAATATTTAAAATTTACCAAGAAACTCAAATTCAAGGAAGTATTTGTAGTGTGGGACAAAACCTGGATAAATCAAATCAAAGATTAATTTTCACGGATGTTACTGGAAACCAGAAATACTTGATATGTTCAAAAGTCAACAGGCATAGTGAACGACTCCCTTTTGGAGTTCTATCCATTCCATTATACTCAGACACTGCTAATGAAGTAAAGAAAAAGGACCAACGTTTCCCTGAAGACCACAACACTGTAACATCAGCATGAAGTAATAGCAAACCACGTACAAAAATTAGATTATCCCGTGGCACTGACGGATATGACGCCTCACCTCGCAATGTTGACCTGAATCAAACGGCCAAGGACCAACCAACCGATGTAACTCGGCGTCGGTGCGTGCAATTCACAAACCCGAATGTCCGATTATGAACCCTAAATGGGACTCAGTAGGAACGGGCTTTTAATGAATCCTAACGAATCGGATAAAATAGCTGCATCCGGCGCGCTTCCATGGGTTTTTTATAATCAGCGAAGCGTTGGTACTGCACGATATGTTAGGCCAGAACACGTTTTAGTTTGATAGCCATGATGCTCTCATTTTGGAAACTCCAATGAGGACAATTCCCACTTGTAATCATCTCAGTCCTGAGCAGTCAAATACATTTATCATTGTGCTTGTGCGGCAATCCAATGTAGTCTACGTACCAAATAGACAGATGCCCTTTCACGTTGCTCATACCGTTCGACTCCTCTCCAATGCTTGAACTGAAATACATTTGGAGTTGTCGGTCTTACAAACGGTTCGCCACCACCTAGCGTTTGCAACAATAAAAGCTGCTCCAGTAGACTTTTATGAACGCGCATTTCCTTCTCAATTGTTCCAATGCTCGGTGATTTGGCACGTACGTCACTAGCCAGCGGGTGATTTAAATAGTTGTTTTTTCGGCCCGAAAACAAATGATTAACTTCAGTGGTAGGCAGATAGCTCCGCTACTGGTGGACTCAATAGTATGCCTGATCTTTGCACGTTCACCACATTTAGGAACTACAAGTCTCATGGTCATTGACGACGGTTCTCACAAATGGTATGCAGCAGTCCTTTGCGTCTATTAGCCCTAATTTTTACCTGTACCCCGCGTAAGCATGGAATAAAAACTGTGCGGTTTTAGTAGTACATTTTCAGGATACTACAATTCAATTAGGGTAGGGGTGGTAAATTTAAATTGATTGTGAAATGACCCATCATGTAGTATCAAATCTTAAATCAAAAACTGCTGTATCAGTCGTGAAAACGATAGATCTAAAAATATAATTATCTTCTCTTTTGCATCACTGACTAGGGTTTAGGTGATTTCTATAAGTGTGCTATAATGAGAAAACCATCATCGCATTTCGACACCAACTGTGACTAAAACCACAATTATTTTCATATGAAAAGTTACAACACTTGTCCAAAAGGTTGATGATTTTCAATGGACCACCAGTCACTGAGTACACGAAGCAGAAGCACACAAGTAGTTCAGATTAGGCTGAAATCTGATTGCAGAGCAATAAACAATACAGACTCAAGCAAGTCAGAAACCGGTACTCTCATGATGCGTCTCAGAAAGCAATAAGTGACAACCCAGTTTGAAAGAAAGGGTGTTCCCAGACACTTCTGTTTCTTTATCCATTGGTCACCGAGTGAGTGAATTAGCGAGCCAGTGAGTGAGTGAATGAATGTAACTGGCACGCATCAAGGAGCAGGTTCTTTTATATGACCACAATGATGCCTAGGATGATGCACTAGTATGTGCATGTGATGCCCTGAGCATTTTTTTAAAAGATGACTCAGTTCATTTCAGTTCTTCTAACCAACAACTTCGCACTTCTGTATTTTGGTTCTGGCTGCTACCTCTCAGCATCGTCTAGTGAAGATCAAAACGAGAAAAGCACAAAGAATAAACGCGCAGTTAAGTTATAAGTTTAAATAATGAACGCGAAGAACTCGAATGCAACTACGCTACTGACCGTGATACTCAGTTTGTCACCTAATGTCTTTAACCTTCAGGCGGGCGTGTCTCGTGGACCCGAACTTGGAAGCTTAACATGTCCTACTCAGCCAAGTCTAGTGGTTAAGGTTTTCATACCCACTTGTCACGCTATGCCACGGACTGACTATGCTGACCAATTCTCCAACATCCGACAGCCTCGGAGAACAATGAAACAAAAAAACTTAAAGAAAGTTTAGAGGTGGATATGTGTAGCACATGGCTCAGTCATCTGTTTAGACTAACCGCTTGCTCCAGAGATTGGTCTCTGAATCCTAATGCCCTATGCCTAATATCAGCATTGCTGATAAGGTGTTCCCACCATGCTCAAATTCCGACAGTCCTTAGGTACCTTCCATTCATAACGACTATGTTTTTGAGCCGTATAAAAGGACGGATCTAACTACAGCAGTGTACACTTGACCCCTGATAGACAACCGAATATCACACCGGCATCAGAAGTGATTCGAATTAACAAAAGTCAATAGCACCCCCTGTATACACGACGACATTTCACCCGATATCCGAGACATGGTGACTCAGATTCGATAGCTAATTAGATCGCATGCGTGAGCGAAGTAACATGAAAGCCTTTCTTTCCTAAATCACACACTGCAAAGTAGAAATACTGTTGGAGTCCTGTTGCTGGGTGCTCCTTTGCACGTACAACAATTCGTCACAAAAGAGCAAGGTCGTCAGTATGAATGACGCAAAAACCGAGCATAACTGTTCTGGATCCCATGAACGTACCAGACAAGGATGCTGGATAGAAGGCCGCTGGTACATCGGAAATCACTCAGAATGTGCTTAATGCGAGAAAGTGGTTTACCAATTTGCAAGGCACTAATCGATAGTGAAGATGAGAACAATCTTGTTCATGGGCACTGAGATATGGAACAAGTGGAATACGCTGCAGGTGAGAGGAATGATACAGCACTACGTCAACGTTAGAATGATCATATATACACGCACCTTCAGTCTTCCCTAGCGCGTATAAACGGTAACAAAATATTCACCCAGTTTCCAACACTCACTGAACAGCAACTTACTCAAAAACCAGATTGATCTGAGCCGCATGCTCTGGTGGAAAGCGTAAACTCAGTTGCATGCAAGCCACTGGAGATGAGTCATGACTAACGGTAATCGCTTGGCTGATTATCTCGCCGGAATTGGGACCTTGTTTGGCTTTGGATGTAAACAATCGGTTCGACTCAGTCTGGCTTCGTTTTGTCTCCTCAGTTACCGCCAGCGGAATGGAAAACGGAATGAATCGAGGCCAGGGGATGCGTACTTGTAGGGGCGTGAAACCATTTGAGTTACTGCCCGATCCAGCCACAGAGCAAAGAAAATAATCCATTTCAGATGGAGAATTGGTTTTTGCGAGAGAATTCTGAACAGGGAGGAGATAATAAAGAGAATGGGAGATTCGTATCAGACACGGTTTGTAACGGATGAATGATCCGAAGTACGATGCATGCATGGCATTAGAGGGAGCTATGGCGAAGATCGACCGTAAAAAAATCAACTGCTATACAGAATATGAGTTTCGAGTGTGCATCTTCTTCCTGTGGATCTGAGTCACCACCATTATCATCAACGTACAGCGAGTCCTTGAAATTAGCCTCGCAACAGCTGTTCTTCTATACAATTTCGCAGAATGGGAACAAATGCACAGATTACGGACGATGTGCAGGCCTACGTAGATGAAATGGAAAAAAGAAACGCCGGTTATCACTTCGGAATGTGCACACAATCTAACGGCACATACAAATTTCCAAACAGTCTGATTTGATAGAAAATGGTGATAGAATCGATACAGCTGACCATTCATCGTTATCTGCTCCTGAGTTGACCGGAACTTCCAGATACCAATGACGATACGTTACGCGACTGCATCAACCAATTCTCGTTAAGGGTCGCAAATACAGATGATCAAAATCTTCCAACTGGCAGGTACCTTCCATAAGATTCAAGGATTTGAAACCGCAGAGTCAGACCGAAATGTGAGACAGCATAGTCAAGACGGACATACATCGATTAGGCCTTATGTCAGTCTATCGCGCGCGTAAGGAGAACTTGAAGTGGGGCTCGGTTCATTCCGGACCTGTCACTATCCATTGTGGAAAAGTATCGTCGGTTACCATAACAAAGAAGATAAAAAGACGGTTTCTATTTTGTTAGATTGGTTGACCTTGTGTGGTTCTCGTAGGCGGACAGATAACCTCACACTGACACTGATACAATGAAGGAAAAATAAGGCTATTCTATGATCTGTGCACTGCTTGTTAATGAGGCCACAATAGCACTATTCGTATCACGATTATCTTTGTGTTCTGTTTTAACCACCCAAGAAGAAATACAGTGGCGACAAAATAACTCACTGCAAGCTGATCCTATTAATGAAATGAAATCGATTTCCCACACCGAAAGGATGAACATATTAGAAGAAGAACTGGATGATAAAAGTTGGTTGGTGATAATATTTGATTGCAATTAGTGGGTCAAACTGATTCCATATTATAGCGGTTGGCTGACTCAACCCCGTGACGCTATGGCGGCACTATGACGTCCGACTCTCAGCGAATAATGGAGTGTGCGGTGTAACGATCCGTTTGTGGTGTCCTCGATCGTTACCACAAAATGAACATCTTAAGGACACCATTTTAGATCTATTCTTTGTACGATCTTTCCTGACACCTGATTTTGTCTGTTATGTTTATTCTGCTGCATACGTTTTATTGAACTCAAACAGTATGAAGTTCCGCTTATCTTCAGCATTGACACACTATCGAGTTTCGCTGCCTGTACGCATTGGGTTCCCTTTGGCTTTTCTGTGTTGTTTTGGTGTTTGTTTATTGCTCGTGTCGGTGCTATTTCAGTAGCATGATTTATACACTCTTTCATTTGTTCACCGAATCAAATGTTTTCTGTTTATTCAACTGAGGAGAATTCGTTGGTAATTAGCTTCGAGATTCAATAGAAGGCACGCACAGTGGTCACAAACCATTTGTCTTCTGTAGGCTGCTTTATGTTCACGGTTTTTGGATCGACCACTGCACGCCGATAACGCTTGACTGCTTCCTATTTTTGGAAATATATTTCGGAAATCCTTGCGGTATTGCTCTTGAAGGTAACACCAAATGAGCAACAACGAAGTCCACTATCATATGCTGTATATAGGTGGACTTGATCTAACTGAGTTATTCATGCTGCATCACCTCTGGTGGCATGGTCGTGATATATCTATGCATGTTCATCGTCCACTTGGCCAATATAGCTACTTTTGCGCTCCGAGCAAGGTAGCAGCAAAACTGTGACTAGGTGGAGTGGTGTAAAGTTGTTTTTCCTTCGTTTAATATATATATATATATATATATATATATATATATATATATATATATATATATATATATATATATACGTAATCCTTCCGAAGAACACTTTTTCTGAAACGACAAAGAGGAAATTAAACAGTTTTGCCGCTACCTTGCTCGAAGCGCCAAAGAAGCTATATTGGGCTTGTGATTCACAGCAAGCTCCGTTGGACACCTCGTTAAATATAACTCAGTTGTAGTCAGTGACGATTATTTTGAACAGAAAAGACAAAGTGGCAACATAGCACGATGAACATCCGGGACGAATTCGATATATTTCAACATGGTGCGCACTGCATAACAGTGGGTCTACCACAAAACAAGTATTAGAAAATTATAGGAGACGAAAAATAGGGGGTAAATTACATCACTACGGTAAAGATAAGATAACAGATAGTTCTTTCTGCTGACACAATGAAGGTTTCCGTCGATTTATGGCGATGGCTTCAACAAACCTCAGTAGTTTGCCGTACATATGACCCGAAACTCAGTGTTTCGGTCAACTGGAAGCTGCGTCATAAGATGACGAACAAAGGTCGAAGATGGGATTTTACGGTTGCCAACGTTGTCATCATGCATTTAACCTGACCCCACATTGCAATTCCGGCCTTTCTATTCAAAATGTTCTCTGGGAAAACGTGTTTCAATCTCCTCAAGTGGCGATTATGCCGTGAAAGTTTGTGTTCCAACTACTCATTGGGTTTTCCATTTCTTCATTTCTGTTTTCTTGATAGTCTGAGACCTAAACCACTCGATCATCACAGAACTTACTAACTATAAGAGCTTTGCTTGTGCCTGGAACTGTCGCAGTTCACTGTCACATAGTTGCCACGTCTATTTGACTGTGTGCACCCTAAACAGCCGTGGTAATCCACAAATCCTGTCTTCTAATATAGACGTCAATTTAAAAACGAAGCGATTGGGAGAATGAATTCACAGTACGCAAAGACATAACAGAGGAAATCCCAACCTGTAAGTGTGTTATTGCACGTGGATGACAAGACAAAATGTCCCTTGAGTCCATGACCAGTTTCACGGTTGTTGCTGTTTATCAGGTATACGTACCCGGTACTCTCCTGTCCAATCATCCATAAACTTGGTTTATCATCAAAAACACAAGGAGCCTGCTGCTCACCTTGGAGACGGGTAAAATAAACTAAAGTATGAAATTTCTTCCTACCGGGACTAAGATCAGTACAAGAATGAATTGCCACCAGGTAACTCAAAACTCCATAATCTCCACTGAATAAGGCCTGTCCAGAAAATGGCAATCTGGGCAACATTTGCAGCTGCAGCAACGTTCCCAGTAAAAACACCGTTCGATTCTGACCGTTCGCTTGTACAACAGGGATAACCAAAATGCTTGAATGATTTAGCTAGTAGCATCTGGTGCTGAATTGTGGTCCGTCATGAACCGATGCCTCCTAGCTAGTTTGGTTGCAATTCATGTGATTTTTAGTAGGCGAACAAACAATCAAGCTCGATGTGGCGTTGATGGAGAGCTAATAATCGCAAGCTAATATACGTAAGCTTGCCTACCGATACCACTAGTCGTTCACGTATTGTCTGAATGACGAATGGCACTAGACGTTAATATACTAGATTTTTACTCAGTAATTATCATGCACAGAGTACAGCGGTGAGGTACCAAGGGAAACACGAACAAGAAAACGGAACTGTGCATGATAATTACTGAGTAAAAATCTAGTATATTAACGTCTAGCGCCATTCGTCATTCAGACAATACGTGAACGACTAGTGGTATCGGTAGGCAAGCTTACGTACATTAGCTTGCGATTATATATATATATATATATATATATATATATATATATATATATATATATATATATATATATATATATATATATATATATATATATATATATATAATATATATATATATATATAGCTCTCCAACCAAGATTGATACCAATCTCGAGCGCCCCAGCCATGTAGACATGAGTGACTGACGAATAAGTAGACCAACTCATGATCTGAACATCGCCTCATCATATGAATTGAATTTGTGGTGAGATCACGAAAATACTGCAAACGGACATACAAACGCATAGAACTCGAGACAGTTTTGTAAGTTTTGCGCTTATACCAGTTACTCCTTCTCCACAAAACAGAGATTGAAAGACGGACGGATAAGTGAAAGTTAAATGGCGATTTTATTCATATTCGGTTGTCATCGTCTAGTAAACAAAGCCCAAATTACAACCAAAATGGAATAGAACTGACAGAAGCCTTGATTTGATTCGGGTGTATAGGTAGTAATGCTGTCGATGACACCAACATCCGAACAAACCCAGCCTAGTCTAGTGGCCAATCGGTATCCATCAATTAGGCTAAGAAGCGAGCTAAGATTTCCGTGCGATCAGAACTGTTTACGATTTAAACGTGCTGTGAAGTTTGTACTTTCGGTGAGACTAAATTGCAATTGAAGATCGCGGATTTATCTCGACTGTCTTCAACAGAAGCAAGAAGGAACAGGGTTACGAGCATTGTGATGGGTGTCAGAACAACTGTGATCTATTCCGTGTTTTTAGCGAGAACGGGACAAATGTTATACGCGCATCTAGTGGTAAGGCGATGGAAAAGGTAAATATCACATAATGAGAAGACTTGTATATATCAGATTGGTTTAGCAGAACGATTTTTCGTGGCGGGCTGTCAGCTTTGGTCGGACTTCTTCACCACATAATCATTACCACGCGGTTTATTTTACACACCATTTTTCATTGGTACCTTAGTACCGGTTCTACGAAAAAAGTGACACTAAATTTCGTCCTACGCAAAATTGCCCAGTTTTGTGCTGTATTTGAGGGGCTTCATGAAATCACGCCAATTCACTATTTGCGACTAAAACTTCATCTGGTGGATCTATCTAGAATGAAGTGAAAAAAACTACGAGGTATCTAACGGCCATGTGCAGAAGCACCATACCAGTTGGAGGGTTTCTATACGAAGACGGGCTGTCGCTAATGTACATACTCATGATTACGAGCTGTAATATACACTCCGTACTCGGAAATTTAGCTGATCTGACCAATACTGTGCACAGCCAGGACTGTAAAAAATTGGGTATCTCTTTGGTTCAGGAGGGTTGATTACACAACGACACTGACGGCGAAATCGTAGACTTTGACAGCTCTAAACCTTTCCGCATAAATCGTCCAGCACCCCACAAAAAGCGTGATGGTTGCGTCATCGCCTACGTCAACGATTGGTTGTGTAAGTTATGCCAAAAAAATGTTTGTTCATTCCACCGCTCACATTAGTTTCTCCTTTCTTCGACGTGAACATAAACACTCAAGTCAGTACCGGTCCCTTGTTACCGTTAACATATATAATGAATTTTCTGACATTTTCTCCACAATTCTCGTGAATTACATCGATTTGTTTCTATGCACAATCTATGGTGAATTCCATAAGTCGGATGTTGAATTTTTTACAACCCTAGAGCAGCAACATATCACCTTACTAACCAAACTTGACATTTACATGTATCTCTGTTTTGTGAATAATCTCAACTTGTTCTATACTGCCTGTCGTTTACCGGTAGACAGCTCAGATCACAGCCATTAAGCTTTCTCCCACCATCCACGGAAAGAACAATCATGAGCACTCCACACAGTATCGCGACAGGAAAAATTGTAAACACCAATGCACTTCAGACAACCCTGTGAGAATTTCGGATATGATTGTAGAGATGGGCCTCAACGTATTATCTCATCCAGAATTATTTTTATTCTGTGATCACCTGTCAGACTACTCAAAGTTTTGCTTTGATATGTTACCCAGTGGAAACTTCATATATACGTCCAGATGGATTTTCATCCTCTCTGTATAAACAACTGCGCTATGAGAGACCGTTCTAACATACCAAAGAAGTATCCCTTGGTCAGAGTTCTACCCAGGTCAAAGAAGCCGAGCTACGAAAACTTAATGCCATGTAAGGACGCTGACAACAAATAATAGCCGTCGCTAAACCCGGAAGGCCATCATTTAGTCATGCGGCAAGAACTTAAACACTTAACAACAGATGTTGAAGAGCTCATCAGTGTTGGACACAGCGTCCGCTCAAGCATCAATGCTAACCGTCGTTTGGGATCCACCAATCACTTCTTTAATCCCCTCAATGTATACAGAGAACCTTCTGAAGTCCGCCCTGACAAAGTATGTAGTCCGGATGAGCTATCGCCGGTTGTGCTTAAGGAATGTGCGTCCGCACTATACCTTATAATATGCGACCCCTTTAATCGATCCTTAACACAAAGAGTCCTGGCTGCTGCCGAATGGCCTCCTTTACACAGGTACCCAAGATAGGAACGAATAAGTTCTGTCCAGTATCGCGCACTTCCGTTGGCCTCAAGGTATTTAAAAGACTTACTGAATAGGATATCTTCCTAGCTTAATGTGTCTGGCCCTAAACAATTTGCCTACTGTCGTTCACGTTCGTCCTAGCTCCTCACACATTTTGTTTTGCTTTCACTCGATCAAAAATGTATAGCAGTTAGAGTTTTTTCCTCGACAAAAAGGTACATTCAACTTTGTAGACGGATCCAAGTTATTACAGACCCTGAATGATAGCGGAATTCAGTCGAACGATGAACACTTACTGCTTAATTACTTTTCCTTTTGGCAACAGTTTATATGCTCCGATCCACACAAGGTTTCTTAAAAGGTGTTATCCTATCTCGGTTTCTGTTCACTACATATATCTCCTCTATCTCCGTGCACAATGATTGTATTCTTATCAAATATATGCGAATGATGTGGTCCTTGGCATGATCCACCCACACTCAACCGCTTCTACAGGGTGGCATAACTGAGCCGGCTAATGGGTACTCCATCCACAACCTGTGGATAAATCATTCAAAGTCTTCTGATATTTTTTTTGTCTTCACGAAGGAATTAGGTAACCTAATCTTTTGGAACCTAATCCATCTTGTTCATAAACAGTGAGTGTATCGGAAGCAATCCATCAGTAAAGTACCTCGTTGTAATCATTAAACAGGATTTTTCCTGGTCTGAACGCATCGCCGCAGTCTTTCTAAAGATAAGACTGCGCACGTTTCATGTTTGACGACTCAAATCCCTTGATACTCCATCTCATCTTATTTGAAATTTCCTTGACTTCTGCGTTTGAACTTACTGATGCTAAGCCTCTCCCGTAATATCCTCTGGACTGCTTGGTAAAGACAAAATAACTATCCGACCCTTGAAGCATGCGTCTATAGGTAGTGGCATGCCCTGAAATCAGTTAACCCGCGAACGAATTTCCCTTAAAAGGTACTGGGTGACGAAACACGGTCTCCTTTACCACAACCTTACTAAGTGTATTTCTACATCATCCATACAATCCCTCTAGAAACACTTGATATCTTGAGCCAATACATACAGTACCATACCTTACTCGTTTCTTAATCAACCTTGAAGCCGGCACTGCAGAATTAAACTCAACGCTGAGCTGACATTGCATTTCATTCATTATATGTAATCTTATTCCGTAGTTGGAAGTGATTATGCTTCTGCATGTACTTGACTCCAATTGACTTGAACGACAGTTGGGCCTTCCATGAAGAGCGTCAGTTGTAAAACAAGTGAAGACATTGACTGTTAGGACTGTTTAGATGATCGCCATTTTATGATTACATCACAGTAACTCGCATCAGCCGTTAAGGTGGGTCAGAAGAGTCATTTTCTTTCTGGGGTCACAGCTTAGGCTTATTCTGAAGAGTCTCAGTGGTGGCTAAGATCTGACCCTGGAAGTTTATCATCAACCCTAACTTTGCAGAGTAGTACAGCACCATACTGGCAAACCGCAACTTTCTGTCGCTATACGAACATAAATTGGAAGAACAAAATCATGCAAACCTTAGGTTATTGAAACTGGTGAGTATAATGTTATGGCTCATGTGGTGACTGGGGTCGAACAAATGAGTCAATCTTCAAATTATTCGACTAGACGGACATCAGCGAATGAACCAACGGTTTTTTACTTGATTCATTAGACAATGTTTGATAGAGCAGATAGATGATTCAGTTCGCGCATTCTAATATGATAGAAGCATGAACAGTGGGATATAACTAGTTAGAGAAGGAAAATTTTTAGTGATATTACTTGGCATAAGTTCTACTACACAACCACATTGTATTTTGTCAACTATCTGTATAAATATGCAGGCACGCGGAGGAATTCGTCGAAAAAATGTTGGTTAATATCTGTTGTTTTGAATACCAATAAAACTGTCAACTGAAAGAGAAAGATTATAAATGAGAACTTTTGATATATGAAAACTGAAATTCGCACACCAGAAAACGAGAATGATCAAGTTTTCTTCTCCCTCCCAACATTCGACACGACCTGTCGATTGGCGCGGCACTAGAATTATAAAAGAACAACCACGTTAGGGTACCTCGGAGTATACGCTTGACGGATGTTAACGTGACACGGCCAATGTTATTTGATTATCTATTACTTCATAAAACATCAACTTCTTCGGTAATCAAATAACACCGGACTGTTTGCCAAGAAGATCGTGATTGATCGTTAGGAAAGACCTCAAAGCCAAGAGAAAATTCTCTGCAACATCTTGACCCTGTTTCAGTGAAACTTTAACTGTGTTTCATTGGAACAACACTGTTGATTGAAAACAACAAATGCTCTTCAACTAGTGAAAATTTTCTGAATTTTACGGCAAAGACACGATGAAGTCACTCAAACAGATAAGTCTCTCGGTCGGATTCATACATGCCAAGTTCATCAAACTCTTGTTTCCTCTTATCTCCTGGAGAAGGGACTGACTAGAAAACGCAGCTGTTTTCCTTGATGTGAAGGTTTTGTAGATTACTGCCGAGAAGCTCATTGCCATCAAATTACTGAACGCAGTTGTACTCAGAAATGACTGGATAGTATATATGGGTTAGTATGACAACTATGTCGAGCTACGATGAGTGATCGTGCAATAGCACCGGCACTACAAGTGTTGACAGCTGTAGACACGTGTGCCACAGTGTCAGCATGCTAGTGTCCAAAAAACCGCAATACCGTAACTCTTCTCCGGCTGGAATCGACAAATTCCGGGAGACGGTGAGCTAGATTTTGGTCAACGCGTGTGATGTGTTCTTGTGGGCGCGGGCACAGAGGTATCTATCATAAATAATCTCACATTCGACCGCGCGCGACTGATAGAATGTGATGGAAGTAAAACAATAGTTGGTGCTTAATCGTTTGGATCGCAAGATGACGTACAATAGGTAGGCAGTACATTGATTGGTCTATGAACACAACTGACCTGGGTCAGACCGATTCGATAAGGTATTCATATTCCCAAATGGTCTAATTGTATCTATTTGTATCAGGCCAGTTAGGATATTATACCGTATCGTGTTCCGGAAACTGTAGCTGCATCATCGAATTGTTTGTGACGAAAAACTCGCAAAGACAAATCACTGAAACTTAAATTTTTTTACGGGAAAAATTGACTGTAGATTACAGAGAACAAAAATATGGTTGCTGATAGAAGCAAACGGTGTTGTTCAAACGGGCATCAAAGAGAAGGGGTTCTTAAACCAATGACACATTGTTCATATAAGTGAGGAATAACAAGCCAAATAATGTAAACATTCAAAAAAGTGTGATAGTGTTACCCCTTAAAATTTACACAGGCAACGGTCGATCATCGTCGTGTGTGATTGGCATATGCTTGACTATGGAGAAGAGAAACGGGAAAGTGGAAAACCGGTAGTATGCAACGGGGGAAGTTAGCCGCTGATTTTTCGGTACCATAGCCAAGGACAGTAGGCCTTCATAGCAGTTTTACTAAGGCATCTATATTTGACCTTCCGATAAAACCACGTCTATTGAAGGAGGGAAGATATCGGAAAAGGTCCAAACATACCAATCAGAGTTGGCTTAGTTAACGATCAATTTTTAGCATGACAACTGGAGAGAACCGTGCGTCTACTATTCTACCAGCTCTCTGGGCGTTATATTACAGATCTGAAGATGATGACGTGAACCAATTATGAAACAACGCATTTCATGCGACTGCGATAGAGAATGAACAAAAACGATATCTCTCCTACAAAAAATGTCTCGTTTCCAATTTCTTTAATTTATGCGATAAAAGGATCATACCTTATTTTTATTTCCGCTGACTAGCCATAGCTAGTTCCGGAAGAGATGTAAAGCAGTGCATCATCAGCAGATGCATTGTGCTGTTTTTGGACGGTTATTTGACTGAGACTATGGGCTCGCCGTTTGGATCCTTTTCTATAAGCTGTGTTATTAAAGTCTCAAAACACAATCCAGCTCACTGACTGCTACCGATGGACTGGATACCCGACTGAGGCCTACAAGATCCATTCATTTGTTGGTTCGAAAAGCTGGGGCAACATGATTAGACCTCCTGTTCAGTAGCGTAATTGTACTTGGAGTGTTTCGTTGTTTTCTTGTTTTTTCACATACATTCAATGTTCTACTATATCCACTACTGGTTTTTAGAGTTTCTGTTTATCGTATTTACAGTCGGATATACTGTTGTGTCGGTTCTTCGCGGAAACCAAAATAGTGAATTAACTTTTCGGGCCCAAAGCCTGGTCGGGCCTGTATTACATTAGGTATTCGTATAAATGTCGGCTATAAAAACGATAGCTGTCACTCAGATTCGGCATCAGGTTTTCAACTAGTCATCGCTAGACTTTGCGACGGCACAGCGAGCAGGATTCCCAAGTTGTCTGACTTCAAAAAGCGGCTCACATTCAGGTGCAAAGTCAATGAAGTATCAACAGATGACACACAATTCCATCGCGGAACGTCTACCTAACGTACGAGATGACTCTCATCAGTCACACTTTAGTATGCACATCGCTGATTAGCGTTCGTATGTAGGCTGGTAACTAAGGTTAACTTCACTGCTAGCAACCAACTGGTTGTTAGAAGTTTGCTTGTTTTAATCAACCTGGTGCGGTCCATCGATGGCATACCACCCATCCTCTTCTTGGGTTCGAGAAATCTGGGGCCCAATAGCTCACAGGCTCCGGCCAATAGCTAGCGAGTCTAACCGTGTATTTTCGGTTCAACAGAACCGACAACAAACCATATCAAACCGTCTCGGCCTTCCGTTTTCTTATTTCAACCGTGGGGTATCTCTCGGCACCTGTGTCAGTCTAAGGACAACCAAATTGGTGAATCTAAGACGAGAATGACGGTAAACCACAGACAAGAGGCCCTAACAAAGAAGTTACCGGTTAATGTGCACGCATGGTTATACTAATTGTGATACAAATGGTACCCTAGGTACTAGTTCAGTGGTGACAATCCGCATATGCTCGCCTCCTGGGGTCGGGGAGAAGTAACAGACGAAGAGATAAGTTGCGATTAGGAATAACTGGCAATGGTGTGATTCACTGTATGACTAAGAACAATTTGTCCCCTCCCTTTTGCCTCAGCAAAAAAGCACGGGACTGCAACCGGATGAAACGAATTTTACCGTCACCGATAACTGGTAAGAAGCGCACAGTGGAGTTCGAACAGTTCGTCAAACAAACAAATGTGCCTCTGTTCACGCTTAACCATTGATGACAAACAACGAACAATGATCAATCAATCTACCACATCCTTTAGCACTGTCGTGACAAGTGACAGTAACACAAACGGAAGTGGATAGTGAAATTGATTTTTCATAGAAATGAATATCCGCACAGGATTGACCCGGAAGGTGCGCAGCGTAAGCTCCTAGTGTGATAACGATTTTCAATCTCGAATCACAGTGTTCTTTATATTGTGCACTTCAAAGCGTGACTTTTCATGAGCTTCCGATCACTGCTCTTTGGGATCGCAAACGTTCGATCAATAGCCGAAGAGACTTTACCACTGCGCAGATGATGGTTTTTTATATTTGCAGAAACCTTAGTCCTGGCCATGACCTTGACCGGGTGGGTGACCTTGGAATTCTCGCCTAGGATAGAAACATCAAAATCCAGGTTAACTGCACGAGTTTAACTGAGTATTTTTTCCCGTTACAATCTCGTAACAAAGTGCGACCCGTCAATATCTATATTCCGCATTTGGTTAATGAACATTTGACAATCGACTTACCACCGCGTGTGCATACATGCATCCTCAAACAAAAACCAGAGGGTTCAACGAACATCCTAGCTGATGTTAGATTATAGTTAGTGTTATTCACTGCTCTAAGTGAACAGGAAAATTTAGCCACAGATTCCTGATCGACTACATTGGGTTTCTAATTATCTAATCAAAAATACCACGAAGATACGTCGTTCATATTCTCGGGAGTTTAATATCCGTCTGAAGAACATCAGGATACTATCTGCGCCACTAATAACTTATTTGTATTTTGAATCACACGCGGTCGATTAGATCAAGAAAGGCAAGCGGGCCTGTTGGCAGGCAGCTCATAGCTGAACCCTTCCACTGAAGATGTTTTCAGTTTATTCAACTATTAACCTCCCACTTCTGCGCTCTGGTTGCGGTTTTTACCTTACAGCTTTGTCCAGTTAAGCGCAGAAACAACAGAAAAATAAAGTGAAATCCGAAGGTGATGGGTTTTAAAGTGAATACTTTTGACTGAAATTTAAGCACATGGGCTTGAAAAAGTCATAGAGATACAAATTTGTGCACCCAGGGAGACCGGCAAAAAATTAACCGTACTTTAAACTGCACCCAACGTTTTTTCTCTCGACGAATAAGGAAAGCGGCCACACAAAACCACGGTAGAGTAATGAACCATGAATGGTATTTTTATTACATGCGTGCGAATGAGTGAAGTGGAAGGGGTACACATCATAGCTACAAAGGCTCATTGCACTATTAGGGATAACCGTCAACCAGACCCTAGGACTTGGAGTGGATAACCCCATAAGGTCCCGATAGATCATGGGTGGTAACGATCCAAACGACAGTGGATTACTGTCTGTCACCGGAGTGACCGGCGGGGGAGGGGTTCGAACCTCCGATCTCCGAGGTGGTAAGGAAATGCTCTAAACCACCCAACCACAACCGGTCAAAAGAGAACCGTAGGATTAGACTATTTCTATTTTCAAGCTGATGGACAGCATATGTTTTTGCTAGGGTTGTGGCTCAGACTGTGAATTATCTGGGTGATTTTCTACACTGAAAGGAGACAATATCGCGGTTAAGAATGATGAACACAAAAACACGAATGACGCTCCTGTTTTCTTCGGTGGCATGAAAACAAAGGCAGCACAAATGAGCGAATATAGAGGGTTTATGATCGCATAAACAGGATGCCCTCTGACTGGAGACTTGAGGGACCGAATGAGATGTATTCGTAATGAGTTCCTTGATGCCAATGTAGTTTTGCGTGTCACATTAGGAATTTATAATGTTTTCGCACCTTTATTTTTATTCCTCCCTTCCGTACTTCATTTTGTTACTGTATATCTGACTCATAGTTCGCTCCTGTTTCGTTTGCATTATCTAACACTTCGTGTGTCTTTTTTTAGCTCGTATGCCTCGTTTGTTGGCTGATTAAAGCCTATCAATGAGGTGTTGTCTTTTGGACTCTCATTCTGTTAACCGATCATACGTTACAATAATAATGGCACAATATTTCAGGGACACGTACAGGCTGCAAACTAGAGAAAGTGACCAACGGCAGCGGCAGAATTCGAACCCGGGACAGAGGAATCCGAATTCCCGCATGAGGGGCGTTTGGCCGCCGGCCCGATAGATAAGCACAAGAATCGCGCATTGAAATAAGGCGCCAATCTGACCTTTTGAGTGAAAACGTATGGTGGCGAGGTTAAAATTTGAAATAATTAACGTTAACTACATTCGTTAGTTTTGTTGCGTATGCGACAGCCCCCCTCCTCCCCCAGAAGGCTAAATAAGCCTAATACACCGGTCCTGTGACCAAAGAGTCTCGTGTGCGTGAAGAATGCAACTCTTGTCAAGGGAATTATGCACTGAAAAATACCAAGTTGATACTGTGGGTGAAGACAGACAATAAAAAAATTCGAGATTTACACGATAGTAAAACTTCTTCCACATCAACATTGACTGAAGCTAACGAATGAGATTCTAAAAGACCTCACAAAGAAAAGTCACTCTGCCACTTACATTCGTTTTCCGTTGTGCCTCATCTGTTGCCTGTTTTGCGGCTTCTTTAACTTTGTTTGCAAACTCCTGAATACTCTGGTGAAAACTCCAACCCCGACCGAGGGAAAATTCGCAAGAATGACCCTGATTGAAATCACATTTGAAGCGCTCAGACACATCAGTGTAAATGGCACGCAAGTTTCCTGGGAAAGAGGCCGGATCGGGAAGCAAATTCCAAGCACCGGTAATCGATATGCATCCAATCAGAAAAGCAATGATTATCGCCAGGGAAAGGCCTGTTATCGTATACCTAACACCAAGTCCGAAATGTGTTTGACGGAGTTTGCGGTGGTACATTATGTTATTGTGAAAACATAGAACGGTGAACCCTGCAAGTGGCTTTTATACATGTTTACCACCGCAGGGACGATTCCTATGGAAATAAAAGAACGTTGAAGAATGGTTCATGATTATACGCTGACATTGTCTGTTTTGCCAAAACGGCCTGGAAAAATGAAGGGAAAACTGACCAAAATACATGATTAAAGCTGGAGTAGAGAAGAGTATTCAGTACGCAAATCACTATGCATCAGGTGCAACAGAATAATCTGAGTGGGCAATATAGTTCAGTTGGGTCAACTAACAACCTTGATTAAGGTTAACATCTCGCGATAGCCTAACTCGTCGGAAGCACGATAGTCATGTAGCCTGATGTTTCAAGCCAGTAGGTGTGTGGGTCCTTTAGGACTAAATCAGGTAACCAGTAAACCTGCAGCGATCAAAAACGAAGATCGAGAACGTCCAAAAAGCTGCGCTATCTCCTGACATTCAAAAGGCTTCCAGTGCCTTACCTAGTGACACAAAAGGACGTCGACCTACCTTTCAACCCCTACCTGCCTCGGAAAACAGTGTGGACCGAAGACGTCTATCAGTGGGCAAGTGTAACACGTCCCAGCCATGTTAACCTATTCAGATTCAGTAACTGATCCAGAAACTGATCTCTGGTTTCTAACGCCTTACATCTAACCTCAGCATTGCCGATATGGTTTTCCCACCATATTCGGGTAATGCTACTGAGACTGTGATTCTCGAACACCGAAAGTCTTTGTCTACCTTTTACTCAGATCGATCACGCCTTTCTCTGCAACCATGCCTGACAGGTCGATGGGTAGAGGCCAGACGAAGTCCAGTCTCGGAACCAGTTGATGGGAAACATCTGGTTCTAACCATTATGCCCCTGCAGAGGACACTCCAGTGAATAAACACGGAGAGAAACAGTTTACAGGTCTAAAAACCTCCACTGGATGGACGTAGGAATGGGGTACCTGGGGTTCCTCTCAACGCTGGGAGAAGTCATTGCACTTCATTGGGCAGCTATCGCCCGCCTAAACTGGGTAGCCCCCAGCCCAAAGGATGCTGCCCCGTCCACGTTCCGCTTGCTCCATTGGGTGCATGGGGCTAAGGACTGAATCCGAAAAGCAGATCGATTACCGAGCACTAGCAAAGACAAGACAAAACGCATGCAGTAATCAGGTCTCACGTGACAGACCAGAAGTTCCTTCACGGGTTCTTTGGTCACGTTCCCGTGCTGGGTCAACGCCCCACTACCTTGTGGGTCAGACTTTTGAGTCAAAGGCTCCGGTTGGGGTTTTCAAAGAAAAACCCCTTCTGCGGTGTGAGCAGCCGCGAAATATAATGTGCCTAGAAATCTCCAGCGGTCAATCAGGAAACACTCCCTATCTCTCTACTCTTCATCCTTTACGTTCCAATTTTAAATGCGTACGAGTAACCAAAATGAGCCGTGACTGTGAACTTGTAGCTCTCGAAAAGGGTAGCAAATTAAAGACAGGGAAAGAAAGAGAATCCATTCTCCGGCCTAAGCATCCTCTTCATTTAGCTGTTTTTTTAACTTCCGCACACTTTGCCAACCAGGACAACAGGCTGCCCTAGCTAGGACTCTTGAAACCCTTAACATAGACGTGTGTTGTGTCTTCGAAACATGCATACAAGACCCAACTTCAGTGTTAATACTTCGCTCCCCTGATACAAGCTCGGCTTCTTGTTTCACTCTTTGCGTGTCGGATGATTCGGTGTCTAGTGCTCGTGGTCAGGCTGGCGTTGACATCGCTCTGAGTGTGAAGACTGAGCGTGCACTGCTCGACTGGATCCCAATCATCAGTAGCCAGTGTGCAGTTCGGTTGAATGGTTCTGTACATGTAAACAGCACTAGATTGAAGCGCTGATGCCTGTTTGTCGTTTCTGTGTACGCCCCAACTGACTGCAGCTCCTCTGAGGCCAAGGACGAATTCTATCAGGATTTGTCTCAGCTGCTTCGAAGCGTGCGCTCAACGGACGTGGTGATCATTGCTGGGGATTTCAATACTCAAGTCGGAAGCCTAGACGAGACGGAGAGGAATATGGGAGGCCGATATTGCGCTCCAGCCGATCGAACTGATAACGATGATTGACTCATTCAACTATGTTGCGACCAGGGACTATTCCTAGGGAGTACAAATTTCTTGCACGAAAAGCGACACCGGCCAACAGGGCGTCCTCATACGCCTTCACAGCGTTGGACTCAGGTCAACCATATTGCCGTCTGTTACCGCTGACTCGGATCAATTCAAGACTGCCGATCATTTTGGTCCACGTCTGTAGACACTGATCATGCTCTTGTCTGCGCGCGCTTCAGCTTGCACCTCGTTGATGACCGAAACAACGCCAAAGCGAACCGTCCCCCGCAGCTGCTAATGGACGGTAACCAACGATCTGCTTTTCGAACAGAGTTATCCACCGGGTTATCGATGCAGTTAAATGCCAAGGATCCAGAAGAGCGATGGACGGAGATCAAACAGGCTCTACGTGCGGCTGCTGATGCTACCCAAGGTCTAACAACTAGAAGTACACAGAAACGATGGATATCCGCATCCTCAGTTGCACTGTCAGATGTGCGCAGATCGATTCCTCCGGATTCCAGAAACGATGAGGCACGAAGATGCCTCAAACGCCAACTGATCCGGAGCCTGAGAAATGACCATGAGCAGTGGTGGATGGTGAAGTGTAAAGAGATGGAAAAAGCTGCGGCGAATGGCAACAGCCGCAACCGTTTTCGTCTGATTAGACAAACCGGTCCACGTAAACCAGGCGTTAGCGAATTAATCAAAGAAGCGAACGGCTTACTGATTCAAACTCAGGAGCGTCGTCTTATTCGCTGGGCGAACCATTTCCTCCTCAAGTTTGATCACTAGCGCAATGGGTACAGCTCTTGTTGTAGATACTAGTCCTCCGTCAAAAACGGAGGTTCTTCGTGAGATAAGCTATCTTAAACGACGCAAGGCTGCCGGACCGGATGGGTTGCTTCTGTCTATTTTCAAAGACAGTGGCCCAGTACTTTTACTGGAGTTTACAAAACTCCTTGGTTTGATGTGGGAGAAGGAACAAGTTCCAAAGAGTTGGTGTGAATCGGTGATCGTACCGATTTATAAGAAAGGCGACAGGTCCTACTGTGAAAACCACAGGGGAATAAGTCTCGTTAGCATCGCATCCAAACTGCTCGCTGGTATTATTCTCCACCGCTTATCTAACGCTCACGAACAGTGCTCGCGCGAAAATCAAGCTGGGTTAAGACATGGTCAAGGTTGTATTGATCACTCTTCGACAGATTTCAGAACATGGACACACCTTCCGCAGGCCCACTATCTCCGTCTTTCTTGATCTTAAAGCGGCCTTCGACTAAGTCGACTGCACAGTTCTCTGGCGCTGCCTCTTGCTGAGGGGCGTGCAAGAGAAATTCATTTCCATCGTAAAATCCATTTACATCAATAGCCGAAGCCGAGTTCGGGCTTACGAGTTTCTCACGAGGAGTGGTGTATGTCAGGGTTTCTCCCACTCTACTTTTCTCTTCACCGTTACTATTGATATGGTGCCAGTGACCGCACTTTTGTCAGGTGAGGATAGCGGCATTGGACTTTTACTGGGTGGAAAGGTATCAGACCTTGAGTATGCTGACGACATAGTTCTTCTAAGAGAAGATCCAGGTAATTTGCAAGCTTCTCTAGACAGCTTGACGAACTGCGTAGCTATGATCTATAAGCGTTTTGCACCTTCAAAGTACAAGATGCTCTTGCAGGACTGGGTTGGTCCATCATCAAAACTTTCAGTGTCTGGGGAGACTATAAACGTGGTAGACAAGTTCTGTTATCTAGCGAGCTGCATCTCACCCGGAGGTCGGATATCGGATGAAGTGTCTCTGCGTATACAGATGGCTCGTTTGGCATTTTCCAATATGAGTCATCTGTGGCGTCGACATGGCATCGGTTTACCTATCAAGGGTCGGGAGTACGCTGCAGCAGTGAGGCCCGTGCTTCTGTATGGTTCGGAGACATGGCTACTGCGAGTGGAGGACATACGAAGATTGTCGGTATTTGAACACCGATGTCTTCGTATTATTGCTCGAACCTGGTGGGAACACCGCGTGAGCCATGCTGAGGTTCGGCAGAAAGTCTCAGGTTCAAGGATCAAATCATTAGATGAAACACTTAAGCTCACCAGGCTAAGATGGTTGGGATATGTTTTACGCATGTCTCCTGATAGGATCCCTCGACGTGCTATGTTTGCTGAGGCGGGTAACATTTGGAAGATGAGTAAGAGTGGTCAGTCCATGACGTGGAAGAAAGGTATGAAAAGCCTAACTAGTGGACTTGGCCATGTAGGGCGTGTTAGACTTCCTGGGTGGGGTCCAAGAGACCCTCCCACTCAATGGTTAGATACGTTGGGGGGTATGCCGCGATCAGTGGCGTCCTTGCATTCACAAACTTCCTCCATCGACTTAATCCCATTAATGTAGTGCTCCTCTTACTCCTTTCATACTCTCTCCTTCATTACTTTCTTTCGAGGTTGCCGCTAGGAGATAGCAACCAAGGCCACCGCACCCAGTGCATAGTTAATAGTTGTCTGATGGATAGGGGTCACATCTCTGAGACATTAAGGAACAGATCTAACCGCTGCAATGAACACTCGACCCTTAGCAGACAAGTGGATGTCATGCCAGCGCCACAGATGGCGGAGGTTAGCAAAACGCGCCAAACGCGCCTTCCGTATATGCGATGACATTTCATCTGATATCTGTCCAGTTGGTGAGATGTAACTACTCAGGTTACAAAACTTACCTACTTCAGCTAGAGCTTTCCCTGCCAACACAAGGTTTGGTATAACGCCAACCCAGTCCTGCAGCAGCATTTCACACTTTGAAGGTGCAAAATGCATCCCAAGCATTGCCACACTGCTATCGAGGTTATCCACAAAAATTTACAACCTACCTGGATCTTCACTCAGAAGAACAATATCGTCTGCGTAATCCAAATCAGACAGTTTACTGATTGGGCAGAGATCGATGCTACTATTCGTACACGATGATAGGGGTGTATCAAGTTCTAATTCAACCGCAAAACTGAAGAGGAAAGGCAAAAGAGGGCAACCCTGACGAACACCACTTTTCGTGATGAACGCGAGTGAAAGATCGCCATAAGCACGAACTCGGCTTCGGCTGTTTGCGTACAAGCATTATAAAGGAGAAATAAACTTCTCTGCCACACCCCTCAATGACGGGCAGTGCCAGAGAACTGTGCAGTCGACTGAATCGAACGCCACTTTCAGACCAAGAAAGACAAAGATTGTTGGCCTGCGGAAGATGTGTCTACTTTCTAAGAGTTGTCGAAGAGTAACGACGTGGTCGACACAACTCCGACCGGATCGGAAATCAGCTTGATTCTCACGCGTACACATTTCACGTGCGCTGGATAGGCGGTGAAGAATAATCACAGAGTGAGCAGTTTGGATGTGATACTTACCGATCTAATTCTTCTGTGGTTTTTACAAGAGGATCTGCCACCTCTTGTAAATTGGTACAACCACCGACCCACACCATTCCTTTGGAATCTGCTCACTAGCCCAGATAACCCGAAGGAGTTTTGTTAACTCCGAGACCAAAGCTTCGCCTCAGTCCTGAATTGTTCATTAAAGTGCTTTGTCCAAGGATCCAGACGACGACCCTGAGAGTGAATCAGTGGGTAGTTGGATTCCTTGATTAACTTACTCACACCAGGCTTCCGTGGACCAGTACCTCTAATCAAATGACAAAGGTTGCCAGCATCGCAAATAGGCACAGCCTTCTACACCTTCTTACGCTTTGCAATCCACCACTGACCACAGTTATTTCTCAGGCTTCTAGTCAGTTGGCGTCTTAGGGATTTACGCACTTCATTGGATTTGGCATCCGGAGAAACGAATATGTGAGCATCCAACAGAACAACTGATGTCGAAGATGTCCATCGTTTGTGAAACCTACTTGAACCAGAGTCTTGTGCGGCATCGGAAGCGACAAACAAGGCTCCCTTGATTTGTTTCTAGCATTCATCTGGGTCCTGGACGTCCGGATGCGTCAATAACCGTGTAGACAGCTCTGCCTGAAAAGCTGATCGTCGGTTATTGTCCAGAACAAACTGCGCAGGACGGGTGGCTTTGGAGGGGGTGCGACCACGGACGTGACGTAAACAAAAGCGAGCACGTACCAAAGCGTGATCTGAGTCCACAGGTGTAGACCAAAATGAACGACAACCTTCAATTGATTCACGCCAGCGGTGACCACTGGCAATATGGTCAATCTGAGTCCTGCGTTGTGAAGATGTAGGAGGATGCCATGTCAGTCTATGCCGCCTATTATGGCAGTTCTTACTCGCCAGAATTAATCCGTGGTGGGCTATACTTTTACTTTTACGCGCCTAGCTCCTGCGAGAGGATTAGCCGGCTTTATGGATGTCCCGAATTGCATCCGCCCGTGGGTGCTGTGTGTAGAGGAACGGTTCATGAAGAATCATGGGAGTTAGGCCCAAAGTGGCACATCCAGTGTCACCCGGCTTTTTGTTCGAGGTAGCAACTTTAGTCCGTGCACATCCAAGCGCTACCTGTTGGGCAACCAGGTACTTATGTGTTGGGAGCCGATGACCGAACGACCGGTTCGTACACCCTTTGAACAGCGGTCTGCCAGTCGAGGATGCCTAACGCGTTCTAGTGAATCATATCCCACTCATGATAGCTAAGAGGCAAGCGGCAATAGCCTCATTGAGAAGAGGGCCACATCCGCGCACGTCACGCTGCTATCTATGAGTTTCTGTGACTTTTATGTAGAGAGTTCGCTGCCAGGGGGAAACCTGTCACGGCTTTTAACAACGTCGGGTTGCTTTCGTTTGGCTGCTTGCCCTCGGCCTGTCCGGTATGAGTGACCCTGAAGGAGCGCTTTGCATTCCAATTGGATGGCGCTCGGAGTCATAATAGCATGCAAACCCGACCATCACGGTAAGGTAGCAACATCGATAAGGTGGATTACAGCTAAACCATTAACAGATTCACCAACCTGAATGCTTTTCCGCCACCGAAAATAGATAGGGTGGGGTAAAACAGAGCTTAATATGACAGATTTACTACGTCAGATCTCAAAAGTGCCTACCACCAAATACCTTTTCTAGATGAAGAAGAATCAGTCGTTCGTGCCTTTGAATCGGGTGGATGGTTGTTTCAATTTTTTATATTCTTTTTGAAGTAACCAATGAAATATTGTTTTCAGGGAGCGATTGGTTAAAGTGTTTCCACCGAGACACTTAAAGAAACTTTCGCAAAAGTCGATAGTGTAACCATTTAGGGGGAAGACTGCTAGCAATAACTATTTGAATCTTCAGAGGTTTCCGGGTGTAGCCAAGAAATACGGTCTAACTTTTAATAAAACTGAAAGCAATTTAGCGCCAAAGAAACCAGGCTACTTAGTTTTTAGGTTTCGAGATGTAACAGCCGGTTCCCTACAGATTGAAACCCCTAGTATAGTTACAGCCACAAAAGACTTCAGATCATAATGGCGAGTTGTGGGCTTCTTTGCTCATTCATCCTAATTTTCTGTTAAAATTTGCCTGTTTGTATATAATCAGATATTTCCATTACTCGAGCCCGTGAAAAAATGTTTTGTCATTCTCAGACAGCAACTAGCAGAGGTACACTGAACAACTATTCGTTTAGACCTACCATTCGTTTGAGAAACTGATGCCTCTAACATCATCATCGCCGCTGTGCTCGGCCGAGATGAACACCCGGTTTCAATTCTATCCAGAACGCTGATTCTGAGAGGCATTAGTCGGTGGTTGAAAAAGAAGCACGTGCCGTTGTAGAACCCGTGCGGAGGAGGAGACAGTCGTTACTAAGATGTCTTTTTAAACTTGTCACTGGCCAACGGCCCGTCTATTTCACATTCGGAAACCAACAACACGGCTGGGTTAATAATACCAAGATATTACGTTGGAAGGTGGAACTATCACCCCTAGTTTCGATGTCACCTACAGACCAGGGAAACAAAACACAACTGCGGATACCTTTAGTGGGTCCTGCTACTATACTGTCCTCCCAGGAGTCGATCCAAGGCAATTGCATAACACTTTATGCTATCCTAGAGTTTTGCATATGGGTTGTTTATAAACACCCGAAATACACCCTTTTCCCCGAGGATGTCAAAGGTGATCGCCACTTGTGAGATCTATTCTGAAATAAAGTTTCAGCGCACCTCAAACAGCTATTTCATCAGGGAAACGCAACCGTTTGGAGCTTTTTCCATAGACTTTAAAAGGTCTCCTTTAATCTTCAAACCAGAATCGGTACTTACTGACAGTCAATAATGAATATTCTAGGTTTTCATTCGTGTTTACGTGTCTAGATTCAAGCAATCAAACTGTAATAAAGTGTCTCCCTATTTAGAATACGAGATACATGCATTCACACAAAGGCTCTTCCTGAAAAATGGGTTACCTAAGGCCACATTACCCATATAACCCCGAGGGAAATGGCCAAGTTGTTCAGTTTAATTTATACAACCACTAACCTCGCACTTTTGTGCTCTGGTTTCGGTTGCTACCTTCCAGCATCATCCAGTAAAGGGCGAAAACAACAGAAGCATAAAATGAAAAAGATCCAAAAATCAAAGTAATAAGTAGAAATCTCGAAGATATAGAAAGAGTCCAAGTTGAGCACCTGAAACTCTCGGAAAAACCGTACTGATAAGACTGAAGCCAAAACAACTACCTATTGGGAATTGGGGGTTCTTGCTACTCGACACTTGGCATTCTTTTCGCTTATTACCGTGCATTTTGACGAAAGAGACACACCGTTAACGTCTGCTCTGCTACAGCCGGAAGTTCACGACGGACACGACACTCCCGGGCGGTCTTTCTCAAGAATATCAGCCGATTTTTTTTAATAAACGCTCGCGCATTAATGCAGTGGAAGGGGTACACACCATAGCCACAAGGGTCCACTACAATGTTAGGGATAACAGGCCACCAGACTGAGACTTGGAGTGGATAACCACACACAAGGTCCCAATAGGTCATGTGTGGTAACGAGCCGGACGGCGGCGGATTACTGTTTACCACCAAAATAACCCATGTCGTGGATTCGAACCTCCGAGGTGGTAGGAAACGCTCTAAACCACTTGACCACCACCGGTCAATGACCAAATATGACCCTCTAGTGGAGAAAAGGAAACCCTTAGATTGTAATCCATACTACGCTTACGTTCGGTTTTTAGATGGGAAGGAAGATGCCGCTTCTGTTCGACACAGCCCGAAGTGCGCTGAGTACAAAAAAGAAGAAATCGCGGTCGGCTGTGAGAGGAACGAGGAGACTGACTTAACTTCAATAATAGAACCTAAAACAGGGAATTACATGACACTCAACCTAAGTCTAATTGGTGTTGTGACTCCCATGCCAAATCCGTCACTCTCGACAAGCTCAATTAAAAACAGAATTGCGTTCACCACAATTGTTTGAAAAAGAGAAAGCTAACAAAAAACAACAGAACGCTGCTATCCTTAAACTTTAAATTTGCCTAACTGCGTGGAATGTATATTTACCCTTTCTCGGCCGGCTTATACTTGTGACCCATCTGTATTTTGCATAAAACTACCGGCTAGAGTGATTTCTGTCAAATACTTAGGAATCACCATCGATGCAAATCTGAGGTGATCATCTCACATTTCAAACTACGTGAAGAAACTACACCGGCTATCTCACCAAATCCGAAAGCTTAGACATTTTAATGGTAAACAAAGTGCCATTTCCCTTTTCGTTTATCAACGTTTTTCCTGTTCTACTTTACTGTTCCCGTGGTATTTTTGCTGGCCTGCTGTGGAGAGATTTAAAATTATTCGTCAAAGTCTACTTATTATCAGTCGGGTGATTTTCACACCTTTAACTGAACTATCTGCGAATTACACCTGGCCTCATTTGAAAAGTTCGCTCACAAAACTCTTCTAGGCAGAAATCACCCTTTACAGTGATATATCTTAGTGTAGCTCTCTCGCTTTTACTTGTTCCTCCTGTCAATCTATGCCCTCTTGCATTACCATCTACAAAAACTTTACTGTTCTTTATCTGGCCCGAATCTTAGCAAACCAAACTTCTTGGCAATTATGATAAGTAATTGTTTTTCACCCCCTTGATCGATGATTTGCCAAGTGTAAATATGCTATGACTGAAACGCGGACGTTTGTCTGTCCAAAAGTCTTATCAAATAAAAATATATCATTAACACCCAAATCTAACGTCTTCAACCTCAGCAGAAGAGAATGGCACGTTGTTGGTCGCCGTTTTTTATGTTGTTATTTTCTTTTTAGCTCTCACATGTATCGTATGGTAAATAAAACCCGGATGTCGGGAGCAGCTGTTTGCCGAGAAACGAAGTGCCTGAAAAGTAAGCGCTAGTTCTCAAAGAGTTGTATTGTCATACATTAGAACGGGCTAGAGCCTGTGGTCAATCTTCGCTAACCCATACCGTCTCCAGCGGAGTACGACAAGGTTGCCTTATATTTACATTTTTTATTTATTCAGTCATAGAGTATGTACTGCAGAATGTTTTGAATGGTCTAATAAACGTTGGAGTTGAACTCCTACTACGAAACTAGGTCGTCGACTTAGAATATGCCCAGGAAATCACCTTGTTAAGAGGAAGTGCACAGGCACGCTTTGAACCGCTTATATATTTATATTTTACACCGGTCTCAAATGAAGCATGGTGCCAACGTAGCAAGAACAATTAGGAAAATAGGAGAGGGGGAGTAGAGCATAATAAAAAAACGGCAAAAAACGCTGTGATTTTTTCACCGTACACTTCTTGACGTTTTCTGTCATTTTGTTAGTCGGAATGGCATTTCTGATTACGGAGAACGAGAGTTCAACATACAGATCACACAGCATTTGCGCCACTGACTTCTATTCCGAGCTATGTCGCTCAACGTATCCAAACAACGACGATGATTATATATATATATATATATATATATATATATATATATATATATATATATATATAACAATGGCATAATATTTCACGAACGGGGTCACGGGTAATTTGGGACTTCTTATTGGGAAGTGATCGATGTTGATGCGAGGATCCGAACCGCCTAGCAGAAGGGTCTAAATGATCTTTTGTGTACCGCCGGTTAACTGCCGTTTACTGATATATAACGGTATGTACAATGGAAATCCGTCCTGTATTAACAATTATTTTTGAATGAATCCATTACGAACTAGCCGATTCGTTCTCATTTAATTGGAATAATGGTCACTATTACTGTGCCAGCGGAACAAGAACAATTTTCAAGATCTACTGGTTTGTAAGACAACTTTCTCGGGCAATCAACACAAGCACATTTATTTTTAGTATGATTCTGGCCGTGATCATTCAGTTCGTTCAGAGGGTAATGGCTTTTGGAAAATCGCCTTTTATTTTTGAATAACTGTCTCTTTTATTGTGTTCTACTGAACTCTCCCATTTTTGTGATTGTTGCTGCTTCGTTGGCACCATGCTTGATTTCAAGCTGGTTGAATATATATATATATATATATATATATATATATATATATATATATATATACTGGCCGGGAGGTATAAACTACCAATTCTCCCGTGATCGAGCTTCATGATAAATGATATTTTCCACAAAACTAGTTCAAAGCATTGAAGGTTGAGCAAGATATCCGACAGTAACATTCAATTATACGCTGGGCGTCTTGGGTCGGTACATGATCCACTAGTGGCCACCGGCCCCCGACAAAAAGAGGTGCCTCCCTCGTAAAAAAAGCCAAATGGCATAGAGGATGAAATTTTGTACACTATTCCTGTATATTTTCATGGATGTTTTCTTTGCAATGCGCACTGATCATGCTTCGGCGTCGCCGTGGACGATTTTCCGAACAAACCATAGTTGGATTGGAAGGCTGGTCGTCTGTAGGAAACAGACTGTAGGTCGGGTTTGCCGTCGAGAGAGGTGACAAACCCACGATTAACTTACCTGACCGGCCATACGTAGTGGTTAAGACCCAAAACCCATGCACGGGATGTCTCACCTGTAGTGGCTTGAAGATGACTGAGTTTGAATAAGTTCACAGATAAAGATTATTGTTAATAAACATAATTAATTAATACTTAGCTCCAAGCAGTTCGTATGTCCAACGTCACAGGGCTGCACGTTGTTTGTCTGCTTGCTGTAAGCACAACTGGTCTAGCCAATTGAAGAACACACATTTTTGACTGCTCTGCCTGCGGACGGTTTACCCTTTGCTCCCCTAGCTAGCACCGTATCCAGTTTCGCTCTAACTCGTAAACGTGGTCGACAAGGTTTCAATACAAACCGTCCTTTACCTATTTCACTGACTTTTACCGTCTTTTGGATGGTGCCTGTTCCCTAGGTCATTCTAGGGATCTAGTTAGTACTTGGTAACCCGGGGTACCAAACACCCTAACGACGACCTTCCTAACGTCAGATAGATAAAGAAACGGGCATAGTAGCAGTGATACTAATAACAATCACCTACGGATCATGATCCCTTAGTTGTGGTTTAGGGACAACAAAAGTAGGATCAGGACTGGATTGCGTGAAGACTTTGGCGGTTAAAGGTTACTTAGGAGAGATAGTCATGGGGTCAAACCACTCAAAGTCAGGGTCGATTCGATACAATACCCAAGCAGCACTCTCGGATGGGCATACGATGGGAGGTGTCATTCGACTGATGAGCACCGCTACCAGGTCCCGATGGCCTCAGCCCATCGGCCATTTTTTCGCCAACGGCTTCTCTTTTTATTTTTAACTTTCCCGACTCTCGTTTTATAATCTTCTACTTAACCCTGGTACAACCATCCTCACTTAAACTGGCCGAATACCCCGTCAATGACAAATGTAAACAGAGCCCATCGACAACGATATGATAAATGTATCAGCGATATTGGCGTTCTAGCAATTCTAACTTAACTTGCATCACTGAGGAAATTTTACAATAGCTCATGCACGTTATTTCAAAGTTTTCCGCCCAGCACTAGCTCATTTTGGCCAGCATTAGCCCAGCTTAGCGCTGGGCAATGTAAAACGAGGGTATAAAAAATTGAATGGTGACGGTATTAACGCAAAGCTACATGGTTTTTAGGTCAAAAAGTAGTTTCGCGCAGTGGTTGGATGAAGGGGGATTACATAAAGTAAGAAATGTGAATTTTAATTTGGAAATATGCACAAAAGGCAAGTCCCGAGTCGAGAGAAAGCACCGACGACTCATACATGCACCACCACAGCAAATCAGATCAGAGTCATCAGTTCAGTTCAGTTCAGTTCAGTTCAGTTCAGTTCAGTCTGCACAGGACAGGTAATGGCCACGGCCAATCGAGCGTCCAGAATTCCTTCGATGGTATGCACACCAGTTATGCACCCACCACTGCCGAGTGTATTTCGTCGAATCCCCGCTAAAAATGAGAGGGAAACGGAAAACCTCATCGCACATCAACTGCGAGAGACATTATGCATCGTGAGCGTTCACTGAGACAGTATGCAATGAGGGAAGAAGTCTGCTCAAACATACTCCAGAAGGACCACAGTGCTACCCGTCATCCATCTAGTTGATGTTCTCAAGGCTCACTACAAGGAACGATCTCGTACCACTTGCGATCAAGGGCACATTTGAAGGATTGGACTGTCTGCAGATCTACCATTTCACCAGGCAGACCGTTCCAACTGTTCACAACCCTGTTGCTGAAGAAGTGCGATCTAGCCATCAACCTAGATCGGGCTTTTATCAACTTCTTTTCATGTCCCCTTGTTCTGGAGTCTGCGGCCAATTGGAATAGACTATCTGGTCTGAGGCCAGAAAAGCCCTTCATTACCTTGAACGTTTCTGTGACATCCCCTCGACGTCTCCTCCTTTCCAACGAGAACAGATTCAGGTCACAGAGTCTCTGCTCGTAAGTCTTACCCCTCTGCCCTTCAACCATTCGCGTGGCAAGACGTTGGACTTTCTCGGGGCAGGCGGCGTCCTTTTTGTAGAAGGATAACCAAGTCTGCACGCTACCTTCTAAGTGAGGTCGTACTATAGCCATGTAAATAGGTACGAATACCTCCGGCTTCCGGCAAGACAAAGCTGATCGCAGTCTAAAGAGCCCCCCACGAGCCTTATGCGCAGCAGCGTTGCACTACTCCGACCATTTGAAGTCACTTTTCATGATGATCCCCAGGTCTTTAACCCTACTGGCTGCCTCTACGGTGAACAGCCCTCGATCATGAGCGACAGTTAGGCTCTCTGTTGCCCTCGACAACAAATGGCTTTTTTGAGCGTTTAGAGGTAAGTCCCATTTGTATGCCCAGTTCAGGACGGTGCCCATTTCCCTGCCCAAGTCCGCCCTACCCTTAGATCCAACAATCTTCACATCATCCGCAAAAAAAAGCTGGGCGATTGAAGAGTGGATGCTAGGTCATTAATAAATAACAAGAATAGGACCGGGCCTAGGACGGATCCCTGAGGTACACCAGTGGTGACGTTCACCAAACTGGAGCACCTGTCCCCCACTTTGACATAAAGCGCCCCGTGGGAGAGGAAGTCCTCCAGCCACCTATATACTGGCCCACCTATACCGAGAGTCTCCATCTTGCATAGCAAAAGACGATGATTAACGGAGTCGAACGCCTCGCTAAAGTCAAGGTAGAATACCTCAACTTGCTTACCTTCGTCCAGTCGTCGAGTTACTTCATCTAAGAAGCACAGGAGATTGGTCAGGCAAGATTTATTTTTCAGGAATCCATGCTGCGCCGGGCTTAGCATGGAGTGCTGCAGTAAGCGCTGGCAGATATGGGCACTGATGATCTTCTCGAGGACTTTACAGAGAATGCTAGTTAGGCTTACCGGCCTGTAGTTCTGCACATCCGACTTAGGCCCACTCTTATGTGTTGCCACGACTGCCGCGACTTTCCAGTCCTGAGGCAGCTTTCCCTGGTCCAACGTGGATCTACACAATCTGCATACCGATGGAGCTATGATATCCGCCAACGGCTTGATGATAGCTGGATGAATGCCATCTGGGCCCGCTGACTTGTGGCTGTTTTACTCCTGTAGGTTCCTACGCACCCACTCCTCTGAGAGATCTAGCTGGTTTAGCTGAGGAGGATGCACCAGGGCCAGATCTACTCGTACCCCACTATCTATCCTATGTACACTACCAGAGTATTCCCCCAGGGCGTCTGCTTTGCCCTGGTCATCAGTGACAATACCATATTCTCTAGTGGATAGCGGACCTACGGCATTTCTTGTTGAGCCTTTAGACTGTACATATCTGTAGAACTTCTTCGGCTGTTGTCTTACAGACTGGGCCAATTTCAGCTCAAATTCCCGCTTAGAAGTTCTCAAAAGGCTTACGGTCTCGTTTCTCAGCTTCGTATAGCGGTTCCAGGCTAGCTGACTGCCGGAAGCTTTGTACTGGTTCCAAGAGCGGTTTCTATTTTGACACACACGTGGTCACTCTTTCCCAGCGGTGCACAATAATGCAGTCCAGCCACATCGTGGGGGAAGTTCGTTATAGCTAGATCCAGCAAGGATGGAACGCATCCAGTCCTATATCTGGTATTCTCCCTAATATGCTGATGCAACGCATTATCATGCAGCCATTCTAAGTAGGTTTGCTCCTCCGATCCCGACACGCAGACATCAGCCACCCAGTCGATGTGCGGAAGATTGAAGTCACCCACTATGAGGGTCTTTTGTGCATCCTTAACTAGTTCATTCGAAGTCCGCAACAAACAAACGTCCTCTTCGTGGTTTGTGCTTGGTGGCCTGTAGACACAGACGACGTTAACCCTTCTGCCTGGAAGGATGATCGTAACGGCGCATAGCTGGATATTGCGAGTGCACATCTTGGTCTGGGACTCAAGCTGGTTTGCACCTGACCTAACGAGGAAGGCTACTCCACCACCAAGGCGATCTTGTTCCCGATCCTGCCTGTAGACTGCAAAACCGTTACTTATTAGGCCTGGCACATGGTCTTCTTCAGAAAGCCACGTTTCCGTGACGGCAACTATTGACGCTTTCTGTTCGTCAGCGGTTTTGGCAAGTTCCGCCCATTTGTTTCTAATACTAAACGCGTTAGTATATAACACCACCGCCTTTGCTCCTTCGCCTAGGTGTCTTTTGTTATTCATTCCTGACTGTTTCTCAGGCGCAACGCCTGAGATGATGACACGTTTTTTGCTTCGGATGTCCCCACTGGGGTGCATGAAGCCGGCTGATGGTCCAGAATTTCCGACGACTCCCAATCCATCTCTATAGGATTGGCCACAACATCCAGACTGGCAGGGGTCGTGCTGTCATCTATCTTCGGACAGCACTGCCAATTCTCGTCTTCCAGCGCATCTTCAATTACAACTATTAGCGACCCCGCACGTGGCTTCTTTACTATTGCCGGGGTCGGGGCCTGAGAGCCGAGTACGGCATTCCGCTGAACTTTTAGGTTTCTCACCAGCACCCTGGCTGGTCGAGCAAGGATACCTCCCGGGGCTAGACCCCCAGGCCTTACCCTATGCTCGTCCGGCACAATCTGGTATCTGCCCTTGGTAATCTGAGCCACTACCGCTGCCCTCGCCAGTAGTCTATCCCGGGTAGCCCCATCAGCGAACTCCACCAGTATTGGTCTCGCACGAAGTTCGCCTTTGTTCCCCAGTGGTGACTTCCATGTCCCCACTCTGTGCACCCTTCTTAGAGTAGGAGGGTACGGAACACATGCGATTCGCAGTATGTCGCAGACCCTCCTCCTGTCAATGTCTCTCCTGGCCTTCGATTCCCTTATAAAGGGTTCTTCCTGGTTTAGGATCAGAAGCCTATGGCTTGAGACCCTGCCCATCGACAAGATCTGCCTCCGCAGGTCCTTCACCTTGTTTTCTAATACCAGAAGAGCAGGGTCATCCACCCTAGCCAACCCCTCTTTCGCTCTATTACAGTCTCCCTTCTTTGTCACCTGCCTCGTCCTTCTCGGCTTCTGCTTAGTCCACTGGCCCTCGTCGGTCTGCTTCAAAGGAGTGGAGGCAACGACCGCCTGGCAAGCCCTCGGAGCTGGTCCATTCGCTCGGATGATTGTCCTCTCGGGTGTTGATACTACTGCCGCAAACGACTTACTACAACCTGCTTGCGGTGGTTTGGGGCTTACAACCGAGGTACTACTTGGTGGACGTTGGTCCTGACCTTGGGCCTGCAGTTTAAAGGCCAGACTGGCCGCCTCCTTGCAGGGGGCACAGACCCATTCAGCCCATGGGTTCTGTTTATAGAGGACACATATGTCTTTTGCTATCCCTGAACACCTTGGGTGAGCCCATCTCTTGCGTATCTCGCACTCTATACCATTTACCACACGTTTTCCGCACTTGGGTGCTAGACACGGGTCGGAAACGCGTGTCATACCGAAAACCCCCAAAACGAGGGCGAATACAACTCAAGTACTCTTTACCCAAACACAAAATACGCACTCTGATAATAGCAGGTAAATCCCCCTAACACAAGAAACAAAAACAAAAAGAAAGGCTAGAAGCGAGGAAAGATCGCCCCAACAAACACCGAACATTACTCGGCAATACTACAAGGAGAATAAAAATATTCTCCGGATAAAGCGCACCTTAAATGCAATTATGATAAGCTCAGTATTGTGAATTAAACTGGGTTAATTCACAAAACTATTCAAAAACTCAATTTAAAGACGAGAGCATTATGAATTCAAACCGCGCGGCACTCACCAAGGTCCTGAATTTCAGTTCAGTCTGCACAGGACTTGGTGTGGCTAGAGCCAATCGTGTGTTCAGATAGTTGTGTTGTCGGCGCGTTTCCGTAGCTCCCAACACTGCGTGATTTTCTTTTTCTGAAAGGCAGAAATTCTGTGCAGTATCAGCCCTGGCAGAGTAAGGTGGAAACAATAAGTAAATTGCATCTGACCCTAAAAGCTGCTTAACATAACCCGGGGTATACTGCCATCCAACATAGGTCTACTGCTTTCTTAAAAACCTTCACTGTTGTGGTATTTATGACCTCTTCCGGGAGCTTATTCCAACAGGGTACCACTCTATTTGAGAAGTACTTCGCCCGAATTTGGAGCCTCGAATGTTTTCTTTGTAATCTAAGGCTATGCCCCCTTGTTCCTCTCTCGGGGATAAGAGAAAAAAAGTCTTCTCGACTTATTCCCGACGGTCCTTTCATTACCTTACAGGTTTCCATCAAATCCCCGCGAATGCACCGTCTTTTCATCGAGAATAGGTCTAGGGCACGGAGACGCTCTGTGTAGTTAAACCCCCTTTGCCCAGCCACCATTCTAGTGGCTAGTCCTTGCACTTTCTCCAGACAGTCGATATCTTTCTGGTAGTACGGTGCCCAGGTCTGCACGCGGTACTCCATATGCGGCCTAACTATGGCCTGATATGTCGGAACGAAAATCTCCGGATCTCTACACGACATAACGGATCTAACTGGGAAGAGTTCTCTCCTGGCCGTATTGGCTGCTGAGGTGCACTGCTTTGACGGCTTAAAGCTGTTGTCCATCATAACGCCCAAGTCTTTGGCCTGAGAGACCACTTGCAACGAACCCACACCATTCTCACTAGCCCCTGTATTTGTGGTCAGGCATTGACACTTGGTGAGGTTTAGTGGAAGGTCCCATTTGCGTGCCCAGTTTTGTACTGCTAACACGTCAAGTTCTATATCTACTCCAGCTATCTTGACGTCATCGGCGAACATAAAGGTGGGATTTGTAAGCCCACGTGCTAGGTCGTTGATGAAGATGAGGAAGAGCAGAGGGCCGAGCACCGAGCCCTGTTGCACCCCACTTGTTACACCTTCCGGTTTTGAAACATGACTCCCCACCTTACCACTAAAGGTTCGCCCTGCTAAGAAATTACTTATCCATTGTCTTGCATTTCCAACAATTCCCATAACCTACAGTTTGACGTCCAGAAATCTGTGGTTCACAGAATCAAACGCCTTGCCGAAGTCCAAGTAGCAGATCGCAATCGATCGCCCTTCGTCCAGACGCTTGGTTACCTCATCGAGGAAGAGCAGGAGATTCGTCAGACAAGATCGCCCTGCCACAAACCCATGCTGACCATTTGATATGAGGTTGTGTTGAACCAAATGCCTAGAGATCTGTTTCCTGACTATTCGCTCCAGGCACTTACACAGCACTGAAGTCAAGCTAACCGGCCGGTAATTTTCGGCCTTTTGCCGGAGTCCACTCTTGTAAATGCCCACCACTGTTGCTCATCTCCAGTCTCCCGGCACAATTCCCTCTCTAAGTGACGTTTCATACAGCTTCGTCACCGGAGCCTTCAGGACGTCGGCCAGAGGCTAAACTGTTGCTGGATGAATCCCGTCTGGACCTGCTGCTTTATTTCTATTCAACGTCTGCAACTCCGCGTACACTTCTTCTCCTACTGTAAGTTCGGGTATTGGAGGCGCCTGTGGGCCCTCCATTCTTTCCTCCAAACTATTTTCTGGTCGATATATGCTCTTGAAGAATACCAAGAGCACGTCAGCCTTGTCTTCGTCGTTAAGAGCTAGTCGTCCCTGTGCTCCTTCCAAAGTTGCTACGCTCTCTGTCATACGTTTGTGAGGTTGCACGTAGGCGTAGAATCGCTTTGGCCTTGTGCGGACCGACGCAGCTAACCGACGCTCGAAGGCATATTTCTCCACTCTTTGGATCTCTTGAGCTCTGCTCCTAGCCATCTTATAGCTATTCCATCCCCCCTGAGTTCTGTACAGCTTGTACGCCGCCCATCGTTGCCTACGAATAACTATGGCCTCGCGGACTTTTGACTTCCACCATGGGGGTGAATTTCTACTGCTTGCCACCGTCAGGGGTGTGAACTCATCTGTAAGTTCGAGTAGCCCCATCTTGATGGTCTCCCAACGTTCCTCTACGGAGGCGTTTGTGTGTCTCGGTGTCCAGTGAATTTCCTCCGCCGCCCTCTTTAGTTCACCAATGTTGATTCTCCCGTAGAGCCCACGTAACACGATTT
Organism: Fasciola hepatica; assembly: GCA_948099385.1. Classification (NCBI taxonomy): domain Eukaryota; kingdom Metazoa; phylum Platyhelminthes; class Trematoda; order Plagiorchiida; family Fasciolidae; genus Fasciola; species Fasciola hepatica. The sequence goes on from CANUEZ040000076.1 coordinate 3,739,825, forward strand.
CCTTCGGCGCCTTGCTTAGTCTTAGTATGACCCTTAGGACTACATGATCACTTTTTCCAAGCGCCTCTTCCCACTTAATTTCCTTAACGTCCTGATGGTGCCGCGTTATGATTAAGTCAAGGAGAGACGGATGCTGTCCACCTTTGTGTCTAGTGGCCTGTGTCACATGCTGCGTAAGTGCATGTAACTGGACCCACTGCAGAAACTTGCCTCCGGTTGATCCCCTTGGCACGACCCCGCTTTCCCAGTTAATTTCGGGTAGGTTGAGATCCCCTAATAAGATGAACTCCTTTGTCTGTGCCAGCACCGCATCCAGCATTTACAAGAGCTCAACGTCTTCCTCATCTGTGGCTAGCGGTGCCCTGTAGATACAGATAATGCATACCGTTCGCGCCTCGATCCTGATAAGGCAGGATCTGGCCTGTACATTACCGGAGACTAGGTTGAACGGAGCCTCCTAATGGCCTATGTCGAGTCATATTAGAAGCGCCACTCGGCCCCCTGCCTTCCATCTGTTCTATCCTGTCTGTAGGCAGCGTATCCCTGGAAGCGCATGTCAGTATATGGCTTTTTCCAAGTTTCCGTCAACGCAACTATATCAGACTCTGCGATCCTAGCCGTCAGCTCCCCTCTTATTCCCGGGAGACTGCAGGTGTTGGTGTACAATAGTGACAATTCCCTGGTCCTCGTTACTGACTTCATTGCTAGTTCTAGGGCTAGGGTACCCTCGAGCGCAATCTCCGAGGTGAAGCCCCGTTTTTTGCCTCCAAAGGTGTCGGCGGTGCAGCATTTTGCATATCAAGTGACACTCTGAGTTTCGTGGCTTTTTCTTTTTCACCGGTCGACCCGGTGTCAAGCTGAACATGCACAAAGGACGTTACCCCCTTTTGAGTCGCCGTACCGATGGCCCGGGATGGTCTTGTGACCACCTCAGCCCAACTGGTTTCCTCGGCTTTTCCCTCTGATACCTCCAACTTCGCTGGTTGCACCAGAGAGGAATTTTCGGGGGTCTCCTTTAGAATCGGGCTGGCTGGCTGCACGTTCTCAACACCAACCGGACTGAATGCCCTGTGAGTCCTCTTCTTTTTGGTCTTTCGAACTTCATGATCTTCGGATTTTTGTATACCGGCGCCTGAAGCCACCTTTGGTACCTGGATTACTCCTTGGGCCTTAGGCGCTGACTTCCCAAGAGGGGTCATCTACAGTTTCGCTATATGTAGCTTCGGCCTCTTAAGATCAGGTGTGCCCATTCTCAGCGAGACTGGCATCAGCCGGTTTGACAAATGCTGGGCTGCCATGTGTAACCCCAACCACTCCCTGCGTGTTGCCCTCAACTGCTCCCGCCCTGGACAACAGCATATCCCTCCAGTAGACACTGTAGAGTACAGCTACCAGGGGTCGTGGAGGCGCTGGTTGTGCTCCACGCCATAGTCCTCTTCGACGGCACTTGACTATTGGTGTCGTAAGAGGTAGGCCATCCATTCTAAGAACCTCGGTCACATGCCGGCGGTTTTCGCCCTTCCTGATTCTACCGTCTTTTACGATGTTCTCCCTAAGGTGATGAAGTAGCAGTCTTCTACTTCTGTCTGCCATGACTCAGTGTCACACTTCATGCGTTGCACTCCAGCATCTAGGCTTTTGACCTGCTCCTTGGTGAATTCTACTACCTCTTTGCTTTCTTTGCCCTTTGGCTTGGGTTGTCTTTTTATTTTTTGCTCTGGCACTCGGTTTTCCCTTCCCTCTAGGCCATGGATCGAACTGGCTCTCTTTAGTCTTGGTTCCAGCTTCACTTTCTTGTCCCCTTTCCCTAGTTCGCCTCGAACTATACGTGAGCACTCGCTTGCAAACGCAAAGCAGTAGGCGCATATCCACTTGAGCGATGCGTACTTGGTATGCAGCCCGAAGCCTTTCTCTTCCAGCATGGAGCACTTTTTATGATACCAAATGCAACACTGGTCGCATTGAATTCCCTCATCTTGCACCAGGTCCGTGCATTCCTTGTTCCCACAGCTTACTGCCTGACCAATGGGATCAACCTCTGTCCCATTCATTTGGGCAGTGATGGTCGTGTTTGTTTGAAAATACCGACTCGAACACCAGTGGGACAATAACACAACCTCTTGAACAGACACAAACGGTACACTAAGGCGAGTGCAGCAAACCCGCACACTACAAATGTTCCACCAAAATGGTAGGTATAAACCAAGCATCCGGGCGCGGGAAAACGCTACTTTTGGCGCATCTTCCAAAAATGCGCGATAACTGATACTCATTCTGGTGAATTATACAGCCAACGGTAACTACACTATCATAAATATAGAAAAAAGTTGAAGTTTCGCTTTGATAAACCCGCAAATCATTTTCAAAGTCTGAAAAACTCTTCTATTTATCGCGACCTAAGCGAGAAAATACAGCAGAGCCATCGACCAGAGCCGAGCCCGCGGCACCAACATCCGTCGCGGCCAATGACGGTGCTGACCTTGATCACAACGATTATATACCCTTGTGGCACGCATTCAAACAAAAGTCGCACCATAAAATTTCACGTCAATCTCATTTTCTACGGGCACCGATTCATCTGTTCCAACCGTTCCACATATAACAGTCCCACAACTTAAGTCGGGCTAAATATAAGCCCGTATGTTTAGACACTTTCCAAAATGGTACACTAGAAAAAGCGCCACAAAAAGATGCAATCCGGTTTTGGTTGCACTGAAACCAACGAAAAAACACAAAAAGGACACCAAAAGGTATACTCAGTTTTTGAAGAGAATAAACTCTTCTAAAGAGAGTGAACTCTTCAAAATTACGCGTACCGAAATACTAATTGCGATACGTTAATTTGGCGAAATAACGTGTATTATTCCACCAAACAGTGCAAAAATGCTCATCGCTGAGAGCAGTTCGAAAATTCAAACCACGCGGCAACTCACAAGGTCAGTTCAGTTCAGTTCAGTTCAGTCTGCACAGGACAGGTAATGGCCACGGCCAATCGAGCGTCCAGAATTCCTTCGATGGTATGCACACCAGTTATGCACCCACCACTGCCGAGTGTATTTCGTCGAATCCCCGCTAAAAATGAGAGGGAAACGGAAAACCTCATCGCACATCAACTGCGAGAGACATTATGCATCGTGAGCGTTCACTGAGACAGTATGCAATGAGGGAAGAAGTCTGCTCAAACATACTCCAGAAGGACCACAGTGCTACCCGTCATCCATCTAGTTGATGTTCTCAAGGCTCACTACAAGGAACGATCTCGTACCACTTGCGATCAAGGGCACATTTGAAGGATTGGACTGTCTGCAGATCTACCATTTCACCAGGCAGACCGTTCCAACTGTTCACAACCCTGTTGCTGAAGAAGTGCGATCTAGCCATCAACCTAGATCGGGCTTTTATCAACTTCTTTTCATGTCCCCTTGTTCTGGAGTCTGCGGCCAATTGGAATAGACTATCTGGTCTGAGGCCAGAAAAGCCCTTCATTACCTTGAACGTTTCTGTGACATCCCCTCGACGTCTCCTCCTTTCCAACGAGAACAGATTCAGGTCACAGAGTCTCTGCTCGTAAGTCTTACCCCTCTGCCCTTCAACCATTCGCGTGGCGAGACGTTGGACTTTCTCTAAACGGACTGCTTCCTTCTTGTAGAATATTGCCCAAGCCAGCGCGTTTCCTTCTAGGTGAGGTCGTACTATAGCCATGTAAATGGACACCAATATTTCCGCCCGCCGGCAGGACAAAGCTGATCGCAGTCTAGAGCTCAACTTGAGCCTTTTGTGCAGCAGGGTTGCACTACTCCGACCATTTGAAGTCACTTTTCATGATGATCCCCAGGTCTTTATCCCTACTGACCGCTTCCATGATGAACTGCTCTTGGTCATGAGCGACTGTTAGGCTTTCTGTTGACCTTGGCAACAAGTGGCTTTTTGAAGCCCTCCGGGGTAAGCCCCATTCGTATGTCCAGTCCAGGACGGCACCTATTGTTTCGACCGGTCGTGGAAAATCTCCCTAAAACCTTTGCCATTCAGTGTTTTTCCAAACATCACTCACCTGCCTACACTATTGAAGTGTCTTTACGAACTGTTTGTTTTTGTGGACAAATTGTTCTTTGTTTGCGCCAAGAGCGCTACTTTTTCATATCCTTGTTCTAGACCTGCGTGACGCACGTGCTCCTTACTCGCACTCTGCAATTCGGTTTCTCGTTTGTTGAGTCCTTGTGATCCCATTGTTGAGGTTTGTATTTGTTTGGTGTCATTGTTCATTCAATAACCTAGTATCGTAGAACATCAAGGATAATCGCCTCTTGATTTCGGGATCAGTTGTGAATTAGGCTACGCATGGCTCAAACGTGTGTTACACCTATATCCGCGCCCAAGTCCACCCTACCCTCAAATCCAACAACCTTCACACCATCCGCAAAAATAAAGCCAGGCAATTTAAGAGCGGGCCCCAGGTCGTTAATAAGCAACAAGAATAGGATCGGGCCTGGGACGGATCCCTGAGGTACACCACGGGCGACATTCACCAAACTGGGGCACCTGTCCCCTACTTTGACGTAAAATGTCCTATGGGAGTGGAAGTCTGTCAGCCACCTATACACTGGCCCACCTATACCGAACTTCTCCATCTTGCACGGCAAGGGACGATGATCAAAGGAGTCAAACGCCTCGCTAAAGTCAAGGTAGAATACCTCAACTTGCTTACCTTCGTCCAGTCGTCGAGTTACTTCATCTAAGAAGCACAAGAGATTGGTCAGACCTGCTCTATTTTTCAGGAATCCATGCCGGGCTGGGCTTAGCATGGTGTGCCCCAGTAAGTTTTGGCAGATGTGGACACAGATGATCTTCTGAAGGACTTTACAAAGGACGCCAGTTAGGCTTGCAGGTCTGTAGTTATGCATAGCTGACTTAGGTTCACTCTCATGTATTGTCACGACGGCCACTACTTTCCATTCCTGAGGCAGCTTACTCTGATCCAGCGTGGACCCGTACAGCCTGCATACCGATATAGCTATGGCATCCACCTTGAAGTTCAGTTCAGTTCAGTTGCACAGGACAGGTAATGGCCACGGCCAATCGAGCGTCCAGAATTCCTTCGATGGTATGCACACCAGTTATGCACCCACCACTGCCGAGTGTATTTCGTCGAATCCCCGCTAAAAATGAGAGGGAAACGGAAAACCTCATCGCACATCAACTGCGAGAGACATTATGCATCGTGAGCGTTCACTGAGACAGTATGCAATGAGGGAAGAAGTCTGCTCAAACATACTCCAGAAGGACCACAGTGCTACCCGTCATCCATCTAGTTGATGTTCTCAAGGCTCACTACAAGGAACGATCTCGTACCACTTGCGATCAAGGGCACATTTGAAGGATTGGACTGTCTGCAGATCTACCATTTCACCAGGCAGACCGTTCCAACTGTTCACAACCCTGTTGCTGAAGAAGTGCGATCTAGCCATCAACCTAGATCGGGCTTTTATCAACTTCTTTTCATGTCCCCTTGTTCTGGAGTCTGCGGCCAATTGGAATAGACTATCTGGTCTGAGGCCAGAAAAGCCCTTCATTACCTTGAACGTTTCTGTGACATCCCCTCGACGTCTCCTCCTTTCCAACGAGAACAGATTCAGGTCACAGAGTCTCTGCTCGTAAGTCTTACCCCTCTGCCCTTCAACCATTCGCGTGGCGAGACGTTGGACTTTCTCTAAACGGACTGCTTCCTTCTTGTAGAATATTGCCCAAGCCAGCGCGTTTCCTTCTAGGTGAGGTCGTACTATAGCCATGTAAATGGACACCAATATTTCCGCCCGCCGGCAGGACAAAGCTGATCGCAGTCTAGAGCTCAACTTGAGCCTTTTGTGCAGCAGGGTTGCACTACTCCGACCATTTGAAGTCACTTTTCATGATGATCCCCAGGTCTTTATCCCTACTGACCGCTTCCATGATGAACTGCTCTTGGTCATGAGCGACTGTTAGGCTTTCTGTTGACCTTGGCAACAAGTGGCTTTTTGAAGCCCTCCGGGGTAAGCCCCATTCGTATGTCCAGTCCAGGACGGCACCTATTGTTTCGACCGGTCGTGGAAAATCTCCCTAAAACCTTTGCCATTCAGTGTTTTTCCAAACATCACTCACCTGCCTACACTATTGAAGTGTCTTTACGAACTGTTTGTTTTTGTGGACAAATTGTTCTTTGTTTGCGCCAAGAGCGCTACTTTTTCATATCCTTGTTCTAGACCTGCGTGACGCACGTGCTCCTTACTCGCACTCTGCAATTCGGTTTCTCGTTTGTTGAGTCCTTGTGATCCCATTGTTGAGGTTTGTATTTGTTTGGTGTCATTGTTCATTCAATAACCTAGTATCGTAGAACATCAAGGATAATCGCCTCTTGATTTCGGGATCAGTTGTGAATTAGGCTACGCATGGCTCAAACGTGTGTTACACCTATATCCGCGCCCAAGTCCACCCTACCCTCAAATCCAACAACCTTCACACCATCCGCAAAAATAAAGCCAGGCAATTTAAGAGCGGGCCCCAGGTCGTTAATAAGCAACAAGAATAGGATCGGGCCTGGGACGGATCCCTGAGGTACACCACGGGCGACATTCACCAAACTGGGGCACCTGTCCCCTACTTTGACGTAAAATGTCCTATGGGAGTGGAAGTCTGTCAGCCACCTATACACTGGCCCACCTATACCGAACTTCTCCATCTTGCACGGCAAGGGACGATGATCAAAGGAGTCAAACGCCTCGCTAAAGTCAAGGTAGAATACCTCAACTTGCTTACCTTCGTCCAGTCGTCGAGTTACTTCATCTAAGAAGCACAAGAGATTGGTCAGACCTGCTCTATTTTTCAGGAATCCATGCCGGGCTGGGCTTAGCATGGTGTGCCCCAGTAAGTTTTGGCAGATGTGGACACAGATGATCTTCTGAAGGACTTTACAAAGGACGCCAGTTAGGCTTGCAGGTCTGTAGTTATGCATAGCTGACTTAGGTTCACTCTCATGTATTGTCACGACGGCCACTACTTTCCATTCCTGAGGCAGCTTACTCTGATCCAGCGTGGACCCGTACAGCCTGCATACCGATATAGCTATGGCATCCACCTTGAAGTTCAGTTCAGTTCAGTTGCACAGGACAGGTAATGGCTACGGCCAATCAAACTTCCAGAATTCCCGCAATGATGTGCACACAAAGTGGGCGCCCACCACTACGCATTTTATTTCTTCGAGTCCCGGCTAAACATAGGGTGGAGAAGTAAAACCTCATCGCACATCAACCGCGAGAGTCGTTATGCATCGTGAGCTTTCACCTGCCATCACGTAGCAAATGGAAACTTTTAGTAAGTAAGCACATCACACCCTCTATCTAGCAAAAAGCTCTCACTTACCGGTGAGAAATAATCTCAGTTCTTTGACGATCTAGGGCATCCCTGATTGCCTGTACTGTTCCCTTTTTCTACCACTTCCTTCGGCGGTCTATTCCAATAGTTAACCACCCCATTGCTAAAAAGAAGGCTTTAGCTATCAGCCTTGATCGAACTTTCAGTCTAAGCTCGGACAAGCCTTTTATTATCCTAAATGCTTCTGTGAGATCCACTCGTAGTCTCTTCCCTTCCACAGAGAAAAGTCTGAGGTCAAAGGGTCTCTTCTCAGCCCCTCCAACATCTGAGCTCCCACTAACTTCACATCATCTGCGAAGAAGAAGCTTGGTGACTGTGGGACTAACGCTAAGTCATTATTAACAGAATAAACAACACTGGCTCTAGCACAGAACCGTCCGGTTCGTTACTGACGATGTTCTCTAGTTCAGAGTTCTTGTCACCTACTCTCACGTAAAACGTTCTACCGCTAAGGAAGTCCCTTACTATTCCTGAATCTGCCCATTTACGCCAAATGACCTCAACTTGATTAGGAGAACCCGATGGCTTGCTGAGCAAGATGCCTTGCTAAAGTCAGGGTAACACGCCCCTACCTGCCTGCCTTCATCCACTCTTCTAGTGATTTCGGCTAAGCTAAAGAGATTGGTCAAGCACAAACTCTTTTTAGGGATCAGTGCCGTGCCGGGCAAGGCATAGAATTCTCTAGTAGGTATTCTCAGACGTGCGCCCAGATGATCCCTAACATTTTGCGTGGAATGCGGGTTAGGCTAACAGGTCTGTGGCTTCCCATTTCAGAGCGGCGTCCCCCTTTACCCATAGTTACCACTGCTGCGTTTTTCCAGCCCCGTGGAAACATTCCATGATCCAGAATGGTCTTCTGTAACTTGTGTACTGGAAGGGAAAGGATATCAGCCAAAGGCTTAATGATAGCAGGATGGATATCATCTGACCCAGCAGACTTATGGATATCTAACCCTTCAAGTTGTTTGCGTGCGATTTCCGCTGGAAGAATAAAGTCTGTTACGCCCGTTGTTCTTGCAAATGAACCGTTTATCTAATTCTATGAAATTGATTGAAATGTCCCGCAGTAAAAAACAGGAATTAGAGGCGCTGAGTCACCCCAAGAGGTCCGAAGCTTTATCTAAGCTGATGAAGCTGAGAAACATCCAGTGCAGTTCTCCTATCTCATCCGTTATATATAACAACAATTATATAACCAACTCCCAAGAGATCTCCGAGGCATTCAGTGCCTATTTTGCTTCGTCTCTAACGACCGATGACTCCCCATGCCTATATCACGTTGAGCCGCTGACATCTGCACAGTTCTCAGCGGTTACATTTCACCCGAACGACTTAACAGTACAGCTTACTAAAATTAGGAGGTCATACCACCCCGGGCCAGATGCCGTACCACCGGCTACTTTTAGTCTAGGTGGCACTGATATCCCATTCTTGCTATCAAAGGTTTTTAATTTATCTATGAGCAGTAGCGTTTTCCCCTCCCATTGGAAAACATCAGTTATTATCCCAATTCTTAAGAAAGGTTCACGCCAGGACCTAACCAACTATCGACCAGTGAACCACACCCCTATAGTTTCCCGAATTATGGAAAGACTGATAAAAAATAAGCTGACAACTCATTTACTAAACAATAACCTCATTAACACTGGACAGCACGGTTTTCTTCAAAAAAGATCCTGTGCCACCTGTATGTGTGACTTCCTTAACCTAATAACTACGGCCGCTAACAGTGGTAAATCAGTGATTGTAATCCTCCTTGACATGACTAAAGCTTTCGATCGAGTATCCCACAATAGGCTCATGGCGAAGATGAAAACCTACGGAATTGTTGACCCGATCCTGAGTTGGTTTTCATCATATCTAACATCCCGAAAGCAGGTGGTGGACGTTGATGGCAGTTTGTCATCACCTCGACCAGTTACTAGTGGAGTTATTCAGGGTAGTGTACTAGGTCCCTTACTTTTTCTTATATATGTTAATGACATTTTCAACGTCATCACACACGGGGCTGCGTTCCTTTTTGCAGATGACATAAAAATTATGTACTCCTTTGAACCTGACGCCTTAGCTTCTACCATTGCTAGCATAACGAGCGATTTACTATCGCTAGACTCATGGAGCAACCAATGGTTGATGAAATTCTCCGCTGTCAAAAGTTGTATCCTTATGTATAAGTGTCAGGTTCCCGCGGGAATGTTTAAAATTAATGATCAGTTCATCCCCAACAGTCCGGAAGTAAGGGACTTGGGATTACAATATTCTTGTACATTTAATTTCTCCGAACATTCGGCCGTGCAGGTTGCTAAAGCTAGACGGCTAATTGGTCTGATTAATAGAACCTTCAGTCTTACAGAGAGCAAGCTAAGCATTTTTAAAGCTCATGTCAGACCACTTCTGGAATATTGCACTGTCGTCTTTTCTAACATGCGGCAGATTGACAGATTTGCAATTGAGAATGTACAACGTAGATTTACCAAACAACTACTAGGATATTCCTCGCCTTTAAATTATATGGAAAGATGTGAAATATTGCACCTAGAGCCCCTATGGCTGCGCCGTCTACGAATGAACCTGTCTTTCTTTTGCAATATTGTAAAACGTACATCTTGCAATTCAGCCCCCCCAGGTCAAAACTCCCTCCAACTATTATTTACGACATAGGGACTCTATGGTCTTGATTCCAGTATCCAGGACTGCGATGCGGTCAAACTTCTTTATTGTTAAATATTCTTCCCTCTGGAACAAACTCCCACCTCAACTTAGGTCAATGTCTTCGGCCTCTTTATTATTCAAAAAAGAAATAAATAAACATCTAACTGTCCAAAAACTGATCCGTATGCATGATCCCTACATGTCTATTACCCGAGCCTACGAACTGGGCCTGGGATACTAACCAAAAGCTAAACAACTTTGTTCAGTACCAACGGATGGTAAGGAGCATTCTGTATTATAGTTAGCAAATAAAAGCAGTCCAACCTATACTCCATGACTGTCAACAGCACACTCCACGTTTTTGTCTAGCCACTTCCTATTTTCAACGCTTCTGACCACGACCCCCTACTGGCCACCGTTACTCCGGTGATTCTTTTTTCATGCTGTCAGATTTTACCATAGTCGGTTAGGTTCTTCTTTTTTTTATCAGCTGCCGCCAGGTATAAGAGCATTTATAATGCTAGAAAATACATAGCAGCATATATAATATGGTCCTCAAGGTACCAATCTCATCCACGCGTCAACTACTTACTCATTGAGACCCTATTTCAACACAAGATTCCAGGCCTCGTTCTGATGAACGAATCGCCACAATCGATGTGGTCTTCCATAAACCATTCGTCGAACTACACATAAGTATTTGCCCCCAGTGTCGCCTATTCTCGCTTCCTTGCTTTTTTGGTAACTCTCACTAAGCCTCACAAGAATTAGTCGCTAGTACCGGTCTTCTCGCTTTCCGTATGTTGTTTAATCCAAAAAACAAGACCTCAACGTCGCGACCACCCATTTCTGTTACTGGCATGATATTGGTGTTCTGTCTTTCTCCCCTAACCCACAGCTGGTAGAATTGCCAGACTGCAGCCCTCTCCGTTTTGTTTTCAGAACCTGCACCCTAAGGACGATTGTCGCCGTCCACTTCCCAGGAATAACTTGGACCCTCTCTTGCTGGACAGGACAAACGAGATTTACACACAACTTCATTTTCGCCCGTCTCACGATCGCTTTCTCCAAGATTCCCGCCATCGGACTTCTTGAACCTGGACTACTCGATCTCACTGCATTCATACAACTCATTTCAATCCCATATGTCATTATGCCCGTTCCGTGTTAGAACCCGCTAATACTGTTCAAACACTGGCACCTTTATTGTCACTGTTCATTGCTTCATCGGTCACCAAAAAAAACGTCCGGCGCTGACATATCTTTCAGTAGTCTTCCAGTGGGCAGCGAAGTAATTAGTAACTACCTGCACTCTTCATCGGTCCATCCGATCGCATCCGCAATGCTGTTGCATCGAGTGTTCGGGCTCTGTAGATCACTGCGTTCCCTCCACGATTGAACGTCTTCGATACACTTCCCATGCTGCATCGCCGCTCCGTTCCCATCATTTGTTACACCTGTCAAATTGGTCATTGGAAATGTGACACTCACCGTCTACTTACTATACCATCACCGTTATCGAGACCTTTGATTTTCCAGATGTTGCATTCGTGTTATATTACCGAAACTGACCCCGTATGCAGCCTCTAAATCACACCACTATCTGCACCGGCCGATACATTTTATTTCTATATTCGTTGATCCACGGCCGCTTCCCGCGATATACCTGTGCAGTTTTATTGATCTGTCATTTTTGCATGGTACATACCACACAGCATTCATCTATTGACGTACACTTATCTGTGGATTACTTTACCTTTCCTCTCGCAGAACTGAACACCTGTATAATGGATGTAACCACACGGTCAATATTGATTAGTCTTCCACTTCCGCTTTGACATTTCATACCAACCCTACATAAAGTTAACAACTTGCCGCACGCTCACCTGTTTTACTCCGGCCGTTCCCTGCCACCATCACTCTGGTAGTATCCCTCCCAAGAAATACGCAATTGTTTGCAACATATATGATTCCTCCAGTATACAGCCACCACTTTATATACTACCATCTTTGCAGACTGAAATATTTCCATGTTAATACTTCTTGACATGCCTGTAGTAAAGTGAATAATTCACCGAACGCTTCGACGAGATTTCTATCCATATGCCCCTCATATTCTGTAGCGCACCAAAAACATTTCCTTTCAATATGTTCGAGTTTCCACTAGTGGTAATTATTTCATATACCACTTATGCATGTACTCCAGACGAACTGACATCATTCGACCTTGACCTTCAAATTTGCCGGGCATTACTACAGTTTTATTTCACTGTAACACTCTCTCTGATACTCTGCATGCACTTGTTGTACCCTTTTGTGAATTGTCATTCCGGCATCACTATAATAATACTGGTATATTTCTCGGCCATAGTCGAGATGCTCGCTGTAGCGCATGATCATGGTGTAACACGTTACTCAATAAGATGGAATATTCACAAATTCAGAATATGAAAGTCAAGAGTATCAAAGATGGAAAAACAAAGCCAGCCACAGTTTGAATGGATCATTCTGATAATTGTTTCGCGCGGCACTTTTGAACCGGTTTCGATTCCGGCCTGGGCACTGGTTCGCGGTGGAAATATCGAAAAATCATTAACGCAGTGCTAAGGACGCATTACGAACGAGAATGATGCAAGCCAAGGAAACCGGAGGCCCACCGAGGTTATGCAGATGGAGTAAATTTTTGGGCAAGAGGAAAAAGGGGGGAAAATTGTTAAGAAGTATGTTCGGGAAAATCGACGCATGCGAAGAGGATAGCGATCATGAAGACAATGCAAACCCTGAATGACGGATTTACCGGAGTTCAATAAACGGAATGAGTTTTGAAGCAGGGGAACATGAGACCAATTTTGTGAGAGTGAACACTGGTGGATATGGGAGAAACAGCAGACCATAAAAAGGTGAGTTTAGATTCAGGATCAGTAACATGTACCATTCTGAAATAAGAAAGCGCAACTGGAAGGTCTTCGGGAAGTGGAGAGTCAATTTCCAGCCGGCTACGGGTCGTAGGAAAGATAAACAGTGGTAACGGATGATAAAGTGGGGAATCTCCGCATGGACTTCAGAGTTATTATTCTGTTTCACTGACAAATATATATGTATGTGTTGACACATTTGCCTTCAGTGTTATTCAGCGTCGTTTCTGGTAACGTACGGCATCGAGTGCTTAAGGTTCGTCTGGCAGGAAAATGTATGTGTCGGTCGATCAGTCGAGTGTAGCTGTTTAGTAGCGGCATGCGCGTGAACTGGAACTCGTGTTGGTTGCGTTTGAAAACGTTGAACGATCTGATAAGCAATGAGGAGTATTTCCTGTTGTATGGTTTGATTTCGGTCCCAATTGCTATGGTAGGTTCCACTTGAGTCTCTGTCCGTATGAGTCAGAGTGGCATCCTTGGTTAGCCAGTTTTGCGACTGAGATAGTGGGAGACAGCAAACCTGAAATAGAGGGGTACTGCAGTCTGGACGTGTTTCCAGCTGTGGGTAATGATGATGTAATAATGAATAATAATGGTTTATTTCGGAGACGTCCGAGGCATGCCAAGTGCATAATCAGCTGTTTACAAGTGATGGAACAAACAGGCAAAACCCTTGAAAATGTGGAAATTAACATGACAGGAGTTGAAAAAGGGCTAAGAATGAAGGGGGGTTACGTGGGAAAGGAGAGCTGATAGAAAGCAGCAGTCAGGGTGTGCCCCTGCTGCGGATCAACGGTTAATGGAGGCATATAAAAACCAGTGAAGGACGAGGCATAAGAGTGACAGAAACTACGGGGTTGGATGGAAGCAAAGTGGTAAAAATAAGTGGCATTTCCATTTGTTCGGTTCATTGAGGAAATGGCCATAGGTAGTCTAACGTTGAGAACTCAGCCAGATAGATGAAACTGTCTATCGTTGGTTGTGTCCTTAATTGAAGGGAGCAGGGTCGGAGAAGGGTTTGGTCTTAGAAGTCGAGGCCCCTCTCGTAAGCTATTTCTTCTGCCAAGCATATATTAGATAACTGTAGTGCACGGGTGACGCTGAGATATGGGATGAGTGCCGACAGAAATTGGGACTTGGTTTGTGAAGCTCGAAGGGTGATGGGCAACTTGTTCCAGACTTTAGAGTAGACAAGAAGGAAGAAACGTGACCGTATGGCCGACTTAGCTATACTAGAAGGGACAGTAAAAGGCCTGTGCCGAAGTGAGTAGGGGGTTTCACGGGAGAAGCTTACTGGGTCAAAGGAAAAAGACCGGTTATGGAGCAGGTTATACAAAAAGACTAAGTTTAGTCTTAAGCGGCGGAGCCAGAGTGGGTCAAGATCCAGATTTTGGCATCGTTCTCTATAGCTTAAAGACGTGGACCAACCAAGTAGTTGTTTGGTGAAACGCCTTTGTATGCTTTCAATCGCAACTCTGTCGAATTTCGTCATGTTTGAAAATATTATTGGGCAGTATTCGAGCAAAGGCCTGATGTGTGATTTGTAGATGCTGATGATGCTGTCCCGGAGACGAAAGGAGCGGAAGAGAAGGGCCACACTTCTTCTAGCCTTGGCCGCTTGGATGGCAGCGTGCTCAGAAAAGTTGAGGGAGCAGGAATAGTTGAGGCCCAAATCGCGGACAGTAGGTCGAATGGCTATTGGAGACCCACCAAGAGTTAAGGATCCAGGGGGCAATTGGAACTTGTAGGTTAGGACCTCGCACTTATCAGTGGAAAAGCTCATCCTCCAGGTGTGGCACCAGCGGTCAAGTGCTGCGAGGTCAGCGGAAATGTTGCAAAGAGTATGGGTAGCATCATTGGAATTGAAAGAGTAAACTATTTTTATATCGTCTGCAAACAAGAATGGCGTGCCATGGTGTACTAGATCCAATGCGTCGTTAATGTACATCAGAAATAGGAGAGGACCCAGTACGCTTCCCTGTATAACGCCACTTGTAACAGGTTTCGGTTTAGAAGTATGTCCGTTGGCGAGGACCACTTGCGAACGATGAGCAAGATAAGATTTCAGCCAAGAAAACAGCGGGTCACCAATGCCGAATGAACGCAATTTGGAGATAAGATGCAGGTGTGGAACACGGTCGAAAGCCTTCGACAGATCTAGGTAGACAACTACTAATGCCTGCCCGCTATCAACAGCCTTAGTGACTAGGTTGAGGAAGTCAAACTGACATGTAGTGCATGATCGCGATTTGAGGAACCCGTGCTGCCTATCGCTAAGAAGGTTAGAAGCGAGAAGATGGGTGGTAATGCCATCTTTGATAATCGTTTCCATTATTCTGGAAATGATAGGGGTATGGTTGATGGGGCGGTAATTAGCAAGTTCGTGGACAGGTCCTTTTTTATGTCGTGGGATGATGACTGAACGCTTCCAGTTCGACGGTACCAAACTAAATTTCAGTGACAAGGTGAATAGGTTCAGTAGTAAAAGTGGAAGGTCCGATCCACCGTTAATGATTGCAGCTGGGGGCAACCCGTCTGGTCCAGGAAGCGCAGATGCTTTATAACGTGAGATGAGCCTGGAAATAACGTTTGCTTCAAAGGTTAGGGTAGATAAGGAAGAGCTGGTAATGGCCAGAGGATTTGGGGGTGCTGTGTCTGAGGCCAGGGCCATGGAATTGGCGAAGTAATGGTTGAAGGCCTCAGCGATATCAGAAGGGGAGGTGGCCGAAGTTTTATTCGGTAACACGACATATTGGATCGTAGTATCCGTTGCCGAATTCCTAGATTTGTGTAGGAGTGAGAGTTTCAGTGCTTTGTTGGGATGCCTTAGGGCTTCGGATTCTTCGTTGCGGAGCTGTTTTTCCTTTAGGTCCCGGATAATATCAGTAAGACGCGTTAGCCTTATGAAAAGAGAGAAGTCGTGGTTTTGGAGGTAAAGTCTTTGCATCTTAAGGTACTTTTGTTGGAGGGATGCAAGCTTGGACTTCCTAAGGGAGGAGTTTTGGGATATTGGGCTAAGTTTCTGGAGGCAGTTTCCCATGTTAAAGTAAAAGTGATCAGCTGCTTGTTGGGGGTCAGCCGTTAGAAAAAAACTGCTCCAATCTTGATTATGGATGAGATTGGGCAGAGGGTTCCAATTTAAACGGACGGGATTGTTGACTGGGGTCAGATAGTCTGGTGGATAAGGATTGAAGGAAAGGTTACCGGCCACTATCTTATGGTCGCTACCCGGAAATTTATTCAGAACGGAAACCGAAAAGTGGGAAACGCTGTGGGTGAATATAAGATCTAGTATGTTGGCGTTTCTAGTAGGGGTTTTAACGTGTTGCACCCAGCCCCCAATGTGAGTATGGGACACAAAGTCTATTAAGTTGGAAGGTGCCGTGAGGTTTCTCCAGGATATTTTAGGCCAGTTAAAATCACCGGCTATGATTTTCGCTGCCGAAGGTAGTAGTGAAAGGTAATCAAAGGCTTCAATTAAAGAAGTTAAGTCTGCAATAGTAGATGAGGGCGGGCGATAGATACAGCCAATGTGCATGACTACAGTTGAGAACCGAATTGTGAGCCACAGAGAATCCGGAATTGAGTCGAGTGTGGCATGTCTGATGGGGACTACTGAAAGGGCGTGCTGTACGTACACAAGGCACCCACCTCCGCGTCTGTCGATCCTATTTACCCTAAAAACCTTGTACCCTTCAAGCATAATTTCGCTTGTGCTGGTGTGTTCGGTGAGCCAGGTTTCAGTAATAAAGATGATGTCAGGACTGGAGGTTATGATATAATTCTTTAAGTGATGAAGCTTATTTAAGATGGATCGCGAGTTAAATAAGATGAATGACAACCCACTCATGTGGAAGTGAGTGTCAGGGTTAGGTAACGCATGGGAGTTGTTGGTCGGAGGAAGTGCACGGTGAGGGGCGTGAGTTGGAGCTATTACCGAAGAGGAGGAAAAGTGAGCGTTGGATGCCTCCGCGATGGCTTCGGAAGCACCAGCCGCCGACGAACCGGAAGTAATTAATTTAGGGTTATTACGGGGTGAAAGAGAAGACCTTAGACGAAGTAGTCCTGCCACTTGTCCTGATTCGTTGGGATCGTTCAATGCCCCAGTGCAGTGATAGAATACGTGGTTATGGAAGGTATTGGCTTGCCCACGTGACAACCTTGGTATTGGTTGTTGTGTGGTAAGAGCAGGCCTCAGAGGGTAGGGACTAAAAGAGTTTGGGGTGGCTTCGCCGCCCATCGATGCGACTTGCCCGGGTGAGGTAGGATAGGAATCGGCGGTTGGTAGGGGGGTTATATGGAGGTCATCAACGAAGGAGGTATTGGTAATACGCAGTGTTGGGTAGTTGGCCTTCGGAGTTCGGTGTGCTGCCGAAGGTATGAACGACTGGTAAGGTGTCGGTATTGAAAAGTGGTTCGTCAGGGCTAAAAGAGACGAAAGATTGTGGGATTGTATGCCACAGGGTGGGGAAAATTTACTCGGAGGGGGTTTGTGGATGTATCCTGCGCGTAAAACGCCTGTGGTGGAGCAAAACGAAAACTTTGGTATGGTAAAGGAACTAGCGGGATAAACGGTGGCGGCACGGAAAAGTTAGGAAATGAAGAGCTAGACAGATGCAGCTTTGAATAATAGCTGTGAAGTGCTTTGCGAGCATCGTCCGTATAAATGCGCGTAGAGTGAGGATTTCGCTGGTAGGAATAACGGTTTGAGAAACAATCTATTTTGGGAACAGAAACTGTAGGTCCCGGCATTAGTGACATCTCACAAGGGTGTCTGTTTGCTTCTAATCTTTGCATGATATTAGGGGTGCAGCCTGGTGCTATAAGGCGGTCGTTGCCTAATGAACTAAATGTTGAGGCCTTCAGTAGGGATGGAGTGTGGGTTGCCGAATTCTGGATTTGCGGCCATGTGTTACCGTTGCTATCGACACTCTGCATTGGGGGCTGAGTGTAGATCGTTACCAACTTTCGGCCCATTGGTGATAAGTTAGATTGCAACGGTGAGGTTGTGTCCTTAGGTACGCTACTTCTTGGCAGCTTGCTTACGGGTGTATGCCCTGAATTCTGACAGGTTTGATTCGAACGAAAATGACCTGGAAATGGTATGGTGCGGTCGCGCGGATGGGTTTTAGTTGTGGCTATGTGGTGTGGACAAGAACGACCACACTTTGATTTATGTGTCGCCTTGGGAGAGTAATGCAAAGTTGTTAGGTCAGGGAGGCTACGCGAGTTAGGTAGCTGCTTCTGATGCACAGAGCTAAGCTGTCTGGCAGGACTTGGAGGATTCGAGTCCCAGGCATCTGCGACACTATTGACGAGCCTAGGGCGCTTGGAGACTGGTGGATTTGGAGAAGGCCCAGGCGTTGCGTCAAGGTCTACATCAGGCAGTCGTTGCCTGGTAAACGCTGGTTTCATAGAGTAGGTTAGGGGAATGACGGGGTTAGGTGTCTTTTGGGCAGATTCCTGCCTTGGATGTTTGCGGAAGTTCGACTTTCTCAGCACTTCTCTTTGTAGTGGCGTTTTGTCAGGTGCTATTCGAATGTTCTTGTATGGCGAATTAATAGCAATAATTGTTTGTTTATGAATGAACTCACTGGCCGTCAGTGAGTCCGGAAATTGGAAAAGTAGAGGGCATTGGTGTCGTTGTGTTTGTTTGCGTAGTCTGCTGCTACGGCATATCACACGTTCCATGTTGGCGGCCTTCAGCAAGGTACTGCTGACCATGTTGAGTGGGGCCCTATCGGGAATGTTAAATACAATGGCGTGATTCGAGTTTCGTATTCGTTTTGAAACCTCTGCAGATATGCTGTCAATGAAGTTACACGTGGCAACTAAGTTACAGTCCGTAGTTACCATAGAGGGCTCGAGGAGTTGAGCCAGTGGTGTCAGAATTCTGGTGGCTCTGTCAAGATCTTCAATCCGCGATTCGAGTGAGCTAACGTGTTGTAAGAGGCTGTCAATCTTACTATTTGCGTCATCATGGATGTTCGTTAATGAGACGGAGCATGGCGTAGTGATTGGGAGACGTACGGCTACGCGTGGCAAAATCTTACCGGCCGGTCTGCTTCTTTTGGAATTGCGCATTGTGTCTGCAGGCTTCGGATAACCAACTAGTTTTATTGAAAATTTAGCGACTGCAAAGAGCCTAGATACGGAACGGATATAAAATTCTATAGGAAGTCACCTAGGGTGTTTGCAAATAGGGTTGACCAGGTGGTTTCACTGTTTGGACGAAGGGGGGTTAGAGTTTTAGCCAAGTAAGAAACGATAACCAAAAGGGTTGATTCAGCAAACAATCGCTGAGTATTTTATAGATGGGCTCACAAGGGGTGATTTGTGGCAGGTAAAGGTCTAGATTTCCTATTATAGGGTTGTGTTGATTTTTCACGGTAATAAGTTATGGACCCACGGTGGTGTGTCGCAGTTATTGCCACGAACTATTTGACGCTTCAGAGTTGATAGATATTACTACCAGGAGCTAAGTAAAAACAGGCCTAAACGATGGGAAAAGGAAAAAAACGAGACAACCTGATATATACGTCACGTTGACCTTGACCATGCATTCTAGCATGCTTCGGGCGCATCCGAAATATACAATTATTATTATTATTAGATGCCCCCTCAAAACTTGTCTCCACGCGGTTATTTATTCTGTGCACGCTGATAAAATACCTGCCCAGGGCATCTGCTTTGCTCCGGTTGTCTGCTGCCAGCCCGTGATCATGAGTTGTCAGCGGTCCTAACACGTCTCTCAAAGAACCCTTAGAATGCACTTAGCTGTAGTACTTCTTTCGATACTTTTTGACACAATGGGCCAACTTCATTTCATATATGCGCTCAGCAGATAGCAAGACGTCAACTATCTCATTTCTACGCTTGGTATAGCGAATCCAAGCCTGGCGACTCCCGGGAGCCTTAAAGAGAGCCCAACTACGGTCTCTACGCTTGACTGACATGGCCATTGTAGCCCTCTACCACACCGGTTCGCCCTCACTCTTCCTGCTCTCTAGGGGAGCAGCCTCGTTTCGTAGGATAAGTAGAGATCCTTTAACTATCTGCCAGGTTTCTTCCAAACAAGCACCGTCCGCCATGTCCCACCTTAGATCGCCCGCCCTACTGTGAAGCCTAGGAATGTCGATGTTTTCGTGGCTCCTAATCAACCTCTTGGACACTTTGGGTTGATGCACGCAAAGAGCGATTTTGACACTCACAAAATAGCCTTTACAAAACGGAGAGTGAACCTGGAGCTCCGCCACATCGTTCTCATGGTTCTTTTTTTACAAGATTCAACGAGGACTGCGTACAACCAGTCCTGTACAATGTATCCTCTCTCATGTTGGAACAGAGCACTCGAGTTCAGCTATTGCAGATGTCCCTTCTCTAGGGTTCCCGGGGTACATGCCTCAGCTAGCCAGTGTGGGCGGTAGGTTGAAATCCCCAACTATGAGGCTCTTCTTACCTTCCCTATTTAGCGTTGTACGTACCTGGAGAATTTGAGTGTCCTCATCTCGGCCAGCACCCGGGGCCCTATACACAGAAACCACATTCGCCTTCATGTTTGGGATTGTGGGCTTAACCGTGCACAGTTGTACACTTCGAGAAAAAACCATGGTCCGCGATTCCAGGTGGTCTGTACCTGCCCCAGTGGAGACAGCCACCCATCTTCCTGTACATTCATGCTCCCTGTCCTGCCCATAGAAAGCGAAGTCAATTTGGTTTTATTCCAGGTATGTGGCCATTTTTAGAGAGCCACGTTTCCGTAACGGCAACCACGGACTTGTTTTGTCCTCCACAGCACTAAAGAGCTTCACCCACTTTTTTCTAATACTGCATTCTTGAGCATATAACACCACCGCGTTTGCCTTGCCACTTAGGTGTCTCCCATTGTCTATTCCTGTCTGGTTCTCATGCCCAACTCCTGAGAAGATGGCGAGTTTTTTGCACCGGTCGATTCCGCTGGTATGCATGGCGCCGGCTGATGATCTAGGACTTCTAACGACTCTAAATCCATCTCTACTTTAGTCGCCACTGTAGAGTACATGCGCGGATATCCTCCCTAGCCGTTGTCATGTATTTGTATTGTTGAGACTACGTTCTTAACTTCATTGATCCGTAAACAAGCGCAGCATGCATCAATCACTTCACTCCAACACTTGTTTATATTTTGCTCACGTGGAGTGGCAAAATTTTGATTCGAACTTGGACTGCCGTGACGGTGGTACCTGACATTGACTTTTGTTGCACTCTGGTCCTCGTTGCTAGACGTTGTGGCCGTACAGTTGAAGTTTGTACATACTTATATGCGTATAACTTGTTATTCCGGTACTGTAGAAACTACGAATCAATCTTGTTCTGGTTCTGGGATTCGCTTGAATTCGCCATGCTTTATTCATAGTCGGAATAACCATTACAGTACTCAACTTGGAATCTCCAGAGGGAACTCAATCAGGAATGCCAAGCAGAGGATAAGTAAAACCGAAGCTGGACAGAAAGTCGCCCGGCAAGTCTCTGGGTTAGTTTTGGGTGATACTTATCCGTTAGATATAGCTAGTTCTGCTGGTCTAGTGAGTGCAATTTCATGTACTCCCGTCAAGGTTATAAAATTTAAAAGTTATGCTTTCTACAAGCTGATAATAGTTGAGTTAGAAGCCCAGCTTAGGCAGGCTGGGGAAGGAGCCGAACCAGTAGAGAAAGAGCAACTCCGAAGGCGGGAGCGAGAGGTGAACTTGAAGACCACGGAGCAAGCGGCCATTTGGCCTGGCCATTCCGCGGAACCATTAGGGCCGACATGTACCAGGGTAGCACACGGTACTGATTTACCAGAGGTGGAACATTCTCCTTCGATGGGAGTGCAGAGCAGCACTGTAAGTTCATTAAACAATACTGGAACTTCGTGAAAGGAGAGTATCCGATCCAGGACAGAGATTATTGTGTTTACTGCATTGCTGTCGTGGAAGGGCCAGGGTAGCAGTCGACGGGTGCCCAATGCTAGATCCTGAAGAAGGTTACATTGGGGCACGTGAAATTCTGAAAAACCTGTTTTGGGCAATCATTTAAAGTCGCCCGGTATTTGGTCGATGGTGTACTATCGGAGGCAAAACGCTCCAAAGGCGAGTGGGGCTCCCTAGCCAGTCTGGTGATAAAAATGCAGAACTGTAGCACCGCATTGGATCACCTAGATTACCGATGGGGCCTGAAGGCACTGCACACATTGGGGACCATTGTGCGCAGTTTACCCACAGAACTACAGGGTAGACGGGCCGAGGAAGCCGAAGGGATCAGTAGATTTGGGCGAGAAACCACGCTTGAAGATCTGAAGCAGTTTATAGACCGTCATGCCCGAATAGCAAACAGTCGCTTCCGTCAACTTGTGTGCGGGACGAGCAAGTTACCTAGGATTATAACAAAACAAACCTGGACCAGGAAGCCAAGTAGAAGCCAACCACGGGCAAACACACACGCGTTATCTGGAGAAGGTGAAAACTTGCCGGTGTGTAAAGTTTGTGGGGCACCTCATCGCCTAGCAATATGCCCTCGCTACCGCAACGTAGACGTCGACGAACGATGGGAAATGGCTAAGAGACTGAGCGCGTGCTTCGTCTGTCTCAACGATTCACATCGAGCAGCGATGTGCCGAACGAAACCCAGTTGTAGTCAGCATGGATGCCATGGGAAGCACCATTACCTACTACACAAACGCCGGAAATTGAATGCCAGAAATGCCCCCAAGCCAAGTGTGGTCTGCTCAGTGTCTCACTCCACTAACAAGTCCACTCGCTCGGGAGTAATAGCAGTTGGCGTAGAAGCCCTAGTTGGAGTTATAGGTGCGTTGGTCTTCGTAAATAGTAGCTCGGATACAGCCCTAGTAAGGAAGGAGTTTGCAGAGAGATATGGGACCAGAGGGAATTAGTCTTCATTAGCGGTGAGCAAAGTGAGTGGTCCTCAGTTTATCCAGTCGAACAAACTGCACCTATAACTAGTTTCCTTGGTCAACAACGATGGAGCATAAACTGTAGAAACATTCACCATAAAGAATCTGCTAATGAGAGCACTTCAGTCAGCGCAATCTATTCTGACTCAGCGGCCGCATCTTGACGGGGTTACAATCGAGGCGTGGCAAAATAACGGAATTGCTGATCAGTTGTGATGTCCCGGGAGCGCACTGGGTCCTGGATCAGAGAATAGGAAGCCGCAGAGCACCGTATGCAGTACGCGCTATATTCGGCTGGACTTTATATGGTAGTACAGGTGGAAGATGCGGCAAACAAATCCAAATCAACTGCACTTCGGTGGAAACGGCGAACAGTGAACAAGAATTCCAGCAGCTTTACAACGCCGAATTTGCCGACCTGGCCATGGACAGGGATGCCCCATCGGCTTCGAAAATGGTAGCCAAGAGCGCCAAGTATGTGAAAGATCGCTTAGAGGTTCTTGTCCCCTGGAGACCCAACATGAAACCTATGCCAAACAGCAGAGAAATGGCTCTGAAAAACTAGGCTAATTCGAGAACCACAATTAAAGATAGAATACACGTGAGCCGTGCAACATAACATCGACTTGGGCTATACAGAAAGAGTGGACGCAGCGGTAATCAGCGCAAATTTGAGGCGGTGCATACCACGTCACCCGGTCGTGAACCCAAAGTAACCGGGAAAGGTCAGAGTGGTTTTCGACTGTGCCGCGAAATGTCAGGGTGTGCCTCTGAACGACCATATACTACAGGGCCCAGACTGGACAAAACCACTAGTCGAGGTTTTATGTCGTTTTCGGCTAGGAAAAATGGCCGTTTCCGCGGACGTGCGTGATACGTTTCTACAAATAAAGATGTCCGTTGAAGATAGGGATGCCCTTCGTCTTCTCTGGTGGCCTGAAAGCGACGCAAATCGTGCGCCAGACGAGCAAAGGCTGACGGCGCATCCCTATGGGACGGTATCGTCCTCCTTCTGTGCTAATTTTACACTCCAGAAGACCCTTGTAACAGCCGGTCGTGGAAAATCCCCCCTTTTTCCCTCGCGATTCAGTGTTTTTCCTAACATCACTCATTTGCCTACACTACTGACTTGTCTTTACGAACTGGTTGTTGTTCTGGTCCAATTGTTGTTTGTTCGCGCCCAGAGCGCTACTTTGACACATCCTTGTTCAGGACCTGCGTGACGCACGTGCTGTTTGCTTACACGCTGCTATTCGGTTTCTCGTTGTTGAGTCCTTGTGATCGTATTATTGAGGTTTGTATATTATTTATGTCATTGTTCATGTAATAATCTAGTATCGTAGAATATCGCGGATAATGGTCTTTTAATTTCGGGATCCGTTGCGAATTTGGCTACGTATTGCTCAAACGTTCGTTACAGTACTCAATAGATCAATTTGGAACGAGGAAAAACACGCAAAATGCCAAGAAAAGGATCAAAAGCAGTCGAATCTGGACAGGAAGTAATACGGCAAGTCTCTGGGGAGGTTTTGGGGTACATATGATTCTTTAGTTAATGCTAGATCGCCTAGTCCTGTCAGTGCTAGTTCATGTGTTATTGAGAACAATATTGATCGTAAGGATGTCGATTTACATAAGCTGATAATACTAGAACTAGAGCAACAGTTACTATCGGCTAGACTACAGGCCCAGGAAGCAGAGAAGTGTACACAGAAACAGCGAGAGCATGAGACCAGTGACTTCGACACTTCCGATAGATTAGGGTGCAATAAGGTAGGGAACCCCACGCCGGTCGCCGACTACAAACCACCATCGATCGATCTGCCTAGAGTGGAGCTAACGGTTTTCGACGGGCGAGCTGAGCAATACTGCAAGTTTGTCAAGCAGTTCGAGACGTTCGTTGAAAATAAGGTAACCGACCCTGAGCAAAGGCTTCTCTACCTTACTCACTACTGCCGAGGCCGAGCGCGAGAAGCTATCGACGGGTGCACCATGCTCGACCCAGAACAAGGCTACACAAGGGCAAGAAAGATTCTGAGGGACTTGTTTGGCCAACCTTTCAAAGTAGCCCGTAACCTAATAGAGGGCGTGATGGCAGAGGCAAAGAGAACCAAGGGCGACGTCTACACCATGGCCGATCTGGTGATTGAGATGCAGAACTGCTCAATAGCCCTCGACCATTTAGGTTACAGGGCTGACCTAGACGCCATGCACACTATGGAAGGCATAGTCCGTCACCTCTCTCCCGAACTACAGGGTCGGCGGGCGGAAGAAGCAGAACGGATAAGCCGAAGCGACAGAGAAGCCAGCTTCGAAGACCTGACCGAATACTTGGACAGGCAAACGAAGATAGCTGACAGCAGATTCGGCCGACTCATCCGGGACAGCAACCGAGCAAACAAGCCCAGTACTAGCCAAGTCCAAACCCCTGTACGGGAACGTCCAAAGTACCAGCCTTGGACCAATACACATGTCATTTCACGAGATGCTACGGCGCAACCAAATTGCAGATTCTGTGGTACTAGCCATGGCCTACCAGAATGCCCCAAGTTCGGCAACGCCACAATAGACGAACGGTGGGGAATGACGAGGATGGCAGGAGCATGTTTTATCTGTCTGAACACCACGCACCGGGCAGCAGCCTGTAGGACAAGGAATCGATGTGGTTACGAGGGCTGCACGGGCAGACACCATCGGCTGCTGCATCAGGCGAGAGTAACCATATCCGAGGCGAGTACCAAGCCCAGCGTGATTTTTTCAGCGTCACGATCTGCCAGTAAACCGGTACGTTCAGGCGTAGTGGCCGTGGGAGTAGTGACTCCGACTGGGATAGTCAAGGCGTTGGCTTTCGTTGATAGTGGATCCGACACCACTTTAGTGAAAGAGCGGTTTGCCGACAAACACCAACTGGCTAAAGGTGCGACGTCGTTGGCAGTGAGCACGGTGGGCGGAACACAGGTAATGACTGCCGGTAGATTAAGGCTGCAACTCATCTCTCTAGACACTAACGAGGAAATTGAACCAACGGAGGCATCCACGTTAGCGGATCTCCCCATGCGAGCACCAAGGTTGGTGAACGCAATCTTGACTCGGTGGCCCCACCTGCAGGATGTAACCGTTGTAGACTGGGAAGATGATGAAGTGGATCTCCTCATCGGCTGCGACGTGCCAGAGGCGCATTGGGTGCTTGACCAGAGAGTGGGCGACCGCCAGGCACCTTATGCCGTACGCACGGCTCTGGGATGGATGTTATACGGTCCAGTAGGGGTACGCGGTTCCGTGAATTACTTATCCGCCGAAACGGACCGCATAGAGTATCATCTGCAACGGCTGTATGAAAGGGAGTTTCATGACATTGGAGACGAAAGACTGACGTTGTCTCAAGAGGATCACTTCGCTCTACAAACGGTGCGGCAAGGCACTAGAGGCCTCAAAAACAGTTCGAGGTTCCCCTCCCACGGCGCACACCGGTCGACCCGTGGACTGATAACAGAAATTATGTTCTCCAACGATTACTACGACTAAAAGAACGCTTCATTCGAGACCAGAATCTGTGGGAACGATACGCGGATTTGATGGAGCGAAACGAGGCCCTCGGTTACGTTGAAAAGGTGCCTGTCAATACCGACAGCAAAAGGGGTATCTGGTATCTGCCTCACGATCCGGTTATCAACCCCAAGAACCTCAATAAACTGCGGGTGGCTTTCGACTGTGCGGCCAAGTTCCAGGGCAAGTCGTTAAACGATCGCCTACTACAGGGGCCTGACTGGACCACACCACTGATCGATGTTTTGTGCCGTTTCAGAGTGGGTAAAGTGGCTTTGTCTGCCAACATTAGGGGAATGTTCCATCAGGTGAAGATTCCGGTAGGAGAACGAGATGCTTTGCGTTTCCTGTGGTGGGAAGGGAGCGACCGGGACAACGCAGTGGTGAATTATAGGATGACCGTCCACCCCTTCGGAGCCATATCGTCACCATTTTGTGCAAACTACGCCCTCCGAGAATCAGTGAACAAACATGGCGATCTAGTACATCGGACGGTGGTAAAAAGCGTCAGCAGGAACTTCTACGTCGACGACTACCTTGGGTCATTCGATGATGTGGAATCAGCTCTAGAGCAGTTCAGGGGTCTGACGAGATTGCTGGAAGAGGGCGGCTTCCATCTAACTAAGTGGATGTCGAACGCTTCAGAAGTGCTGAAGGTCATCCCGTATCACGAATAGGTCGAAAGGGTAAGAGATTTGGACGGCTCTCCACTTCCTACCGAGCGCACCTTAGGGATACAATGGGACGCGGAAACGGACGATTTTGTTTTCGAACTAAACGTTCCCGAGCTGCCAATAAACCGTCGTGGCATACTATCTGCCGTCTCAAGTTCGTTCGACCCGCTCGGTTTCGTCTCACCATGGCTGCTACCCGGAAAGATCTTGCTGCAGCGGCTGTGCCGTAAGAAAGTTGATTGGGACCAGTCACTGGACCAAGGGGACCGGCCGGACTGGGAAGAATTTTTGAACACCTTGAAGAAATTAGGGGACATAAGAATCCCACGATGTTTGACTCCTGGCCATACGACGCGGACTGGAGAACTACATGCCTTTTCCGATGCATCCGAAGTCGGTTATGGAACTTTGGCGTATGGACGATGGTGCGCAGGGGATGGACAATATACCACGAGGATCCTGTTCGCCAAAGCCCGCGTTGCTCCACTGAAGTCGGTCTCAATCCCACGCCTTGAACTCAGCGCAGCCGTGTTGGCAGTCAGGGTGGTGCAAGCTGTGAAGAGATGTTTCGATCTCTACATTTGGTCGGTGAGCTTCTGGACGGATTCAACGATAGTACTTTACTATATCAACAACGTCCGGAGCCGGTTTAGTACTTTCGTTGCTAACCGGCTCACGATTATCCACGATGAATCAGCCACGCACCAGTGGAGTCATGTCACATCTGGCGATAATCCGGCCGACCTGTGCTCCCGAGGTGCGAACAACTTCAGGCAACTGGACACGTGGACGAGAGGGCCAAACTTCCTGCAATTGCCCAAACCGGACTGGCCCATGTTCGAATTAAAAACCCCTACGGAAGTGGAACTGGAGATCAAAGGCGTAGTGATAGCAACCAACGTCGTCGAAGCGTCATCCATTCTATCGCGACTGGTCAGGTTTTCTTCCTGGATGAAGACGCTTCGTTCGCTAGTTTGGTTAACCAGGTTCAAGAGAAATTTACTAGTCATGAAAGGGCTACGGCCCTCAGGTCGGATACCGGTCGGCCCGATAGGTCCCGATGAGCTACAAGCGGCCGAGTACGATATCTTCAGAATGATACAACGCGAGGCTTTCGCCCGAGAACTCGAGAGGGCGGAAGAAGTGGGGCCGACCAATAAAGACATGCGATCTCCAAGAGGCGAGCTGAAGCGTTTGAACCCCAAACTCATCAACGGACTGCTGCGGGTGGATGGTAGGCTGACCGACGCCCACCTGAACTTCGACACAAAGTATCCTATACTGCTGCCTGCGAGACAACCTGTAGTAGAGCTAATGATTCAACACGTCCACGCCGTGGAGGGACATGCCGGGGAAAGTCACGTGACGAGCGTCATCCGAAAGCGTCTTTGGTTGTTGTGAGGACGAGAGACTGTAAAACGCGTAATCCGACGGTGTGTGCAATGCAGGAGACGCAATGTCACAGCAGGCAAACAACTCATGGCCCCACTACCAGAATGCAGGGTGACTACGGGCTGGTGGCCGTTCAGTGACACCGGGTTGGACTATTTCGGGCCCTTGTGGATCAAGTGCAGGAAAAGATTAGAAAAGCGATACGGATGTATCATGACGTGCATGAAATCACGTGCGGTACACCTAGAAGTCGCACATTCGATGACGACCGATTCGTTTCTACGGGCCTTGCAAAGATTTATCAACCGAAGAGGCGTACCGGCCGATATATATTCAGATAATGAAGTTAACTTTGTGGGCGCTCACCGGGAATTGCAGCGTTGGCACAAGAACATAAACAGGGACGAACTGCAGAATCGAACCGTGGCCTACGGCATACGATGGCATTTCAACCCCCCACAGGCCAGCCACCGAGGCGGCATATGGAAACGCATGATCCGGTCCGCCAGACGGATATTGCTGTCAATCATGGAGCAGCAGCCGCCCGACGACGAGACGCTGAACACCGTCATGACTGAGGTGGAGAGAATCCTGAACAACCGCCCCCTGGTTCCAGTATTGAACGGCGACCCCACCCACCAGGCGCTCACCCCAAACGACTTATTGACGTTAAGGTCGAACGAGGGTTTCCAAGGGCCGGTAAACCTTCGTGGGAGCTACCTCCACGGGTGGAAGCAAGCGAACTATCTGGCCACGGTCTTCTGGAGGCGATGGCTGCGGGAGTACCTACCGGCTTTGCAGACTCAACAGAAGTGGCTGGCCAAAACAAGACCATTCAAAGTTGGGGACGTGGTTATGATCGCCGACAAACGCGCACATTTCAGCACTTGGTCTTTGGGAGTAGTTACGGAAGCCATCAAAAGCACTGACGGAATGATAAGAACGGAGAAGTTGAGGCAGCTTAACGGAGTGCTCATTCGTGACATACGCAGTATTAACCTACTCGAGAGCGAAGACGGAGGAGCTGATAACCCTGAGGCCTAGTAAACCTTTTCACACCAGTCATCGAGGCGGATAAAGAAACACCATATATACCACACGGTCTCTGGCAAACACGTTACAGTGCTCGCGATCTTTCTTTGACATTACAGAAGGTTCTTTCAGATATGTGGTGATGAATGCGATCTCATTGTATATCCCGATACATACACACATGCAAGACGCACTCTACATCCCGTAAACCCACCAAACATGTGACAGTGTTCGTCGTTTTGCTTTTCGTTGACGTTACCGAATGCCCCTTGCGTATGTGGAAGTAGCGGAGCTTAGGTCACACACACATGCTACATTTTACTCGTTTTCTTACCACGCGGTCTTTTGTTGACATTGCAGAAAGTCCTCCTTTGATGTGTAGTCATACCTGTGATTTCATTGTAACCCCGGCACACACACACACGCACTCACACACACACTCAAGCACATACATCCAGGACAGGACGGTCCTTTACGAGGACAATATTTATGTGACCCTTCACGCCCGCCATCGGTCATTTGGTCTCGTGGAAGATGTAGACTAGCCTCACGTCTATGTAGCCAATGGGTTAGGTGCGACCAGTAGTAGAACGTTGACGACGAGCATTAGACGCGCGCACTGACAGCAGGGCCTAGGCAGGTAGGAAGAATCAGTACCTTTATACCGAACCTTTGACTCTGCTAAGGATCCAGGAGGATTTTGGTGGGCGGTGTAACAGCCGGCCGTGGAAAATCCCCCTTTTTTCCCTCGCGATTCAGTGTTTTTCCTAACATCACTCATTTGCCTACACTACTGACTTGTCTTTACGAACTGGTTGTTGTTCTGGTCCAATTGTTGTTTGTTCGCGCCCAGAGCGCTACTTTGACACATCCTTGTTCAGGACCTGCGTGACGCACGTGCTGTTTGCTTACACGCTGCTATTCGGTTTCTCGTTGTTGAGTCCTTGTGATCGTATTATTGAGGTTTGTATATTTTTTATGTCATTGTTCATGTAATAATCTAGTATCGTAGAATATCACGGATAATCGCCTTTTAATTTCGGGATCCGTTGCGAATTTGGCTACGTATTGCTCAAACGTTCGTTACAACCCTCAAGCGCTTCGGCGGCTCCTGCAATCTGCAGGGAAGAGCAATTGACCACTTCTACGTGGACAACTTTTTTTGTTCTTTTGACGACCCAAGTACTACTATTCTATATATGAGCGAACTGATCGCCACTCTAAAGGCCGGGGCTTCAACCTCACTAAATAGACTTCAAACAGCCAGGAGGTGCTCAATGTTATCCCGAAGTGTGAGAAAATGGAGTGTGCGTGAGAGCTTTTGGGATCCTCTCCTCAAACGGAGCGCACTCTTGGGCTTCAGTAGAAACCCGGAGGTGACGAATTCTTATTCTCTGTGCACCCACTCAAACAACCAGCCACACGGAGAGGAGAACTATCATCAGTCTCAAGCCTCTATGATCCCCCAGGTTTCGCTTCGCCATGGTTGGTACCGGGAAAGTGCTTGCCGTAATTACCGTGCCAGAGAAGGACGGGTTGAGACGAACCTCTCCAGGATGACGGCGATAATCGACGGCGCGACTAGCTGTACGGCCCAGATCAACTTGGTGAGATCAAGATACAAAAATGCTTGACAAGAACCAAGTGTACAAACAATGCCCAACTACACTTGTTCTATGGTGCACCAGAAATAGGCCAAGGGATATTGGCTTATGGCTGCTGGGCAGACGAAAATGGTGGGCGACACGGTCACATATTATTCGCAAAGGCGAGAGTGGCCCCATTGAAGCCGGTGTCCATTCCGAGGCTGGAACTGACTGCAACTGTACTGGCCGTGAAAGCCGCGACGCTGATTACAAGATGCTTCGATCGGATAAACTGGGAACCAAACTTTTGGACAGACTCAGCCACATGACCACATTACATAAACAACATTACCACTCGGTTTAACATTTTCGTGGCCAACAGACTCACTATAGCCCATGAGTCGACTAAGACCGACCAATGGCACTATGTACAATCCGCCAGTAACCCAGCCGACTTCTGTTCAGGGGGCCCGAAAACACTAGAGGGGTTGCGGATGTGGACAATGGGACCGGACTTCCTAACTGCAGCTAAAGGGATGTAGCCAACGCTACTAATACCTAGGCCTGATGATGGTGATATCGAGACCAAAAGACTGATATTGACTACAAACTCCACGAGGAGCGTAATCCTAGTAGAAATACTGTGCCACTTCCCCGATTGGATAAAAATGTTGGGAGCCGTAGTCTGGTGGACACGATACGAATTACTCCTATTGATTTTGAAAGGCACAGAACACATTAAATGTGGGGACGATTCTACCGGGCAGGCTGAATCAAGCCGAACTCGACGTTCTACGCCCAGTATAACCAGACGCTTTCTCTTTCGAGATCAGTGAGCCAGCCAGGATAAATGACAACACCAAGGGAAGCAGGCTGTTGTCCAGCAGTTTTCGTAGACTAAGCCCTGTGCAAGCCAACGGACTACTGAGAGTTGGAGGGCGGCTGACGAATTCAAATCTAGGGTACGAAACAAAATACCCTATAGTAGGTCCTGGTGACTACTACACAAAGGGACTCCTGATGAACCACGTATATCGAGGAGAGGGACACGCGGGTTTGAACTACTTATTGAAAAATATGCGTCAACGATTTTGGGTGACAAAGGGACCAGCGACGGTCAAGCGAGTCATAGGCAACTGCATCACTTGCCGTCGCTAGAGGGCGGTTGAAGGCAAACAAATGATGGCCCCCTTTTCAGTCGTGAAACTTCAATCGGGATGGTGCCCGTTCGTGGAAATTGGCGTCGACTGCCTTGGTCCGTCACTTGTACGGCAGCAAAGGAGCACGCAAAAGAGGTATGGCTGTCTGACAACATGTTTACAGTCCGGAGCAGTCCAACTTGAAGTAGCGCACAATATGACCACGGATTCATTTCTAGTGGCCTTTTAAAGGTTCATCGAGAGGCGGGGCGTCCCCAAGAACGTATACTCAGACAAGGGCTCGAACTTCGTTGGGGCTCATTAGGAGTTAGAGAAATGGTGGAACCACCTGGATCACGCCAAAATAGAAAACAAGACCGTAGCAAATGGATTAGAATGGCACTTCAACCCACCTTATGCCAGTCATCGTGGTGGCATTTGGAAGAGGCTAATACGATCGACTAGGAAAGTACTCACGGCCCTGACCTCGCAATAAAACCTCGATGACGAGACGCGCACTACTATACAAACAGAAGTAGAACGCATACAGAACAACAGACCCCTGGTGCCGATCGTCACAGGCTTGGAAGGTGAGTCGGCTCTCACTCCCAACGACCTATTATTATTGCGGTCAAACGTAGGAGCAATCGCACCGAAAACCCTACGTGGAATGTAAGTCATAGGATGGAAGCAAGTGAACCAACTGGCAAGGGCTTTCTGGAAACACTGGAAGAAGGAGCACTTAATGACCCTGCAGCTGCGGCAAAAGTGGCTCTCCAAAGAGAGATCGTTCAGAAGTGGCGATGTGGTCACCCTCGGGGACAGCCACTTACATAAAGATGAATGACCAATTGGGGTGATCAAAGACTTCCGTACAGAAATCGATGGCCTCATGCGCACGGTGGTGGTGAGAACGAACAAAAGAGACGTATTGCAAGATATACGTAAGATATGTCCGCTTGAAGGTGACAGTGGCGAGGGCGAGGTCGATGATACAGACCAAGCTAAAACCAAGTTTGCTGATACCAAATGGACCTGAATTTACTTATTTTCCCTCATGCATTCTCCCGTAGGCCTCAACCCTCCACGCCCTCCTTGAAGCATATTTGTGTCTAATTCCATACGATGTTCACTATGTACAATAGAATTAGTTGTAGAAACCCTAGTTTATCACGCGACACGACGTTGTTTGTGAAGTAGTGGAAACCCTCGAAAAAGCACTGGTTGATCGTTTGTAGAAGTATCTCTTTTTCCGTGGCCCACTTGTATTATTATTCAACCGGTGTCCAAGAGGATATAAGCTGTGAGTAAAACATCCTTCTTACGTGATAACACCGCACTTTGAGCCCCTGATGTTCGAGTACCATCTCGATTTTCATCACTAATGCTCAGTCCTCATCTTGCGACTTACTTTACTCTTGTTCGGGCAGACTCTTCCCCTACAGTCCGTAATCTGTCTAAGCATCCCGATCACATCAAAGTCCTTTTTTATACGGATAATGTGGTTTCATTCTCAGAAGAAACTCTAAGATGTCGAGAGATGGAGCATAACCTCAAGAAACCTGCAAGAGTGTCTGCGACTGGCCAACGATAAATGAAGCCCATAGCGACCTACGTATGCACTGTAATGACCGGTCGTGGAAAATCTCCCTAAAACCTTTGCCATTCAGTGTTTTTCCTAACATCACTCACCTGCCTACACTATTGAAGTGTCTTTACGAACTGTTTGTTTTTGTGGACAAATTGTTCTTTGTTTGCGCCAAGAGCGCTACTTTTTCATATCCTTGTTCTAGACCTGCGTGACGCACGTGCTCCTTACTCGCACTCTGCAATTCGGTTTCTCGTTTGTTGAGTCCTTGTAATCTCATTGTTGAGGTTTGTATCTGTTTGGTGTCATTGTTCATTCAATAACCTAGTATCGTAGAACATCAAGGATAATCGCCTTTTGATTTCGGGATCAGTTGTGAATTAGGCTACGCATTGCTCCAAAGTTTGTTACACGCACCGACTTAAGGTCTAGGTAGGTTAGGGCTGACCAGTGCCCCTATTTACTCCGTGATGTTGACCGTTTCATGGCAGGATTTGATGGGCCGTGTAAATTACATGCGTGGATATCCTCCCTAGCCGTTGTCATGTATTTGTATTGTTGAGACTACGTTCTTTACTTCATTGATCCGTAAACAAGTGCAGCATGCATCAATTACTTCACTCCAACACTTGTTTATATTTTGCTCACGTGGAGTGGCAAAATTTTGATTCGAACTTGGACTGCCGTGACGGTGGTACCTGACATTGACTTTTGTTGCACTCTGGTCCTCGTTGCTAGACGTTGTGGCCGTACAGTTGAAGTTTGTACATACTTATATGCGTATAACTTGGCCCAAGGGGACACAGACTTAGAGTACAAAGAGATCAATCAAGGCCGCAGATCAGGGCGAATTACCTCTCGAATAGAGTGGTACCCTATTGGAATAAGCTCCCGGAGGGGATCAAAAATACCACAACAGTGAAGGTTTCTAGGAAAGCAGTAGAACAGTGTTGGGTGGCACTATACCCCGAATTGTGTTCGGCAGTTTTTAGGGTTAGGTGCAGTTTGTTCATTGTTTCCACCTTTCTCTGCCAGAGCTGACATTGCATAAAACTTTTGCCTTAAAAAATTACAACGTTGGGGGCTACGAAAATGCGCCGACAATGCAACTATCTGGACAAGCAATAGGCTTCGGTCATACAAAGTCCTGCGCAAACTGAACCGACTGGAATTGAACCGCGCTGAACAGAACCTTAACCGGAGGGCCATTTTTGTTGTGGTGCTACGGGTCTTGGTGATTCGACCCGAAAGGTAAGCTAAGTTATTAACCTTGAGAAGCAGCAGGTATCACTTATCGCCCGTGATTGTATTCTGTTTCGTATGTCTACATGGTTTGCGCCTGGTGCCCTGTGCTGTGGGTCTACGTGACATCGTGCCCCGTATTGTCCGTACAGTTCATTAAATTGGTGTCCTCTTGTGATGGTGTTGTGTGCCTTACTAGGAGTAAGGTTTTAAAGTGTGAGCGATATTAACGCCAATGATTTATATTACTCCTCTCAGTGTGTTGATGCCACGTATGTCACTTGTGAGCGTTTTGCCACTTAACACTAGAGGACAGGTGAGGACTGCCGGTTTTCGAGCAACGATGTGGCCGCAGCCTTGATGAATATGATGAAAACGCAGCATTAGCAATGTTAGGATACGACTCCACGTTCTGGGAACCAGAGCATAGTCTCTAGATCAAGTACTGAATCTAAACAGATTGAGGTGGTTGGGACATGTGTTGGGCATGCCCAACAACAGACTTCCTCAGTGTAGTCTGCTGTCTGAGGTAGGTAGTGATTAGAAGGTAGGTCGAGATGGTCATTCCATGATGTGGCAAAAAGGAATGGAAACCTTGACCAGTGGACTTGGCCACACATACGACGTGTTAGACTTCCAGGTTTGGGTCCACGCGGTGCACCTACCAAGTGGTTGGAGACACTAGGTGATTTGGCTGGGTGTCGCCGTCAGTGGTGCAGTTGAATTCGCGCTCTTTCGTTTACTTCATATTCTTCCCTCAGGAGGGTGAAAGGAGTCTCTGAATGTAAGACACTCTCTGTTGTTTTTGTAAACAGGTGAAGCAACATAGTTATTGAAGGCATTCGGTTTGTTAGAATTCAGAGCTCCGATCGTGGACCAAAGTTTCAGATGTAGGATATTAGTAAATCCAGCTTTCGGAGAGTAGGGGTCAACATCAAATCATTTTCACTGATAATACGTGTCCGTTATTGTAATTAGTTGATGAAATTGTCGCGATTCAACTGTCATTCAGCAAGCGAAAGCAAAAATTGCCTTTTCGTGGAATTTAGTACCCTGACTGATTGGGCCTTCAGCTAACTGTGTTAACGTTCGAGAAAACAGTCCTCGAAAACTGTCGGTGAAATGTGGACGCCTTACATTCTGTGAAAAGCTCTGGTCCGGTGAAGCGGTTGCGGTCGTGCACTGTAAGGAGAGAACGCAATGAAGCGTGTCGTGAGTTATTTTCCACCAAGAAACTCCCGGATTTGTGGATTTCAGTGCTAGGGGATTGCTTTCCGTAAAGTGCTCTCCAGTCTCTCCATTTCTGCCGTTAGCTTTGAGACCATCAAGCGTAATTGTGCTGGTCGCCACTGCACTTGTCGTGAAAAAATTGCTTAGTTCCTCTGATATGAACGAAAATCCGCGAAAGGTGCAAATGCTGCATGGCTTATCAATGATGTCAACAGATGACAAAAGTTCTGTTCAATTTTCAGTTAACACGACCGTAATCCTGGCACTTTGGTGTTCTCGTTTCACTTGCAAACATCCAGCATCGTTCAGTAAAGGACAAAGTGAATAAAAAACATCGAAAGAAAAAAATACCATAAAATTTATTTAATAAGTAGGAATCAAGAAGTCGAAGGGTGCGAATTCAACTGCACCACTGGCGGCGACACCCAGCCAAATCACCTAGTGTCTCCAACCACTTGGTAGGTGCACCGCGTGGACCCAAACCTGGAAGTCTAACACGTCGTATGTGTGGCCAAGTCCACTGGTCAAGGTTTCCATTCCTTTTTGCCACATCATGGAATGACCATCTCGACCTACCTTCTAATCACTACCTACCTCAGACAACAGACTACACTGAGGAAGTCTGTTGTTGGGCATGCCCAACACATGTCCCAACCACCTCAATCTGTTTAGATTCAGTACTTGATCTAGAGACTATGCTCTGATTACCAACAACTAATGTGTAACCTCAGCATTGCTAATGCATTTCTCACCATACCCTTAAAGAGGATGCTTAACCTTGACATGGTGATGGCTTGCTTGCCTCAATGACCCAAAGGACTATGTGGGATGTCTTTCCTAAGCCGGAGGTGCAATCGTGCCTGACGGGTCAGTGCATAGAGGCCGCATGGAACGCAATTTCAGGACCGGTTGATTGGCAACATCTGATTCTAACCACTATGCCCCCGGAGAGGACACTCCAGGGAATAAACATGGAGGGAAACACTTTAACGCTCTAAACACTCCACTAGGTGGACGTAAAAGTGGAGCACCCTCCTTTTCTCTCGACAATGGGAGACGTCACTGCACCTGGTTAAGTAGCTATCGCCCACCTAAGCTGCGTAGCTCTTGGCCCAAAGGTTGCTGTCCTGTCCACGTTATGCTAGCTGCATTGGGCGCATGGGGTTAAGGGTTGAATTCGACAAACAGGTCGACAGCAGTGCACCGGCGAGGAAAAATAGAATACTATCACGAATCAGGTTTCACGTGACAGGCCATAAGATTTCTTCCGCAGGTTCTTCGGTCATGTTAACTTGCTGGAACAACGTCCCACCGTTCGGCAGGTGAGACTTTAAAGTTAAGGGCTCCGGGTAAGGTTCCCAAAGGAGCAACTCTTCTGTGTTGCTGGCAGCCGTGAAGTATCTTTCACCCAGAATGTCGAATGAAATCCAAATTGTAGGTCTCTGCCTTCATTTTGCCTCAACCACTCTGATTTCATAATAACACACTTGCCAGAACTCTCCTATTTTATCTCCTTCAATTTAAGGTAAATGCAATACACCATTGAAAACTGCAGTTTTGATGAAAGCAGTAAATTAAGAGGCGAGGATAAAACGAATGTTTTCTTCAACGACCACCCTTGCCAGATAGTGCAGCAGATTGCCGAGTCTTCGAAACACGCGTACAAGGCCCCCACTTCTGTGATCACTCTTCGCTTACCGGGTGAAACATTAGTCTTTCGCTTCGCTCATCTCGTGTCGAGTGATCCGGTGCCTAGTTCTCGTGCTCACACTGTTGTTAACATTGCTAGGAGTGTGACGGTTGGAAGTGCAATGCAAGACTGGATCCCCGTCAGCAGTCTTTTGTGTGCAGTTCGGTTGGAAGGTTCCGTTAATTTCAATAACAAAAAACTAGAGCGCAGGCGCTTATCCGTCTTGTCTGAATATATGTCAACCGACTGCAGTTCCTGTGAGACCTAGGAGGAATTGTATCAGGACTTATCTCAACTGCTGCGGAGCGCGCGCTTGACGGAGGTGGTGGTGATTGCTGAGGGCTTCAACGCCGAATTCGGCCGTTTGGGAGGTTCCGAAAGACATAATAGAGGACCACTTGCTATCCCGGCCGACCTCACTAAAATGGCGATTGTCTCATTCAACTGTGCTCAGACTACAAACCGTTTCTGGCAAGTGCGAACTTCCGCCACAAGGAGAAAAGTAGAATGACATGGCGTCTTCCTAGGCATTCACCACGCAGGACTCAGATTGACGACATTGTGATTGGCCACTGCTGTCGTCCCGCATTTCGAATTCAATCTTTAACCCCAAGCGCCCAATGCGGCTAGCATAAAGTGGACAGGACAGCAACCTTTGGGCCAAGGGCTGCGCAGCTTAGGTGGGCGATAGCTACTTAACCAGGTGCAGTGACTTCTCCCATTGTCGAGAGAAAAGGAGGGTGCTCCACTTTTACGTCCACATAGTGGAGGTTTATAGCGGTAACCTACCACTTTCACGTTCAAACTGATTTTGCGCAGCAAATTTCAGCTGAAACGTGCTTGAGTTTGATTTTAAATGGCTGGTAAAATACTGAGAAAGACCTTTACTTAGGTGAAAAGTACTGCTTAGAGTAGTGTAATAGCACGTTTGTCACACAAAGTTTTGTTTAAAGTTCGAAGGCGTTCATTTTCCTCCAGAATTTCCAAGATTCAGCCGGTCTTCTTTTTCCCTTCCGACTTTGGATGGGAGCTCCGTCCTTGACTTTCTGTTTATTCACTGGAGTGTCCTCTCCGGGGGCATAGTGGTTAGAATCAGATGTTGCCAATCAACTGGTCCTGAAATTGCGTTCCATGTGGCCTCTATGCACTGACCCGTCAGGCACGATTGCACCTCCGGCTTAGGAAAGACATCCCACATAGTCCTTTGGGTCATTGAGGCACGCAAGCCATCACACCATGTCAAGGTGAAGTATTGTCTTGAATGTTTGGCAAGATTACAGTGTGAGGCCTCTTTTCGCCAAATTCCCATAGTTCAGAATAGTCCAGGAATTCCTTATATTCATGCAAGTTTCCTGGTCGGTGATAATTGTTTCGGGTATACAAAACTGCACACTATTGTCGGCAGGTACGCGAGTGGCCGTTCCATCTCTTTGGTCCAATATTTGGACTGCCTCCACTCAGCGAGACAGATAATCAATAATCGTCATAATGTGCTGTTATTCGGTCGTACTCAATGTCCCGATCTTGTCACAAGCGATTTGACACCTAATCTGAGCACATTTTTGATCCCGTCATTTTGGTTCTGTCCAGGATAGTGCCAAGTCTGGAATCACGCTCCTAATCGTCCTTTGGAATATTAGGATATCATACCGGTAGACCAGGGCGTCTTCCAGAAACTCCAGTACCGGCCGCAGCAAACGTGTGAGGGTGGTCGGCGCTATACACAGCACAAAATGCGTTTCCGGGAATCGTACTTATTTCGTGGACTCCAGAAGCTGGTCTTCCACTATCTTTTGGAGACACTCGTAACTGCCAGTAGCTCGGCCGTAAGTCGATTACCGACGAGTCTCCCGCGTAA
Organism: Fasciola hepatica; assembly: GCA_948099385.1. NCBI lineage: Eukaryota > Metazoa > Platyhelminthes > Trematoda > Plagiorchiida > Fasciolidae > Fasciola > Fasciola hepatica. The sequence goes on from CANUEZ040000076.1 coordinate 3,779,704, forward strand.
TAAAATATCGCCTTGGCTAGTGGCACTGAGGAAGCTTCCTCATTCATGAACGGCAGCCAACGTTTTCCACACTTTCTCGAAGGTTGGGAGCAAAGTTTGAACGAAGCGATCACGGACATTGCGTGATTTAATAATCTCGCTTCCTTCGGGCATATCGAACAATAGTTAGTGTAAAAAGTATTGATAATCAGACCACGTCCGGTCACAGGACACGTGGCTTTGGCCAGTGCACGTGCAGGTTCTTGCACTCGCGGGCCGCAATGTTCCCGCCGCACTTCGACTGTCACGTGGTCCGAATGTTGTGACTGTTGAGTGATGGACTGCAAGGAAGAGAACGAAAAGCAGGTTCGCTCTCGAAGAACCGGCAGCCGAGTTGGGTAAACAAATTAACTGTCTCAGCTATCTGTCACGCTTAGCCTCAGGAATCTTCCGTGAGGACAACTCAATAAATAAGGAGGTCCGCAGTTCGCTGTATTATATTGCGCGACGGGGAACATGTATTTTGTCTTAGAAAAGAAGGGAGTGGAAGAGAGAGGTGTAACCTGAGCGCACGCTCGTTTGGCTAGTCATAGTCCGGGGAAACCTTATCCCGGCAGTTGTCCAGCTATCGTTTAAACATGAGGACAGTATCCGCTGCTACCACGAGGGTGGCAGTTTGTTCCACGGGTTCGTACCGCGATGAGAGAAGAGATGTGCTCTATCGCTTCTGATGGCTCTGGGCTCCATCAATTTGTGTTCGTGTGCCCTGAGCGTCGGTATTTTACCTAGAACTAATAACGGCCAGTTGGTTTTGGATAACCCGTGGAGCTGTTTGAACGTCTCTATCAGATCTGCACTTAGGAGTCGCCTGCTGAGCGAGAACAGGTCGAGGGCTTTGAGGCCTTTTTGTATGTCTTGTCCCTCAGCCCATTGATCATCCTAGTAAATCGTCTCTGGACGGTTTCACCCATTGGTGATGCTAGTTCTATCTCACGATCATTCATCAGATATCGTAGTTGGGAGATTTCTCCATTCACGTCTTTTCCAAACTCCTCAAGTCTAGCCTCCACTGTCTCCAGCTTTGGACAAGTTTTGTTATGCCACAGCTGGTGCAAATAACTATCTCATTAGGAGTGGCGGTGGTTTCCTGATATCGCTGAAAACACGTCCATTGATCCCTGCCTAACTTGACACATTCCGTGAATACCCAGACCAGCCCACTATTGTCCAGATAAAGCTCAAAAGCTTTTACAGTAAGTCTACTGTACTTCTGATGAAACCAACGGCCACAGACGTCAGAGCATACTCCTGTCTCTACTCCTTTCGGACACCTAGCAGTGCCGCAAAGGAATGTTAGGGATTCCGCGGATTTAAGGCTTCGCCTCCCGTTCATTTTCGATGTGTGTTTTCTGAAGGGGTAGAATGTAATAAATAGAAACAGAGAAAAGGTGAACAAAAGCCCTGAACTCTGTGTGTTCAGCTAATACGTACCTACCAGTGAGACTCAGAGCCTCAAGTGTTCTCTATTGGCGTACAAGCGGCAACAAGCTAGAAGCGACCTGTGCGGTATCGTAACTGACTGCCGAGAAACCCCCTGAGCTAATCTTCCTTCCGCCTCTAAGTTGCAGCATGCCAGTGCACATTTTCACCTTCAGTTTCGGTGACTACGCTTGATCCGCTTCCATTTGGTCCGGTGCAGCGGCCCTCTAGTTATTCCCGCTGTCTCCAGCACTCTGTTGTCCCTGTTCCCCAGTATCCGCCAACGGCTCGGTCGCCACTCGGGCTCACGTCACGGGGCAGCGCAGTGGATTTTCTGCCATTTTCAGTTGTATTCTCACTGCTTTTTGGAGGCACTCGCAGCTGCCAGTAGCTCTTCCGACAGTCGATCAACGACAGTTCTTTTGCGTCATAGATATGCTGAAGTATCTCTTTGATTAACCCATGAACAAAGTCAGGTGGACAGCATAAAAACTGCAAATGGAGGTAATCTGGCTGGGAGAATGAACACATTTTGAACAAAAATTTAAATGCGACTTATTCTAAAGCTGAACAGTTTTATGAAAAGGCTTTGTTAGGGTTGAATTATGTGGGCTCAAATTAGTTTGAACAATTTCTTCCCAATTGGAGTATCGCCCGAACGATGATCCCGCGGCAGTGGAGGAAATCTGTTGAACTTACCATTCACTGCACTCATGTGCAAGCACGTAATGAAGGAACCAAAAGATCAGTACACTACGGAAATAGAGAACAATAAGGAAACAACAATTTATTGGGCCGCACAGTTATCTAGGGCTGTGCTTTGCTGAAGGGTGTACCAGAGAAATTCGCTCCCTTTATAAAATTCTTGCACATGAATAACCAGAACCTTGTTCCGGCTTGTGGTGATCTTTCACCAGGGTTTACCACAATATTTTAGTGTTATTGCCCCTTTCCTTTTCTGGTTAGCCCGTAGTTTATAGGGTCCTAGAACCCTCCATTTTGCCATGTGAAGGTATTGCCATAGTAATTACCTAGGAGACAAAGCCAGACCTTAAATATGCAAACGACATCGTCCTTCGGAGTGAAAATGTAGCCAATTTTCAAACTTTTCGGGACAGGTTGAACAAATGCGCAGCAGTGTTCAGCGTCCGTTTTGTGCACTTAGTTGGCAAGAAACTACTGCAAGACTGGGCTGATCCAATCCGAAGACTTTCGTTATTGGGAGAGTGCTGATGCTCCGGATATTTTCCGTTATCCTGACATCTTCAAATAACTCAGAGGTCGGATATCAGATAAACTCTATGTTTTAGAGAAAGCTCGTTTAGCTTCTTCCAACCTCAGTCATCTGTGGCTTTGACGAGACATCCTTCTATCCAATAAAGCCCGGCTGTATGCCGTCACAGACAGACAAGTTCACTATGGTTCAATTTATTGGCTGCTGCGGGCGGATACACGAATATTATCGGCATTTGAATACTGAAGCCTCGCAGCTTTGCTCAAATCTGGTGGTAACACTGCCTCAGCTTTGCTAAGTTTGGACTGCGATTGTAAGGGAAACGAAACAAGTCATTGGTCAAAGCACCAAATCTCCCCAGTCTAGGGTGGCTACGGCAGCTGGCGTATCTTTTCCCCTTCGGAGCACAATGTTCGCTGACGCGGGTAAGGGTTGGCAGACGACCATGGGTGGCCAGTCCATTCTTACTGACTTTTTCGCAGCCAGCCTATTTTTGTAACTGTGAATGCCGTGGCAACAGAACGAGAAGAGTTTCAAACCGATTGGGCTAACTAACTGAAGGCCACAGATCGAAGAATGGGCTGTGAATGTCGGAATAATCCCGCAATGGTTAAAAAGAGGCATCCTGAATTGTAGACGGAACCTAGATAATGATAATGATAATGATGATGGTTTATTTCGGATAACCCGAGGCGCGCTGCAACGCAAGATCAAAAGGTACAATTAGAAGCAGACGGCGATTCAGGTATGTGGGAGAAAGTATTTAAGTTATTCCCTATGGTGGAGCTCGGCAAATTTGAACTGGAGGTCGGGTGGCCAAGCCGGCCGAGTCAGAGTGGAGCAGGTTGGAGGTAGCAGACTGTTACTGAAATATCACAAAAAGGGGGACTGTGCAACGAGATAATGACATAAAATTGACGGAAAGTTTGTTCACCCCGAGAAAAAAGAAGTTTCCAAGGGAGATGTGAACCAGTCAAAGCGCTTCGCGGAGTATGGAAAGGCTTTGAATTGGGAATCAGACGATGAAAGGAATGAATTTGCGGACAAAGAACAAGAAAAACCCTTTGAAGATTACCCTTGTAACGTTTAGAGACCAAATATCAGCTGAGTCAGCTAAATACCCAGTAAAGGACTCATTTGTACAGAGAGATTGTCTAGGTGTTGGTGAAAGGAGTGGCCGAATGTGAACAGGTAATCGTTGAGCAGATTGTTCACTTTCAAAAAGGCAGAATGTGATGCACCAACATAGAAATGGGCGACAGATCAGTGTGTGATGCGTAGCCATGATAGTAGTAGATACACGGTTTGCAAAGGAGATGAGTATTTAAATGACGGGTACGTATTTACGTAATGGTTATCGTTATCTAAGGGCTGAACATGACGGATAGAGAGTTGAAAGGATCCAAATTGCCCGAGGGGATTTTCCTAGAGAGAATACCGGATATGAAAAACGCCGAACAACCGATGAATACGGATGCGAAGTTGGGTGGCTGGATGTCGGTGGAGTCATTGATAAACCAAATGGACAGCACATACGGAGAGGTCGCTGGAGGGATGGTAGAAGAAGTGGCCGGATGTAAACAAGTAATCGTTGTGCAAATTTTTTACTTTGAGAACAGTGAGATATCGGGCAAACATCGAGGGGCCCACGTGAGAGGCTACCTATTAGGTCGTCAACTGGATCAATTGGAGCGGCAGAACGGATATGGAGATCAAAAAATCGACCTAATGGCGGCCGGTACCTAGCGACAAGGCAGCTAAAATTCTCAGGCGGAAGGAGGATCAATTTTGCCACATCGTGGTCTAAGAAAGAGAATAAATAAACAGATGTATATGTTGTACCGACTTGACCTATTTGATTGGCCAAATACAGGTCCTTCTTTATTTGTTACGTCCATGCCGTGACCACACGAACACGTGCAATGAAGCTGCCCTGGTCTATTCCGTTCGCGGACGAAGTTGCTGAGGGGTAGGTCACACTATGAAAGGCCTGGGGCATGCGAGACAGTGAAGGGAGACACACCTTGGATGAAAGCACTTGAATCATCACTGGTCTGGTATAATAAGGCGACAAATAACGTAAAAACGGGAGGAAAAGCGGGACTTGCTTGAAGGGAGGAGCATGCGGGGCTGGCCACCGAATTCACGCAGCTGGGTTATCAACGTAGTGCCAAGCATCAGTTAAACACGGTTTAGTACGGCAGTTCCCAGGAACTGAATATCCGTCGTCGATTATTTAGAACCATCTATTGATCGGACTGCTTGAGGAAAGCGAGATTGGTAAATCACGCAATGTCCGTGGTGGCTTCGTTCAAACTATGCTCCCGACCTTCGAGAAAGGGTTCAAAATGTTGACTGCAATTTACGAATGAGGACGCCTCCTCAAAGCCACTAGCCAAGGTGATACTTCATTACGCGGAACAATTGTCGTTCATCGAATCACGACCGAGCTACTGGCAGTTACGAGTGCCTCCAAAAAGCAGTGAGAATACAACTGAAAATGGCAGAAAATCCACTGCGCTGCCCCGTGACGTGAGCCCGAGTGGCGACCGAGCCGTTGGCGGATACTGGGGAACAGGGACAACAGAGTGCTGGAGACAGCGGGAATAACTAGAGGGCCGCTGCACCGGACCAAATGGAAGCGGATCAAGCGTAGTCACCGAAACTGAAGGTGAAAATGTGCACTGGCATGCTGCAACTTAGAGGCGGAAGGAAGATTAGCTCAGGGGGTTTCTCGGCAGTCAGTTACGATACCGCACAGGTCGCTTCTAGCTTGTTGCCGCTTGTACGCCAATAGAGAACACTTGAGGCTCTGAGTCTCACTGGTAGGTACGTATTAGCTGAACACACAGAGTTCAGGGCTTTTGTTCACCTTTTCTCTGTTTCTATTTATTACATTCTACCCCTTCAGAAAACACACATCGAAAATGAACGGGAGGCGAAGCCTTAAATCCGCGGAATCCCTAACATTCCTTTGCGGCACTGCTAGGTGTCCGAAAGGAGTAGAGACAGGAGTATGCTCTGACGTCTGTGGCCGTTGGTTTCATCAGAAGTACAGTAGACTTACTGTAAAAGCTTTTGAGCTTTATCTGGACAATAGTGGGCTGGTCTGGGTATTCACGGAATGTGTCAAGTTAGGCAGGGATCAATGGACGTGTTTTCAGCGATATCAGGAAACCACCGCCACTCCTAATGAGATAGTTATTTGCACCAGCTGTGGCATAACAAAACTTGTCCAAAGCTGGAGACAGTGGAGGCTAGACTTGAGGAGTTTGGAAAAGACGTGAATGGAGAAATCTCCCAACTACGATATCTGATGAATGATCGTGAGATAGAACTAGCATCACCAATGGGTGAAACCAACAGCCTGGCGAAACGATCAAGCGGCTTGGCCAGGGATACCGAGACAGCCATTGGGAGACATCGAAAAGTAGTGACTAAGGGAATCCCCGAATCTTTATATGGAGTAGCCCGGCTGAGAGAGGGGAAAATGCGGCGCCTTGTGATGAACGTGCTAAGAACAGTGAGCTTATCAGAGCATGCCCTCATCAAAAGGATTTTCAGTCTGGGTAAGTGGTGTGTGAGACCGGAAACCTCGTCATATGCCCTCTGGTCAGTGCTAGTTGCATTAGGAAACCCAAAATATAGCGACGCGCTGCTTGCTGCAACTGACAGGATATTAAATACTGCGGCAGGGAAGATATGCGTGGAGCTAGATCACTCGGCAAAGAGTAAACGATCGCAAAGGCAGCCTCAAGCGTCTTTCAAGGCTTATACGTCCGTACTGGGTCCATCAACGCGGGCAAGCATCGTCCAGTGTCAGCAGCCGGGAACACCAGTAAATCACTGGGAATGATCAACTCGGATCGGCGCGGTCCAGGTGGACTCCCAAACACCGAGACTGGCACAAAATGCCAAGAAATGCTCCAAGATCTATTACGACTATATACAGTAATGAGGGGTGGTAGGAAATGGTATGGATGGGCAAGGCAGGCATTCAAACAGCGCCGGCGAAAAAGCCGAGGTACTGAAAAAAATTCTTTGAGCTGGTACACACGGCAGATGTCGGGAACCAGCCGCCATTGCTAGAACCCTACAGCACTCCCCAAATTGACGAAGTTGTTGTAGAACCCGCGGAAGTGGAACCGGCTATCAACCGGTTGAAGCGACGTAAAGCGCCGGTCCAGGCGGGTTTCACCCCGCCACCCTACGTCAGTTGGCAAGCGTAATGTCCGGGCGCTAGCGTACTTGTTCATCAAGCCACTAGCCTCGGCTACGTTACCTTGTGACTGGCTAAAAGCCGAAGTGGTGCCCATCCACAAGGGAGGCAAGGGGAGGGTGTATCTGGCTACGGGCACCTGGGGGCATCATTAGAGACAGGATCACAGGGCATGTTGAATGCCACAGGATAATTACAGTGAGGCAGCACGGATTTGTAAAGAGGAAATCGTGTCTCAAGAATCTCAGCATTTCTGTATGAAGTGACCGGCAGACTGGACAAAGGCGAGCGAGTTGAAGTGCGTTATATGGATTTCCAATAAGCCTTCGACTCGGTAAACCAAAGACTGCTGGCGCACAAAATTCAGGGCACGAGGGTTGCACAGGGGAAGCTGAACTAGGTTAGAGCGTACGTCACCGGTATGACGTTCTATGTTCGGGTTGAGGATGCAACATCCAGCGCAGCTAAGGCATGCGGTGGGATTCCCCAGGGGTCGGTGTTGGGGACGCTGTTATTTTTGATCCATATGAATGACCTGGTCGATATCTTGAGGTGTCCTGGTTTCCTATTTGCGGATGATCTCAAGATTGTGGGGCAGCCATCTTCGAACTGGATGCGGGAAGACCTGATGAGGATACGAGAGTGGACCGAAACATGGGAGCTCCCTTTAAACCGACCGTCGCCCCGTGGCGGGGGAGTGGAAGAGACTCAGCACTTCGATGAAGGATCGCCCGGGATAATCGAGACCACTGAGAGCACAAAAGATCTGGGCGTTCAAGTGCACGGGACCCTTAGCCCCCCAAGCAGTGCCCTGAGGCAGCACCAAAGGGTAACAAGCCCACGTTCCAACTGTGTCGGACTGTCAGGTCTCGGGATGCCAAAACAATATCGCCACCTTAGGAAGCGCAATTACGCCCCTATCTGGAGTACTGCATCCAGGCCCTGGCACCGAATCTAGTCAGGGACAAACAGCTGCTGGAAACCGTCCAGAGACGATTTACTAGGATGATCAATGGGCTGAGGGACAAGACATACAAAAAGGCCTCAAAGCCCTCGACCTGTTCTCGCTCAGCAGGCGACTCCTAAGTGCAGATCTGATAGAGACGTTCAAACAGCTCCACGGGTTATCCAAAACCAACTGGCCGTTATTAGTTCTAGGTAAAATACCGACGCTCAGGGCACACGAACACAAATTGATGGAGCCCAGAGCCATCAGAAGCGATAGAGCACATCTCTTCTCTCATCGCGGTACGAACCCGTGGAACAAACTGCCACTCTCGTGGTAGCAGCGGATACTGTCCTCATGTTTAAACGATAGCTGGACAACTGCCGGGATAAGGTTTCCCCGGACTATGACTAGCCAAACGAGCGTGCGCTCAGGTTACACCTCTCTCTTCCACTCCCTTCTTTTCTAAGACAAAATACATGTTCCCCGTCGCGCAATATAATACAGCGAACTGCGGACCTCCTTATTTATTGAGTTGTCCTCACGGAAGATTCCTGAGGCTAAGCGTGACAGATAGCTGAGACAGTTAATTTGTTTACCCAACTCGGCTGCCGGTTCTCCGAGAGCGAACCTGCTTTTCGTTCTCTTCCTTGCAGTCCATCACTCAACAGTCACAACATTCGGACCACGTGACAGTCGAAGTGCGGCGGGAACATTGCGGCCCGCGAGTGCAAGAACCTGCACGTGCACTGGCCAAAGCCACATGTTCTCTGACCTGAAACTGCTGGGAGCCGCGCGGTTTCATTTAATGTTGTTCTTGCCCTCATATTGATTTTTAATATTTTTGTTAATTAACCTAGTTTAGTCACATTACCGAGCGTGTCAGAATTGCATTTAAGGTGCGTCTTATCTGGGAGGTATTTATATTCTCCATGTAGTATTTCCGAGTAGTGTTCAGTGTTTTTTGAACCGATCTTATCTCGCATGTTGTTTTTCTTTTTATTCTTTTCTGCCAGCAGGCTTTACCTGTAAGTGTCATTGTTTGGTTAAAGATCACTTCAGCTGTTTTCGCCTTTTTTTTGTGGTTTTCGGTATAACACGCGCTTCTGACCCTTGTCTCGCACCAAAGTGCAGAAAACGTGTGGTAAATGGTATAGAGTGCGATGTATGCAAGTGGTGGGCCCACCCAAGTTGTTCAGGAGTAGCGAAGTACATCTGTGTCCTTCATAAACGGAACCCATGGGCTGAGTGGGTCTGTACTCCTAGCAATGAAGCGGCCAATCTGACCTTTAAACTGCAGACCCAAGGGCAGGACCAACGTCCACTAAGCAGTAACTTAGGTATAAGCCCCAAAACACCGCGTCAGGGTAGCAGGAAGTCGTTTTCGGAAGTGGTAGCCACGCCTGAGGGGACAGTCATTAGAGCGGGCGGGCCAGTTTCAAGAGCTTGCCAAGCGGTCATTGCCTCAACTCCCTTGAAGCAGACCAAGGAGGGCCAGTGGACTGAGCAGAAGCCTAGAGGGGCAAGGCAGCCCAGAAAGAGCAACTGTAATATAACAAAGAATGGACCAGCTAGGGTGGATGGCCCTGCGCTTGTGGCGTTGGGAAACAAGGCGAAGGATTTGCAAAGGCTAATCTTGTCGATGAGCAGGGTCACAAGCAACAGGCTCCTGGTCCTAAACCAGGAATAACCTTTTATAAGGGAATCGGAGGCCAGGCTGAACATAGATAGGAGGGGGCCACGATATACTGCGAACCGCAAGTGTTCCGTACCCTACTACTCTAAAAGGGGTGCGCGGAATGGGGACATGGAAGTCACCATTTGGGAACAAAGGCGAACATCGTGTAAGATTAATACCAGTGGAGTTCGCTGATGATGCTATCCGGGATAAACTGCCGGCGAGGGCAGCAGTAGTGGCTCACACCACCAAGGGTAGATACCAAATTGTGCCAGACGAGCATACAGTAAGGCCTGTAACGACCGGCCGTGGAAAATCCCCCTAAAACCTTTGCAATTCAGTGTTTTTCTTAACGTCACTCACTGGCTTACACTATTGTCGTGTCTTTACGAGCTGTTTGTTTCTATGGACCAATTGTTGTTTGTTCGCGCCCGGAGCGCTACTTTGGCACATCCTTGTTCAGGACCTGCGTGACGCACGTGCTGTTTGCTCACACGCTGCTATTCGGTTTGTCGTTCGTTGGGTCCTTGTGATCTCATTATTGTGGTTTGTATCTTTTTAGTGCCATTGTTCATTCAACAATCTAGTATCGCAGAATATCACGGATAATCGCCTTTTGATTTCGGGATCCGTTGTGAATTTGGCTACGCATTGCTCAAACATGTGTTACAAGGCCTGGTGGTCTATCTCCGAGGGTACCCTGGCTCGACGGGCCAGTGCGCCGGTGAGAAACCAACAAGTTCCGAAGAATGCCTAATACTCGGCTCTCAGGCCCCGACCCCGACAAAAGTAAAGAAGCCGCGTGCGGGGTCTGGAGTAGTTGTAATAGAAGACGCGCTGAAAAATAAACACTGGCGGTACTGTCCGAATGTGGATAACAGTGTGACCCTTGCCAGTCTGGATATTGCGGCAGCTCCCATAGAGATGGATTGGAAGTCGTCATGAGTTCTGCATCGTCAGCCGGCGTCACGCACACCAGTGGGGACAAGCGAAGCAAAAAACTCGTCAACATCTCAGGCGTTGCTCTTGAAAGACAGACAGGAGCGAATAATAAGAGAAACCTAAGTAGCGGAGCAAACGTGGTCGTGTTACATACAAACGCGTGCAGTATAGGAAACAAATGGACGGAACTCGCCAAAACCGCTAGGGAGCACAAAGCTTCAATAGTTGCCGTTACGGAAACTGGGCTTCCTGAAGAAGACCGTGTGCCAGGCCTAATAAGTAACGGTTTTGCAGTCTAAAGGCAGGATGGAGAATACGATCGCCTTGGCGGAGGAGTATCCAGCCTCATTAGGTCAGGTACAAACCACCTTGAGTCTCAGACCAAGATATGCACTCGCAATATCCAGCTATGCGCCGTTACGATCATCCTTCCAGGCAGAAGGGTTAACGTTGTCTGTGTCTACAGGACACCATGCACAAACCGCGAAGAGGAAGCTTGTCTATTGCGGACTTTGAATGAACTAGTTAAGGATGCACAAAAGACTCTCATAGTGGGTGATTTCAATCTTCCGCACATCGACTGGGTGGCTGAGGTCTGCGTGCCGGGATCGGAGGAGGAAACCTACTAAAAATGGCTGAATGTCAAAGCCTTGAGACAGTGTATCAGGGAAAATGCCAGATATATGACTGGATGTCCTCCATCCTTGCTGGATCTAGCGATGACGAACTTCTGTGCTGCATTACTGTGAACCACTGGGCAAGAGTGACCACGTGTGTGTGTGTGCACCAATCACCCTGTGTATGTGGCAGCCCAAGGTACCCTCAAGGCTGGTCAGACATTTCGGTAGTACGACCTATATAGGCTTCGTGATAGGGCGATGGCTCTGACCTAGGACACGAAAGAGGGGCGCTGGCAGGTCATAAAGGGATCCCTGATTGCCCTAAAGGAACAGTTCGCACCCTTGAAGCGAAGGAGTGGGGAGGGCAAACCCGTGTGGTGGGAGGCTGCAATAGCCAAGGCCATAAAAAAGTAGAAACCACGGATGGAACCAGTACAAAGCTTCCGGCAGTCAGCTGCCTGGAGCAGCTTTAAAAAGCTGAGGAACGAGACTGTCAGCCTTCTGAAAACCTCCAAGCGGGAAGTTGAGCTCAAATTGGTCCAGTGTGTAAGACAACAGCCGAAAAAATTCTACAGCTATCTGCAGGCGAAAGGCTCAACGAGGAACGCCGTAGATCCTCTATCCGCTGGAGACCACGGTATTGTCACTGATGACCGAGGAAAAGCAGACGCTTTGGGAGAATACTTTGGTGGTGTACGTGGGATAGATAATGGGGTACGGGTAGATCTGGCTCCGGTGCATCCTGCTTCCCAGAGACTATGTGACCTGAAACTTTTCTCGGTGGAAAGGAGGAGAAGTCTAGGGGATCCCATACAAACGTTCAAGGTAGTGAAGGGATTTTCTGGCCTTATACCAGATAGTCTGTTCCAAGTGGCTTCAGATTCCAGAACAAAAGGACATGAAAAGAAGCTGATGAAAGCTCGGGCTGGGTTGATGGCTAGATTGCACTTCTTCAGCAACAGTCGGAACGGTCTGCCTGGTGGAATGGTAGATCTGCAGACAGTCCAATCCTTCAAAGATGCGTTAGATCGCAAGTGGTACGAGATATTTCCTCGTAATGAGCCTTGAGTAGGTCAACTAGATGGATGACGGGTAGCACTGTGGTCCTGCTGGAGTATGGTTTAATAGACTTTTTCGCCCATCACATACTGTCTCAGTGAAGGCTCACGTTGCTCTCGCAGTTGATGTGCTACGAGGTTTTCCGTTTCCCTCTCATTTTTAGCGGGGAATCGACGAAATACACTCGGCAATGGTGGGTGCATAACAGGCGTGCATACCATCGAAGAAAGTCAAGACGCTCGATTGGTCTTGGCCATCATCAAACTTGTGCAAACTAAACTAAACTGAACTGAACTTTCAAGGACAATCTTCGTTGTGCGACTACGGATCCAGGAGGTTTGACCTGGGCGGTCGGTTGCGATAGTAATCCTTCGAGGCCGCACGTATCATCGTCCGTGATTGTGCTCTGTATCTCATGTTCTGTATTGTGAGTCTGCGTGGCCCCGTGCCCCGTGCTTTCGGTACAGCTCGGTCACTTCGTGTCATGTTGTGATTTGTGTTGTGTCTACTTAGCCATGGGCCTTCATCGTGTCCGGCAACCTAACGCCAGTTATTTCGTGCTATCGGGTCTCAGTAACCTGAGGCCTTCTGCGCTTGTACCACTCAGTCCGTTCGTAACATCGGTTTCCGATCGGTTTTCGGTCCGATTGTTTAGTAGCCATTTTACACGCAAATTGGCGACAAAAGTAATGTGCACTGTTGCTTAGCGTCTTATTTAGACGTATTGATTTAATTCACCGAAATTTTCCTAAAACTTCGGTATAGATTGCTCCATTCTATTTCCTCGCAATGGGTATAATAAGGATGATTATCGGAAAATCATAAATTAGGGATAGAAATGAGCAACGTAATACGTAACTTGGGAAAAGTGAGAAATGAACGAGATGTATCATGTGGTCCAAAAGATTGGCACAAATGGTTCTAGAAACCGGTCAGAAAGCACTCAGAAACCGCTCGAAAACCGATTGGTTTCGGAACGGTTTTTGGCCGGCTTCCTGGACAATTCATGTCAATCGTTTGAAATACGTGATATACCTCATTAATTTTTTTCACTTTTCCCAGAATACGTATTAAGATACTCATTTCTATCTACTAATTTTTGATTTTCCGGTAATTGTCCTTACTCTACCCATTTCGAGGGAATAAAGTGGAGCGATTTATACCGAGGTTTTCAGTACAATTCGATGAATTAAACCAATACGTTTAAATACAACGCCATCTAAGCATTGCACGCCACTCCGATCGTCAATCTCGTTCACATAAATTCAGTGTAAATTTCTGTAAAATGACTGCTGAACACAGCGGCCGAAAACCGATCGGTTCCGGAACGGTTTTGCTACAAGGGTGTGTCAGTTGTGTGGTTCTTGTGTGATACAACAATTATACAGTAAGTTTCGTTCGCCCACTCAGGAGTAGCTGCTTTCGCATGTCGAACACCGTCTCACCGGTTTTTTGAATACATGCATGAGTGTAGTGGAAGGGATATCATACCCCATGGCCACGAAGGCCCATTGCACTATTAGGGACGACTGGCAAGTAGACCCAAAGACTTGGAGTGACGAAGAACCACATAAGGTCCCAACAGATCAGGTGTGGTACCGATCCGGGCGACAGCGGATTACTGTCGACCGCCTCGGTTATCCTCAACTTGGTTTAGCCTGCATATCAAGGGGTTTTCCGGGGTTGTGCTACTGATGCATGCTTCAGCTTCGTGGAACCATAGGCGAGAACTGAATACCGGACGAAGACTGAAAGAATGGAAGATACACCAAGATGGTTGTATTATTTTTTGTACGCCTACTTGTTTTGTTCTACGTATTATTTCATAAACGGTTCTCTTTGTCTTAGAGAGTGGAATGGTCATGATAGTGGGTTGTAATATTTCGCTAGTCGTCGAGACGTACGCTTTAGACAGTCATATGAGCTTCGTTGAGCCAAAATAACCGACCGGTGGCTTTCTTCTCCCTCACTTTGACTCCTGGTGAAAGGAATCACTCAGCTGTGGAGAAGAGAGCCTGTGTAATTGTCGAAGCCGTCCGAAAACGGCGCCGTTATCTCTTGGGTGCCCATTCCAAGTTAATTACCAACCAAAGATCCGTTTCTTTCAAGTATGATGGAAAGCAGTCGAGCAAAACCAATAATGATAAGATACAGAAGTGGCGGCTTGAGCTATCAGTTTATCATTATGACAATGATGTAGCTCACGCACTTCCTTGTAGTACATGTGTTCCTAGTTGTAATGGAACCCAGCTGAACTACTTGCATGATTCGTCGTGCCATCCTGAGATAACCCGTGTTTCACTTTGTGCGCACCGAAAATACGCCGCACTCTGTGGATGAAGTTGGAAACATGATTTCCAGGTGCCTTGTCTGCACGGAAATAAAACCGTGGTTTTACAAACCTCCCGAGGGTTGCTTAATCAAAGCTACTCAACAGTTCAAGCGACTGAGTATTGACTTTAAAGTTTCATTACCTTCGACTACCCACAATTGCTACCTTACAGCTGATTTTGATGAGTGCTCTCGCTTTCCCTTTGTATTCGCTTGCTCAGAAGCGTCGGCATCTGTGGTGACAGTGTCTGCGTCAACTATTTGTTTTATTCGGCATGACTGCCTATATACAATGTGACCAAGGATCAGTTTACGTGCCATCGGAGCTAACAGTTTCTGAGATAAAGGAGTGGCAATTAATCATATGACAGCGTACAATCCTCAAGCTAATGGCCACGTGGAACGTTTAAGTGATGCTCTATGGAAGGCCATTTCTCCGACTCAAACAAAAAACTCCCTAACTTCGCTATAGCGATTGGTTCTTCCAGACTCACTTCAGTTGATTCGTCCACTGATCTGCCCTGCTTTTTTCAGGCGC
Organism: Fasciola hepatica; assembly: GCA_948099385.1. Taxonomy (NCBI): domain Eukaryota; kingdom Metazoa; phylum Platyhelminthes; class Trematoda; order Plagiorchiida; family Fasciolidae; genus Fasciola; species Fasciola hepatica. The sequence continues at coordinate 3,794,729 of CANUEZ040000076.1, forward strand.
ATACAAATCCTTGAAATATTATAACCTGGTGAAGGTGTAGTGACATTCAACCTTGCTTATTTGTTTAATACACATCATTGTTTATCTGAACTCGCCCCGCCAAGCACGATAACCACTTGACTGTTGCCCGTACACGCTACACGCATACTTTTCCAGTATACACTAACCACTCTGTCCCCACGGGTAGTGTTCTCCTTCCCATGGGTTTTGAGAAACATTTCCATGGTAATCGTGGTGCCGTATTGCAGAGCACCACTGTAACGGACCGGTGGTACATGCGTAGTGGGAAAGACTGTCGAACGCGTGTAATAAAAAAACAACTTGATAAGGTTTAATCAACCTTACGAAGGAATTCGGTTTCATCAGGCGTAATCCGCATTAAGCCCCTGTGGAACAACCGGATGGCAGAACAGGAAACGTTCTTATCCACCGTATGGCTCCCCGAGGACACATCTGTGCCAATCACCAATGAATCCTTAACGACCAACCACAAAACCAGTCAACAAGTGCAGACGCTGGTGCTTATCTTTCAATACATGCTGTCACCCAGACCAGTTCATTCAACCATAACCCTCGTACTTATGTGCTGTAGCTTTGGTTGCTATCTTTCAGCATCGTCGAGTAAAGAGCAAACAGGATAGAAGCAGAAATGGAAAAGACCCGAGGGCAACGTAGGGAGCGGAAATTACAAAGAAAACGAAAGAGTGCGAATGCAACTGCGCCACTGGCGGTGACACCAAGCCAAATCACCTAATGTCTCCAACCACTTGGTAGGTGCACCGCGTGGACCCAAATCTGGAAGTCTAACACGTCGTATGTGGCCAAGTCCACTGGTCAAGGTTTCCATTCCTTCTTGCCACATCATGGAATGACCATCTCGACCTACCTTCTAATCACTACCTACCTCAGACAACAGACTACGCTGAGGAAGTCTGTTGTTGGGCATGCCCAACACATGTCCCAACCACCTCAATCTGTTTAGATTCAGTACTTGATCTAGAGACAGCTCTGGTTCCCAACAACTAGTGTTTAACCTTAGCAGTGCTGATACGGTGTTCCCACCATATTCAGACAGCGCTGCGGAGAAACTGATGTTCGAAAACCAACAGCCTTCGCCTGTCTTCAACCCTTAACGGTCACTTTTCCAAGCTGTATAGAAGAACGGAGCTAACTGCCACGGTGTACACTTTACCCTTAAAAGACAATCGGATATCGCGCCGGCGCCACAGATGACGGAGGTTGGCAAACGCCAAACGCGCCTTCTGTATACGTGAGGACACTTCGCCCGATATCTGTCCACCTGGTGAAATGTAACTGCCCATGTAACAAAGTTTGTCCACTTCAGCTAGAGCTTCTCACGCCAACACAGCGTCTGGTGTAAAACCAACCCGGTCCTGCAACGGAATTTTACACTTTGAAGGTACAAAACGCATCCCAAACGTTGCTACGCTGTTACTAAGGCTCACACGACGATAGGGCTACCTCAAGAAACAGTTCAATTAAAAGTGGAAGCAGAAGGTCGAGAGAGAGAAAACGAAATCAATATCTGTATTTCAGTAGTAGACAGTAATCCACTATTGTCCGGATCAGTACCACACTCCAAGTCTCTGGGTCTACTTGCCAGTTGTCCCTAATAGTGCAATGGGCCTTCGTGGCCATGGGGTATGATACCCTTTCCACTACACTCATGCGCAAGCATGTAATCAAAAAAACCGGTGAGACAGTGTCCGACATGTAAAAGCAGTTATTCCTGAATGGGCGAACGAGATTTATTGTATGATCCAACGGATGTGAAGAAAATCCGTCCAAACCGACAGTCTGGATAGAGCCCTGGGTTGGATTCGGTTCAATCGATTGGCGAGCGAGCTACCGTCATCCATGCATCAATCTACGGCTGCATTGCAGCCCACACTTGGTTGTGCAAAGGCTAGAGGTGCACCCTCGATAAAAAGAGCCGAGTGACGTCTCATACCAAAGGCCCATGGAAATTCATGGTTATGTCATCGTAAAGCCGGATTTTGCTCTGCAAGGAACCAGCCCCAGTAGAGCAAGAATATTGAGATTTTTTTGCAAGTTACTCCTAATGAATATCTCGCTTTTCGGATAAAATACACCCACTTGTCAAAAACCGCACATTCCCTCTGCCCATGTGCATCATAAACTGCTTTGAAACGATGTAAAAGAAGTTAGAAAGTGCGGTAATGGTATACGTTGAACTGGAGGTACTCCTGGTAATCAAAACTAATGCGTCATGTATTGCAGTTGCGGCTATCCTCAGTCAGAATGGCAGATCGGTAATTTCTTCTCCCGTACCATGACTGCAATCTTGAGGCGACATTGCGCCATGGAAAGGAGGCTTACACCGAAGTGGAAGCATTGAAAAAGTGGCGGCATTTTCTGTCTGGTACCATTTGAAGCTGATGACTTATCAACGGTCAGTTGTTTTTCTGTCCAATAACGGCCTCGCAGCAAAATAAAAAGTGGGGTAAATCAGCGTTGACGTGAGGAACTTTCTTGTTTCCCGGTGGGATGCAGTTTACCGTCCTGGCAGTGATAATCAGGCGGCGGATGCGTCCTCTCGTATGTATTGCACACCGGTTATCTGCTATAAAAGCCTCTTTGTCATCGGGGCGTTGCTCATGTTTCATCTGATCGATGTTGCTACCTTATCGTGGTGATCGGGTTTGCGTGCAAGATAACTGTGCTGCGGATAACGGCTACATAACAATGCGGTCGATTGAGTTGTTGTTTCGCCTTTTTTCTTTATTTCCGTGGTTTACTGGTGTTGTTCCTTTATTGCGTGCTTGCGTATGCCTGCAGTGAATGGATAAGTTAGAAAGATTTCTTCCACGGCCTTTAGATCATACAATAAATCTCGTTCGCCCATTCAGGAATAACTGCTTTTGCATGTCGAACACCGTCTCACCGGTTTTTTTGATTACGTGCTTGAGCATGAGTGTAGTGGAAAGGGTATCATACCCCATGGCCACGAAGGCCCATTGCACTATTAGGGACAACTGGCAAGTAGACCCAGAGACTTGGAGTGACAAAGAACCACATAAGGTACCAACAGATCAGGTGTGGTACTGATCCGGACGATAGTGTATTTCTGTCTACCACTTAAGTAACCTGGTGATGACGGGGATTTGAACCTCTGAATTCCGAGGTGATAAACAAACGCTCTGAACCACTCGACCACCACCGACCACTGTTGAGGGCTTTGTTTATCGTCTTCTAGAATAGCGTTTACTTCTCCAGGTGGATTACATAGTATCTCAACCAGAGATATTGTGGTTTCGAAAACCCAACGGAGAACTCATGATGCTATGCATTATTCGGAGAGGAAGGTAAGAAACGAAAGTCATTGTGACACCTGCTGCAGTCGGTTCCACGTAGAGTTTTTAGGGCTGAAAAGTTGTTTGATCTGAGGTAATGAAAATCCTCTTGCATTTTTGGCGTCGGAAAGTCTATGCCGCATGCAACTTCGCGGTAGCTCACCGTTTCGTTTCCGGTTGACGACGTTGAACTTTTGGTCCTGAAAAATGCTGTTGGGTATTTCCTTATCTAAGATGGAGGCTTACCATGCCATCAGTACATTCTATGAATCATTTGATTCATTGCTGATGGAGATAAATCGGCAGACATCTTTCTGGTAAAACCCTCGTAAGCGAACGCCTGAAGGGAGGGACAGGAAACGCACGTTGTGGAAAACTGTTTTTCGAGAGGAAGGATAAAGTACGGAATACACTGACACCTATTGCAGTCGGTTCCATGTAAAACGGACAGGACTGACAAGAAAACAATATACAGTCCATTACTTGTGTGAGGGTCTTCCCGTGGTGCGAAATGAATATTACGAAATCGGAGAGAAGACGGTAAGCCCATTAAGAAAAGGCAGATAGATGAACCGAACAGAAGAATGGAAAATGCGGAAAATAAAGGCGAGAGTGAACATCGATTTCTCGGAATAGGGATAAATCTTCATGTCGGGCTGGTATATCTAAAGCATGACGTAACAGGAGAAAAAAAACAGTCATTCCGCTACCTAAAAACGAGGTTTTAACGAATAGGCCCTGTATTAAAAGATGTCCCTGGTCAAGCTCGAACAGATGAAACCAAAGACCCGGTGATGAAAAGTCCCAACAGAGCAACGACAAGGAGTAAAAGAATCAGACAGAAAGTTGGCACAGTTAACAACTAAGACAAAGAAAAAGAGGACAGAGTCAGGGCACTTTAGGGGAAAACTTGCAGGTTAGCTAACACGTTAGCCGAACTGCAAAGACCTAGCGATATGGCCACCGGGAGAAATGTGGTGGTTCACGAGATTTGGAATCCATTTGTGGAAACCTAGACAGGGAGAAAAAGCAGTGAAGTCCCATTTAGTAAAAATACTTTGCATGGAAAATTTCCGTGGGCTTACAGCATGTATTCTCAGGGAGTCTGACCTAGAGACAAATAAAATAAAACATCAGTCTTGTCAGAAGCCAGTCCTTCGGGAAAAGTAATCAGTATATTGTTACAGCGTGCAACCAGGAAACCTCAATCACTGCTAATTGTTGGGTGATGAACAACGCCTCTTTTACCAATCAGACTGCTCGATTTATAATGTGCGAAACAAAATTATGTTGCTGACCAATCAGAAAACGTCAGTGATGTGATAAAACAAGCATATCCAACACATCCTTCCTGTGTTGAGAAGCTTCTACTTGCACACCGGCTGGTAACTTTGCCCGCTCTAAATTCTAGGCGGTGAATGCTCCTTTTCGACCGGTGATTGTCTAGTGCTACCTGTTCGAGTCACTTTCTCATCCTTTTCGATTTCCTCCCCTTCACCTTCGTTGTCTCCTCCATTGTTTCTGCCCTCTTCATCAACGCTTTCCTCTAATTTTCTCAGATACACCCCATTCCTTCTTATCCAACGATCTTCAGGGCGTCTTAGGTATTGTATCATGCGAGAATCCGTGTTCCTCCGCGGGGGTTGTTTGTGTTCGATCTGCAAAATACAAAAAAAAACTCCGTGCGCACACAGGCTCGGTAAATGCGTCAACAAGATACTTCACTTACATTAATCGGACACCAATATGGCCGCTAACAACCTGCTCACTACACTGCTACCACCAACGAAAGAACATTATCCGCAGTATTATATATTCCTTCATCACACACAAACCAGGAGTGCCCGATTCATCGGGACCACTTATCGGGGATGCCATTTCCCAAAGTCACTCAATTACCCAAGCCTCCCATTTTCCTCCGTCCCACTGGCAGGTTCGCCAAATCGTAGTATGCAAGGATCAATGTTCATTCGCTAGGGGTTGTTTGTGTTTGATCTGCAAAATACAAATAACACGGGAAACTCCATAAGCACACATGCTCAGTAAGAGGTCATCAACAAGATCTTACACTTAAATTAATCAAACACCAAAATGGCCGCTAGCAGTCTGCTCAATGCAGTATAGTTTGTTTTTCATGCACGATAGCAACTCTTCTTTCGTCTAAGAGCTTTGTCGCTTCTATTGGCTGAAGCCACAGTGTCACCTGGCTTGAGTGAATGCAGTGGTTTGTTGCTCCGGTCGTAAAACCTTTTTTGCGCCCTCATTCACTTCTTCAGTTTCAATTTGATTACTGAAGGCACTAAAACGTCTGAGTCTAGTAACCCGGTACAGAAGGCTAGAGTTGTGCTTGTCCGTATTCCACGTAGGCGTTTCGTGGGGATTGTTTCCACCGGTGCAGAGCGTCTTTTCTAAACGCTTGCTATACCACCAAACGTTCACCCCGAAAAATGAATTCATCCTCTTGTTAGCTCATCACAAAACTTGGAATAAAGTAATGCTCCTGCTAATTGAGTTCTCTCTATCTCCCGGCCAACGTTGGATGATAGCTTCCTTCAGGGATCTGCCATCATAGCCTTCTGAATTTGGAATAATTCAGATTCAGTTACCGCGGGTGCATTATTCACCGTTTCATTTCTACGTTCGACTTCCGTATTCGGTAGTGTGGCTCGTCAGGTTGTTTCAGCTACGAACATTTATTTTCCTTGCTGATAATTTAGTTCGTAGTTACACTTTTAGAGACGTATCAGTATTGATTTCGGTCTTCGTGCTCGATGTAATGGCTTATCGACGATCGGGATCAATGGCTTACGATCTGAACACGTGTGTAAGTCGGCCGAAGGTGTAATCGTTGTGCTTCTGCCGAGCGTACACAGTTGCCAGTAGTCTCTTTTCAATTTACGTATATTTCTGTTCACAAATTGTCAGCGTCCTGTTGCGATACTCAGGCGGGCGCGCATTTTGTCAAAGAATGGTTTCCAAGCCATATTGACTACTATCACATTGTATGCATTGAGATACACTGCTCTATGCGATCAAATGCCAATTGCTGTTCGTCTGCCCGTATTCACATTTTTGCCTTATGTGTTAATGAGTGGTTTGGTCTTATAAGCGCCAACTCTGGTAGGAATCTGCTCAGGTAGTTGTTCATCCCGGTAAAACGTCAAGCACCTCTCGTATCGGTTGACGCAGGCATATCTACGATCACGCTCAGCTTTTCCGGATCTGATTTGATGCCTCTGCTTGTGGGAGTGTGGCCGGGGAACTTGACTGATGTTTGACAAAATCTCCACTTGTCCCGTTTCAGTTTAGTTCCACCACGGATACATCGTCGCAGAAAAGAATCGAAACTTCTGCTGTATTCCTCGATATTTTTGCAAAATTAGGATAACATCTGCTACGCAGAGCACTCCAGGCAAGTCATCCACTGCTTGGAGAGTCCTCTTCTGGATTAATTCGCTCGATACCTTCTAGTCGAAAGGTAGTCGTTCCCAGCGGCAACGGTCATGCGGTATGCTGAACGTGGTCAGGTAACTCGAGGCTTCATCCAACCCTAAATACCAAAATGCTTAAGTCAGATCAACTTTCGTAGTGCACCGCACGTTTCGTAACTCAGGAAGAACGTCGCCAAAAACAGGTGGTAAGTGCTGTCACCTGAGTGCTTAGTTTAGTAGTTTTGGATCAATGCAAGTGAGAAGTGCTCCGGATGCTTTCATCACAGTCACAATTTGACTCACCTAATTTGTCGGTTCATCAACTTTAACCAAGACGTCTTTCGAGATGAGGATGTCCAACTTGCGTCCAGATCGTTTCCTAACTGCGTACGGAATGCGTCTTATCTGTAGTGCCACAGGTTTTGCAGCTAGAGCTGCGGGTCAACGTGATGTAGGAATAGTATTGACTGACAAGCCTGAGGCTGCCCTTTCAGACTGGATCCCTGTTAACAGTCGTTTATGTGCTGTGAGACTCTAGGGGTCAGTCGGCGTTTGAAAGGATAGCTGTGTTAAGCGCAGTTTGTTTATGCTCTCGACATATGCCCCAACAGACTGTAGCTGTGAAACGCAGAAGGATGAACTCGCCACTCTCGTTCGCAACAGCAAAGGTTCTGACATTGTAGTGCTAGCAGGTAATTTTAATGCACAAGTTGGTAAACTTAGTGTGTCAGAAGCTTGTTTAGGTGAGCGTTGTGCTTTACCCGCTCACTGCATAAATAACGCGGATAGGCTTCTCCAGTTTTGTGCAGACAATCGATTGTTCTTGTCTAGCACCAATTTCCGATACAGTTCGCATCGCGCAGAGAAATGGCGTTCTAACTCTACAGGTACCCGAAGCCTGATTGGTCATATCGCCATAAGCTGCCGGTCGTGTTGTTCTGTTCAGAACTGTAGATCTTACTGGTCCACGTACGTAAAGTCGGATCATGCGTTGGTTTTAATGCGATTATCTCTCCAACTCCATGGTGAACGCGCAAACCCGGTTAGCCGTGCAACGTTTGTCCACAAGTTCGCACCAGTTACGAACAAAAATTAGCTAGGAACTACGACGAATAGTAATGTAGATGAGCATTGGGCGCATATCCAGTAGGTAATGCACGGGGCATCAGGTTTCGCCTGTGGTCCTAGACCCGATGTCCATCAAAGACACTGGATTTCATAAGGGTCGTTGAGTCTAATGGAGCAAAGCGCCAGCCCTCGAACTGTAAGGAGATGAATAAGATACGAAAAAATCTACAGAAGCAAGTTACGCAAAGCCTTAAGAATGATCGCGAAAATTGGTGGGTCAAGGTAGCCGGAGAAGTGGAAAGAGCAGCTGCTTCAGGTAACAGTCAAAAACTGTTCAGACTTATTCGCGACACCGGTGGACGGCAAACCCCGGTCGATATGCCCCAAAAGTTCGTGAACCTACTGAGATCACTGTATTCTCATACTTCTGGCCGCTTTAGAGTTTACGGTGAACTATCCGGTCGGTTCGAAACGACCAGTGATGTTCGACAAGGATGTCCCATGTCTCCTTTTCTGCTCAACTTCGTCATGGACGAAATAATGGAGAGTGCGCTGCAAAATCTTCAGGATGTAGGCGTCGAACTAGGAATTAATGAAAAGTGATTCGGCCTCGATTACGCGGACGACTTTGTCCGCTTGTTCGAATCCATCGCACATGCTCAACGTTCACTAGGTAGACTCGCAAAACCTGTGGCTCCATTTGGTATGCGCTTTGCACATTCAAAGTGTAAATTGATGTTGCAAGATTGGACGTCAACGATTCGGAGCTTGATGCTTGATGGGGAGGTGGTGGCCATTGTCGACTTCTTCAGTTACCTGTACGTCCACTCCCTACCCATCTTGTATATTCATACTTTCTAATTCAGCGTGCAACATGGTGAGAAAGGCAGTGGTCAGTGAGGCTTGCTCTTCTGTTTAGCGCTGTACGATGATGATGATTTGCGGATTCGTATACGTTTAATTTTGGCATTTCCGGAACCTTTCCCCACTTTTCATCGACAACGGATGCATATTTTTCGAAGCAATATCCGACATTATCGGATATATGGTGGATAAATGATCCATGATGGTATTATACGAAACCCAGATTTTCGATAGATCCACATCCGAAGATGGGAGCATGGCCCTGACCGACCACAGAAAAAGTTCATGGGGGATGAATGTCCATCTTCGTGATTGACGACTTGCTGCATTACCTCACCGTTCCACATAATGAGTCTCCTCTGTGTTGGTATCATTTCTATACTAGTCAGGGCGTCCGTAGGCCTAATGTTCATCGCTGCTCCAGCGTCTAACCGAAAATCCACCCAACTGTTTCCTCAGCGTTTTGGTGGAAACACCCTTTCACTTTACCGGCATTTGCACCCCATTAACTCCATCTGAGTTATGATGATTTTGTTCTCTGTCTACTGTTTTTTGAGGAAACAATTTGACGCGAAATATTTGCGCTTCTTGCAGTTATCACAAGTTTTTCCTCAGGCCGGACAGTTATCTCTTCCCGCGAAAAGTAGCTTGCCACAAAACTGACACTCCGTCTTTGGTACCTTGCGTGCCTCCGGCACTACTCTGTACATACCACGCGATTCTGACGCATTCAACGTCTCCATGCGTTCTTCGGCTGCTTGCTCAACTCAGCAGATGTCGGCGCACTGCTGGAGTGGTAATTTTGGAATCTTCAACAGTCTTTTGGTCACCGTGGGGCCGCATAATCCAATCACTATCCGGTCCCGCACGAGACTCTTCCAGGCAAGTGCAAAAATTGCATTATCATACCGGTATTCTTAACGACAACACAAAAGAGTCAAAAGATTCATCAGGCTTTTTCTGTTCGTCGGTTGAAAACAAAACGTTCGTGTGTTTCGTTGCACTCGGCGAACGATACAGTTTGAGTTTAAGCATAACAATCGTCCAGTCACTTATGTCCTCATCGGAATCGTATAAAAACAGTGATGATGCGAAGCGCCGCAGGTCCAATGGTGCGACAAAATAGCGCAAGCTGGGTGGCCTTTGATTCGTTCTCTCCTGCAGACAGTGTCCGAAGATCTTCATACTGCGTTCGCCACAGCCTCTAGTTATGAGCCAACCGACCCGTGTATTCAAACACCAAGTGCGTCCGTGGGTGGATCTGTAGGTGGCTGTGCGGTCGCGTTTCTGGTATTGACATTTTCACATCAGTTTCCGTTGCCACTATGTCAGAAGTCATTTCTTCGGGAATAGTAATCAGTATATTGTTACGGCGTGCAGCAAGGAAATCCCAATCATTTCTAATTGTTGGGTGGTGAATAACGCCTCTTGTACCAACCAGATTGTTCGGTTCATAATGTGCCGAACAAAAGTCTATTGCTGACCAGTCAGATAGTGTCATAAGTGTGGTAAAACAAACATATCCAACACAAGTATGGTGTATGTTCCACTATCTTCACCCAGTCCAGTCATAAAGCAAAGAACACTCCCCCAATTCTACATGTGCGTTTTCGTCTTTAACTGTGCTGGTTCATCTTGCTCTCAGTTCATTTGTTATTCGTTTGTTTCCTCAGCTCCCCCCTATGCAACGAATGAACTAGTGATGATGCAATTATTCCAGTAAATACATTGGATATTGCTGAACACAACTGTGAAATCATCTTGAATAAAAATAATCCTTCCTTCCCCCTTTTTGTTACTTTTTCAGTATCCATTCGAACTCGCCGTTCCATTTCCATAATGTTCACCAATCAGGGGATAATGTTCAATGATTATCAGCTGGAACAGCAGTCATTTCGTGACCTAAATCGCCATGAGAAGAGTTTGGGGCTACTCACAGAGAAGTTCGTACAATTGTTGAAAGAAGCTCCTGATGGGATTCTGGATTTGAAGATGGTGAGTTAAGTGAGTGTACCATGTTTACTACTTTAGGCCGCCGACTTCTTGGCAGTGCGTCAGAAGCGTCGCATTTACGATATCACCAATGTGCTCGAAGGTATCGGGCTGATCGAGAAACGAACAAAGAACAGCATACAATGGAAGTGAGTTTACTCTTCTGCGCAGATCTGGCGAGCATTTTACGGTTATATCGCACGATGACACACACACGCTTGACACAGATAGCCTCAACTCACTAAGACTCATTAACATAAATTGTTTGACGTCGATACACCACACACGGCGGATGCACAAAATCACAAGACACTTGTCAAATACACATACTTCATGGAACACAAGGTACGAGGCCAGGTAGGCCCATGACACAGAACACAATTGCGGACGATGAGTGATACCTGCTGCCTCGCAGGATAACGACACAGCTGGCCACTTGAATCGAACCTATTAGACCAGTAAACGTACAGCGAAAATAGCCCTCGACTGGCCAGTAATTCGAACACAAGGCGCGAACTTCTATGATGCTAGCCCACCTGCTACCTAGAATGAGAAGCCAGACAGGGTACCATGCATTTATTGGTGACGACCAAAAAAGGTCAAACTGAGGTGTCAACTCTATCGTTTATAGCCTGTACGGGTGGTATTGCAAAAGTTTTGCGTGAACCAATCAGCGAAGTCACGTGAGAAGCGGAAAAACAACTAATGGAGGTTATCACGAAAATATGCAACTGGCGGGAGGAAGTTGAGTTGTGTACGGAAATGAAAATGCAAATTATTCAAAGCCGAACAGTTTTATGGGAAGGTGATGTCAAGGTTGAATTCTATGGGTTCGAATGTATATGAAAACTCGCCCGAACAGTTCCGAAGTGGTCATAACATGGCCATAAGGCCAAATGCGAGTTACTTGTCATTCTCCTTCAACGACTTGGTTTTTCTTTTTTATAACATACTTGCGCATAGGTGCAGTGATATACCCCATAGCCTCAAAGGCCCACTACATTATTAGAGATAACCAGCAGCCAGACCCTGAAACTTGGAGTCAAGAACCACAAAAGGTCCCAATAAGTCATCTGTAGACGACAGTGGAGATTACCGTTTACCACCGAAGTAACCGGTGATGGCGGGGATTCGAACCTCTAAATTCCAAGGTGGTAAGCAAACGCTTCAAACCACACGACCACCATCGATAATTGCGCTCGTTCCTCTTCAATTTCGTTATGAACGATCAGCTCCGAAGGGCCTTTAATGGTGATGCAAACGGTGGTATGAAACATCTACCGGGTGCCAGAGTTGTTGACCTAGATTATGTTGACGATGTCGCCTTGTTGAGAGACGACAGACGGTACGTTATTTTCTACTTATAATCGCTGATAAAGATCAAGACTCGATAGAATGGAAAATAAAGGATTGGCTCTTTATTCGTTGAGACGAGTGGATAAATTGACAGTCCGAGGCTGTGCCACATGGTTGGACGACACAGGCGCATCTTTTGAACCTTCTCCAATCAATTCGCACAGCAGCATTTGATACCATCACCACAATCAACTGCACAGCATACACTTTCTCATTTGTTCAACCAACTTTGCAACACCAATCTTTGTGAAAAATATGATGTTCCAACATTTCTTGACGTCCTAATATTCCGGTATTTTTGATCTGACTGGTTTGCGGCGGCACGGTTACAGGTTGTGCGTCGAGTCTAAAAGACTGTGGATTGCGGCTAGAAAACTGCGGACTCTGGCCAAAGCTCGATGGGAGAAGATGTAGTTTTGATGCTGGCCTTATTTCTCATATCCATGTTAACTTGGGATTTCCCTACACCGAAAATTGGGATGCAGTCCTCGTCACAGTAACTCCATTATTGTGCAAGTTATTGACCTTTTTTCATCGCCATGGCTCAAGAAAATCTTGTTGGCCATTCCATCACTATTTGTGAACGCTTGCGAGCTTTACTGCAGTGGTGTGAAAGTTACTGTGATTATATTAAGTGAACAGCGGGGTTTCCAGCTGTGAGATCAAATACTCAAAATACTTTTTCAACAGCCGCCCTCGCAGGTGTCGGTTGCTGTCGCAAACAACAGGGCGTGCACAACAACAAGCAGCGTTCGCGGGATTCCTGAACACTCACTGATATTGCTTATTAAATGCTTCCAATAATCTTCCGTGAACTACCTGAAGAGCAAAGACTCTCTACACATACACCTGACGCTTGTCAAAACAGAACGACATGCGAATTTCCTTTAGCACGAGACCAAATGACGTTTTCTATCGGATTGTAGAAGCGTGATAGGAAGTCGCGGGAAACCTCTCCCAAAGCAAGTTGCTAATCGGTTCGAGCTTGCAAGGCTGAATCGAGTAATCGATAAGCTGTCAGTTCACATAATGGTTGGTCCCATTCGTCAAACGAATAGCCATTTTCAGTCCGACGTAATTTGCGTCAAAGATCATTAAATTAAACTGGTCGGCGTTTTATCTACCTAATCGGTCTGCCACGGCGGAAATCTGACTGAACACCCGAGTTGGAGAGTATTCTATTTTAGCTTTGTTCAAATACAGCCGTTTGACGTGTTGCATATTCGTCTTTTGGTTTTCGTTTGTGCGCTGGGACGATTAAAGAAATGAGCAAAGGTTAGGTGTGCATATTTTTAAAAAATAAAAACCACGTAGTAAGACACGAGCATCACAACAGTAGGCGACCCAATGGTCGTGTTCGCCCGAAGGGGATGTTCGTTGTTAAGTGATTTCAGTGATAAAAGCAGTCGAGAGCGGGATAGTGTTTCGCTTGGAGAAGGTGACCGCTCTTCGGGAGTACGCCCTAAAAACCGAGTAAAATGAGAGGCCTTGGTAATTAAGTGATTTTGGGGCACAGTGGCCGATAGTGATTTTGTGAAATGGCCTCCCCGATGAATCAAGCACTCCTGGTTCGTGTGTGATGAAGGATAGTGTTCTTTCGTTGGTGGGAGCAGTGTAGCGAGCAGGTTGTTAGCGGCCATATTGTTGTTTGGTTAATGTAAGTGAAGTATCTTGTTGATGTATTTACCGAGCCTGTGTGCTCATGGAGTTTCATGTTTTCGTTTTTTCAGATCGAACCCACGCAACCCCCCGCGGAAGATCACTAGCGCTTGCGTAACACAATTATATCAGCATTTAGGGTACTGGGTCGATGTGGTTTTCGTGTTAGCGGTGAATTTTTTCCTGTAAAAAACTGCATTGAAATCCGCGGTTCATTTGTTTGTTCATCCGGAGACCAACAATTAGATAAAGCGTCATTTAGCACTCCTATCCCAGTTATCTGTAGCGTCGCATCCGTTCGTCTAATTTACACTTCGGACAATTGGATCTGCCTCCTGTACGACTCATGCATGACCGTTGCGGGTAGAAAACAAGCGTGTTATATCGCCATTTAAAGAATCATCTCTCGGCAGCACTGCTTAAATCTGGTGGCTCTATCGTATCAGCAATGTTGAAGTTAGGCGCAGATTGTTGCTTGTAGCAGACAGGTTAAATCACCCAACAAGGTCCATCAGGCTACAGTGCTTGGGACATCCCTCACGCATGCCCCAGCAATTGTTCGGCCTGCCATGAGCGCCAAAGTGGTTAGTCATTAGATAAGTAAAGCTGGCCAGTCTATGAAATGAAATAAAGAACTGAAGGCCCCGGTCGGTGTACGGGAGCGCGAAGGATGCAATGGTTGAGGCCCAGGAGATGTATAATCTCGATGTTTAAACAGTCATCCATGTCTAGACCTCACGACCAGTCGTACTCGTATACTTAGTTTTTCATGCTACATATTTGGTCCTAAAATGAAGTCCTTACTGGAAAATAGAAACCAGAACCGCATCATCCAGTGCATTTTGTATCACTGCTCGGACTGTACCTAAAACCGAATTATACGAATCACGAGTTTGTCCGTTGGAATGAATAACTGGTAATTCCAATACTTTTCTCCTGTTTCATATTAAATATAATGTGACAGTATAGCGTAAACATAACGTGTATGGTGAAGGTAAAGGAAGTACTGTCCCTGACTCATTCTTCTGAAAGCAATGTGTTCCGTTTTTTCCAGGTACACTACTCCCGAGGGTGTTTATTTCAAAAGTTCCGTATCATTCACCAACGGGCAGAAAACGACCAATATCAATTATGTGCCATGCGAAATGTTGTGAAATGGGGAACTTCCCGTGATAAGCTTCCATTTCAATCCATATGAAGTAGACAGTATTCCACTGTCGTCAAGATCGGTACCACAACTGACGTATTGGGACCTTATGTGATTCTCCGCTCCAAGTGTCAGGGTCTGGTTGCCGTTTATCGCCAATTGTGCAATGGGCCTTCGTAGCTCTGGGGTATACCCCTTCCGCTGCACTCATGCGCAAGCATATAATAATAA
This sequence comes from Fasciola hepatica, assembly GCA_948099385.1. Lineage (NCBI taxonomy): Eukaryota > Metazoa > Platyhelminthes > Trematoda > Plagiorchiida > Fasciolidae > Fasciola > Fasciola hepatica. The sequence continues at coordinate 3,809,812 of CANUEZ040000076.1, forward strand.
AAAAAATCGTATGGCTCTTAGGAGCACCTAATTTGAGCAAAACTTCCCCGTAGAAGATTTACTTCCACTTAATAGTTATATAAAACAGTTCACTTATGAACGTGGATGTGCGTGCATTTATTGTACACATTGCCTTCTCCTCATTCTTTACTTATCACACATATGTCAGAGGAGGAAGCGCAGCCACAAATGGGCCGGATATACAAGCACGCGTGGATGAGCTTCAAGCAGAAGTTGAATACTTGGAAAATTTAGAGAAGAAAGTAGATGAACACAAGTCCAAGGTTTTACAGTCCCTGAAAAATGTTCAAGAAGATTTGGACAATCTTCAATACGCTTATGTGACACATCAAGATCTGATCAATATCTTCCAAGATCGTACCATGCTTGTCATTCGTGCCCCGCCGGGAACTCGCCTCGAAGCACCGGTCCCTGAGAACCCTGGTGAACAACCTGTGCAGTCTCTGTTCTCATTAAAGCGTTCATACAAGGTTAGTTTGATTACGTGCGTTTTACTGGTTTGTTGTTCAAGAATATTTCACTAACGAGCTCGCTGTATTTGGATCTCCATCAAATATCCACTGTTACTGTTGTGCTCATGGCCGTTGTTGGCGGAGTCAAACAAAGTTCTGAACCTGGGTACGGGGTTTCTAACCACGGCACCGCCGGTCAGCAGTTGAAAAGCTCCATCATGTGGTGTATGAGTTCAATAAACCGTTGAGAGCCAGCCCGGATAACCTTGTGGTTGAGTTGTTTCATTCACATTCGTTCACTCCCAGTTCGACTCCCATTGGGCCTCGGAGACTGGGCACTGCTGATGATTCCTAACAAATATGAAACAGCGGTAGTGTTTGAAGGTTCACACTGCATAGTGAATGATATGTAAAGGCATATTCATTGTCTCACGGTTTAATACCACGCCCAGATAATCAGGGCTTTGTGTCGTTCTTCACTCCAGGTCTAGCAGTCGTATTTATCGGCTCTGTCCAGCAGTATTGTATACATTATACATATTAGTATACATTTTGCTGATTCTGTATGATATATATATATATATATATATATATATATATATATATATATATATATATACTGAGCAAAATACGGCACGAAAGATTCAAATTTCTAGGGCTCTGTGATTCTACTTTGGTCCGCTTTATAGCGATGCCGCGAAAATTCAGTTTTAGGGGATCTTTTCATCGTTATCGTAATAACAATATCGGCGATATATATATATATATATATATATATATATATATATATATATATATATATATAGTGTTCACTAGAATCTAATTTGAATCGTCTGGAGGGTGAACGGATACTCTTCATTGAAGAGCCCACAAATGAATCAGAACTGTGATTTCTCATAGTTATTCGTGTCTTCTATTCATTCTGCGCTCATATAGACGATACTTTTATGTATCAACCAAAACCAGAGTACAGAAGTGTGAGGTTAATGGTTGAATGAACTGAGCCGAACAAGCCGCCGTTATGTGCTCGAAAGCAGTTCATGCAAGCACTGAAACTTCCTTATCTCACCCCTTACCCCCAAACACGACACAAATCTACTGACCAGACTAATGACATTAACGCCACCCACTCACTGTTTAGAGATGGATTTAGGTCGCGCGTGTAAAACTCGGTCTATCCTCTGTTTTTATTTCCGTCCCATAGCCCCGTCTTTTGTTTTGCTCACTTAACTCTGTTCATATAAAATGTGATGTAATGGCATGATTATGAATCACTCAAAAGGAACTTGTTCGCCACATTGTGTTGCTCTTCATTGAAATTTTACTTCCTGTTTGCAACTTGCCTAATTACACTTTTTTGTTGCTCAACAACTGGACTAGTTTTCCCACCACGGCATCACACCTGTCCGTTCATCACTTCTTGCGACTAATTCCCATGCATTAAATGGGTTTGTTTGGCTAACTGACATGAGTTGGTATGCTCGATATAAAATTACCCTCAAAATCCCAGAATATAACAGTAGAAATGCGATCAAAATGTCTGCGTACAAGACACGCTCATGACGTTTTTTTCAAAATTCCTCAGTAAATCTGCCTCACACATCATTATCAGTTTGTGCGCTCAGTACTGCTGGCGGCAAACTGTATTGAAACATCAACTGACTGTTCAGGCAGAAGCTATGAAGGTGAGTGAGATGATAACGCGAAAGTTATTTATCCGCTATGAATCGCCATCTGTCTAACTCGAGAAAACTGCGCACGTGTGAGGGTCGGTCGACATTTCATAGATCTGATTAACACCGTTTGTCAAAGGAGGAAGCGCTTACCGCATCTCACTGAGCAATTTTTTTAAATCTGAAAACTACCTTCGACTGAGTCGCTTTCTCTATTCTGGCGGTATTTCTCACTTCGGTGTGTGTCATTTATATTAAATTCTTTCATTGAGTCTTGGCACATGAATGAACGAAGCCCTTTTCCGATTATAACAATGTTTCGTTCGAGTTTGCTACACAGTATTCGCTGTTCCTTGTCTATTACTACCATAACCAATATTATCTCGAAAGTCGCGATTTTCCAAATCAGAGTTGTTTTGAGATTTTTGTTTCCAGACCGATCGTATCTTGTTACATATATCGTTTGTAAATCATACATCTCAGTCCTATAAATTTTACTGTTTTAACCGCGAGGATGATGTTACCAAATACGAACTTGTTCGCTATTCATTTTTTGTCTGTATGATGGAATGGGATTTTTAATTGAAATCCTATCCTTATCTGAAACCAGGGTGTCGCACGAAAAAATGAGCACTACAAATGTATCCGAACATAACTTGCTCCGGAAGCAAAATTAATACACCTAGTGAAAATCCATTTGTGGACTCATTTATTAGGTGGTCAGGGTTCAGTTGCCCAAAAATATCAGTGAATACAAATCGTAAATTTTCAGGATCACCTGGGAAGTCGAAGTGAAATGTATGGGCAAAAATCTAGTAAATAGAGACGAGTACTTCAACCGTCACTTGTGCGTCGACTCGACTTTGTATGAAACGCTGTAATTCCGAAAACGGAAGAATCTTGTGCTCAGGGCCAATTGCTGATTAAACGACTCTTTCCTAACGGCTTACGTTAGTTATGTCGTAAATGCCTCTTGATGGACTTTTTTGTATGGTTAGACGATGTTTGAGAGTGCCATCTTCACGACGACAAATGTTACCCAGTGGACACGGTTGTTTAGGATGTGCCACGGTTACCGAATAAGACTAACGAGATCAGCGTACTCAGCAACTGGTTTACTGGTCGAAGTGACCGTGCATCATGATCCGAAGTTTAATACCTGCTTCTTTTTGCCCAATGATTTTTAAACAATTCATTTTCTTATGACGGTTAGCAGCGAAACCCAGATCATCCTGGTGCGAGGTTGACTGTTGTCCCAATTGGGCGTTCTGGCCTAGCAAATCGTTTTTCTCGCCTCCACATGGTAGTTGACATCGAAGTTCCAGCCTCACACTAAATAGCGTCACATTTTCCCACCCAACAAAGCGCACTGGTGTATAATATGGAAGAAAGGATTTCAGGTAAGTGAAGCTGCCGTTGTGATCGAAGGCATGAACCTCGTTCCCATGTGATGCACAGTTTACTCGTCTTTACCTTTGGCGGCTGATCGTCTCTCTTACGACTGAGCATCAACTCGTACCAATCAGATTGGATCGAGTCCGTTAATGGAAGTTGTTTTCACTAAGGAGACAAGCTTAGATGAGTGTTTTCCTTAGCTCATAATTACACTGTTACAATTTGTATCACGTGAAATCCAAGGGGTAGACAATTGACCTATAGATAATGTCATGTGTGCTTGTGTGGTAAGAGGCAGTTATAATACCATCCCGCCTGGAGGTGTTGTATAGCAGTTGTGACGCTATGACTCAGCGTGCTAAAAAGTCTAACGTCTCGGTGCGATGTGTGTCGCTGTGATTGCATGCCATGGGAGGTTGAGAGCGTTCATTAGCTTCTTGTGCACAGAAAGTGCGGTAAGGCTTTCAGCCCATTGACCTCGGTGACAGCTAGAATGCGTATACCGACCTGTTTCATTGGGTTTCGGACGAGGTAAAGTATCCTAAATGCTTGATTATAATCTACTCGATGACCATTACCTGCCTACCGAAGATTGCATCTGAACTGGTTTCGGATCCAACTTGATTGGACCAGTGCGTGTGATGCTGTTTCATGCGGAGGGGATAATTTCCATACCGTACGAAACCGTCTTGTGTGCCGAAAACACACCTTAATAAGTGAACTACCACCGAGGCGATCAGTGTCGGCAATTCACTGGTGAGGTTTTGAATAAATGCCTTAGCTCTGAGGCGTTAAGGTAGCTTTCACGGCGCTCTTTGGGCGCCCTGGATGGAAAATGGACAAACAAGTTTTACTTCGTTTTTCTGTATTCCGAAATAGATTCTTGCTTATTAATATCAACTAAAGTTACGGTACTCGAGCATGGTTGATGGTCGTTCGAACCGGTCTGTTTTATGTTCTCCTGCACTAAATTCTCCATGCGTTTTTGACGTCGAAAATATGGTGATCTTTTATTTACCATAACTCTGCACAATTTATCTAAAAGGGGTTCGCGACCAATAAAACACTATAAAGTAGGCACGGGACTGCTTCGTACTATGGAGGTCAGGTTTTTAGTCTTATGGACACCATACTTCACTGTTTTTGTTTTAATCGTTTGTCAGCTGTGTGGACTCGGATGCTGCGTTTGCTCTCACCAATGAAATTGGAACCATCAATTAATTCACCAAAAACAGGGTTTGTGATGTAATTAAATTTCAGTTGATTGTTTCTGCCACGGATGATTAGTTCGTAATTCATTCACCTATGCCAATCGAATCATTTTGATCCAAACCACTCTGTCCGCTCGTTATTTCATTCTATCCAGGTTCAGGTGAAGAGCTACACTACACCTATCCATGTGTTGTTGGTCAATCAGGAGGAGGGAAACGATCGTGCCCGTGTCCTGCCAGTGACTGGAGTCGCTGACACATTAAGTCGCCGGTCAACAGTCAGTGGGAACATGATTTCAGGTGGGCTAAACAGACACTTTGGATGGATTTTTGTACAAATAATTAGTTACTTCTAAGCCTTTATTTGTCGTTGTCTGCGTCCGTTGTGGAGAAATTCATCAGATTCCTTTCCATGCGTTATTCAGCGTATGCTATCATCATCGTGCAGCAGTGAACAGCAGATTGAGCCCCGCTGACCACTGTCTTTCTCATTGTGTTGCATTTAGAATTAGAAAAAATGAATATACAAGGTGGACAGGGGGTAGAATTACAGTGTTGGGGAAGGGAAACAACACTCGAGTAGCCAACACATGGAATACACAGTCTAACTGTACAAACACGCATTGATCAATCATTCTGGTTCGACAGAAAATGACAACACGATGGCCACTGTTCACGGTTTGGTACGATATCTGTCAGTCTCTCCAACCAACTGGTTGACGGATCTTTTTGGCCTCAAATTCGAAGATGTGAGGCACCTACTTTTCCTAATTTCGCTGTGCATGTTCTCATTCCTCGTTGACCTCCACGTGGTTTCTTTCACTTCCTGGGAGGAACGTAAAACAGGGAACGGTACGGTTGATGTGTGCCTGCCATATGTAACACATGCCCCAACCAACGAAGTCTATTAATCTGGATACGCGGTGCTAGAATATTCTCTGTACTGGTACCCAATAATGCATTTATGACCTCAGCATTGTTCACTCGGTCATTCCATCCTATCTTAGCGATACTACGCAAACATCGATTGTCGAAAACCTCAAGACGACGAATATCTTCAGCACGCAGACCCCAAGTCTGGCAACGATACAACAAAACTGAACGCACCGTGGCACAGTATACACGACCTTTCAACGTCAGTGAAATATCAGGTCGCCGCCACAAGTGCTTCAGTCCAGCGTACGCCACTCGAGCTCTGGATAAACGCGTCCTCATCTCTACTACTGTGCTCCCATCCGTCATCAGGCTGCTGCCGAGGTAACTGAAGAAGTCGACAATGGCCACCACCTCCCCATCAAGCATCAAGCTCGGAACCGTTGACGTCCAGTCCTGCAACATCACTTTACACTCAGAAGGTGCAAAGCGCATGCCGAATAAAGCTACAGGTTTTGCGAGTCTATCTACTGCACGCTGAGCATGTTCCGTACATTCGAACAAGCAGACAAGGCGGCCGGCGTAATCTGGGACACATCGCTTTTCACTATTTCCAAGTTGAATGCTCACATCCTGAAGAGTTCGCAAGGCATTCTCCATTATCTCATCTATGGCGAAGTCGAACACCAATGGCAAAATGGGACATCCTTGTCTACCACCGCTGGTTGTTTCGAACGCACTGGATAGTTCACCATAAACCCTAACTCGGCCAAAAGCATAGTGTGAAAATGTATAGTCTGCATGGGGTCCCGATCTTCAGCCCACACATTTTTCCATTTGCCGTCTACTGGTTGCACTACAGGACCTCACAGTGGTGTTCAAGTAATTCCCGCGATCACCTGTTGGGTTGCTATTGACATATAGTTTCTCATAGTTCTGTTGTAAGTTATGATCGTCTTGACAGGATTCTACCAGCGTTCGAATGGAGCACATTAGCTGATTGCGTGAGCCTTGTTGGCGTTGGCCGCTTGATACTCAGCTACGTACTGTGGCCGATCGTGAGTGCAAACTATACCGGGGCTCCGTAAGCTTCGCGCATTTGAGCGATTTGGACAGCCTTCAAATCTCAGTTTATGGAACTGACAAGAGCTTTGGTTCTTCATTGTTGACATACTCACCACTAAAAAGTCTCTCCGACACTGCTTCTGCAAAATAGCCATGGATTTTTGCGAAGTGCTGTGAATGTGACGCTGAATTTGAAACTTCTCGAAGGTGCCTGTCGCAGTATAATCTGACCTAAATAGTCTTATTCTGTAATAATATTGATTAGATGAGATCCTGTTAATGGTAAGGAAATAAAACATATATTCGAACTACTTGTTGAATACTTCCGCCATGTACGCCCGTTGGGTCTGAATGAAACTTCAAGACCTCATTTGAGCTCCAGCTGTGATCACAATAACATGAACGGCAAAAACAATAGAAATGATCCCGTGTTAGAATATATATATATATATATATATATATATATATATATATATATATATATATATATTCCCGCACTTCTTTGATGCTTTTTTGTCATTTTGGACGATGAACTACATTTAAGGTGGTGCCCTTATTTGTGTTGTATTACATTGCTGCCTACGCAGTCTTCACATTTTTGGCGAGTAAAGTTCTAGTTCTGGGTTAAATCTCATCCGACGCTATTGGATTGGTTAATTTTAGGCACTTTTCTTATGACCAGAGACTAATGTAGGTCATGTACAATAGATTTCATTTATCCATTGTCATTCATTGAACAAGATGAAATAGTGCTCTTGGTGCACTGGAGCTAGATTTTTATTTCATGCCCAAACGTGAATACGGTAGAAGTTTCAGACTCCAGAACTGCAAGTGTCCACTTTATTTTGTAGCGATGAAGAATATGATTCCGTTTTAGTAAAGTGGGTGTCACCGGTGCTACCCACCACGTAATTGACTGATACAACTGATTAGCCGGTAAAGGACTCCAATATCGTTGACATAGTAATATGAAAGGTGAGTTCTGTAGTTTGTGTGTGATTGTTGTAGTACGGCTTCGATCTTTGATAGAGGGATATCAGGAATCACTTGAAGCACCCGAGCAAGTTACTTTTGTTGGCATCGACCAGCACTTAGTAACACTTGCCTTCGCTAGGGTTAGGGTCAGGAGTCTGGCTGACCTTGAAAGATTCAGAGTGGGCTAGGTATATCACACTGATTCATCTGTTTGAATTGATCTTATGAACGCTATCCACCAGTTAACCTATAGAACAAAATAAAGATGGTTTTTTGTTAAATTCGTTCTTGGTAATGATGAAAACCTTAAATGAAATTCAACCATAGTAACTGAGACCTGTTTCAGTACATACTTACTAGCCCATTTTATTATACTCAATGCGCTGTGTGGAGTCATCCAAAGGAAGAGAACACCGATCCAGAGAATATTGTCCTGGTATTGCTGTTTCGCCGTATTTCTGTTATCTCAAATTATTTTACGCCTCCTTCCGATGAGTTTATACTTCGCCTGTATCGATAGATCGAGATGGTCATTTCTCTTCTTTTTCACGGAATTCTTATGATGCATTTACTCCATATTAGGCGTAAAATAAACGCCGATTTGATCCCTTCGCTTTTCCCTATTTACTTCTTTTTCCAGAGGAAAACGCTCTTGTCAGTCCATTACTGCCTCTAAGTCCTCCACCAAACGAATGCGATTTTAGTTATAACCTTGATGACACTGAGGGCGCTTGCGACCTGTTTGATGTACCCATTGTTGTTCCAAGCGCCAGTTCCAGTAACTGAGTCCCCGATTTCCAGACCCATGTATTTATTCTCATTTTGTGAAATCTAATAAATGTATTTTATGTCAAAAATCTATCGTGCTAAGTTATTCGAGTCAACCGTCGCCGTCGCTCATCACGAAAATCTAACCACTGCTTCTGGGAAATCTTAATCTGTCAGGCCATCACCACTGAACTACCGCCACTAGGAATTCAGTCCACCAGAACGAGCATCTGCGTAATTATATCTGTTCGGCAAACGAGTCTTTTCTGTCGACTCAACTGAGAGTTTCATTGGTTATTGCTTCCAAATGCTTTTGGGAGCTGACAGTGTCTTCTCTTTGACGTCATAGTGACACTGTTTACCGATCACAAGGGCGCCATACTTGGTTCATTCATGTGCGTCCTCATATTCACGCAGACACATCTCTCTTGAATGCTTATTTGACAATTTGGTGTTTTAAAAATTACTCCTGGCTTCGTCCCAAGCACCTCTCTAATGGCGAGAGGTAAAATTTCTCCGGTGTAAATTTGGGTAATACGCAACAACAAAAAAAAACGGATCGAGAAACCTAGATGGATTCAGAACTTAGTAAGAGAATAAAGTACGGAACTTGGTAGTTATCTTTCTTTCTATTATATAATGATGGTACGATTTATGGGACGGGGTCGCTGCCATCTGGGGAAAGTGACCATTAGCGGTAGGAATCAAACCCGGGATAGCAGGGTATAAAGTTCACCTCAATGACCGTTCACAATTAGCACCGATATGAAAAAGGCAGCAGTCATTTGTCAGATAGCGACTCGAACTCGAAGAGTGTGATACTCAGTTTGCATTAGACGAATGGGGAAAGGGGTCGCATCAATACGAACAAAGCAGCTTCACTTAAGTGCGTTTGGTCGTTATCCACATTGAGCACTGTATCCAGAGTCCGAAAGCGCCGAGCTACAGTGAATCAACTACTCAGATAAAGATATTTTTTCACGATTCTCGGAAGAAAAAAACTAGTTTCTGGTTGTCTCGTCCTACCCATTTCCAAGTTTTTCGCCTCATCATTATCGAAAACCGAATGGTAATAAAATTGGAACCGTAATTTGGAATGTACATATAATGTCCCCAACTTCTTATCTGTATGCATTTTGTTGTACCTAGTGCCCTCCCCCTCATTGTCTACCTTTTTTCTTTCGGTCTCTTTTGCCAACGAACAGAGGACAGATATAAGGTTTGGAGATATTTAGGCTCAAGCCTCGTACCCTTTAATTACTTCAAGACTTCTGTCTTCCTGCAAGGATTGCTTTAGAAGGCTGGTAATCGTCTCTGGTTTCCTTATTATGGCTAACTGCCTAAGGCATGCATATCAGTGAGTGGGAATCACAGTTATTTGTCTTGATGCCCGCTGAAGTCATTTTGTCGAATTTGACTGAGTCTTGCCCAGCTGAGAACGGTGAGATGTGTCTGTTCAAGAAGTCTTCGGAGGCGTAGTTTTGTGTGTGCGAATTCGCTCTCGTAAAAGTCTGCACGAAGTTTTTTTTCCGTATATCTCTGTAAAAGTTGAGTCAGTTCAGTTCATTCAACCGCTAACCCCGCGTTTGCGCTGTTTTTGGTTCCTACCTTGCACCATCGACCAGTTGATGGCAGAATGAATAGAGACGTAAAGTTGGAAACGAGGTAAGAAACGGGAATCATGAAGAGAAAAGGAGACCGAGTGCAACTATGCCACTGTCTGCGACGCCTTTGCATATCGCCTAATTTCTCCAGCCACCTGGTAGGTTGGTCTCGTGGGCACCAACCCGAGTCTTACGTCCTACTTGGCCAAAGCCACTGGTCAAGGTTTTCATACTTTTCTGCCATGTCATGGACTGACCACCTTGACCCAATCCTTAGCCAATATCTACCTCAGAGAACAGCGTGCGTGGAGGAAGTCTATTGTTTGGCATGCTTAAAACAAGTCCCAGCCATCTTAACTTGTTTTGATTCAGTATTTGTTCCGTTGACTGACCACTGGTTCCCAAAACCCTACGCTTAGCTTCACCATTCTTGATACGATGTTCCCACCATTTTCGAGTAGTTCTGCGGAGAAGTCGATGCTCAAACACCGAGACTTCGTCTGTCTTCTGCCCTCAACGTCCATGTTTCTAAGTTGCATCAAAGAATGGGTCTGGCCCCCGCAATTTATTGTTCAAACCCTAAGTTCGGTCGAATTCCAGTTTTTACTACTGAAACGCCTGTCAGCAGCCAAAATACCGGCAACGGTCATGGAATGGGGGGAAATCCAACGGAGTGTACTCATGATCGCCTGATCAGTGGCACTGTTGGTTCATTCTGGCTGCTACGAATGCTTTTGAAATGGACAACCGAATGGACTGAGAGGCCCATACCGTCATGGTAGATTGTGGTGTTTGTGCATTTGTTCGCTAATTTCACCCAATTGGCTGCAAGCTGCAGTATGCACGGAGCCAATTAGCGTTTCCTATCAGTTCAGTTTTGTCCCACCAAACATTCACCATGCATGGGTGCAGTGGCTTTGGTTGTTATCTCTGAGCAGCAACCTTGATCGTAAATGATGAAATAACAAGAGTATGAAAAGAATAAGAAGAGGACTACATCAGTAGTATGACTGCCCTAATGAAAGTTTGCAAGTGCAAGAGGGCCACTGATCGCTACACTTAGCCATACTTCCCAGTGTGTGCAACCACTGAGTGGGGCGTCTTGTTGCATCCCACTCAGAAGTTGTGCGTGGTTATGTCCATTGGTTGGGCGTTTCATACATTCCTTCCATGTTAGAAAATAACGTAATGGATCCCAGTTCATTCTAACCGTAAATTGCCCAAAAACCTAAATGTTAGATGCATATATCATTACTGTTTTCCATTCCAAGACCACGTTTACACCGGATGTGTCATTCTTTTGGTTATTCATCCAGTTTATTGACATGACATATGGGATGTTTTCGGAACGTATTCCAAACTCTAGAATTGCGGGCAAGTGGATCAGATTCTTCATCAATATATCTGGCCTTCTCCCAGTTGCTGCGCTTTCGTCCTTTTCCACGCACCTAAGTCTACGACCACGGGTCTGATTCATCCGTAGCCGTTATTAAGTGCACATATATCATAACTATTCGTGGTCTTTCCCTTAACTCTTCCCAGTGTTCTGAACGTATCCTTACCCTGTCTCATGTTTCTCGAATGATCATTATACTCCGAGAGCCGATAATTTACAAAGATTTGAAATTATGAGGCACCTGTGATTATTAAGATACTATCAAGGCAGGACTTTAGCTTCATTTCGACGTATTCATGTGGTTATTCATACATTTTCCAAACCAAATGATCTGGGTGATATTAGATTTGCGCGTGAATTCCCATGAAAACGTGGTTGATGTCACATTATTATTCGCTTGAAGTTAAAACGGCTTAGCCTCAATGTAAAATGATATAGTGACGTTTATCCTGGCATAATAATATGTTGTCGCTCTTCCACAGTAAGAGGAAAAATAAGCCACTCTTTCACCGTAATATTAGTGAGTCACACCCCATTTTTGCACTGCCAGTCTTCACCACTCACCCGACCACCTAGCTGATATTGGTAATGCAGCCGAGTCAGTCAATACCGTACCGCTGAGCACATCCACGTTTAACTGTAACTGGTTTCCTGATTATGCTTACACGCGCTGTTATGCTCTAAGGTCTTCCATGGCTAGTGACATGTGATCTGGGTTTAGTCGGTTATCAGTAGAATATCTCACTTTTCTGTGTGTTGTAGTCAGCACACACATGCTCCTACACGCACGTTACATTCGTGCCACCTCCGCCATGACACGCTAAGCCTTGGTAAATCGGAATAGCATGCTTTCGACATCACTGCCATTGTAGGATTTTCTGAAATTATAAAAGCTCATCGAAAGTACCATTCATCGCTTACATGTTTCTTTAATAAACCACAATAGTTCCACTGGGCTTGGCTGAAGTTAGGTAAGACGGAATAAGAACAAGGACGACGGTAGCCATTGTCCTCGGGTTTTCACGGACTTGAGACTTCGCGTGATGCTAAGCTTTTGGTCATTCTCTACCATGGTGAGTGACCGGGATCGGATTCGTATCGAATATTGGTGAAGTTAACGGCCAAATCTAGAGTAGCGGGACTGACACTCCTTGAATGAAAGCTGGGTGACTGAATGAGTGCACATGTACAGAGACTAGGAACGACAGCGGAATTCCGTACGGTTGATTACCGATTGTGATGCGGTTATTGATTGCGTGTGTGTGTGGGGCAAGGAAAATAAGTTGCTCTCGAGCGCAGTAGTATTAAGCTTCGGTTTGTCTCGTTATCGGAAATGAGCTGTACGCCCTGACCGACTCGACTAACCCAGACACCTTCACTCCCTCTGCATCAAAATTTCCCATGTTACTTAAGTCAGCCACGGTAGTTCCATTGTTCCAGAAATGTCGCGAGACGCAAGCATTTCGTTTACTGTTGTCAACCGCGAACGTGAAACATGTCAGTATGTATGGGGTAGAGTAGGGAGGTAAATGTAACCGTAAAGTGGGCTTGATCTAAAATTTTTACAGTGCGTACGTTGGGGAGAGTGAGAACTGTTGGGTTAATACCGCGGTAAGCAAACACTTTGTGTCAGACGTCTTTACGCACAGAGCGCTGGCTAATGCATCATGATAAGAATCGCTTTGCTGAACGCTACGAACTTCGGCGTGGGATTGCGCAACAATGCTTCGAAACATTGGGCGAGTCAACCTTGTGACCTGATGCAATGGTGTGTCTTGCAATCGAAGAAGCTGTCAGTTCCATGTCATTGTCTATTGCCCCAGCGGGTTGTGCCATCAATTTTGACAGCCATTTTTGGTGTGTTCTGACTCTCTTTGAGTCGAGCAGCTATCCATCTTGCCAATTTATACGTCATAGCAGCTGCAAGTGAATCGGTAGACAACACGTGAGACACTGAGATCAACAAAACTGTTTGAGTTATTTGGAAATCAACCTTGTGGGTCGTCTGCAGCAAACGCAACTGTGCCATTGTGTATGTGTCGCGGTTGTCATCTTCATTCGTACTTTTACCACGTTTATTGTTTAACTGAACGCTGACTGCCAAGCGCGGTTGCCATTTGACCATTGCTCTTGCGCACGCTCCCAAATACACGCTAATCACTATCTCTCCCAATCGTCTTCTCGTTCTCACGGGTCGTGGAGAATACTGTTCTGGTTAACATATTCGTGCAGTGCCGCACATTAGAGTAACGTGCAGGTGGTCCACGCAGTACAAAGGACCGAAACACATGTTTACTAAGGAAACCGCGAAGTAAGGTCTAATCAACCTTACATATGTACCTTACGGCTATCTAGGATTTCGATTTATTCGATTAAACAACTGGTCGCCTTTAGAATGTAAGGTGATAAAAACTTGCTTTTCTCGACTTGCATTGTTTTCTCGCCTACCAGTTTCGGCTTCTGATGTTGTTTGACAATTGTTTTAGACAACCGTTGGTCAGCAGCGTTTTTTATGAACCCTTCTTCGCTTTGCAGCTGATTTTCTGTAGTCTGTTGAAGAAGATTCTGACCAATTCACGTTTGTAGGCCACCGGAGGCGAACTGAAGAATTGCAAGTGACGTCCACTCCACGTTGCCTTCCGGGGGATTCTACTCCACATCTTCACCAACACACGACACGAACCCCATCCTACAACTTGTCTATTGGAGAATCAAGGCATTTTGGAGCGATCAACAGCCTAGCTTCATATCATTTTCAAATACCATGACTACGGCTTTGACTACTTGGGTGTCACATCCGTCATTTCGTTTCACCGAACCTGGCAACAGACATCAGTGGATCAGTGTGAATAGTTGGCAAACGGTAACGTGTGTGTTTGTGTGTGCGGCACATGCACGTGTGCGCTAACTGCAACACACAGAGGCCAGATATTCCATGCGTGGTCATCGACTAACTGGTGCGTGGCGAAGACAGAAACTAAGTGAGAAAACTAGGAGATGGGGGTGTTGGTGACTCGCCAATACTGGAATGGTCTTATATAATATTCCACGAATGATTTTGGGATGATGGTTAAGGAACTACATGCCCGTTCTCTTAGTGCGGTGGCATGAGACAAAAGTAAATAGTATGTCTGTCAGGTCCTCATAACGTGCAACCCAGTCATTAACTGGACGGTAAAAGTATTTGAGTTTGCGACGGCTGCTTACGCGCAGGTATCAGACAGCTTTTAAAATGTTGTTGGTTTCTGTTGAACCTATTAACTAGGAGGTTCATAAATATGTTAAGTGGGATGTACAGTTTCGTGCTGGTAAAAACATTTGTAACTGAATAAGTATTTGACAGGTGAAAACTGTTGCAATCTATTCGGCCAAGGACGATCACGATTCCATGTCCGCACCGGACGGTATTCATAGTGCATTAAAAAACGATGCGCCATCTGGTGCGGTAAACGAGAAAAATGTCATTTCAGTAACGGTGCTGTCCGTTGAAAAATTATAACCGGTCGACTTTTCGGTAACTGCGATTGACGTTTCTCACGCAATGTGACAGCCATCTTCGTTCATGCTCTTAACACGATTATTGACTGTCAAACGCGGTTGCCATTTGACCGTTGGCCATTCATATCTCGATTATAGGAATCAGAATACATTTTTATAAGTAGAGACAACACGAGAGGGTTATGGGAGGCACTAGAAGGTCCTCAGTGCAAAGTGCTTCATTTTGGCAAGGAGATATTATGAGAGCACCGACTTTCGTGGCTTGAATCGCAGTCAACAGATATGCTAAGAAAAACCGAATGTTGCCAACCATCATCATCATCATCGTGCAGCGTTAAACAGTGGGGCTCGCTCCACTGACCACTGCCTTTCCCACCATGTTGCACGCCGAATCAGAAAGTATGAATATACAAGGTGGACAGGGAGTGGACCTACAGTGATGGGAAGGGGAAAGAATGCCCCAGTAGCCAACACACAGAGTACACAGTCTAACTGCACAAACACACATCGATCAGTCATTCTGATTCGATAGAAAGTGACAACACGATCGTCACTGTTCGCGGTTCGCAGCCATATCCTTCAGTGTCTCCAGCCAACTAACTGACGGATCTTTTGGATCCCTAAGTCTGCTGTACATTTTCTCATTCATCGCTGCCACGTCATCTGTTGACCTCCACGTGGTTTCTTCTACTTCGTAGGACGAACGGAAAATAGGACACGGTACAGTAGACGTGTGTTTGCCATATGTAATGCATGCCCCAACCAACGAAGTCTACTAAGTTGGATACTCTAGAACAAAACGTTCTCCGGATTAGTGCCCAATACTAGCTTCCTGACCTCATCATTATTTACTCGGATATTCCACCCGATCTTAGCGATACTACGTAAACATCGATTGTCGAAAACCTCAAGACGACGAATATCTTCAGCACGCAGACCCCAAGTCTGGCAACGATACAACAAAACTGAACGCACCGTGGCACAGTATACACGACCTTTCAACGTCAGTGAAATATCAGGTCGCCGCCACAAGTGCTTCAGTCCAGCGTACGCCTCTCGAGCCTTGGACATACGCGTGCTCACCTTTACTACTGTGCTCCCATCCGTCGTCACGCTGCTGCTGAGGTAGGTGAAGTGGTCGACAACTGACAGCACCTCCCCATCAAGCATCAAGCTCCGAATCGTTGACGTCCAGTCTTGTAACATCACCTTGCACTTTCAAGGTGCAAAGCGCATGTCGAATACAGCTACAGCTCTGTGAGTCTATCTAGTGCACGCTGAGCATGTTCCGTGGATTCGAACAAGCAGACAACGTCGTTCGCGTAATCTAGGTCACACAGCTTTCCACTATTTCCTAGTTCGACGCCTACATCCTGAAGATTTTGCAGCGCACTCTCCATTATTTCGTCCATGACGAAGTTGAACAGGAAAGGAGACATGGGACATCCCTGTCGAACATCACTGGTCGTTTCGAACCGACCGGATAGTTCACCGTAAACTCTGAAGCGGCCAGAAGTATGAGAATACAATGATCTTACTAAGTTCACGAACTTCTGGGACATACCTTTTCGATGAAGAGTACTGAAAAGCGATGCTCGATCAAGTGAATCGAAGGCGCCTTTCAGGTCTAAGAAAACCATTATTATCGGTCGGCGGTGCGTGTGACGCATTTCAAGTAGTCGGCGAAGAGTAAAAATCTGGTCGATGCATCCTCGACCTAGGCGGAATCCAACCTGCTGTTCGCGGGCATTCCTCTCGCGAGTGGGCGTAGGACGGTGCAGTAGAATCGAGGCTAACACTTTGGTGACTATATGAATTAAACTAATCCCAAGATGATAACTACATTTACTGCGTATTCTTTTCTTGAAGATGGGAACAATCAACGACTCACTCCATAATAACGGAATACGCTCCGCGTTCCAAATGTCACGGAGCAAAGCGGTAAGTGATTTTATCGAAACATTCCCACACAGTTTGAAAAGAACTGGAGGAAGTTCGTCGGGACCTGCCGCTTTCCCCCGCCTTAGTAATCGAATACATGACTCTACTTCTACTTCTGATGGGGGCTCATGTGATACCACCCAAGGAGTCGCAGTTGTTGACACGGGAGTAACTACACTAGCGTGCGGCCAGCTAAACTGTTCCTTGAAGTATTCGGCTCAACGGTCAAGCCTTTGCTCTTTGCCATGAATGGGCTCTCCATTTCTATCGCACATCGTTTCACTGAGATGGGCGCGCCGTCCACCGGTGTCACGAATAAGTTTGAACAGTCTCTGACTGTTACCTGAAGTAGCTGCTATCTCCATTTCTTCGGTTATATTGACCCACCAATTTTCGCGATCCTTCTTAAGGCTTTCCGTAACTTGCCTTTGTAGCTTTCTGCACATCTTATTCATCTCCTTACGGTTCGAGAGCTGACGCTTTTGCTCCATCATACTCAGCGACTCTTGCGAGATCCAGTTTCTTTGATGGACAACGGATCTAGGACCACAAGCAAGACCTGCTGCAAAGTGCATCGCTTGTCTGATATGAGCCCAATGCTGATCTACAACACTGTTCGTCGTAGATCCTAGTTCATGTGCTAACTTCTGCTCGTAACGGGTGCGCACTTCTGGATCACACAAACGTTGCACGGCTAATCGGGTTTGCGGATGGCGACGATAACCATGGAGCTGGAGAGATAATCGCAATAAAACTAATGCATGGTGCGACTTTACTTATGTGGACCAGTAAGATCTACAGTTCTGAACAGAACTGCGCCACCGGTAGCTTACGGCGATATGATCAATCTGACTCAAGGTACCTGTAGAGTTAGAGCGCCATGTCGCTGTGCGACGCGAGTTGTGTCGGGAATTGGTGCTAGACAGGAACAATCGATTGGCTGCACAAAACTGGAGAAGTCTATCCCCGTTATCTGTGCGCTCAGCGGGTAAAGCACAACGCCCACCTAAACAGGCTTCTGACACACTGAGTTTGCCAACTTGTGCATTGAATTCACCAGCTAACACTACAATGTCAGAACCCTTACTGCTGCGAACGAGGGTGGCGAGTTCATCATAGAACTGATCTTTCTGCAAGTCTGAGCTGCAGTCCGTTGGGGCGTACGCCGAGATCACGAACAAATTGCGCTTAGCACAACTTCTTTCCAACGTCGACTGATCCCTAAGGTCTCACAGCACATAAACGACTGTTAACAAGGATCCCTTTTAAAAGGGCAGCCTCAGCCTTGTCAGTCAATACTATTCCTACACCACGTTGACCCACAGCTCTAGCTGCTTCGTGTCCTGAGGTGCGCAGAAAATATCTCGATGAGATACCAGGAACAGTTAGTTGAATTACACTGCTCGAATCCTGGATACGCGTTTCACTTATGCAGCAGACATCAATCTTCAGAGGATCTATTGTGAGGGCTAGGCACGCCTGCTGACCGGCCTGCATGAGTGTACGCACGTTGAAGGAGCCGAGATTCATAGGCTGATGAGGCTTGAGAAAATGTGAATTACTAGACAGAGGAGTATTCCCGACACTATTTGACAGTGAATCGTTGCGAGTGTCGACCGTGTTGTCAGTGGGAGCATTATGGGTGGATAGATGGGGCAAAGAGGGGTGGTTAGGGACAGAAAACAAGGGTTGAATAAAAGAGAGGGAACTCTGAGCAGTAGCCCACTTATCACTACCCACCCCGCTCGATGCAATGGGCAGCGCGGTCCTGATTATCCTGCGCGACGACCGATGCAGTATGGAATTCTTTCTATTCGTGCAGTTCATGGGAGATGTTGGACTGGTACTGCTAGGGTGTCCAGCCACAAAGCAGGAGAACGATTAGGGTCCTCATCCAAAGCCTTTGGTTCTAACAAGAACCTATCCGCAAGGCAGCTGGATGGCTTAATGGAAGCCCATTTGCTTGGATCAATTATTCTTCCACTGATGTTGCCGATTGAGTTTCCAGCCCAAATCAACCCCCAACCTGGAGGCCCAGGAGACTGGACTTTGTCTGACCTCGACCCATTGACCTGTCAAGTATGGTCGCATCTCCGGCCTAAAGAAGCCATCCTGTACAGCTCTTTGTGTCATAGAGGCGCGCAAGCCATCACACCACTTCAAGGTGCAGTCTCGTTGTGATGTTGCCAAGTATTCCTTCAATTCTAATTTACAGTAGATAGTTACTCCTGGTGTCCATGTTTTTGAGGTAGAGCCAAAAGAGTTCGGCCAACGGCAGATTTGGGGTCTTTGGATCATTGAAGCAGCAGCCTCGCACTCCCAGGGCATCGAAGTCCATTGTCCATGAAGGTTAGTATATTCGTAATATTTTATTTTCGCAGCTGGTTGAGAAATACAGCTTGGAAGAACCATTTGTGCCGCTGGTTTGGGAGTGCGCAACGAAATGCCGTTCAGAAACAGGTCCATTGTTTCCGTCAGTGGTAGGCGAATGAAGTTTGTTGTCATTGACTAAACTCCAGAAGCTTTCCGGTTCATTCCAAGGTTCGCAGAAGAACCGGTGTTCGTCGCTGAAGGACATTAAGCGTTCGTATATGAATGCTGGAAGTCAAGGCGATGCTAGATGTGAATTCATGTACGTCAATTATCATTTTCTTCAAAATAAATCCTAAGCCACCTTTTCTGTTGACATTTTCCCATCCATTTGGTGTAATCAAAATCCCTTCGGGCATTCTGAAGCTTAGTAACAGTTCATCATAGATCACAACTCTAGATTCATAAATTATTTGATATTTTCCTATTCCATTGGTTATTGTTGTTTTGATACATAAATTACCAGATGGTAAACCTTTTTTTCAAAAACAGGTTTCAATCAAGCTTTTTTTGAAACCTGCAAGCTAAAATTTTGTTGTCCAACATTTATTTAAGAGCCACTGTCTCACCTTTCTGCATGATATTTCAGATCCGGTGACTAAGTAACACAACAATGATAAACATCTTTCGAACATTCTGAATGAAGCAGTCCTCGAATTGCAAGTTTTTGCAAGCTTTCAGTATACCATTTTTATAACAAACCTAGTGATTCCCACAAACAGTTTTTCTCATCATTGATTAATTAGTGGTTTTGGTCAAAAGAATGGATACTGACAAATGAACGAAGAAGCGAGCAGTGAAGATGGATTAGGAAAAAAGAGGTATTCATTTCCGGCAATTTTTTCGGATGTTGGGCGTAGCCCAACGCGCTCCCAGTTGGGAGCAGGTAGCTCTGCCCAAAGTTTTTCATGATGTAGACCAACATTAGCCCAAAGTTGGCCTAACGTTATCCCAAAGTAGTTCAACACGCGCCCAATTGGGAGCGCGCTGGTCGTGCTGCTTGGGTGGACTTAGATAGCGGCGTGCCAAATTTGCCCAGGTCCCTGCACTGTGAGCTCCTTGGATCACTCAGGGTTGCAACTAATGGAAGAACAGAGTCTGTTTGGTGATCTGGTGACGATGAACGGGAGAGGGTGCCCTCCTCCACAATCCAGACCTAAAAAGCCTTACAGGATCACTGTCCCTTGGTGGGTTCAAGCTCGCTCTCCATCTACCTCAAGTCGGGAGTTACGGAGCCGGAAAGATCAGAAAAGGTGGAAAAAATTGAAGATGGTGTTGGCAGAAGGGCAGTAGTCAAACTGGAAGCCTAAGGGGTGACGGCGAAGTTTGGAGGTGGAAAGAAGAGAATGAAAGAAGAAAAGGCCAAGGACAAAGGGTGACCGGTGAATCAACAGTAACAATGGTGTTGAGGATAGGAGAAATGAAAAGGAATAGAAGGTAAGGCGGCTACCTATCCACCGGTTTCGGCAAACACGCTGCCCCAGCGGCGGGTTTATCCCATGTTCAAACTCTACAACCACTTTAGAGGTTATCACTTCCATCTAAGCATCTGTTTCAATCGGTCATAAGTCCAATGGCGAAAGAATTCCTTCATCAACGACTTAAAACCCTCCTCCGTCGACTTCACTTGGTGCCCTCTGGTGACTTTACTCTCGCTGAGGTTTACCTGCGGTGTAGTCAACCCCTTTAATATGCTAAAAACTTCTATTAGGTCGTCTCCTGTGCCCGAGCAAGAACAGAATGTTCTTAGGCAGGATCGCCTAGACTAGCGAAACACTAGGTGAAGCCCCGTTGAACCTGTTCGAGAGGCCTGATGTTCTTCATTAAAAAGGACCACCAAGCCTGGACAGTATTCTAGGGGCAGTCGAAGAAACGCCTTGTAATACAGCAATATAACCCGGGGTTTTCTAGACACTACGGTAATCTAAAGCCGGCAGAGTAGCCTACAGGCTTTTTGAGTGGCCGCGGAGTGTTGCGCTCCAGATCGGAAGCTGTTCGATATAGTTACCCCAAGATCCTTTGCCGTTGTCACTTTGATGGATTCATTCATCCCGTTTGGCTCTCCAGATTACCTAGCCGGTTTAGGTTCCTTATCGTCTACTGAGTCGATGCACGCATAGGCATTTACTGGTAAGTCCCAGATCACTGGCCAGAGATGCACTGCGTTCAGATCTCGTTGCATATAACTTGTTGCTAGGGCTTCAACTGACTTAACGTCATCTGTAAACGCAACCCAGTCAGCACAAAACGTGGTAATAACATGGCTCATTATTTTCATAATTAGGAACATCTAAAAGTGCAGAAATAGATTTAAAGTTTTTGCACATTCTCCCGTTACATAAGGCCATGACCGGAGATTTACTGCAGTCAGCACTAAGTAAGAAAATGAACACTGTAGTAGTGTATGCAAAATAGGAACCAGTGTTGTCAAGTGATGCGTAAAAAATATTTGCAAGGTAAATCTGTAAGAATAGTACAGAGTTTCTCCGGCAAATTTCAGGTACATGGAAAATGGATAGATGAGATGGTATTTTGGGAGTGAGAGCATCTGCTGGTTCTTGGAACAGCTGGTGAACAATGGTATCATCCAAACTGTCCACGATTTTACCGGGATTCATTTGTACGTTCACAAAACAGTCTACACCCTCTGTAGTAAGAATGGCACTTCGCCATTTGACTTGCTTATTTCCTCGAGGTACTTGGAATCGATAGCAACCTACATCACCGGACTCATCTGGTAGCTACATTCGTTGGCTTATGTTGTAAGCCTCAGAAATTCTCTTGAAAATCTTTGTATGGCGTCTATTAGGCCCCTGATTATTCGCCTTAATATTAACATGAATGACTCATAAGCGAAGGAGGAAAATAGGTTTACATTCCCAAACCGTTTGACATCTGACCCTGAGTGAACCAATGTGCGGACATCGTATGACATTTGCAACTGTGAATAAAGATACCTAATTTGATAAATAAATTTCGTTAACAGATTATCTGCTAATGGAACATATGCAGAGAAGTTATCTTTAGAGAATATATACGAAATAATGGACAAGGTTAAAAGTTCAGATATGGTACTCTACATAAGGCACGCTGCAAGTAAACTGGTCCTATATAAAGTGCAAATAGCCGTAGTTCGGTAGCCTTCCACATTTTCGGATGACATAACGACCTACATTTTCGAGCAAAATTACATGGTGCCCATTTGCCGCAGTTTGTGACTAGACCCGATAAATGATCTGCACCGCAACGTCGAAATTTATAGTTTATGTCATTCTTCAACAGGAGCATGACCTTTCGAACAACACCTAGGAATACCAGGCGCATCGGTTTACAAGAGAATGCAACTACCATATCAATGGGCAATTCCTCAAAAGGTAAGCGCATCGATTGGTGGTGCCTCGGGTGCACGCGCATGCGAAAAGAAGCTTCCGTGCGAAGAGAACTGCGCAATTTGGGAAATGTCACACCACCAGCAACATAAACACCTTTGCGAATGCATCTGTCACATCCGTGGTACCAAGTATGTCCCTTGATCTGCTTTATAACAGCTCCGTCAGGGGCATCATGCAATACGGCCCGCAGATTTACGTCAATTTTGGAAGGCTCTCCAGGGATAGAAATTCCATTACTTATAACAAGCTTTAATTCCGTTAGGTTTTCAACCACGTCGGTGGCTTGGTGTCACCATAGAAAACCCCAACAACGAAGGGGCATGTGACAACAGATTTCATTAGACGGAATTGTATGGCCACACATGCTTTGTGGAGTCCTTTAAAGCAACACGTGCCATTGAAATACATTTGGATGGAGATGCAGGTGGGGAGGGGATCAGTGTGAACGGCTTCACGGAATATTGCTGCATGTAAGCCTAAATGCACATAGTAACTGCCGGAAATGACACGTGATTCGCATGTGCAAGGCGTACCAAGAATAGGTCGTGGAGTCCAAGGTACTCGACCAAATGTGAATTTAACATTTGTAGCCACTTTCATCAACTCGTTAGCGACATGTTGCAATTGCTGTACAACAGACGAATGTCATCCAATGCGTTTCCAGTGCTTATCTACGAGTTCGCATCACTGGCTCTCCTGAATTCCGAAGCAGCAAAATGACTGCCAAAAGTAGGATTATCCATGGGTTCCGCATTATCTAAGATATAAATAAACGTTATGTAACTAACTAAATCTTGCCAGCTTGACTCAAGCAAAGAGCTGTCTCGGCGAAAATCCGATGTAGATGCTTCTGCTGTTGACCTGTCTGATGCCCGAAGCAGTTGACGCAGTTTTCGTTTCTCGGCGGATTTCCAAGAACCAGGATGGGAAAATGCTCTTCCAGATGTTGATTAAATAGTTAGGTCTGTACAATTCAAAAAGAAAAGTTGAAAATTCACAATTATTTACGAACTGTCACTTGGTTACTCGATTTCATCTAATATTATGAAACCGAGCCGATGGATCGTTGCCCTAGGACAAAAGCTCACTACTCCAAACATTACATTGAAGAAATGGTTCGAAATTAGTGCATTGTATTGCAATAAATATACTTTAACTCTTATCTTAAACTTACAAGCTTTTAAGCTTGAATTTTCCAGGCTTATGACCAAACAGATAATGAAGGTGTTGAACAACATAGGCCCCACGACGGAGCCATGAGGTACACTGCTCAGCAAACAGCATTCCTGAAGTATGCAATTGTGAGGCCTGTTAAACTGTAGCAAACTTGGGATGGCTGAGTTTGGATGTGTGAATTCGTGACCAAAAATTACCATAGACAAACAACTAAGCACTTTGTTCTAGGCAGTTTTTATGTTATTCGATGCCACTAGGCTGTGCTTTGTGTCTGCTTGCAGTAAGGACAATTGGTTTCCGCCAGTTGAGAAGCACGCTATTGGCTGCTCTGCTTACGGACGGTTGAACCTTTAGCTCCCTTAGCTAGCATAGCGTCCGATGTCGCTCTAAAACGTAAACGTGATCGACACTGTTTTAATACAAACTGTTCTTCACCCATTCTACCGTCTTTTAGCAACTGTTCGAGCCTTTGACTTGTTTTCCTTGAGCCATTCTCGAGATCTGGTTAGTACCTGGTATTCGCAGTGCTAAGCTGGCTAGCAATTCGTCTTTTCTAATGATTTATAGACCCTTGGGTGCTGGTATACCATTCCATCAATTTTAGTCGGCGGTAACTCAGTTTGTTTCAACCAGCTCTTCCAGTTTTTTCATTGATTTGGTCTGTTTCACTTTTTCGATTAATTTCAGTTTTACCATTCGCAGTACAAGCGACTCTGAAGTAGATGTATTTGCCATTCCGTTAGCACCGTTCAGCGGTAGTAACGCCACGGCTTGGCTTGCGCAGTTACAATGAACTTTTGTTTTGCGCTACTTGGCCATGGAAAGTAGTCCGTTTGACTACGTGGTCGCAGTTTCTCCCCCAACATATTGTCCACGAAGTGGAAGATGCGTTGGAATCAGAAGAACCCGGCCCTTACTAAGGCGTAAAAGCAGCAGTCATTAGCCGGACTGACATGTCCGACAAACAGCGAATTGTCCGATTGTTTGCAGACACCGAGCTCGGTGATTGCAAACCTTCGCAAATGCTCCGGCACATGCTGACTCTTTTAGGAACTACTAAGACAGATAATACTCTCCTGAAGGAGCTACGGAATCAAAGTCATTCGGGAGATATGCAGAAGGATCTGTAGTGACCTAGTTCGCTCTGAGAAAATGACCGTGTTTTGGACACCATTTTGGACTTATTTTCTCTACGATCTTTTCTGACTTTTTATACCGACTTCACTGTTTTGTTCGGTTGCGTACGTTTTTATGGACTGACTTTTCCCAGATTTCTATCAACCTCGTTTTAAATCACTTTTACTTTCTGCTCTTCGCCGACTACACGCGCTTACGGTTGGCTTTCTGCTCAGCCGTTGCCTTCATTTCCATCTGGCTTAATTCTGGTATCATTACTGCTTCGGTGCTACGAAATATAGAATACGCCTTTGCATCTGTCAGCCGACTTGTGCTTTCTTCATTCGTCCGATGGAAGTGATTACGTTAGTGTTTCGCTGTGAGACCGAACAGAAGACAAGTTCGTTAGCCGCGCTGGAAAGTCTTCCATAGGTCTTTGCTTATCCACAGAGGATTGTCTCGAAAAGCTTGTCGAAACTGCCGGCAAAATTAAGGAACTTATGATCCAAAGGTCTGTGGGAGCTCGATAGAGATGCTAGACAAAATGTTAGTGTGCAAAGACACTTGCAACAGAAGTGGAAAAAGGGTAGCTCACAGTGTGTCTACAATGTTCAGCGATTTGACCTCAAACCGGCCACATAAAATTGCTCCTCGAGTTTAGTCCGACGTGGCTCTCGAACAGGCTGAAAGCCGTCTGAATGGATCCCAATAATTCCCTAGTTGGCTGCCGAGTTGCGGTAGATGCGCAAAAAAATGGTTTAGGATTGTATGAGTTTGGTCTTCATTGCCACAGTTCACACGACGCTCCCAGGCGAAGCAAAGGAACAAGCCACGGTAGCCATTAGCGAGTTGGTTGAAAAATGTGTGTTCGATAACCTGATAAAGCAATAGAACGTGTACAGTACAGTGAAAATAAAATGGCAGAATATCAGTAACGTGCAAAATACAGTCGTTCTGTAGCATCCTGGAGATGACTGAATTTGAATGTGCAAATTCATGAGCAAAAATTGACATAGACAAACAGCCACTTAGCACTTAGCTGTAAGCAGTTTTTAGGTTGTTCGACGCTACAGGGCTGTGCTTTGTTCGTCTGCTTGCAGGAAGGACAAATGGCTTCTGCCATTTGAAAAACATGTTTTTGACTGCTCTGCTTATGAACGGTCGAACCTTTAGCTCCCTTAGCTAGTAGTGTCCGGTGTCTCCCCCAGACGTAAACGTGAACAACCATCAGTCCTCCACCCATTCCATCGACTTTTACCGTCTTCCGGCAAGCATCGGGAATTTTGGCTCGTTGGCAGTTCCAAAAGCTACCCTCAGGATCTAGTTAGTATATAATATGATTCATCATGCAGTTAGTACCTGGTGCCCTGAGTACTAAACGTCGATCAGACAACTTCCTCAAAAGCCGGATCTTCCACTTCCACTTTATCAGCCATTGCTCATAGTCTTAAAGATAAGGCCAACAGTAGTCAGTTGGACGTCCATCTCAAGCATCACCAGGCAGGCAGATTTACAGAAACTTATCTTCCGTTGGCACCTGCATAAAATTTTCGGTTCAGCTGTCACTAACTGATGCTCTTTGTTGGCGTCATCAGAGCCATCGTTATAAGGCGCTTTACTGCACCCCGTTTTGTTTCATGGACCCAGCCAGTCAGAGGAACGAGGACTCCAGTGCGTAGCTGCGGCGTGGGCCACCGGTCAAGGTCGCTGTTTAACCCACATCACTGATCATGATTCAGGGACATGCCACTTGGTAGACACGGGTGCAGAACGTCAGAGTGCTCCCCCTTTCAGTTCCAAATATAGATCGATGCCACTTCTAGAACACGCGTGCCGATAAAGGTACTTCTGAGCAGACTTATGGACAAATCTCAAAGGCATCAGATTTTGGTTTTCGTCGCACATTTCTGTGAGTCTTCTTCGCTGGAGATGTTGGGAACTGTAGGTACCTGTACATTTGCGACTTTTTCCGTGATTTTCAACGTCCCTTGGTGCGACACTCGTTTGTTGTACTGACGTTTTAATGTAAAACACACACACCTCTCGGTCGTCATCACCGCGCAATACAAAAAGGCTGTAAATAAATCTTCCATTCTGGCACGGTCTCATCTTCTGGTTTGGAATGTCTTGGAATTATATCGGTCGGAACTAACTGTGTGAAACAAAACATTTTAGAAGCTTCAACGGCGTCTCTTAGCACTTCGCTCAATACCATCCTGTTCTGCTCAACGGATGGCTGTCAGACCGAACTGAACTGAAGATATTGGCGGATATTGGCTATTCGGCGCTCATTTCCTGATCACAAGAACACTGAACAACTGTGAGTTTGAGTCACACCTTTTGTTTCATTTTAATTCTTAATGTACATACCCTTTTGACCTTTTTATCACCGCATGCTCCTCCGCCCATCTTAGTTTGCTAGTGTCGTCTGAGATATCGTTGAAAATAATTTAGTGTACCACATAGACAGAGTAGTACGCTACAAAATTGGTGAGCCCAGGTTGTTTTTCCGTCCTTTGACACTAGCTTGATTCTTCTGGTCCAAGTTCCACACGATTCACCAGGTCTAACAGCGAATCTATTGACATCCACGCGGTTGCTCTCAAACTGTCCGTTTTTGCCCCGACCAACCCTCGAGTGTGGTTTCGACAGATAGAAGCCGTATTTGCCACTCGATGTATAACCAGCGAGCGCGTGAAATACTCTCACGTTGTCCAAGCTCTTCCCTTTGACATCGCAGTTGACGTGGGAGATCTCATCGATCCCATCCCATCAGAAGCTCCTTACACGAAGCTTAAGGAAGCAGTCATTCAGCGTACCGGAAAATCAGCCGGAAAATGCTTCGTGAACTGTTCACGTCGGTGGGGCTCGGAGACCAAACTCCATCCCAGCTTATGTGCCACACGCGGTCGCTACTGGCTGGACGTCAAATTGACGACGCCATTTTCAGGGAGATATGGGTTGATAAACTACCTCTCCCGATGCAGCAGGTCCTGTCAATGCTGGAGCCCACTACTCCTCTTGACAAAGTTGCACAACACGCCGACAGAATAATCGAATGCTACCCGGCTGCTAGACCTTGCGTTCACATGACATCACCCGCCGACACAGGAATCCCCTATGGCATTACCAGTTCCTGCCCCAGATCGCCGTGGTGACGTTTTTCGCAATCCTGATTCCCCATACCATCATTTGCATATCGATAAGGACATTACGGACCTAAAAGAAACCGTTCGCATGTTGTGCAATCAGGTCAGTGCAATGTGCAACGCATTTACTACTCCTCGATCTGTGTCCGCCGAAGTACCTCATCGACCTAGATCACCGTCCAGAAACCGCCGGTTACAAACCTGGTATTGGTACCATCGCACATTCGGCTCCAAGGCACGCCGCTGTGATCCTCCATGCTCATTCCGCACTTCCACCCCACAGTCAAACGAACAGGCCAGCCAGTAACGGTGACGACTAGGGCTGGCCCTCCACATGAAAGTCGCCTATTTTATATCGTTGACCGATCCATTGGTCTTCGATTCCTCATTGATACCGGCGCCGAGATCAGTGTAATCCCCCCACCCAAACATCACAGCCTCGAACCATCTCACTTCACTCTGCAAGCAGCAAACACAACAAATATTGATACATTCGGCCAACGGTCCATCATTCTTGATTTAGGCCTCCGACGCTCTTTTTAATGGGTTTTCATCCAGGCAGATGTTCAGACTCCCATTATTGGCGCGGATTTCCTCTCACACTTTGACCTAACTGTGGACCTCAAAAATCGCAAGCTGGTAGACACCACAACCAAGCTTTGTGCAGTCGGTATTGGTAAATGCACCAAATCCCTGGGTATTCAGCTGGCGATCCCGCAATCTCCGTTTGCTGACATTTTGAAGGAGTTTCCATCCCTCACTAAACCGTGTCAGTTCACCGACCCAGTCTCTCATGCTGTACATCACCACATCGCTACAAAAAGCCAACCGGTCCACTCTCAACCA
This sequence comes from Fasciola hepatica, assembly GCA_948099385.1. Classification (NCBI taxonomy): domain Eukaryota; kingdom Metazoa; phylum Platyhelminthes; class Trematoda; order Plagiorchiida; family Fasciolidae; genus Fasciola; species Fasciola hepatica. The sequence goes on from CANUEZ040000076.1 coordinate 3,838,733, forward strand.
CGACGACTCAACGCCGACAAACTCCGTATCGCACGCCTTGAATTCGAACGCATGATGAATCTTGGCATCATTTGACCGTCTCCAAAATCATCTGGTGATTGGAGACCCTGTGGAGACTACCGTGCTCTCAACAACGTCACCGTCCCCGACAGGTACCCGATCCCACACATTCATGATTTTGCACAGAATCTCTCTGGGAAGACAATCTTTTCCAGGGTTGACCTCGTAAAGGCAGATCACCAAATCTCCGTGGCCGAAGAAGACATTCCCAAGACAGCCATCACCACGCCTTTTGGCCTGTTCCAGTTCATTCGCATGCCATTTGGATTGAGAAACGCTGCTCAGACGTTTCAACGATTCGTCGATGAAGTGCTTCGAGGTCTACCCTTCGCGTTGGGCTACATCGACGACATCTTAATTGCCAGCGCCTCTCCATCGGAGCATGCCAGCCAACTGCGTCAACTCTTTCAACGTTTCCAACGATACGGACTTCAGCTGAACCCTAGTAAATGCGTGTTCGGCGTTCCGTCCCTCGACTCCCTTGGGCACCATATCGATCAAAACGGTTTGACACCCCTCCCAGATAAGGTGCGCAGCATCCTCTCATTTCCTGCACCTAAAACGATCACACAGTTACGACGTTTCTTGGGAATTTTGAACTACTACCGTCGCTTCATTCTCCATTGTGCGACCATCGTTTCACCTTTAACCGATCTTCTCAAGTCCAACGTCAAGACGATCGATTTCACTCCCGAGACCGGGACGGCTTTCACAGAAGCCAAAAAAGCTCTCGCGGATGCCACCATGCTGCACCATTCACATTCCGATCGAAATACTGAGTTAATCCTAACGACTGATGCATCAAATACTGCAGTCGGTGCAGTGCTTCACCAAATAGTGGACAACCAATTACAGCCCTTAGCGTTCTTGCAAAAACTCCAGGCGGCACAGACAAAATACAGCACGTTTTCTGGTGAACTTCTGGCCATTTACTTGTCCATCCGTCATTTCCGTCATCTTTTGGAAGGACGACAATTTCGTGTGCACACAGACCACAAACCACTGACACAAGCACTTCATGCCAAGCCTGACAGACATTCACCCAGAGATATCCGCTAATTGGATTATGTTTCTCAGTTCACAATAGACATCCGCTACGTGCGTGGAGTTGATAATGCTGTGGCTGATGCTTCATCCAGACCTGACATCAACACGGTGCAGACTAAATTTGATCTTACGGAACTGGCAAACCTCCAGCGTGATGATCCATCCTTGCTCGAACTGCGCACATCCTCCACACTCCAGCTCAAGAATTCTCCTCTACCTTCAGCCGATGGCACAGTCCTATGTGACTGGTCTACAGGTAACCCTCGTCCTATCGTTCCAACTTCCTACAAGAAGATCGTTCTCGATCATTTTCATTCTCGTTCTCATCCTGGTATCCGTGCATCTCGTAAACTCATTTCGGCCAGATTTGTTTGGCCCAATATGAATTCCGACACTGCATTATGGACTAAGCAGTGCTTACAATGTCAGAAAAACAAAGTCCACCGCCACACTTTTTATCCTGTCAGTACATTCACCCTTCCCGACGTCCGTTTCACACATATTCACGTCGATTTTGTTGGTCCACTACCACCATCAAATGGACATATCCACTTGTTAACCGTTGTTGATCGTTTCACAAGCTTGCCGGTGGCAGTACCCATTTCCTACACCTCGGCAGAAAATATTGCGAAAGTACTACTTCAGCACTGGATTGCTACATTTGGTGTACCGTCTACCGTCACCACAGACCGTGGCAGCCAATTCCAGTCGACTTTGTTTCGTGAGTTAGCTAAACTGCTTGGCTGTAAACACATCACAACAACTGCATACCATCCCTCGTCCAATGGCATGGAAGAGCGCCTACACCGTCAGCTCAAAGCAGCACTGATATCACAGCCAAACCCCAATAACTGGAGCGACAACCTGCCACCAGTTCTCTTGGGTCTGCGGTCATCAGTCAACGACGACCTTCACACCACGTCGGCTGAACTCGTTTTCGGTACCACCATATGCCTCCCAGGTGAGTATGTCCAACCCAGCACCGATGCCAGGCCTAACCCGTCCCAATTTGTCCAACAACTCAAAGACCATATGTCACATCTTCGTCCAATACTCACTCGCTCGTCATCCACACACGTTTTTGTACATAATGATCTATATACGTCACCTTTCGTTTTTATTCGTAACGACGCTCTTCGCAAACCACTCACACCACTGTATGACGGTCCATTTAAGGTGCTCAGTCGCACAGACAAATATTTCGTGGTCCAGAAAGCCGATAAGCCAGACACAGTTTCCATTGACAGATTCAAACCCGCGTATTTTGATACACCTCCGTCACCAGCAACACCGAAACCATCACCATCCACAGACACACCACCAACAATTCCTGTTGATGATCCACCCTCTATCATCACACCAGACACTACACCACACCCGTCAGCACCGCAACAGCAACAACCTTCCCTGGTGTAACAGCCGGTCGTGGAAAATCCCCGTTTTTCCCTCGCGATTCAGTGTTTTTCCCAACATCACTCATTTCCATACACTATTGACTTGTCTTTACGAACTGGTTGTTTTTCTGGACCAATTGTTGTTTGTTCGCGCCCAGAGCGCTACTTTGGCACATCTTTGTTCAGGACCTGCGTGACGCACGTGCTGTTTGCTCACATGCTGCTATTCGGTTCCTCGTTGTTGAGTCCTTGTGATCGTATTATTGAGGTTTGTATATTGTTTATGTCATTGTTTATTGTAATAATCTAGTATCGTAGAATATCACGGATAATCGTCTTTTGATTTCGGGATCCGTTGTGAATTTGGCTACGCATTGCTCAAACGTTCGTTACACCTGTTAACCCGCCGTTCCGGCAGAAACGTTCGACATCCTGTCAGATTTCAAGACTTTGTTAGTTGACGTTTTCTTTCGCTAACCGTTTCCTCTTTCTATTTTTCTATCGAGCGTTTATTTTGTACAACAAACGCTCTGGCGGGGGAGTTCTGTAGGTACCTGTATATTTGCGACTTTTTCCGTGATTTTCAACGTCCCTTGGTGCGACACTCGTTTGTTGTACTGACGTTTTAATGTAAAACACACACACCTCTCGGTCGTCATCACCGCGCAATACAAAAAGGCTGTAAATAAATCTTCCATTCTGGCACGGTCTCATCTTCTGGTTTGGAATGTCTTGGAATTATATCGGTCGGAACTAACTGTGTGAAACAAAACATTTTAGAAGCTTCAACGGCGTCTCTTAGCACTTCGCTCAATACCATCCTGTTCTGCTCAACGGATGGCTGTCAGACCGAACTGAACTGAAGATATTGGCGGATATTGGCTATTCGGCGCTCATTTCCTGATCACAAGAACACTGAACAACTGTGAGTTTGAGTCACACCTTTTGTTTCATTTTAATTCTTAATGTACATACCCTTTTGACCTTTTTATCACCGCATGCTCCTCCGCCCATCTTAGTTTGCTAGTGTCGTCTGAGATATCGTTGAAAATAATTTAGTGTACCACATAGACAGACTAGTACGCTACAGAGCTCCATACTTGTTATTGATTTCCTGCATCATTGCGACCTCTAAGTTGATTCTGGCAGCAAACAATTTTTGGATCGTGTAACTAATCAATCTGTGAATGGGATTCCGTCTGAGCCCAAACAGGTCAGTCCCGCTTCACTTCAAAGGATGGATTCATACTCATTTGTGCCGTACCAAAGACACACAAAAAGGTTTCACAAACCATTAGTATTATTGCCATAGCCAGATCGATAGGTTATCCTATTAGCACGTCATGCCATCCGAGTTTTGCCAGGACACATCGGCTCGAACTCGACAAACACAACTGTGCGGGTTGAGTGTGACTACGTCATTAAATCAGATATTATTCTTGCATGAAACAGTCCTCTGCTTTCATTACCCTACATGGCTCCCAAACATCTGAAGACTGGAGATCATGTGAAGGTTATGGGGCCCTCAATAATGCCACTGTTCCAGGTAGGTACCCCGTCCGACATATTCAGGATATCTCGGCCAACCTCAACGGAACTCATTCACTTACTAGTTAGATCTGTTACTTGCTCATCACCAGATTCCACTCGCAGATAAGGGTAAAGCTAAAACAGCGGCAACAATACCTTTCGGTCCCTTCCAGTCGGTGCTCGTGCCATTCGGCTTTCTCACCGCTGCACGAACTGTAGCGGTGGCCATCTTTGTTCATACTTTTACCACGTTTATTGTTTAACTGTACGCTGACTGCCAAGCACGGTTGCCATTTGACCGTTGCTCTTGCGCACGCTCTTACGCACGCTCCCAAATACACGCTAATCACCATCTCTCCCAATCGCCTTCTCGTTCTCACGGGTCGTGGAGAATACTGTTCTCGTTAACATATTTGTGCAGTGCCGCACATTAGAGTAACGTGCAGGTGGTCCACGCAGTACAAAGGACCGGAGCACGCGTTTACTAAGGAAACCGCGAAGTAAGGTCTAATCAACCTTACAATTGGTGAGCCCGACGTGATCCTCAGGTCACGTGGGTTTCCTTGTTTTCTACCGTTCAAGGTCCCGTCTGCGTACGTTTTTGTGTTTTATTATTTCCCTACCTGTTGATTTTTTTGTTGGTCTGTTCACCAAATAATTTTTTTGTCCATACGTACTTTTGGTGTCTAGTTCGTCGTGATTTTTGTTCTTTTCTCGCGAAGATTATAGTGCCCCATTAATCGTTGGTTTCTTTTCCCGTCTCTATTCGATAAAGCAATCACTATGTCTACTGAACGGAAACCCTGCTCAGACCCCACCGTTGGGGCGATCACGCTGCACATACCGGCATTCATACCTGCTGATCCAGAACTCTGGTTCACGCTGGTCGAGTTAGAATTCGAAAACTGCCGTATAAACAGCGACGCCAGCCGTTTCAGGTGGGTAGCAGGCCGCCTCCCGCCAGAGATCACAATGCAAGTAAGGGACGTACTAATCTCTTCCCGAAGCTATGAGGCTTTAAAGGAGGCTGTCATTGCCCGCAAGACCCCAACGCAAGACCAACGTATGCAACAACTTCAAAACGTTGAGCTTGGAAGTAGGAAGCCCTCCGAACTGCTGCGTGAGATGCAGCGCTTGAGAGGACCGACAATAGGCGAGGACCCGCTCTTAAGGGAACTTTGGCTGCAGCGTTTGCCGCATAACATTCCAGTTTTACTAAGTGCCACGCGCAAATGCTCGCTGGAGGAAACCGCCGCGATAGCTGATGACATTATGTCACGATACAACCCCGATGTAGCTGGAGTAACCAGGCCCTCCGTCGCAACGGTGCCTGCCTTGCCAACATCTAACGACCTCGCGTCAGTTTTGTCTAGAATTGACGCGAGCCTGCAACGCCTAGCAGTTCCAAGTGGGTCACAGGAGCGGCACCGCGCACGCTCACCTAGGCTCCATAGTCCGTCATTGCGACGACGTTTCGTCGGTTCTTCAAAAGAAGGGTATTGTAAATACCACAGTCGCTTCGGTGAGGGAGCCAAACGATGCGAACCGGGGTGTACGTTTCCCGGTGCTCATCAGGGAAACTAAACTCCCGGCCCGTGGTGGCGACCCACGAAGCCGGGTATCACACCAATAGTCGTCTTTTGAACGTACGGGACATCATTTCAAATAACCTATTCCTTGTAGATACCGGTGCCGAAGTGAGCGTCCTCCCCAGAGCGAAATACGACAATAGCACACCGCAGGCCCAAACACTACGCGCTGCCAATGGCACGGCCATCCCAACGTTTGGCCAGCGGTCGCTTACCTTAAACTTGGGTTTAAAGCGTAATTTTCGTTGGGTATTCATCATCGCCGACGTCCCGTACTCAATTCTGGGCATTGACTTCCTGCAGCACTTTGACTTGTTAGTTGATGCGCGGCGCCGCAGAGTGGTGGATCGTCAGACCACTCTCGCTGTTGCGGGTCATAATTCGCGAGTGAATCACGTCACGCCCTTTTACGTTCAACCACCGGCACACCGACCTTATGGCGAATTCATCGCCGCCTACCCGGCCATGTTTCGGCAGGCCGGGCCTATCCCAGCAGTGACGACCAGCGTCACTCACCATATCGATACTAAGGGACCCCCAGTGTTCAGTAGGCCGCGTCGGTTAGCACCAGACAAGCTTCGTGTTGCACAGGCTGAATTCGAACATATGCTAGAACTGGGTATAATACGCCCTTCTAGTAGCCCTTGTGCTTCACCCCTTCGTATGGTTCCTAAGTCTAGTGGCGACTGGCGACCCTGTGGTGATTACAGAGCGCTTAACAAAGTCACCGTCCCTGACCGATACCCGACTCCCCATATACAGGATCTTACTTCGTCTTTATCAGGTTGCTCCGTGTTCACCCGCAACGATTTGGTTCGGGCGTACAACCAGATCCCGGTAGCAGAGGCCGATATCCCTAAAACTGCCGTCACTACACCTTTCGGTCTGTTCGAGTTTCTGCGAATGGCGTTTGGACTCAGCAATGCAGCCCAGACCTTTCAACGGTTCATGCACGAGGCAATTCGTGGTTTGGAAAATGTCCACGTATACCTGGATGATATTTTGGCGGCGAGTTCTTCAGAGCAAGAGCACGCTACACACTTACGAGCACTTTTCAAAAGCCTTAGCCAGCACGGCGTTACGATCAATATCGCGAAATGCGAATTAGGCCGGGCTGATATCACCTTCATAGGACATTCCATTTCATCCTCGGGTATCCGCCCTCTGTCAGATAAAGATTCCGCTATTCGCAATTACCCTGAACCCCAATCTTTTCGCCAGTTGCGTCAGTTTGCCGGCCTGGTGAATTTCTACCGCCGATTTATTCCTCACTGTGCGGAAATGATGCAACCCCTCACCGACCTGTTGCGCGGAGGTAAGCGGAAGTTCGTGTTTCCCGACACGGGAAAAGTCGCATTTGCCTTGGTCAAAGATGCTGTCGCCAACACAGCACTCTTCACCCACCCCGACCCTTTGGCTCCTATTTTGGTAGTTACGGATGCCTCGGACACAGCGGTTGGAGCAGTACTGCAACAGTTCGTATACGACTCTTGACACCCTTCAGCATTCTTCTTCAAGCGCCTACAACCCGCCGAAACTAGTTACAGCACATTTAGTAGGGAGTTATTAGCGATCTACTTGGGAATTCGTCTATTTCGACATGCACTCGAAGGCCCTTCGTTCACGGTGTTTGCAGACCACAAGCCTTTGGTTTACGCACTGAATTCAGCTTCGGATCGATACTCACCGCGCGAGATTCGCCACTTAGACTTTGTCTCACGGTTTGCTGTGGACATACGACACGTCTCTGGGGTACTTAATCCCGTCGCAGACGCCTTATCACGCGTATCTCAACTAAGTCTGTCACAAACGCCTAACATCAACTTGGACGCAATGGCACAGGCTCAAACTATGGACCCTGACATCGAACAACTTCAGCAAAACGGTTCTTTGAGTTTAACCACAGTGCCTATCCCAGCTTCCCAGAATACCATCGTGTGCGATGTGTCGCAAGGTCGCCCTAGGCCAGTAGTTCCTGCTGCCCACCGTTATCCTACGTTCCTGACACTCCATAATCTAGCCCATCCGGGTGTGACTGCCTCGGTGAAACTGATAACCGAGCGTTTTGTTTGGCACAATGTCAAACGAGATGTCCTTCAATGGGCTCGTGCTTGTCTGCAGTGTCAACGTGTTAAGACCCATAGGCACACTAAGGCGGCGTAAGCCAGGTTCCCAGAACATGAAACACGTTTTCATCATATGCACGCCGACCTCGTAGGACCACCTCCACCTTCGCTTGGGCACGTTTACATACTCACATGCGTGGATCGTTTTGCTCGCCGGCCGCAGGCCATTCCTATCCCTCGTCCCACGTCGGAAGAGGCCGCGAAAGCTTTTCTGACCGGTTGGGTTAGTCATTTCGGTTGCCCGGCACTAGTGACCACCGATCGTGGTCCACACTTTGACGGGGCTTTTGGCAGCCTACTCGCTACGCTCGGTTGCCAACATGTTAAGACGACAGCTTACCACCCTCAGCCAATGGTATGATCGAGCGTTTCCACTGCCAATTAAAAGCCGCCCTTTGGAGTGAAACACTACCATCAGCACTCTCAAGCCTGCGTAGTACCGTTAGGGAGGAGTTACACACAACACCGGCCGTACTAGTATATGGCTGTACACTTCATCTGCCTGGGGAGTTGGTAGCCCCCTCACCAACCGTGACTTTCGACTACGGTGACTATGCTCAGCGCCTTACGCAGCACATGCGAGTGCTCAATGCCAGTCCGCCGCACGAACAACAGCCTACAAGTTATGTCCCAACTGCGTTAGAGACCGCTACTTACGTATTCCTTCGCGTCGATGGCGTTAGATCACCACTACAAGCGCCATACACTGGCCCGTTTCGGGTGATAAAACGTAGGGCAAAAACATTTGTCATAGACACCAGCGGACGACACGACACCGTATCTATCGACCGTCTCAAGCCTGCCGTCATGGAGTGCAAGCCGCTCGGCCAATTTCCACCTACTCAAGCAGCTCAGTCACCCGCTTTGAGCGAGTTATTACTCGAGCCACCCCCAACTTCGCCTAGTGAGGACTCAGCAGCTAGTCCATCAGATTCTACAACCATACCCGCAACGCAAAGTAGCCATCGCGGTCGCCAATTACGAAATCCCGTCCGCTTCGCCGATTTCGTGGCGATTTTTACAACCGACTGTTAGCAATAAGTTGGGATGTTCACCATGGATTTACCAACCAACAGGCCCGAGAAATTACAGTCGGTAGTTAGGATTTCATTTGCTTCTGGTTTCTTAGCGACTAAAACAACACCGAACATCGTTCGTGTGTTGTTATTACGGTCCAACATCCGCCGGCGATCTCAGGCGCTGTTTTATTCCAGTTTACCTTGCCCTCTCTCAGGCGGATCTACACAGTCACATTGGCTTCATCCGTAGCCTGGCTGACTCCCGTGCACGTTCAAGGAGCCAACCGCTTACTGGACAACGGGACGATTGGTCAGCCTGGTACTGGAGACGGCAACTGGACGCCCTTTTGGATGGACCTGACGAAGCATTTTCCGGCTCGCATTCGTATGAGACCCGTGGGCGCCAAAACACAGTTGGGCCTACGCACATCGGACCTCGAGAGGGCAGGCACAGGTAGACTCATCAGCAGTCGTTCGACGTCACCAACAATATAACGGACAAGCTATGAGGAGTTCATGGACAACCAATAATTCCGGCTTATCATCACGATCGAAGCCCAACTCCGTCGGACTTCTAGGAGGAAGCCCCTGTAGCGGTTGCCATCTTCGTTCATACTTTTACCACGTTTATTGTTTAACTGTACGCTGACTGCCAAGCACGGTTGCCATTTGACCGTTGCTCTTGCGCACGCTCTTACGCACGCTCCCAAATACACGCTAATCACTATCTCTCCCAATCGTCTTCTCGTTCTCACGGGTCGTGGAGAATACTGTTCTCGTTAACATATTTGTGCAGTGCCGCACATTAGAGTAACGTGCAGGTGGTTCACGCAGTACAAAGGACCGGAGCACACGTTTACTAAGGAAACCGCGAAGTAAGGTCTGATCAACCTTACAGAACCTTCCAGCCTTTTACCGACCAGATTTCCAGAAGTTTAGGTTTTTGTTTTCGCCTATAGAGACGACCTGTTGGTAATAAGTAACCCTTCAAATCCACATAAGAATTATCTATATCCGTTGCTCGAGCATGAAGCTCCACGTTTTATACCCGTTATGGCTGACAAAAGTACTTTTTGCCAAGATTCAGCTGAGGTTTTTAGGCTACGTGGTTATTAAATACGGTATTCGTCCTATCGAATAAAAGGTACAGGCCGTACGTGACCTTTTTTGCCTGCTTCGCTGGCCGCAGTTTGTCATTTCAACGGGATGGTAAGCTTATATCGGCCTTTCGTCCCAGACTGTACCCACTTACTGCAACCCTTTAATTCCGTCCAGTTCGGCATGAAGACTTGACTTCGGGTTGCGTGACTGTTCAGATGCTTTCGCTGGTGGGGTCCTTGGATCCCCCGGTGCCTCGGCAGCCTGAAGGGACGAGTGCTCTTCAATACTTGGTTATATTCAAGGAGGGTTCAGGTTGCATCTCATATCGCCTTTATCTTCAACAACTTTCCAGATCACAGCAACCAGCCACACACTACTCACGGTCAATCTCCCCGATAACAAAGACAATATAATAAGGGGTAGTTGGCACTAGATAAGGATATCACGGGGAATTAAATTGGAATGAGCGAGACAGTTGTCTTATAAATACGGTAGAACAGGCACCTGGCCGTATTTCTTTGCAACAGTCATCCACACACTATCTGACAGTGTCTTGTGGTCCGACCTCAATGTTCTTCGGACTGTGGTTCGGAAAGTAAAAAGGAGAAAATGGTTGAATGTGAAGAAATAGCAATAATAATAATAATGGTTTATTTCGGACAACCCCGAGGCGTACTGCAACACAAGACCAAACGGTACATTTGGGAGCGTAATCCGAATTCCAGGAGGGTGGTTCAAGTGTGTGCACCCGATATAGTATAGGGGAAATTATTTAGGTGAATTTCTATGGTGGCTCCCGGCAAATATGAACTCAAGATCGGGCGGCTCAGCCGGCCGAGTCCAGGTGGGGCTGGCTGGAAGTAGTAGACTTTTGCCCGACTATTACAAGAAGGGGAACTGAGCCAAGACAGAATCAAGTAAAATTCGCCGAAATTTTGTTCACCTTAAGAGGAAAGAAGATTTCAAGGGAGACGTAAACTAGCCATAGCGCTCCGCGGTGTATGGAGCGGCTCAGGATTGGATATCAGACGATGAAAGGAGTGAAATTGCGGACAGAGAACAAGAGAAATCTCTCAAAGATGCGTAGCCGCTTTAGTCGCATAGAAGCGGTTTGCAAAGGAGATGAGTATATAAATGACTATTAGGTAATTATGAAATGATTATCGGTATCTACCGACTGAAAATGATGACCAGAGTGTTGAACGGATCAAAACTGTCAGAGAGGATTTGCCAAGATAGCATGCCGGACATGAAAGGTCACAAGCGACCGATGAATACAGTTGCAAAGTTGGGCGGTGAAGTATTTGACGGGTGAAATACTATCCATTGATGTTTTTTTGAAAGATGAATCACGTGATGGCGAAAAAGCAAAAAGCTGCGATATAGCTTTCCCTCAGATATGAATATATGTGAAGGGCATGACTTTTTTCAGGGTGAGGATATTGCAGTGCTACCGCAGTGTGTGGGCCAACTGTAGGATTGATAGAGAGACAGCAAACTGTCTCAATATCATCGACTGTTCGGATGCTCTGGAGACAAATATTCCTCGGTGGAATATACTGTTTGGACATTGTGGGACGGAAGTGTAGGACAACATTTGGTGTGACCTTTTTCAAATATATCGGGAAGATGATAAAGGGGGCGAGTTTTATCTTGGGGATTGGTTAACTTTGCGAAATTGACGAGTGGTTTGTCAGGACTCCTCGGGGAAAGAGGGTCATGAGCAGTAAGCGGATTTAGGTAACGGTCCTTTAGATACGCGATAACTGTGCGCTAAGGAATGCCAGTTTTGCCGGACATAAGAAGCGGTATGTTAGGATGGTGAAGATGGAGACGAGTGAGATGGGAAATCGGTGATATATGGAGGAGATAGCGGTGTATTTGCAGCATTTCGAGTGTATCAATAGTGCGGAAAGTGAGAGTGATGTCCTCAGTTTCTGTGAATTTTGTTTTAATCTAGAGATTTTCAGCGTATAACTGGATTTGTAAACGTCACCTTAAATACCGTCTTGGCTGGTCCAGCTGGAGATTCTGCTGTTGATGATTAGTGGCTCGAAGAAAATTCAAGGGCGGGAACCTTTAGCTGCCCTAAGTCACTCTCGAAATGAGTAAAGTGGGTTGTTCAGCTTGAAGAGATTGATAATGAACCCTAAAGAACAAGGAAAATGATCAGAGTGACCGCACTTATGTTACAAATGCTAAGCTACAACCAGTTAGTGGAAGCCTTTGGCGCGTCTTGCTGCAGGGAGCGCGCTGCTATAATTATGAGCCAAATTTCAATGTCTTAAGTGCGGGCTACAAAAAAATATTCCATAGCAGATGCCGTCACCACTAGATTATGCGTGAAAGGAGCTTTTCGTAGCGGGTAACGGGCATTTAAGCCATGGGTAACAGAGATCACCCTCAAGTTGCGGGTAAGCGTCGTTCGTATACCATCACGGAGGTGTCTCAAATTAAGCTTCAAACCATAAATCTATACATCTTCGGCTTGCAAGCTTTTAACCGACCATGAATCATCATGCACTTAAACCAAGTAGCATACAGCCCGTTTCATGGGCTGGGCTGGAAACGGATTTGAGACGGGTTCGTTAGTCAGCAATCTGGATGATAGAAAGCTGCAAAGCTCGTCATAATTGTTCTACAGAACTCACAAATGTAAATATTTTGTGATTTGGCCGCCAGAGGTTGCGTTGCAATGTCAAAGGGGTTTGTTTAAACCGACGGTTGGCATCCTTTGGGTAGGTCTGCCCTACACGGCATCAGTCTGTACATTTCTAACATTACCGTGATAATCGTTCACAATGAGTCACACTTTCTAGAAGATGAACCAGTTGCGTCATGTAAAAGGTTATTTTGGGTGACCTATGGGCTTCGTTTTAGATTTGTACGACAGTATTTCACCTGCCGGGTTCGGAGCGGGCCTGGGCCTGGTTCGGAACGGGCTTGGGCCGGGCTACGGCCGGGTTCGCAAAGAGTGCCCGGCTGGTTCCCGGCCGGGTTTCGACCGGGTGACCCAGCCGTAAACCTACCTTAACCCGGCCGGGCTTCGGCTGGGCTAGGCAAGGGCTCCAGCTGGGTTTGCTTGTAGGTTTGTCAGGTATGCTCTGCTTACCACTGTACTATGCTCTATCATTGTACTCCGTATGTACTTCATATATGTTTAATGTAAAGGTAAGTGACAATTGTCACTTACCCTTATTATGCAATATTACGTATTAGTTATTGCATTTGATGCATTAGCATGGCTTTGTTTATTAATGGATGACACGTGTATCACGTATGTCAGTACTGACAACCAAATCATGCCATTTCTGTCGTCGTCCCGTTGGAAGAGATATCGGATCAAGAGGAAGATAATTTTGGACGTGAAATGCCCTGCCTGTTCAAATGTCACTCTCTGAGAACAACGTGCCGGATGTCCAAAGTTTATGAACTCAGTGCTAATCGCAATTTATGGAGTTACACGTCTATAATGCTGATGGCGAAGATGCATCACAAAATGCGGGAGAAAGGTTTATTTCAGCTATAGAAGGTAAATCCTAATATATGATTATTACACCGTGTAAGCAACCACCTCCTCGCACAGAATTGGGAGCCAACCATTGTGAAAAATCGACCGGCACATCACGCGTTGGTTCGCAAACGCAAGGGATCGTGAACAACCCGGACATCACAGAAGGTATGTTTCCCACACGAAGTACGTCATTACCACCTGTTTTATAAACGTACATATTTCCCGTTCATTAATTCTTCCATTTCTGACTGACACAGCATACGCACCAGAGTGTGCATGAATTCGTACATCTTGATTTTTACTGCGTGACAATTGAAACATTATGGAAAAAAGGTGTGTATGGCCGATAAAGTTTTGTTTCCTTCATATCTCGCGGTTCGCTATACTTATTTTGCTTCAATCTGAGATGATGGATGGCAACATATTATACAGCTACCAATCAACTACTAACTGGTTATACGATATAATTCTTTTACTCTTTTCTTTCGAGACTAATAAGAATACCTGTGAGAAATAACATGAATACGGACATGTTACCTGTAAACATCGAACCGAAAGTGTATACTAAACTTAGTGTAAATAAAACAGACATCATTCTCGACGGCTTCTTCAATTTGTGTTATGGAATAGGACGTTAGCCTGGCCTAGGACCAGATGGAAACTGAAATTTCTGTAGCTACTTGCATATATCGACCATCCCCAAAAACATCCGAACACCGAAAGTCTCTCATCAGCTAGCCACTTCGTGGACTCGGTTGCGTCTTAAGTATATAGAAGGATACAAAAGTTCGAAAATGCCGCAGTCCTTAACGTTCATATCGTCTGCCCCTTTCCCCGGTCAAACAGTAGTTGCTCATGGTATGATATATCCCATATAGAACACAGCCCATTCCATGGGCTGGGCTCGAACGTTTTCGGGTCGGTTTTATTAATCAGCAATTATGATGATGGAAATTTGAGTACATCGTCATATTTTTTCTAAAGAACTTAAAAATATAAATATTTTGGTATTTGGCCGTCAGAGTGGGCGTCATTTTTGACGGCTTCTTCAATTTTTGTTATGGAATAGGACGTAAGCGTGGCCCAGGACTAGATGAAAGCCGAAGTTGTTAGCTTGGGATTTGTTTGGCGCAATGTGGCAGACGAAGGTAGCATACCTTAAAAACCTATGGGCCAACCCAGCAAAATTCCCTTCCTAGCCCAGCTGAAGCCCGGCCTGTTTATGACTGGGTTGCTCGGTCGAAACCCGGCCGGAAACCAGCCGGGCACCCGTTGCGAACCCGGCCTCAGCCCAGCCCAGGCCCACTCCAGTCCGTTTGCCCGCTCCGAACCCAGCCCCAGACCGTTCGAAGCCCGGCCAGGGCCCAGCCGGCACCCGGCTGGGTTTTCTACTTGGAAACGGTCTTTACTGTCCAAAATAGGTTTTGAAAATATTCAAGTCGTTGTTGGGATGCTTTTGTGCCCGTATTTGAGATAATTATTGCATACGTGGAACACTGAACGGTTTAAGGACAATTCGGGATGAGCCTTATCGTTGGACTTTCCCGTCAGCGATTCACCAACATGCGTATCAGTTTTCGCTCATCATCCTAAACTAACGGGTCGAGTCAAGTCACAGGACTTGCGGCTTGAGCCAGTAGAAAGGTGTAAGGGGAAGGCTAATTTGGGTGGGTAGGCGAGGTGGCGATCGGTTTGAAACCGAGCTGGGATTTGACTCCGTATTGGTACTTGAAAAACAAAGAACGGGCAAACGTCTCGCACACCTTCCTCTGGCAGCTCACATGCAGGAAGAACACGGATATGAGAGCGTAGCCTACATTAGGCTGAACCCCCTTAACATTCTGGGAGCAGGCATTCTCAGGTTCAGATTGTGAATTAAACAGGGACACTGGGTTCATGGAGTTCATTCTAGGTTGGTGATTCTTGCAGTTTAGGCTCTACGGCTTTCAGGCCTGGAAAGCAAGTGAAGAGAGACAGAATGTGAATAATACAGTGATGCCGGTTACAACAGAATTAGGTACTGGCCTGAAAACAGCGATTGCCACTGCGCGGGAAATTTTCAAATAGCGCGCTCCGGACCGCAGATAGCTACCCACTTTATGTAATCCCCTTTTGATCTCTGAGTCTGTGCTGGGGCCTGTCACATCTCCTGGTAGATTACTCAAATTGCCAACCACCCGAACTGCAAATGACTGGCTGATTTTCTTTCTTGATTATCACTGCACCCCCTCCTTGGAAGCTAAAGCCTTGCCGACAAAATAAGGCCCCTCGGCGAACTCGCGCTTCTGCCGTCCGTTTTGGTATATTGAAAGAATAGTGGCTAGCCGATCACACACTGTCTATCACCTACTTAACTGTCCGTCTCGCGCACGCGGCAACCGCAAGCGCTACTTCTGACACACTTCTTCGGCACACGCCAGCGCGCTGTTCCTGTACTCGGGTCTTGTGAGAACACATGCGGTTGGCACTCCACTATATTTTCTTGTTGACTTCCCCGACAAAGACGATCGTAGAAGCTGAGGGAGTGAGCCCTTTAATATTTGGTGAGCTTTTCTTTCAATTTTTCGACAATTCCACCGAAGTGACCTAGCCAGGCCATATCTACGGTAGTTTTTCCTTACCGTCGTCTGTCATATATTCGTTCCAAGATCAGTGACATTTTGTTATTGCGCATATATATCCCCTTTGCACACTTTCACACGCGTACATTTTTTGGGAGGCACAGCCATTTCCTCCCTTGCCTCATCGTAAATATTGGGCTGGCCAGTTGCTCATTCCTACTGATTCCGAGATTCTGCACATCAGGCTTTGCCAGTAATTTTTTGAAATCCCATGCTTGTCCATTTCCATAGCCACCTGTTTCACAGTGTGCTGGAAACCTAAGCCTCATTGTGAATTGGAGATCCGTGAAGCACACAGGAAAATACCAGAATTCATACCGGAAGACCCAGACGTTTGCGCAGGCATCCTCGAGTCTCTTTTCCAGGAGGCTCCCATCTCTAGTCAACGGTCCAAATATAATGAACCGCTGTCAGCCATCCCAGCAAGTATGAACCTACAGATCCGGGATATCGTCATAAGCCACCCGGGCCACAACCCGTACGACACACTCTGGGACTCTCCTCTTAGGCGTGTGGCAGAGTCAGAAACAAAACCTATCCAGCATGCCCTCTCCGGAATTTCGCTGGGAGATATGACACCCTCACCATTGTTATGAAAACTGCCTTCAATAATGCATACGACTTCCATGGACGATGCAGTCGTGCGTTAACCGTGGATGCAACAACTGCCACCGGAAGCCCGAAGCACAGTAGCTGTTTTATTACTAATCAACCGTTTAGAGAAGGACACGGAGGCTGCAGACGAGGACCTCAAGAATGCGAACGCATTTGCTTCACAGTCCCACGCCTTCAGCACCGCCACCGCCGATCCACTTGTTGCGGTCGTTAACCCTGCCCCGGAAAACACTCACCATAAAGCATCCAGAAGCAACCCTGACATTCAAATTTTATATCAGGTGGTTTACTTTCGGTGTGGATGGTTTCACAGCAAGAGCGTACCCGCCTTCGCAAACAAATCTCAAACAGCAACCATTTCGCTACTTGCTTTCTGAAGCCAATTTACCATCCGGAAAGTGTTACTTCCAATGCCGTTCCGGACCGCAAAATCGCAAACGCGAAAAGCCCCGTAGTTTTAACTCCAACCAGGAGATGGCGACGAGCCCCACAGGCTCCTCAGCCCCTAGTCGCCTCATTAACGTGAGAGACAGGATCACCGATTTGCCTCCCCTAATCAACTCGGAAGCACTAGTAAGCTTATTACCGGTTTCAAAACGGTCTTCTGTCCCTCTCACAGCTCTGACACGGCAAGCCGCCAACGACACTTTAGTCCCAACATACGGCAGTCTACTTCGCATTCTAGACTTCGACTTGCGCATCCCTTTCCTGCGGTTTTTCGCCGTCGCCCAGTTGCACCGGGTTATTCAAGGCTAGTGGTCGATCCCGGGACGCGACAGCTCGTAGATCAGGTACCAGCTAATTTCGTTGTTCGTTCCTTGACCCAATCTCAGTGGCCGGCCATCCTCAAGCCGATTACCACTTCCGAACCAGAATTCGGTATCTTGTTCAGCGAGCACCCTAATCTTGCCCGCCTAAACAACAACCTGCCTCCAATCACCTTTGACGTGGCCCATCACATCATTACACAAGGGCCCCCAGTCTACGCTAGACCCCGCAGGTTGGCTTCAGACAAGCTCCGTTTAGTCAGCTCCGAGTTCCAACATATGTTCAACTTGGGAATTGTCCGGTCCTTTAACATCCCGTGGGCATCACACCTACACATGGCCCCGAAGAATTCGCCTGACGACCGGAGACCCTGCGGGGATTATCGCTCACTCAACCAGGTACATACGCCCGGCCGATATCTTAGTCCGCACATCACGGACCTCACAGCCGGGTTGGCGGGTGAAATAATTTTCGGCGGAATAGATTTACTGCTAGCATATAACCAATTAACGGTAGCCGAGGCCAATATCCCCAAAACAGCCGTAACGACTCCTTTCGGTCTTTTCGATTTTCAGCTAATGCCGTTCGGACTTAACAACCCTTCGCAAGCTTCCAGCATTTCATCGATGTGGCATGCATTTGCTAAAATTTTGCTTTTGCTTATCTTAACGATATCTTGATTGCCAGCTCGTCTAAGACAAGGCATCTAGCACGTCCACGCACAAGGTGCGACCGCCTATCTCAACGCGGGGTCTCCGTCAACGCGAATGAGCATGTAATAGGTATCGACGTCATCGAACTCATAGGCCACAAGGTTACTTTCACAGGGATCACACCGGTTGCAGAATGAGGTGTAGGCTATCCTGGACTACCCATTACCTACGTCATTCAAGCAGCTACGGAGCTTCGACGGGTCAGTCAACTTTTAATCGGTGTGTCATCCCACGAATCTCTGGGCTAGTGTGGCCGTTCACAGATATGCATACTGCGCAAGCAAACGGTATTTGGGGTCGCCGTCTCTCATTCCTGCCAGCTGTAACTCGTCGGGTTTTTTATCCGATCACTGCCACGCCAAATTGCAAACCAATAATCCCTCGGAATGCGTACGCAGTTGCCTAACTTGTATACCTGATTTTGCTAGCCTGTAGCAACATAGCTCAATCCACCACGAGCCTGATTTACACAGAATGTAGAGTGGGTACCACCGACCGCCCTCAATGAAACTTCTTCCTTGCCCCGTTCACATAAATCTAACCAGTTTTTTTGTTATTTTCGTCATCTTTTACCACAATCAACAGCTGGAACCAAGCCCAAACTGCAAACTCCATTTATCTCAGTTTGGTCGTCTCCCACTATCCTAGTCGCCACATCAGATAACCAAGGATTACACTTGAACCCGTACCGACAGAGACCCAGGTGGAAGCTCTCATAGCAACTGAGACGACGATCAAGCCATCCAGCAGGAAGTGCCCCCAGCTTTTAAGCAGTAGATCTACTACCGTCTTCCAGCGCAATGCCTCTCCTGACCATAGCAATATCGAAGCCTATGCAAATAACAGTTCACGCGCAACCTGCTACTATACCGGTCAATAACAGTTTGATCCATCATACCTCGCCACACCTGGGGGATTGATGGACACATTCTTTACCCCGCTAAATGATGTTACCCACGGGATAGTGCGCACTATCAGTAGTGACTCTGGATAAATGTGAGGCTCAGCAAGTCAATAAATATATGTCAGCAAAACAGCAGGATAAGGCTCGAGCCTATGCGGAGGTTTTCCACTACAGTATCCGTTGTAAGAGTTAATTTTTCCCTCGAGCCCTATCCGGCTGTAAACTGATTCTTCGCTAACCCAGGACCCTCCGGTTGCGCTTCCTTAATGATACAGGTTATTGATCATGAAATAGATTTCACATGGACAGCTTTTGGTTTCACATTCCTCAATGTCCCCAAGTTCGCTGTCAATAAATTTGTCTCACGTCTGCCTGTTTCATAACTCACTCCGCTTATTGAACCCCAGCAGATCCGTCATTCAGGGTTTGCACCATCTCCATGGATTTCTGTTATCTTCGCATTCATCGTTTTTCCCGAGTGTACTTCAATGCAAATTTTTTCCTTTCATTTCTCCATGTTCAGAACCTACTCCGTTCGCAGAACCCAGGTAAGCCTCCGTTTTCAAAGGCTTGCATCGTTGTGGTTTATGATGCATCTTTGGCCCCATTTATTAACGACTTCCTCGGTATCACCAAGGGGAACACCGCCCGTAAGAGTCTTGTGGTTCAAACTTATTGATGGCCAAATTGGCAATATTCGTGAATGATGCAGAAAATGGTTTGAGGTGAAGAAGTAATTTTTTCGGAAAGTGGGAATATTGTCCTCGCTTTTGCTACGATTTTTGTTTGAGCCAGCCACTATACAGCATGAAGGACGTGTAAGGCTGTTCCCGCTCAGACCCGTTGACTGTCATGGCCGTTGCACATGTTCTCGCTGATGAATCTCAGAGCCTCTCGAGAAGTGTGAGGGATATCCATAAGTTGTTCTCAAGGTTCGAGGAAGACTTTCGCTTTTTCCAGCAACAGACCTGCACCTTGTTTTACTTTTACGACAGCATGAGTGCTGAAAGCTGGCTTCGTACGCATCCGGGTGCACTGCGATAAACAGTTCCAATGATGCTTGGTTAAATCTTGCTGCGCCTGAAATCGACGCCTGAATAGGACAGCCGTCAGGTAGGAACCACGCAGATATTCTATTTTGACTCATCGGGTATCAGAATACTGAATGCCCCTCCTTCCTGAGGATCCTTGCCTTGGGAATGCAAAACAAAGCCATCGGTCAACTTCTGCAGCACAAACACGATTTTCATCTAACCAGCCATAGGTTTTACTATCGTAATAAGAATTTGAATCTAGAACAAGAGTCCTACACGTCAGAAGTGACGGGGACTTTCCGTAGATCCAGCGAAATGTGTGAAAGTGCCCGCATAAAGTTCAACCAATTGTTCATCGTAAGGGATATTTACTACATGAGGGTGAAGGCTAATGTCGTAGATAGCCGGAGTGATGCTCCGAAAGTTCAACAACAAATGACTAGCAAAGGTAATCTACGAATCACCTGGCGGGAAGACGTAACCAGGTTCACGTTCCATATTCCACAAACCGTGAAAGCTCTGGTGGATAAATAAGGTGAGGTGCTGTTAGAGGATGCCACCAGTTAGCTGAACTGTGGTGGCTACCTTATTTTTTACCGCATTTTGATAGACAACAGTGGCCCAGGTCGTTCAATACTGTGAGCCTTGCTGCCTAATGAGAGTAGTGTAAGTTATCTGCCTGCAATAAAAGAGGCGAGAGCTAAATTACCGGATGCAGCCGTTATATTAGATTGAAGCTTAGCCCAGTAAAATGGATTTTCTTTTATACATCCGGGGGCACAATTCGTTCTTTGCCGCCTTTATGTTCTTAGGGATACGAGGGCTTATTCTTACAGCTTGCATGGTTTGTTATTGATTGGCAAACAAAGCATCCAGCAGCGGATGCCTAATTCCGTTTACTCCTCCAGTAAGTTTGTAGGTGATACGTTCAAGGCCGTCTTTTTGGCTGTAGTGCTGGGGCAGTAAATTGCTTGAACCATACTAGGTTATCATACAAAGCTATGTGGGCGGATTATAGTTTAGTGAATATGGCAACCTTTGGTACGGCACTACCAACCGAGTAGAAGTTGAAAATCGCTATCCGGAGGAAAGGCTATCTGTCGGGTCGTCTCTAGTAGACGTTTTCATTAGAATTTCAAAACGAAGGGAAGATTTAGACGAAGTCAGGCGTCGAAGAGTAAGTAAGCAATTAGTTAGGTCCTTCCGACCGTCCGTTGGAACGGATAAATACCCAGGGTGTGTGACGAGTTAAGTACCAGCGCGTCTAGCACTTGAGAAACACGCGCTTGCCTCAAGTTAGGAGCTTTAATCCCAATAGGGGTAGATGGTTGCTCACATGCCGTCGGTCACGTAAAGTGACTGTTAGAATAACACAAGACGTACGCTTGCCGTGGACTGTATCTTCGTAAATTTGGCTGCACTTTTCCCAAGGTGGCAAATCATTTCTCGCCCATCCAATCAGATTGACGCCAAATTTGCAAAAACGCTCTGTTAGAAGGCAGAGCGCTACCACCACCGCCTATCTCGAACTGAAAACCGGTTAATATCTACCAAGCAAACCTAATTAAGGTGATCCGATCAAACTTTCGCTAGCTACGTTTTTGATAATGATAATGATAATAACGATAGCTGTATATGTCTAGACCGTAGTCAAGACAAATGCACAAGGCGACATCAGAGAACAGAGTAATGCATAACAATGTGAGGTATTCCCAATTTCGAAATTTAAGAGTCACACAATAACTTAAATAAAACAGTAAAGCTGAGTAGTGTTTGAGTGAACTAAAGTGGAGATGGTTACCGGGAGAACTGTGAACTGATTTTGAGTTTGGGGAGGGCGTTGTGGATAGCTGGACGAAAGTGGAAATGCTGATATGAGCGATACTGGAGAATGGTAAAAAGTGAAGTGATGGCAAAAACCAGTAAAGAGACAGACATCGGACATCACAACTTAAACAGCAAGTTGGGGCAGGAATAATGCATAATGTGCCTTATGGGTGACGAAAACTGGCTGAGACGGGTCATGGCGTCCAGAAGAGAATGCGAGGGTGTACAAACTGGATCTTTGGGCGATCACTAACGAGTAACCGAGTAAGAGAGTTACCGAAAGACAGTTAAAAATTAAGCCCGCATGGGGCTATCGACGTGAATTCAGAGATGCCGGCGAAGTATAGAAGATCGATCCAACATTCGGTAACCAGTTGTGGGGGAGCCTGTGAAATAAATGCAACTGAGTCAGATGTGATAATAAGACAGACCCTCTCGAATAGGCGATTTAAGTGTCAGATGGAAATTCACTTGAGGACATAAAACTTCACGAGGAATGCAGTGAACGTTTGAAGAGCATGAATGGCTTATGGAGGCAGAACGGACTCTCAAAGAAAAGCCTTTGAAGAAACAGACTATCGGAGACAAAAGCTACTGATGCAACCAAGCAGAAGTTGGAAGAGCGTGAAGATAAAATGTTCTGTATACTCGATAAAAAGAATTGATAACCACATGCTAGTTGGCTATTGATGGCTGATATTTTGTTTCATAAAGGCCTTGGTTGCAGTTGATGGTAGGTAAAATGGTAAGGGTAGAAGGCAAAAAAGGTTCAGTTGACGAACTGAGGACAGTAGTTTGGGAGCGCCTCTGTAAGGGCTAGATTCCGGTCATTGATTTTGTACTGCAACGTGGAATGAATTGAAATGTTGGAATGTGGTATTGGCAATAGATGTTGAGCCGGTGTGTGGTGATGCTTGGTGTCAGAAATCCACTCTGCGATCCGGGAGGACTTGCTTAAGGGATAGTTACTTAGGTTATAAGAGTATGATCACTGGTCAGCCGCATACGGTACCCCATATAACGTCAGCAGGCTTGAGTATAATTTCAAACCACGGTTAATCCGATTGATAAAATCGTTTAGTCATTACTGTAATCCGGGGGTAACGTCGAGTTCCCAATGGTTACCCAGGTAACCAATGTGATCTGAAGGTGGTCAGGAGTGCGGCAGTCTTGAGTGTTCTGGCAGTGGGTTATCATTATTGTTTAAATAGAAACCAGAAAAATGAGAATTTTGTTATCTGACGGCCAATGGGCCGGTCGTTGGGGATCAGCGGATAGAAACTGGTAGTTTTCTAGGGTAGTTGGGTGATAGTGAAGATGCAGAGAGATATCAAGCACGGGCTCATCTGGAGTGCAAAATAATTCAGTTCGTAAGTGGTGGATGAGTGGAAGGGGACCAGTTGGGGACCAGGAATCAAACAAAAGAGGGTTGGATCAGGACGAAGAATAGGAAGAAGGAAGGTAGCAGTATGGTCGATGCAATAGCTGTGGACAAGGATGGCAAATATTGTTAAAAGGAAAGAAAATACTCGGTGTTAAGTTAAGATTTTTTCACGTGAGTGCAAACGTGCTGGTATTCAGTAGTGTCATTGGAAATCAGAAGTACACGGATTCATGGTGGAATGGGGTCTTAACTTACCTTGAGAATACGCGCAGATCAGTGAGTCTTAGTTTTCGAAGAATAATATTTTCCGCCGCAAGACAACGGTATAGGAAAAATGTGCGAGAAAAGCAAGGTGAGGCGGCTGAGTTCTAGCCTGAGACGGGAGAACTAAGTGAAGATGAGCACCTATCACTAAAGGACAAACAGGTTTTTTTAAGGAACCTGGTGTCTGTAGATGTTTTGGTTGTGAAACTAGGCAACGAAGTAGCAAACAAGTCATCTCTGACTTTGGTCATCACTATTAGTGCACGGGCTAGAGGAGAACATATAAAAGGTGAAATTGTGGAAGGTAAACTATAAAAGTGCGATGATTGCGTTCCTCATTCCGGCAACCAATACAGGCGAGATTTAGCTTACAGCTGTGGGCCGTAGGCATATCAATACCAGGGATGACGTCAGAGCAGAAGCCGCATAGTGTAACTATTCCAACCACGTATAGACTACTGCATTATGCATGGGCTAGCTAGTTAGGGGTTTTGCAGGAAACTCAAGAAGTTTGAAACTGAGAAGAGCGGGACCGACAAGTATTTGTGGAGAGCTCGGGCTGCGCGCTGTCATCTCGCACTGGTTCAGACAAAAAGAACTGAAGGCTACCTCAAAAGCTTGGGATTTCCCATATGCACGGTCGGGACCAGGCTGTTGTCAGAAGGAAACAGAGAACATTAGCCCGAGACCTTCCCAGCTAGGAGTTTTTTATATCCTGTTTTTTCCTCCGCTTTTGCTGGAGAATGAGAGAGCAAATTTACACCCTAGGGTGATCTCTTCGTTTTTCTTTGACCTGCCTTTCTTTACACGTGGCCCTCTGGGTCCTAGACTGATAGGGATGGCCGTTTCCCCTTACTGCGAGATTGCCGCGGACTAGATGCCATAACCTTCAGGGGTGTTGCTGCCGCAAGCTGTGGAAGGAAAGGATGAGGGGTTGAACAAACAATTCGATAATGACAACATTCGTAGGGCTCTCACTTGGCCGCTTGCCTCTGCCAATAACAGAGTCGGAGGGGTTCCAGTATATACGCGAGCCATCCGGTGACTACATCGCTGATTATGGTATGCTGGGTAGCTTTATGGGGGTGATGACGGTAACGAAAAGCATCAACACTAGCAGCCAGCTATTGCTTAAGCATCGGGTGATTGGCACAGACAAACCAATGGGCTCCGGCCAAAAGTCGCTCGTTGAAGATGAGAACTGAATAGCTGTTAAGATCCAGCATTCAGTAAACCGAGCATCAGGCATGACAGTGAGTCAAAGTCAGGTGACGTCTACCTGATTGGCATTGTTCTAACGGATCTTTGGTCGGGTCTTAATTTCGGGCTAAGTATATGTATGCAAATTAAAGTGTAAAACGGCACCGTCTGTTAAGGAGGGGGGGGGGTCGATAAAAGTGAGTGGAGCATACACAAGAAAGCATTGTGTTTATGTATGTATATTTATATGTGCATACGTATATACATCAGTATACATGGGCGTGATTAACAGACGGGTCACGAGAAGGTGGTCGGACGAAGAAGACTGTGACTCATTGTTGACTAATAATTAAGACAGTCTTCATATGCTTCATCTGTGTTTACGCTATTGCGGGTCATGCTGATTACAGAAGATGTATCTAGGATCCTGCTTAGTACTTTTTAAATTGTTTTAGCGTGCGACACGATCGCAGCGAGTCAGGAAGCTTATTCCAGAGGCTGGGGTAGATAGTCGAGAAATATCTAGATCTGACAAAGAGCCTAGATTGGGGGGTTGTGGTGGTGAATTTTTTGTGACGGAGGGAGTAAAGAGTCTCACTAGAGGAACCAAGTGGGTTATCAGATGAGCTGACTTTTGAGTGCAGGAGGTTGAAGAGAAATGAAAGATTAAGCTTGATGCGACGTAACCATAGAGGTTCAAGCCGGAGTATTTAGCACTTAGCCCTGCAGTTAGGGTTGGAAGAGGTGCCAAGTAGTTTTTTGGTGAAGAATTGTTGCACTTTCTCTTTATTGGCCCCGTCAGCTTCTTGCATCAAGGTAAAGACCAGGGGGCAGTATTCCGACAGTGATCTGGCGTGTGTCTTGAATATCAGGAGCTTGCTGTCCCAAGTAGTGTATGTTCTGATGGTAAGCGCAATCATCCTTCTTGCCTCGCCAACTTGGGTCAGTGCCTGTTCATGAAAATTAAAGGAACAGGGACGATGCATGCTCAGGTCTCTTGCCGAGTGGGCAGCGGGAATCGGCAGACCATTTATTGTTAGAGATCCAGGTGGAGCGTGGCATTTGTAGGACAGAAGAGAGCTCTCAGCTGCCGAAAACATCATCAGCCATTGAGCACACCACTCTCCAAGGGACTTCAAGTCTGGCACGGCATCACTGAGAGCCGGATGCAGGGCTTTTACCGCAAAAGTATAGACTAGTTTTATGTCGCCAGCAAAGAGGAA
Organism: Fasciola hepatica; assembly: GCA_948099385.1. NCBI lineage: Eukaryota > Metazoa > Platyhelminthes > Trematoda > Plagiorchiida > Fasciolidae > Fasciola > Fasciola hepatica. The sequence continues at coordinate 3,864,666 of CANUEZ040000076.1, forward strand.
TGTCAAGCCATGATGCACTACTTAGGAGAAGTCACTTATGTGCATGAGAAATAAAAGAGGGCTTAGAAGACCAACCTGTACGACCCCGCTAGTAATTTTTTTGATCTTAGAGGATGCCCCATTGACCATGACGGTTTGAGAACGTTCGGAGAGGTAAGACGATAGTCAGGAGAGAACGGGGTCGGTGACTCCGCATGTACGTCATGGCCACGTTAATGATAGTTTCACAATTGCACTTTTCAATGCTCGCTCCCTTGTAAGTAAACTTTCATCCGTCCGCTCCTTTGCACTGCAATCTCACCCGGATGTAATCCTCGTAACTGAAACCTGGCTTACTGATAAAACTCCCCTCCGACACATTTCCATACCCGGTTATAATATATTTGCTGCGAACAGATCTGAGAGACGTGGTGGTGGATGCCTTGCTTATAGTAAGAGCAGCCTTGGAACACACTTACTCCAACTTCCTGTCCTTGATAAGGTTCAAGAATCTGTTTGGATCTCTATACCCCTGCTTCATGGGCAGCTCGTCATTGGTTGTGTTTACTGTCCGCCGGGCTACAACATGGGCAACGTAAATGCAATCACCGATGCTTTCTGTCACGTAGCTGAAATCCCACATGCTTCTAAAATCATAGCGGGGGACTTCAACCTCCCTGGCATTTGTTGGGCAACCCTGAATTCCTCTCCGAAGTTATGCAATTTTATCTCATGTATCCGTGCTGGCGGATGGACACAACACATAAAATCACCAACCAGAGGGAACAATATTCTTGACCTTGTCTTTACTTTAGGCCTCCGAAATATAAAGGCAAATGTCCTTAGCCACCTTCCTGGTTGTGATCATAGGGTCATAACGTGTGAATTCTCCGTTCAGCCGCATCACCAAGAAAGTCCTCAAAATCGAAAATCTTTTCGAAATGCAAATTGGGATACTTTACCCACCATCCTGCGTAACCAGACATGGGATGAATTTTTTCAAACAAATGATCCTCAACTGGCATCGGATGTGATGTACTCTAACCTATTTTGTTCTCTTAACATCATATCTTCCGAGATAACTGAAGTCAGTGGGAGAAAAACCGATCGACAACAAAAGTTGCAATGTAAGTTCGAAAAGTTGCAGCTTGCCTACGAAAGGACCAACGACCTTTCTGTCTTCCTCTGCCTTAGCCACCTCTCACGCCAGCTACTAAGCGAAAATGAGAACAAGCTGGAGAAGCAAGAACTGTACGCTCTCAACCAGCCGAATAAAATAGCCCACCTTTCTGGCCTTATCAAAACTCGAAACCCCCGCTGTACAACCAAAATACCGTATTTGCTCCTGTCAGAGAACATTTATATTAGCTCGCCTCAGTTAATCGCTGAGGCATTCAATAATTTCTTCGCTTCTACCTTCATAACAGACCACAATAGTCCAACCCAGGATCTCACCCCCTTGACTGCTGACACCTTGTCAACCGTAGTATTCTCAGCCAACGAAGTCAGAAAGCTGTTAAATTCCACCCGGCCTCTGGCTCGCCCTGGTCCCGATGGTATCCCACCAGCTCTGTTTCGTCTCGGCGGCCCGGACATTGTGATGCTTTTGATGAACTTATTTAATCTCTCCATGTCACAAAGCATTTTCCCATCCCAGTGGAAAACTTCCGTTATCATTCCCCTCCATAAGAAGGGTGCTTTACATGACCCTGCTAATTACCGCCCCATAAACCACACTCCCATTATATCTAGGATAATGGAACGAGTAGTTAAAGATGAGATTGCCAATTTTATCCTCACCCGTGGATTGATAAATAAAAACCAACACGGCTTCTTAAAGTCTAGGTCGTGCCTGACCTGCCAACTTGATTTCCTTAATCTGATCACAACGTCAGCTGACTCTGGAATGGCATTTATCGTTATCTTCCTTGATATGACGAAAGCATTTGACCGCGTGCCTCACGCCCAGCTGCTAACCAAGGTTAAATCTTACGGCATAATAGACCCGCTCTTTTCTTGGTTGTCATCCTATCTTAGCATGAGATCGCAAGCAGTAAGCATTGAGGGTTACCTCTCATCACCCCGGCCAGTCACAAGTGGTGTTATACAGGGCAGTGTGTTAGGTCCACTTTTATTTCTTCTCTACATAAACGACGTATTCAAAGTAATACGCCATGGCACCGCGTTCCTATTCGCCGATGATATTAAGATTGTATATTCATTTGAACCTCATACCTCGACCCATACCCTCACCAAAATAGCTGACGACCTGAACGCTCTTGACATATGGTGCAACACGTGGAAAATGAGTTTCTCCGCTGCTAAGAGTGCCATTCTCACATATAAAAGCCAAATTCCTCCTGAGTCCCTCGCCTTAAACGGCTCGTTCATTCCTACTACTCCGCTAGTACGAGATCTCGGTCTACAATATTCTTGCACGTTCACCTTTCAAGAACAAGCCACCTACCAGGTGGCTAAGACTAAGAGAACGATAGCTCTCATCTGCAGAACCTTTAGAATGCGCGACAGCCAGCTTCTGATCTTTAAATCCCACGCCAGACCACAGCTTGAGTACTGCCCTCTGGTATACACTCACATGCGCAAATCTGACAGACTTGCGATCGAAAGAGTTCAGCGATCCTTCACCAAGCACTTACTCGGCTCATCATCCCCCTTGAATTATAAAGAGAGATGTGAGCTACTAAGGCTTGAACCCCTATGGCTACGACGTATGAAACTCAATCTTTATCTTCTATTCAACCTCCTACATTCTAGAGCGCATACGTCCATCACTGATCTATGTTTCGCTCAAAACGCACCCTACCCTCTTCGTAACCGAAATCATACTACTAAAGTCCCATACACCAGGACAAAACTAAGAGCAAGGTTCTTCATCACCGTTTATTCCCGCATTTGGAACAGACTGCCCGAAGACATTCGGGCCTGCCAGACACTAGACCGTTTCAAAATTGTCCTTACAAAATACTTAGATGTCGCCAAGGTACTACAACTAACCCATATGTGCACCACGTTGGAACAAGCCTATGAGGGTAACCTAGATTTTTGAATAAAGAAAGCACGACCCGGTTAACATCCATTGCAACATCGACGTCACCTTCCTCATATGCCTTTTCCATCGCCAACACATTAGTACCCCTTAGAATGATTTACATCACTGACACTGCTCTTGTTAGATTCTCCCCAATTCACGCGCTTCAACGTCTCCTACCTATTATCTTTATCATATTTGATTCGCTTTACTCGGTCCGAACTGACCCCATTCCCCTCCTTTATTTTGCCTTAGCGCCCCAACACTTAATCCAGTTCCAGTGACCACCACTTACCTTCTAAATCATCATTCTATTCCTAGTTTTGTTCATTATTTCTGTATTTCCATTCACTCCCAATGGCTCACAGTCCTCATTCTTCCCAAAGTAGTCTGTGTCTACATTACTAGATTTCTCTTTTCACCATTGACCGTTGATCCTCAGCTGGGAGCATCCCAGACTGCGTCTCTCTACTCTTATGCTTCCAGACACCAACCGGCGCGCATCTCCCATCTGATGTCTTGGAATGATCCGGAGATAACACCAGCGAAATATCTGGCTCAAACGTCAGGCTTCAAATCTGGATCCCCCACAATCTCCTAGACTACGCCATCTCTACGTCTGTATGATCTCGGCCAAAATCACCTGTGCAAATCCCGCCGGTGGGAGGCGCGGACAGATCCCCCGCTTTGGCCGGTGCACATCAGGCGTGCAGGACGTCTGCAACGATGTTTACAGGTTGGGTGTCCAGCGCACGGTCAGCCCCACCCACTAGCACCGGTTGCGGATTAAAAAAAAAACAAGAAAATAGAACAGAAGGAATACCGTTCATATACTCAAAATGTTGCTGTCTCCTCCAGCCAACATTGACTCTACATCGTGCTCGCTTCAAATTTGCCTGCATAACCTAACGCTTTTTTCGTCCGGCAAAAGTTGCTTTTTTTGGTGCACAATTATCGTATACTAAAAAACACATCAACACTTCTGGCTAATTATTCCCGGTCTACTTCCCGCGGTTTCATGCCAAACTACTCACCAGTCTTATTTGCAAACTTAACCACTCTCTAAGATAAAGCCCACCCCTTTTTGCTACTTTTACCGATATACTCCAAAAATAACGCATTTATTGCTGTCACTAACTTCCGTACCACAATCTCCAGACAGTATATGACACTGCGAAATTTATCTCTTGAGATTCCCAATAATCGACGACTCTGTGTTTGCTTGCTTTCTCTGCCAGCTCCGCTGTTTGCCCACTTAAGGCTGTTGCATTGCAATGTCCTCATCTTGCAAGGTATTGTGTCCCACTTTTGCACATCTGATAAGCTCTTGTGCCGCAGAGTTATGTTCTGTCACCACAAAGTGGTCCACCTTTTGTATCAAACATAAACTGATAGTCTTCTGCCCATCACTTCATCGTTTTTTCCAGCTGTGTCCATCCTATTGTTGTAGTTGAGCACCACGCAACGATTTTCTCGATAATTCCTAGTTCATGCTGATGTATTACATTCCTTTTTTCTGAAAGCAAAACAATCCACTCAAAGTCCATATGTTTTATCCGGTCACTTCCTTCACCATCACTCTGGCAACCACGGTCCAGATGTGTAGTCCATTTGGTTCATCACACACACTCCGCTCATATCCGGCTGCCGAACTTTGCAAACCTATTCATCGGTTGTTGTGTATTTCCTTTCTCATGCTCCATTCCGATAGATCGTCTCAGACACTTCCGATACTTGATACATTTTTTTTTCACCACGTGAAGTCTTTGCTGAGAATTATCAGTATGTAAGTACTTACCTGTCATTCAACCGGTCATCCTTCTTGCAAGCCACGTTTCTGCCACTGTCGTAGCTACGCACCACACGTCGATATTTTTTTTGTCAGTTACCAGTTTCTTGCTGAAGCATTACATTCCTTTTTTCTGAAAGCAAAACAATCCACTCAAAGTCTATATGCTCTATCCGGTCACTTCTCTCACCATCAATTTGACACCCACAGTCCAGCGTGTTGTCCGTTTCGTTTTACAACTGGCTCAACCGATATACGGTCACTGTACCCCAAAATTGCTATCCTCGACCGATTTTCTTGGTCTTTATGTATTATGCCACAATTTTTCATCGTCTGATTTTTCACCCCAACTCCTCTCATACATTGTAAAGCTCCATTGCTTGAATACGTCTCCTTCAGGAATGTTTCTTCTTCACGATATCCGCGTATCCGTCAATCTAGTTCAGTTCTCCGACAGGACAGTCTTTCTTCTGTGGAATTTGTGTGATTTTGTACCATTCTCCACCCACCCCACATTTTGGCAGAATAACTACGCCTACCTCCGGCCGGACCGACTACCTGACCTTGAGTTTAAATTCACCGGGCGGTATCGCAGCTATTGACTTGAATGCCTTCTCTTATATTCAATCGCGTTCGCATAATTGTACAGTCCCACTGTAACTTTCATTCAGCTTTCAACTGTACCGTTTGATCTTGCATTGCAGCATGCTTCGGGGTTATCCGAAATAAACTATTATTATTATTTAATTTTTGACAGTAAGCGAGCGTAAGATACGCGATCGAACGCTTTGACCATATCGAGAGAAAGATGACAATGATTAACTTGTCGCTCTCCGCTTTGGAAGTGATTAAATCAAAGAAAGCCCATCTGATAAGTGAGGCACGAACGGGACTTTAGGAACCCATGTTGAGCTGGGTAGATAAGAGTTCGAGAAGTCAGGAAATTTGCAAGCTGGCCCTTTACAATCATCCCCATTGCTGTGGAAACAATCAAAGTGTGCTTTATGGGGCAATAGTTCCCCGTATCATGCAAGGGCGGTTTTTATACTGTGGATCCATACAGAACGCTTTCCTCTAAGCAGAGTGGATTGCGGACGACACGGACGATGTAGAGAGTTTCAGCAATAGGAGTGCTGAGTCAGGTCCCCCAAACCGAAGTAGGATAGGTGGAAGGTCATCAGGCCCTGGATGGTAGGGGGATTTAGTGTTGGCTAGGAAATTCCTGATGTTGGCCTTGGTAAATTTTATGGTTGATATCGCGTCCTGTGTGAGCATCAAATAGCAGAGTGGCGAAGGACTTGTGTCCGTAACAAGAGCTGAGTCGAAATGGCAGTTGAAATCCTCAGCCATATCTTTTGGCAAAGCAAAGTGAGTGCCATTTTGGGTGAGGAATGAGATATTGTGTCCAGTGCTGTGCGAGTTGCAAGATTTTAGCAGTCCTGAGAGAAGCTCCACACTGTATGGCTGTCGTAGTGCGGCCTTTTCTTGCTTTTTGGGTTTATTCTCGGTTGCTGCATAGAGATCACGGCAGAGCCGGCTTATTGTGGGTGTCAGAGAAAACCTTTATTCCTGAAGGATGAGTTCTGGAGCTCACAAATCTTTCGTCGAAGTCTGTCAATTTTGGTAGTCCTGGCTCTAATATGTCTAATGGTTGAGGTAAGGCAATTTATGGAAGAAAGCAACTTGACGTAGAACACATCAGCCGCTTTTTGCGGATCGGATGTGAGGAGGGAGTCAGAGCAGTCAATGCCCCGGTGGGAGGTAGGCGACCGGGCCCAGTTAGCCAGCCTGTGGGAGTTTTGGTTTTGGACGCCAATAACTTCAAGAAGGCATGATTCTTGCATGATAATGGAGTTGCATATGACCATTTTGTGGTCACTACCGGGAAGGTTTTGTGTGACGGAGAGGTCCACGTCAGGGAGGCCATGAGTGAAGACCAAGTCAAGGACGTTGTTATGCCTTGTTGGAGTGGAGACACGTTGTGTCCATCCAGCAGGGTAGGTAACCAGAAGGAAGTCCGATAAATGAGACGGGCCGTCAGTGTATTGCAACAAATATCAGGAGTTTTAAAGTTTCCTGCTTTGATCTTTGGACCTAAGGATAGAGTAGAAGCGTACTCAATAACCCTAATAATATGCTGAAATTCAAAGTAACTAGAAGTAGGTGCTCGCCGGACGCATCCAATATGCAACATGTTTTTAGGAATTCGGACGGAGAGCCAAAGGTAATCGGATGATAGTAGATTTATGTTTAATGTATGCAAGAAAACCACCGCCTCCAAGGTTCACTCTGCTTACTGGGAAGGAGTTATAGCCTACCAACGAGACAATGTCAGTTGGGGTGTGATCGGCTAGTCATGTTCCTGTCACCAGAACAGTGTCAATGCCAGAAGATAGTGCATGTTTCCTTAAGCCATTATTCTGTTCAACAGCGAACGAGAATTCAGCAGTAGAAGAGGAACCCTACCTGTATCTTTGAGGTCACAGGGCGCTGGGGCTCCACCTGAGGGCTGCGGATGACTATAGGGGCCGAGGAAGCTTCCGGCAGTCGGGTTGTCAACCAGGATGGTGTCGACAGGTGGGGTAGTAACTGAGCTAGGCAGATTAGCAGGTGAGTTACATGGTAGAGGTTTGCAGGGTACGGTGTGGTCGCCTTTATAGGACGCTTGGTTGAGGGGTGCCAAGTCTATGGAGACAACAGAAGAATGACTGTCATAGGAAGCATGTTGCGTGAGGCACTCTGGAAAACTGTTAGGGAGCAGTATTGGATACGCTGCTGGCGAGTAGCGCCGGATGAACGATCAAAAGATAAAAAGGCGGCGTCTGATGAAGCCTGTGGAAGAAAACCAAGGTAAAATCAGGAGAACGTTCTCAAATGGCAGACCCAACCGGGTACCGGCTGGGCCCTGGCCGGGCTTCGAACGGTCTGGGGCTGGGTTCGGAGCGGGCAAACGGACTGGAGTGGGCCTGGGCTGGGCTGAGGCCGGGTTCGCAACGGGTGCCCGGCTGGTTCCCGGCCGGGTTTCGACCGAGCAACCCAGTCGTAAACAGGCCGGGCTTCAGCTGGGCTAGGAAGGGAATTTTGCTGGGTTGGCTCATAGGTTTTTAAGGTATGCTACCTTCGTCTGCCACATTGCGCCAAACAAATCCCAAGCTAACAACTTCGGCTTTCATCTAGTCCTGGGCCACGCTTACGTCCTATTCCATAACAAAAATTGAAGAAGCCGTCAAAAATGACGCCCACTCTGACGGCCAAATACCAAAATATTTATATTTTTAAGTTCTTTAGAAAAAATATGACGATGTACTCAAATTTCCATCATCATAATTGCTGATTAATAAAACCGACCCGAAAACGTTCGAGCCCAGCCCATGGAATGGGCTGTGTTCTATATGGGATATATCATACCATGAGCAACTACTGTTTGACCGGGGAAAGGGGCAGACGATATGAACGTTAAGGACTACGGCATTTTCGAACTTTTGTATCCTTCTATATACTTAAGACGCAACCGAGTCCACGAAGTGGCTAGCTGATGAGAGACTTTCGGTGTTCGGATGTTTATGGGGGTCGACGATATATGCAAGTGGCTACAGCATGGTCGGCGCACCATCCATGCATCGTATTTCTCTATCTCAGGACAATAGGTTTTGATGAAGAGCATTATGTTTGTTACCGGTTTCACCGTATATATCGACCAGTGGTATTGAACAAGGAATGCATTAGGTAGGAATTCAAGGGCTTTAAGTGCTTCTAGGTTGAACAAGGTTTGCCATTCGGTGAATGAGTCGATTAGTAGACGATTTATTCACGATATCTCAAAGGGTTCTGATAGAAGTGGACTGTTGAGTCTGGGGCCAACGTCGGATTTTAGGTGTTGGGGATATCTCGAGAGGCTTTTTGTAAGTTATTTCCCTGGATACCTTAGTGGAAACTGTACCAATATTAACACGCTTAACGACGTGGTGTAACGCGGCTTTCACCAAGCTGACACTTCTGACTCTTCTTATTGAAATTGGTTTGTAGCTCATCTCATCGAGTAACGTTGTACATCACGATCACGCGCTTGTGCGTGCTTCTCGACCATGGTGAAGTATGCCATTATTGTTGTTATTAATATCTGATAAAAATCGAAGCGAAGCAGCTGGTTTTCACGGAAGCCGCATGATGTGCGTTTGCCATGCTGAAGCAGTCTGTCAGCAGCATATCTTCATTATCACATCTGAAACCAACTCCCCCGATCTCTTTAGTCTCCGGCGCAACAGAAAAAGCCGTAGGCGCGCTACTGCAGCAATACTCACCCGACTCTTGGCAACTTGTTGCATTTTCCTCCAAAATCTACCACTGGCTGAATCCAACTAAGACCATTTTGGCCGCGAAATCCTCCCCATCTGCCTAGGCATTCAGCAGTTTAGGCATGTGTTAGAGAGAAGCGAATTCACGATCTACAACCACCACAAACCAACCATCCGGGCACTGAGTGCCGCCACGGGCAGATAACCTTCCAGAGAGTCTATAAATCTGGATTACGTCATTCAGTACACGAGATATGTACGTCATATTTCAGGTGTTGATAACTCTGTCGCAGAGGCGCCATCTTGCATTCCCAACCTGAACCTCAGCATTCCCGTCTAGATTGACCGCGAAGCTATTGCATCCGCTCAAGAAGATGATCTTAAGGTAGACCAACTCCGGAGCACTTCATGACTGCGACTCCCCGCGTTTGCTATTCCTACAGCCAAAGATCACATACTGCGAGACATGTCCAAAGGCCACTCGGAGCCAGTCGTGTCGTCCGCTGTTAGGTGACAAATTTTCGAAATCTTGCACGTTATGTCCCATCCGGGTTCAAAGACCTCTACTAAACTCGTCAGCGACCGTAATGTTTGGCACAACAATAACCGTTATGTCCCCGTATGGGTCCGTGCCTGCATCCCATGTCAACAGACGAATGTACTTTAAAGTACATAAAGACCACTATCGAAATTTCCAGCGATTGACTCAAATTTCCAACAGGTGCACGCTGATCCTAGTAGAGTTGTAGCCTCTTTCAAAAGGTAGTGTGCATCTTCTTACGTGCGCAGACCGTTTCACAGGAAAACCGTCAGCTATGCCGTTGCGCAATGTAGCTAGCAAAGCCGTCGCCCAAGTTTTTGTAGAACATTGGGTAGCTGCATTTGGTTGTCCAATCTTGGTTACCACCGTCTGCGGCTCTCATTTCAAGGGAGCTTCAGTATCATTCTGCAACCTTTAGGCACCCGTCGCATTGATACCACCGCCTGCCGCCAGTCTGCAAACGGAACGGTTGAACGTTTTCATTGGCCAGTCAAGGCAGCCTTAGGAGCCCACAGAAATCCAGACTGGTGGGAATAACTGCCGATAGTACCTTTAGGTTGCCGCACAGCTCTTAAGGCCAATCTACAAACCGCGTCAGCCGAACTCACATTTAAATTAGCTGTTCGACTTCCTGATGATACAGTAGCCCCAAACTCCATGGTCATCCTCGACTTCGCCGACTACCCGCCGGGCTAAGGCATCAGGTGAATAAGGTGCGCCTTACTGCGGCTCGTGAACAAAACAAGGCGGTTTACGTACACTCACACCTCCAAGACTGTACGCACGTCCTTCTCGTGGCAAAAGCACGTACTCCCCTAAAACCTGCCATCTATGGCCCCCGCGGGGTCCTGCGCAGCCTAAAGAAAACATTCTTCATCGACCACAACGGCAGAAAGGATAAGGTCTCTAAAGACCTACTTAAACCAGCCTTTCTAGCCGAATCCGTACCGTTCGATTCCACACCATTGAATTCTTCAGGATCAGCTTCGACTTTTTCGGCGTCCTATAAGCCGGCCGAACCCACGGCCGTGACCCAGTTGGCTGGCCGTCATGAAGCAGAGCTCGGTGCAGAGCCGCAGCCGAAGGATGGTCAGAAAACCAGTTCTTTCTGCAGATACTGTATATTGGATCCCGTGGGTAAACAAAAAATTACAAACGTAAAAGTAAAATATTCTTTTGTTCACCGTTGTGACTCCTCCTTCGAGGTTCTTTTTCCACGCTGAGGTCAAATACCACTTCCTCTTTTTGCCGCTGAACATCACTGATGTTCTGCTCATCCATCACCTCCGGACTCCAATACTAAAGGCCCGCTGTTTTGAAGGAAGACCCATTGCCTCCAAAATAGCTTTTGAGTAACGGTAGGAACTCGACTGTCCAGTAGCATCCTTAAGCAGGATACATGAACCACCGGAAAGATCGGCCACAAAACCACTTTGCCAAACCGAACCTGTACTAGATAATTCATTAGGGTGGGTAGAGAGAAAGCTCCACCGGCACTATCGCTCCAGGCACGGAAAAATCCTACATTTGGCGGTGAACCTACTGGATTCTACTGGCTTGGTAGCCAGCTACTGTCTCTCTCTCCTGAGCCTCGCTTTGGGTGCCAACCCCTAAATTCTACGTCATTTAAGTATCTGTTCCATTTTTTGTTTTTTCCACTTTCTTCCCCGTGGAGCCTATGAAATAAATTCATTTTCAACTCAAATAAAGTGGTTTTACTTGGTTGTTCACCTTTATCTTCAAAACAATGCGTTTATTGTTTTGGTCTTGTTTGTTCTGCCCGTCAGGTGACTGGACGTAATCTGAAGGCAGCACCACCAGATCCAAGGATTACAAGCTGCAGTCCAAAACAACAAACTGTTCAAAAGTCGCAAGGAAATACAACATTCATCTGTTTCGCTGGATTCGTCACTGTGGACATAGTCATCCGCTTGCCGGACTCCCAAAATGAGGCGTTTATTGTCGGCAGTGTTCTAGGCGGGAGCATCTATGGTGATTAGCAGATTACGCACCTCCTACCCCTTGCTTGTCTGTCCGTCTCGTGCACGCTGAAACCGCAAGCGCTACTTCCGACACACTTCCTCGGCACACGCCAGCGTGCCGTTTCTGTACTCAGGTCTTGTGAGAACACACGCGGTTGGCACTCCACTATCTTTTCTCGTTGACTTCCTCGAAAAAGTCGATCGTAAAAGCTTGGGAATTGTACCTTCCAATGGAAGCCTTTATGGGGATACCTCTTCTTGTTCGTTCTAAAGAAAATAATCCCGGTTGCTCCAACCTCCGTTCTTAGCGCGGATGTCTGTATTCAGCGAACCGTCTTGAAGATCTCCGTGGTAGCCGCTCGAGAGCCTGGATGCCCCCACCGAATATGGTCCCCAAGCCCGAACGCAGTTTTTTAGATAAGATTTCAGGAAAGCCCTGTACAACTGTGAGAGGGCCCGCCCTTTCCCTAAAGTGACCAATTTCCCTGACTGATGAGGGGCCCAATATATCCTACATTTATTTCTGACGCCACAGACTTGGCTTGAGTTCAAAGCCTACCATCAACCGCAGACCCGGATTATATGGTTTGACCTATTCTCCCGTGGTTGTCTGATGGGCCGATGTTGGGCGGGTTGTGGTCCATCCCCTTCGATGACACGTCTGCATTTGCTCAGATTGAGGGGGAGTGCCAAGACGGTGGCCTCTGGTTCATCTTGTCCAGACCGCTCTGAACAGCAGTATCATCTGGTGCTCCTACCACCTCGGCGTCGCCCGTGAATGACAGGAGAGGGTTGTCCCATCTGTCTACTGGGATGTTTATGTACGCAAGAAAAAACGGGGTTTCCAAGGCTGATCTCAGCTGAATGTTACTTTGCAGTCTGTAGTTTTAGGACAGGCAGTCTTCTGGTCTCACTTCGAAAATCCTCTCCTTTTGGACTTCTACAGTCTAGTTTTTATAGTTCTGCCGCCGGTTGAAACACTTCCATTTGCCCTTCAGGCCCTCAGTGTTTTGCCAAGTCAAAGGCCTTTTGGAAATCCAGATAGTGGATCTCCGTCTGTTCTCCTTGGTCCGCTTTTCTTGTGAACATACACAAGCAAACTGTGAGGTTAGAGAGACAAGAGACCCTATGTAGGGACCCAAGCTAACAGAAAGTTACCAGATTTTTCCCCTCCAAATGACTCATTGTTCTATCTAGTATTATTCTTCCGAGAAATGTGGGCGCCACTGAAGCCAAGTTGGTTGGCCTGTATTTGGTACGTATGTCCCTGTCTCCACCTTTATAAAGGGGTGTGATTATCGATACAAGCCAGTCTATAGATAGATTACCCTTGTCTAGTGATAAGACGGACAGCTAACCTGGAGTTTCTGCTTAAATAGACCCTGAGGGCCAGCTTACCGTCGAGTGGGTGTCATCCTGCCCTTCGCCTTAGGTAAGTATTGTTGCTTTAGGCTGGACAGAACGTCTGCGAGGTCCAGCCAATGGAAGCTTCGAGGGATGAATCGCAACCCACTTCAACACAACTGAAAACAAAGTCGATTACAAAGAGCAGCGGTAATGTATAGAAAAAATAGGCAATTTTTTCAATAGCCAAACCTCTGCAGCCATCCTTCTGGGCTCACGCTCCAAAGTGAACAAATCAACAACTGCAACCGAATTACAGCAAAACGCTGGAAGCCGTAGATGAGATTATCAAACAAAGTCACAAAGAAAATCAAGCTGAGAGGTCCGCACTCGAGACGACAGCAAAGGTTCAATTTGTGACAAAGAATCGGAGCAATAAAGCAAACGATTGGAATTCTCGTAAAGATATTTCATGCAAATGAAACAGTGTTGTTTGTATTGCGGCTTGCCTATTTCTTGCACTCCCTTTGAGCCACTGGTCCCGCCTGTGGCTGTACTCAGTGCTGCCTTAGACAAAAAAGACCTGCAGTATGCCTTAGGATTGTCTTCAATGTTCAGCGCAGTACACTTCTCGTAGTAGTTCTTGCGCTGTTTCTATACCTCAGATAGTCCAGCCCCCTCCACTTTGAACTGAAGAAGGGCCCAATAAACCTTGTATTCCCGTACTTCTTGGATGCCTTTTGCTTCTGCTTCGGGGCGTTTCTCGCCCAGCTTGTCCATCATGGTAGTAATCCTTCCGGTTTAACTCCGCTGAGTGTTGTAACAGCTGTTAAAATCGTTCACGAAAAATCGTCCAAAGATAATGGAATTTTGTGTTTCCTTGATATTTCTCACGCACACACACTACTAGCGTGTTGTTTATACACTTCATGCTTTAATAAAACAACCTTTGTTTGTTCGCTTCCAGCGCACCACCCCGTCGTATCCTATATTGGGCCTGCATGAAGCTCGTGCCTGCCTCTTGCAAGCCGCGACTTGGTTCCAGTTTCCTGAGTCTGCGCCATTGCATAATAGGGGTTCGGATATTTTTTAATAATCCGATGTCGTAGAATTTTTGGATTAATAGCGTTTTGATTTCGGGATTCGCTCTAATTCGTCCCCGTTTCACTCTAAAGAGCACTTAAATACTCAAGTGATCAACTTGGAACAACAAAATACTCTTCACTCTCAGAAAGGAATCGAAAAATTTGGTGCCTGGACATGAAGTATCGGGAAGTTTTGGACACTTTTGATTCGGTAGTCTGTGTTGGGCCACCTAGCCTTGTCAGCGCTAGTTCATGTATTACCGGGGGTAACATCGAGTGCAAGAAAGTAGATTTGTCTAAGTTGAGGATACTTGATCCAGAACAGCTATGGGTGGTTTGAGCAACGACCGTTGTGCTTCGTGCGCTGAGAATTGGACTACCCAGGTGCGCCATTTGCAACTGCATTCTCCAAGGCAGCAGTCTTGACCGGCTCACATTCACGCATTACTTCCCACTTGCACCTAGGACTGCATACGAGTGGATAGCCTTGGAACTGCTCTGCAGAGGTCTTGCAAAGGCTCATTCAAGGTGCTCGAGCGAAGCAATCGAGTTTGACCCCTTGACCGAAACGGTAAACGTAAAACTAAACCTGTCGACCCTCCTCAGTTTGATCTCCTTGACGGCAGTCTGGAAAAGGAGGCAAAGCTCAACAAGAGTGCTCCGATAGCTCCTCCGCCTATAGTAGAGGCCACTCCTGAGCCTCAAACAGCGCAACCCGAAACCGCGGGGCTGCAGCAAACAACACTGTCTGCTGGCATGTACACTGGCCAAAGCCTTTTGTGGATTGTACCTATTTTTCTAACCGCACTTAGAGCTGCTTCCACCATCTGAAGTGTTATGAAACACTTCTGAACACCAAAAAAGGCTTCGTACATTATGAACTCTTCGTATCGTACAGGCCGACCGGGGTTAGTTCCTTTCTTTTCTTTTTTAATTTTTCGCTGCTGGCTCATATATTTTGCCGTGCCCCTCCGCTGCTTATATGTGCGTGGTGGATGGGGGAGCCTTGGAAGGTCTTACTGCAGTATTTTTTGAGGGATAAGATTTCCTGTTGTGCACATGTGAGAGCTCCGCAAATGACGATCAGGCCGGCTAGCGTCTCAGTGAGTCCCAATCAAAGGAGTGAGCGAATTTTGGCATCATAACAGGGTCCCAAGACGGATGATGGCACACAAAACTTGTGGGGCCGGTGTAACTTCATTAACGATAAGCCCTCAATTACACCGATCGGTCAACTAGACAGTTTCTGTCTAGGGAGGGGAGGTTGCCGCAGCAACCCGGAGGGGACTGAGTTTGAATGTGTAAATTCATGACCAAGAATTACCATAGACGAACAAATTAGCACTCGGCTCTTGGCACTTCATATTGTGTTTGATTTCACGGGGTTGTTCGTAACTTGTATGCTTGCTGTAAGAACAATTGGTTTCAGTCAGTTGAAAGGCACTCCTTCGACTGCTCTGCTTATGGACGGCTGATCCTTTAGATTCTTCGGCTAGTATCGCGTCTAGTGTTGCTCTATAAACTAAGTGTTCTACAATGCTGTCCACTAGCCCGAAAAGTTAACCCTTAGGCGCAATGGGCAACGGATGTTTTCCTTATCCAAGCCGGTAATTAAAAGAATTGGATAAGTCCGATCCTTTAAGAAAGAAACTTATGGTAGTTATTGAGGTATTACAATGCAGGACAATAACAAATTAGAATTTTGCACATCGCACTCGGTTATGCACTTTTCTAGGCTGATCTTAAGGATAGAACAGAATGGGAAGCAGCCGAAGGACCGAAACCAAATATCCGAACGGTCAGTTAGAAGACACGAAACTTAAGCAGTTAAGCGAAATTGGAGGAAACGAGAGAAATAGCTACCGACAACCAATTGACTGAATTCATTGAGACTTTTCCCCACATGCTACCCATCTCGAGGCCCCATCAGCAGTAGCAACTGTTTCAGTACAAACCGTTCTTTACCCATTTCACTGCTTTTCACAGCCTTTCGGCAGCAGTCTGAACCTTTGACTCGTTTTCCGCTCCTTGGTCCTTTCTTGGGATCTGGTTAGCACCTGGTACCTGGAGCACTAAAAATCTTTATTATGATGTCTCCTCTGAGTGCTTGCTCGTTATCATTTTCTACTATGCACGGACAGTCCGCCCATCACCTTGATGCTTTGCACAACGCCGGCACGATAAGCAAAGCGCTCCCAGCCAAGGCTAGTGAGATGAAAAACATGGAAGACAGAGGAGAAGTGATGAGCGCACATTGCAAGAGGGTGTTTGTGATGTGCGTGTGTAACGGTCAAATGGTCACTGCATTGAGCAGCAGGAGTTCAGATATACAATCATATGGTAAATAAATAAATAAAGTTTATTCTCGCTACATTATCCTGCAGCTTGACTTGAAAATTCCTGTCCATATTTCACCTTCGGATCCACCAAATACTTTCTGGAGATTAACCGAATGCACCTGACCTAGTCAGCAGCAAACGGTGATTAACAGAGTCAAATGCCTTCTGAGTATCAAGGTAGCAGACTTCAATTCTATCCCCCTGGTCTAATATTCCTTTACCTTTGTCCGTAAAACATTTGGGGTTTGGCTGTTGGGGCCCTCGGCTGACGAGAGCGTGCCGATTTGTGGTGACCAGTTCGTGGGCAGCCGTGTACTTAGCAATCCTGCCTCGCACGACCCTCTCAAAATACTGGAGTTTAACTAATGGGCCGGTAGTTGACAGGGATTTCTCCATCTTCGGCTCTGTAGATTGGGTTGGGCATCGCCTAAAACCTTTCTGAGTTAAGCATTCTTTGTCGGTGGGCATACCGAACAGAACAGTAAACTTCTGGGTTATACACTCTGCAGAGTTTGGAGGATCACGCTTTGGATACCCTTGAGCGCGCTGCTTTAGTCCTTATCAATCCCCCTAGAAATTCGGGCACGTCACTTATTGCGGTGGCTTACTCTGACATTTTGGGAGCTGGAGCAGAGGCGATCAGCGAAAGGCCTTAGGTTCCGTCTTCCGCGTTTGTTCACTTGGAGTTTTTGTCGCAGGGTTACTGATTGTGGCTGCTCAACCCTGGGGTCTCTGACGTTTTTGGCAGCAAATCTTAAAACCTCCTTGGACTGTCCATAATGGTATTATCTCTTAGGATAACTGTTGGCTCTGTATAATGCTCTTCTTGTTTCCGTTTGCATTCGTTCTCAATCTCTTCTGACTTAGCTTTCCCGGCCAAATACTGCAGTAAAGTCTGTGGCTTCCACCACTTGACTATCCGACCCAGCGGATTTTTTTCTCTGAATAGCCTCCCAGACCCGACTAATTTCCCACGGCTGGGCAGCCCCATAAAGGACTTTCCCAGGAAGGGGCAGTTTGTCGGTCGGTGACGGGAGATTAGCACTAAAGTACTTCCAAGTCGGCGCCACAGAGTCCTCAGCCTGCTCAATCCTGCACTCGATCTCAACCTTTTTCCCCTCAAAACTACCTGGTCTACCAGGTGGTAGCTATGTCTCTGTTCGTCTGGTGATTTTAGCCCACCCAGATTCAGAGCTGAGCGGAATACTGGACGGTCACTTTTTAGCGGAACCTCAAACTGAAGGTCTGAAACTTCCCGTGGGTACCTTGAACTCAGGGTCCTGAAGAGATGGAGGGTGCTGTTGCCTCCATCAGGTCCCCTTGGTAACACGCCAGCTAAGGCCTCTACTACGTAGCCCAGCGGACTGTGGCCAAATGCTACCTCATGAGCCTATTCATTTTTAGGTTGCTCTCGTCAGAACTTTCTCACAAGGCCAGCGGGAAGCAGTAAGTATTGTAAAACCTGGTCGCTTTCCTCTGTTGGAAGCGACAGTCTGCCCTACAGAGATACGGCCCTGTTTTGCTTGGTAAGCCATAAGGGCAACCGAGGCATCGTGTACATGGGGTAGATGTATCTTTAATTCCCCCAACTGGAGGTGGGCCTTCGCATGACGAGCTAGTCCCCTTTGCCTCGCAGCACTAACAGACTTTCTTTACGGGCTGCTGCGAAACAGGGATTTATTCGATATCTGATATGCTCCTGGGGTTACGTCCAGGACTCAGTTACCCATGTTGTCTAAACCTAGTGTGAGGACTTCATGTTCCGACCAGTTTTACTCAGACTTCCTGCGTTTGTGTACGCAACCGGCGGTGGCGTAGTCCCTCGCCCATCGCTTGGATATCTAGAAGCCCCAGCAGCTCGGAACTACGGCCTGAACAGCTTTCCCGTGATCGGAGTTTTATTCTATTGATGCGTACATATAGCAGCTATGTCGAAACTGTCACTTCCTCGAATACCGGAGAAACTTAAGAGGAAGTTGACGAAAAAAGTAAAGGTGAAAAGAATGGCTTCCTGGAGAACTCCAGAACTATTTACGAATACCTCAAACAACTTGTTGTGGACCTGGCGCTCTGGTTACTTCCCGCGAAGTGGTCGGTAAGCCATGACAATGAACTAATGGAAAAATGAAAGTAGTGACGCTTTTCAATTAGGTGTGATCAATCAGGGCAATAAAAAGCAGGAATATAATGGCCACTGTAAGCCTCTATCACTCAGGGCTGATGATACGGAAGACTTTTCTTCGTAGTCAGCACCTACGCTTACGAAATGAAAACTGCTGGCTCATTAATCAGGACACGAGAGTCTTGAGCCACAGGGATGTTTGTGAGAGCCTACGGGCGAAAGAGTACAGGGCAAGAAGAGATCAGAGCGGGCCCTTTAGAGTGTGGGTTCTATCGGCGGTCAAACTAGAGGCATTTGGTTCGGAGTAATAAAATATAGCTTGCATGCACGGTAGCAATCTAGATGACAATTGTCAGAAACGGACGCTCTGTCAGTACACAACCTCCTTAGACGATGGCAGAAGACCTCTTTAAAACTTTAAACTGTAACCATGCTCGTTTATCCCAGCGAAAGTGGCACATGACTAAAAAAATGGTAATAACACCCACTGATTTATAGTTCTCTGGAGGTATGGGAAGACATCCTGCTCTTTCGCGGGATTGCTCTATGTCTGGATAACTGTCCCAGTATTCATCGCAAGTGAGTATGTTCCGCCTTGACTTAGGAGTGTATGGGCCCCGAATTGCGGTTGCCTGCCACTAAAAGGAACTGGCCGTGGTTTCCACAATAAAGAAAGGGAAGGCCGAAAGCTTCAAAAGCTCACCGACGGTGGAATAACAGTGGCCTCCCCTTCAAATAGTAATTCTTGTCGTCGCAGTTGGAATGCCGGCATAAGAAGCATTATCTGAGAAATTCAGTGGGCGAATAAAAACGAGAACAAGTGCAAGAGTGACTCGCCTGAGCGAGCTGATGAGCACACATAACTGGTAAGACCTTACAAGAAGGTTGTTTTTCTTCGGCTTCCCTTGTTTTCGGAAAAAAATGTCATGCTGGCAAAAGAAACTTACAATTAAGGGTAATAAATGTGGCCAACAACAAGTATTGTATTTAGGTCGACCCGACCGGAACAGTCGAGTTTTATCAGGGGTCCCGTGTTTATGTGAATAGTGCCCGTTGCTGCTGTAAACCTGAGTGCAGAAAGCTGCTGCCAAGGATCAAATGACTTCTACTTCCATAAAAACCGATTTTAGTCTTTTTGCAAAAACCTTTTCTAGTTTGCCCTTACTATCTGTCAAGTACAGCTTTTCTTTCCGATATGGAATTCTCTGGGGCGTCGACATAAGACCTAAAGTCACTCCGGCTCCTTTATTACCTTTTATACACGCGACGGCACACCATTCATTTTCTGACTGCCTGTCCACATGTAACTGCCCAGATGACGAAGCTCTTCCGCTCAAGCAGACGCTTCTGGTGTATGGCCAATCCAGCCTCGCAGTAGTATTTGTCCCTTTGAAGTTGCAGAAATTATCTCAAGCTTTGCTACGCAGTTGTTGGGTCTATCTACAAAAGCTTGCCACTTGCCTGGATCTTCACAAAGGAGGATAATATCTTCCGTACACTCCAAGCCAGAGAGTTTACATCTCGGGCTCTGTGGTCCCTGAAGGACCATTCCATCGTAATTTGAAGAGGGTAGTCCCGATGGAAGCTCCTTTCCCTGGTGTGCTCGTGTGTACAGCTGCCGAATACTTAAGCTTGGCTTTCGCTGTCCGTAGACAACGGTTTAAAAACATGAATAAATTTCCCTGGCTCATCGCTTAATGAGAGGCGACTCCAGAGAGTTGTGTGCAGGACTGAATCAGAAGCCCCTTTTGAGTCAAGAGGGCAGAGTCCGGAGACTAAGAGGGGCGTGCCGTTTATTAACTGTTTTCCTTCGATCCAGCGCCGCAAGAAAGTGTAGCCTGCGCCTCCTGTGCTTCAACCTGCCGAGGTTACCAGCTAGTTTGAAAATGAAGTTGGACCTCGCAGCTGTCTTTGTAACGAAGAACGCTAGCAGGGGGAATGGAACCTGCATCTGATCAGCCAAAGTAGTTCGGTCAGTAGAACATAAATAATGAGTTTTCCAGAACGCTTTGCAACGGAAGGTATCCCATCGGAGCCTGAGTGTTTCTGCTTTGTTTAGGGAAGGTCTCCACCACTTTTCAGTTGGTTCTTTTAATCAGCGTTCTCGTTCGGTTGATCTGATTTACTTAGTTCGTTGAGTAGCGGGTGGCCGTTCACAGGGGCTATCAATCTGACTGCTTGATAACCCCCATTGATTTCCATCAACAACTCTACGTGATTCTCTTCGTCTGTCTCGGGGAACTCCCGACACATTCTCTATCAGTTCATTGGAGTACCGCTGTCGACTGATCCACCCGATGGGCTTGACTTTCTTTTCAGTCTATTTCCACAGCTAAGGTTGCCACACCGCTTCACCAGGTAGACGGAGCGAGCTACCTGAGACGATTTCGGATGGTGCTGTCTGCCTGTCTGCTGTAAGTGCCTTGTTCCAACCTAGGAGTACTAATGGTAGAGATTCCCACCAGCCTGTGTTTATCCCAGCTGCTGGAGCTGTCCAGTTTTATCGGTGCAAACATTTATCCATTCCGTCTGTCGAAGGGAGTAAGCCCTAATTTGAATGCGACGGGCCCCTGACAGTTGCGGATGACCACTAAAGTCCTCCACAAAGAGCAAGCCACGATCCGCGGTACCGACGACTGGACAATGAGGTGGTTTACACCAGTTTTCTGGGGAAGCTTGGGTTAACGCCTCGCTGGCTGCGCAGTGCTGACTCACGGCTTTTGGCCCTCTGATGACACTGTCTACGTAAGCGAGGGGGATATACAACAGTTTGATGGAAATAGCGGTCATACTATGTCAGCAAGTTTTGGAAACGCGCGTCGACGGCGGGAACTTTTGATAAAGAACTTCTCGTTTCACTTTGCCCTCTCGGTTGTCGCCACCAGATGTACTTAAAGGCCCATGCAGTATTATTCCGGTTCGCAATGAACCGCAAAACGGCCAACTATGAGCTTAGTGGAGGCCTTTATACGTTAGCGGGAGAAACCAGGTAACTTTTGAGGAAATAATTGCCAAAATCAGACTGTAGGACTGGCCTCGAGTGGCCTTCTTACATGTCACATATTTTGTGACCTTTGGTCGGAGAAAAAAGGCGCAGACTGCAGCCGCAGCGGTGGGATGCTACGAAGCTCCCGTTCCGGGATCCACCTACTGGAACAGATGTAATAACTTCAGGACCGATATGGCCGGAAATGTCAAAATTGAGGTTGAGGGCTCGAGATGGAGCACCTGCGACGGGACCAGTAACACCTAAGAAGCGACTCACATCACTTGTATTTTCCGGCCAATGGAACTTTCTGTTGACTCGTAGCGACCGATTTCGACACAATGCAAGATGAAGTCGATTCCATGTAGCTATGTTGCTATACACAACAAATTATGCTGTTTACAACAACAAAACCACTGTAGGGGTCCTTTTTGGCTCACGCTCCATAATAAACAAATCAACAACTGCAGCTGAATTACAGCAAGCCTTTGGAAACAGATGAGATTACCGAACAGAGTCACAACAAGGTTCAAGATGAGAGGCCCGCACTAGGAGCGACAATGAAAGTCCAATTTGTGGCAAAGAACTGGAGTAACATAACGAACAATGGGAATTCTGATAGAGATATTTCATGCAAATGTAATAATATTACTTGTGTTGTGGATGTTGATGAATGGAACAGGGTTTCCTGAAATCCTTCACATCACTCTTGAGTAGATTGATGTAGCCCAGATCTCTTAACTCCCCGGGAAATTGTGTGTTCGTGATGGTTTGTGTAGACCGTGGATTTTCATCCCCCGAAAACTAGTCCATGATAAAAGAAGCCCATGAAAGTAACATGAATTTCATTGTCAGTGGTGACGTACTTGAATTTGGCCGGGTTTGTATTTAGAAGATAAGTCAACAAGCCACCAACTGTCAGCCAGATATAACTGCAGCGCCGCTTCTAAAGCATCACCTGGCGCATCGATTTGGGTCATCGATTTTCACTTGTGATAAAGGGGCTTTTCTGTTAATGGACAGCTTCCCTATAGCGGAAACGTCTCGGGCGGAATTGGTGGAATACAGATGCTTTGCTTTGCTTTCTTATAGATCTGCGTATGGTTGCATCGACTGAGCGCACAAAGGAACCAAAAACAGATAGGAGCTTATCAGCAGTCAGAAAGCTGTAGATCCCTGAATTACTTAAGTTTTGGGCTGTCTGTGATAGCCTACACTCTACTTTGCAATGATGTGGTCCTAGTGGAAACAATCATGTGGCCTGGACATTCGATGGAGTCGAAGCCTATTCACACTTTTTCGCTTTAACCGTGGCTCAGTTTTCATAATGACGGTCGGTGCGCTAGTGGGTTATATGTGCTTTCCCAGTTGGGCTAGCACTCGGGAAGCCATCGAGGTAAGCTAACGCAAAATCCGAAACATTGTGGACCGTATGGGTGGGAAGTTGGGACCATTTTATGCAGTCTCTACTGCGGACGTTAATCAAAGAAAATCTCAACTACCGAAATGCCTCTTTGCCGTCGATTTGGAAGCATCTTCCAGAAAAACTGTTGTTTGGTTAGACGCCAACATCGGGTTGATCCGGCCAAAAATTGGCATGCCGGCCAATCCCGCAGTAAAGTCCAAGAAGTGCGGGATAATATGTCGGTTAGGAGTGGTCACTCGGTTTAGTTATCCACGACCTCGGCACGGTCTTCAGTAGTCAAAGATCCCCTCAAGGAGTATGCATGGTGGTGTTGCTCAAGATCTATTGGAAAACTCGATAATTCCGAGGTTTACCGTGTGTTGGGAACCCGTGTGGGCTATATAGGACTGGTCTGCTGCCATCCTGCGGGGCCGAGCTTGGTCCGAGGGTCCCAGTAGGGAGATGTTTTGGGACTCGTCGGCCGTGTTTGGAATAAAGTTGGTACCTTAGTCGATTCGGTTCTGATAATCCCGGGGTGTTTAACTTTGACTCGGAAGTGTGGGAGGGCTCCAGGTTTGCTGGCGACGGAGCTTAAGTAGGGAGAGCTGGACAAGAAGTTCTTCCCGATCCGACCATCGTCCTCTTGTTTGTCGGAGCAGCCACTGGGAAGCACATTTCTCAAAATATGTGAAACAAAGAATAGTTTGGCGAACCTGGGCAGCGATAGAGAAGGGATGACGCAGGCCACAGTTTTGAAGTGGGAGGTTGACTGCTTAGCTTTGAGAATGGAGTACCACTGGATACCCACGGTGTCAGAGCCGAAGCAGGGAGAGTGGGCCTCTTTGAAACCGGTACTATAAAGAACCGTCTGCCGATGCCGACCAAGGAGAAAGCTGATAGTTTTGTCTCTCACATATGAGTCTTAGGGGACCGAGTTGGCCGTGGGGCATGTTGCCCTCCTGTGTTAGGAGCGTAAGCTACGAAGCTCTTCGCAACTGTGAGTTAAAGGTGCAAAACTGCACGGGTAGGGAGGTTGGCAAGTCAAGAATCTAACTCGAGGGCAAGGTTGTAACAAGATAGCTGGCTGAACTCCACTGGAAAAAGGCTTTTGAGATTGGACTGTTGTTGCTGAGCCACCCAAATTAGAATGCCACCCTCCCGACAAATAGTGCAAATGGCAGAGTTCCCAATGGGTTTATTACGCTCAGTGGCTGCTAGTGTGGGGTTAGTGCCAGCACATGGCGGGGTAGCGCTGGCGTAAGCTGATGCATGGGCTGGAAGGGTAAACACACCTGCTTGCCCGATAACTGTTTTGGCGGCCTCAGAGCTACCGAGACCCGATTCGGCGATAAGTAGCCGAATCATAAGAATCCCGAAACCGAAAGAATACCGATCCATAACTTCTACTATACTGAACTATTGAATGAGCAACATCATAAAAAATATACAAACCTCAAAAGTGCGATCGTACAGACTCAAGAACGGGAACCACGTTCACAGCTTGCGTCACACAAGCACATGCTTCACATAGGTCCAAGTTAGAATATGACAAGTAGTGCTTTGAAAGCGAGTATACGGGGGTTAGTTCATGGAAACGTAAGTTGTACGAAACATGCCAATGACGCACGAAAGCGAATAATTCCACAAAATCACGATATTATAGTGCCTTGGAAGGCTTTCTTGCATCCAATGTTCACATTAACCGTCTCTTTGCTCCAAACATTCGTTCGGAGTCGCCGAATCCGTAGTTCACTGAGGACTGCGTCGTCTATGAATGTGATACCTAGTAATGAATGCATTTTTGGTAACAGCTGTGACTTTGTATTACCTCCCAGTTTGATCACCGAGAGAAAATGCTGGATAGGCTTCTTCCCCAAAAATACCACGCCTTTCAGGGGAGCTGCCCTGCGAGTGTCGTGCAATTTGCTCCCCGGAGGGAATGCAGCGATATTTTTAACCTGTGGACTCGGTTTTTCTGATATTTTTGAGAGCAGTTTATTATATCTAGACGGCTAGCAAAATGTTAAAGCCTTTTGATGGATGGACTAAAAGATGACAGGTAAATCTTCCGAGTCTTTCGGCATGACACTCGGCGTGTTTGTGGGCGTTGCATGCTACTCCGGTTTAAAACCAGGCTAATGCTGTGAGCTGGTCATGAAAAAGGTGTTTACTGTGAAAAAACTAGTTCTGCTGAGCCCAGTGCACCGAAACTTCAACTAACGAAAACCTGCTGACAGAAGCAGCGATGACGATCCAAAAACAACAGATAATTTGACTCCGCCTTTAAAAACTTTACATGGAGCTGAGTTCCAACGCAGATGTCTATGTAGACAGATTTGGAAGTTCTGACCAAAGATAGACAGAATATGAGGCCAAAGCGGGGGTAACCTAGCTAGGTTTCCTGTATTTTGGCTCAGAATTTAGTAACCAGAAGAATTGCACGCTTATATGGATGAACATGTTTCCAGTGGCTTCTTACTGCAAGCGCAAGCACAAACAAGCCAACGAAAACCCAAAAATGTTTGCGGCTCAGCGGGTCGGCTCTGTATGCGATTAAAAACCCAAGACTATGGTATGATAGGATTAGGCTACTCAAGGTCTTGCAACACGTGGTACTATCCGATTGGACGAAACCAGGAAAACATACACGGAGTAAGCCTCCGCACGATACCAGGGGTGTGTCTATAATTGCACGGGATGTAGATCGTGCTTGCTTATAGGCATAAGACTGTGTAAGCTTAACAGAACAACCTATGTTCAAAAGTTCGAAGCGGTGAGTAAAGCCGACTCATCAATTACCGGAGGAACACTTACACAGCTCCCGTGATCGAGCTTGTCGAGCATATCAATAAGAAAAGACCGTGCACTGCCAACAACATCCATTAGTACTAGGACGAAACATAGACCGCTCTCCAGTCTGTGCCGATGGGGCGTGTATTATTCGTCTCTAGCGTTTGCTGCATGCGCAAAACTTACAGTCAAGCGGGTAATGGCCGGGGGTGACTGGTGCAAGACACATTTGAGCAATGCGTAGCCAAGTTCGCAACGGATCCCGAAGTCGAAGGGCGATTATCCGTAAAATTCTACGATATTAGATTATCAGGTGAACAATGACGAGGAACAGATACAGAACATAATCTTGCAGTCACAAGGGCTCGAAAAAGGAGAACCAATTTGCAGCATGCAAGAATGGAGCACGTGCGTCAAGCATGTCCAGAACAAAGATATGACAGGGCAACGAGCTGGGCGCGAACAAACAAGAGTTTGTCCGTAAAAACAAAGAGTGCATAAAAAAGTCAATAGTGTAAGTAAGTGAGTGATGTTAATGAAACATAGAAACTGCAGTGGTTTTTGGTTGATTTTCCACGACCGGTCGTTGAAATTGGTTGACGTTTGTTGTACGCAGGAGCCGTAGAATGTTATTTAGGCGGTAACCAGATTCGTGACGGATTACGTCAGTTTAATTAGCCTTTATCCAAGCTACACCAATTACCCCCAGGGTCTAGCTATCATTACCCAATATGATTTCTTGGAGCAAGTTCAGTAGGTTCGTAGGTCACAAGGGGCGACGGCGGTCATGCCCAGCCAAAATGCGGAAATCCTCGGAATTTAGCAGGCTAGCGAAGCGTGCTGTATGGAAAGGTCCTATAAAAAGAAGAGACAATAGCCGAAGTAGCGAGCCACACAAAAGTGGCAAGCACACGGTTTCAACTTGTAGTGGATGGCAGTTCGTGTTGGAACGGCAAACACAGAGGTTATTACAACTAAGTGAAATGGTGAAAACCGTGTTTGACCCAGTCTCGAAGACCTGCTGGACAACCGACATTCCGACCAGATAGTGGGATGGGATCCTTGTGAACAAACAGTCTTGTACTTGTGCTATGATTTTTATTCAGAGTGGGAGAAAATAGCGCCGACTTTACTTCCTGAACCACACGGAATTGCCGTCAACTAGCAAAGCGTGGTTAACACCGAATGCCGAGTGAGACGGTAGCAAACTTTCTTCGACCTACCCGGCGCAGATCTGTGGATTAAACTAAAAACCTTGTCTTTAACAGAAGCCAAACACAGTGGAGTTTGCAAGGCTAATATATTGATTTGCGAGTCCAATACTTTCTAACAGGTTTTGAGTCCGGTCAGAACAAAACCTGTGACCACCATTCTGGAGTGCGAAACTTGCGGGAACTTGCATGCACTCTGACAAAAGACGAAGTTAGTCCTGTACGGCAGGTAATTCTGTGAGTAAAACATCCTTAAGCAGTTTTTATATCATGCAGCAGACAAGTCCTGCGGCGAAAAGTTGAGTTTCTGCCCTCAGATGAGTCCTGGTACACGGCAGACCTAGCGGTAGCGTTTCATATCGATCGAGGCCCTCGCGTTCTACATGAGCAGCTCCTTGTTGGCGACAAAAATGTTTGGCTTATTAATTCAATGCTGGATGGCTAGTCGTTAAGCGGAGAAATAGCATAAAAATTTCTGAGGTAAAACCATATGGAGCTACTCATCATTCTACAATTTTATGAATCACTATTTCGGCTTTGATGGCAGAGATGGGAATAGATTTGGGCCAGCGGGCCAACCTATCAAGGCAAGTTAACAATCGGGTTCATCTGCACGAAGTGATCAGTCGACCCAGCATTTTTGAGTGAATATGCTCAGAGCGAGAATCAGGCTGATTGAGTGTACTGATAAATGGAGTTACTTGCCTACACTCAAAACCACTGGCATGGTAAAGGTTGTTCCGATCACATGGACATTTTTGTTCATGGGGTCCGGACGTATCATGTTAGCCCACTTAGACTACGGATCACGAGATGCTGATAAGAAGGAGGTACAACAAGTCGAGCGAAGTCAGTGGACTTATGGCGGATTGTAGCGTCTGCACTGGCGGTCAGTGGTACAGGATGACTTGGTACCTAAAAGGACTGAAAGGTTTCCATGCGGGATTTATAATGTGCCTGTTCTGCAGCCACTTCTGGAATGTCCAAAATAGTAGGTTTATAGCATTAGGCGGAATACGCAACGAAGCATCTGCAGCCCAGTTTGACTCACTTTTTAAGCGTAGTGGGTAAGAGGCGACTTGAGAAATTTATTCCCAAATATCTGAGTCCTCATGGATAGCACTGGTCAGACATGGTATTCTACACATATGTCATATGCTTTTGGTCGTCGAAGCAGATAAAATATCTTCCCTGAACGGCGTGACGGAATCTCTTCTGGGTGCTACACGTAGCCAGCATTTCTCAACACGGCGAAGTTTTTGGTTTCCGTGGGAGTGAGTATTCGGGAGAAAAATTCCAGTGGCTGTGAAATACAAGGTAATAGCAGAAGTAACGCGAAGTCAGAAACGCCCAGCGCCATTCTAAGTGCAACGGACGGGAATGGGTGCATTAAGAATGTGGTCAACGCCAAAATCGTTTTAATCTCAGGGAACTCCACGCATGCCCTATCCATGGGCGCACCTTAAGTGGACCGCCAAGAAGTGGGCCGGTTGATAAATCCAGGCATTCAGCAGCATTGAGCATGAAATGGTGGTGGAAGTTAACTAAACCCCAGAATTCCCTGAATATCTTCATTGGAGGTGGCACAGTGTGCTTGAAAATAGCCCGTACTTTGACCCCGTAAAGTATAGTATCTCCAGGAGTGATCATATGACTAAAGAAGCACAACTTTCTTTTTCTCAAGTTCGTATTCGAGGGAGTAGACCGCCATCCGATGTCACGACAAACCATGAAACAGTGGCCCGTGTTTGAAGTGCTTACCTTAGCTTAACTACGGGATTAGCAAGTCAAAGATTTAAAGCGAGCAAATTTCAGGCCTCGTGTATTGCCAGAGCAGAGCTGGGGCAAATGGAATACAAAGCAGATCTAAAATCGTTAGCAGCTCCTGAGAGGAGAACTGAGCATCTGCAATGACCTTTACAATAAGAATCGCCTAAGGCTGTAGATGAGATAATCAAGAGAGACGGAGAACACTGGTTCGCGGGATTGGCAAGATACTCACGGCTTATGGCCTGAACTGGTGGCAGCTGCTTGAGGCGTTAAGCGCAGCAAAATAATGGGACCTCTCGGCCGAGTCAGATCAAACGACGAATATCCGTTATCTCGGACAGAAATGGAGAGTTCAGGTGCTGTAGTGACTAAGTAAGAAAGACTCATTGAGAAACATGTGCGGAACGGGATAATGAACCATCATATTCCTGGTCTCTTGAGAGAGAAGCCCCGAGTTCACCGAATTTGCTGGCTAAACTTATCGCAATCTCAGTGCAATTGACGCACAGCTTTATGGGCAAAGCGACAAAGCTTTGCAAAGTTCACTGTTCATTTTAGAACAACCATAGCCGATCCAACCAGCACTCACGTCAAAAAGAAAGGCTTAGTAGCTAGGAAGTGCAAACCTGAAACACATGAGACATGGATTGGTATTAACCTGGAATGACAGATAAAAACCAGACTTCGAAAGTGGCCCAGGGAGGAGGGAATAAACCAGAAGTTCCGAAGGATTTTAAAATAAAATCCACCTGAAAAACAAAAAAGGGAAGGCATTGAAAAACTGATAAAAAAGTAAAAACTAAGGTATTTCCGACTGAAACTGGTAATATGGCTTACCAGCACTCGAGGATCAAACAAATACATCAAACTGTATGAATGCCTGGCCCATTTAGTGCTTCGGATTACCAGGATTTGACCATATACCATCAATGGCCCAGAGAATGCGCAACGAGCTAGAAGTTCCGAAGGATTCCAAAAGACGGCAAATGTCAGTGAATTAGGTGGAGGATGTTTTGTGCTGGAATAGCGTCCATCACTTGTACGCCCCAGGGGGACGCGGGATACGACACCAAAGTTCAGCCGTCCGCAAACAGAACAGCCAAAATGTGTTACCCAACTGGTGGGAACCCATTCTCCCTGCAGCAGGCAGGAGCAGCGAAGGGCCTAGTGCCACCGGAAACAAAACTGTCTCGAGCTAACTGCAACTAGTTGTTTTTCTACCAGCCGTTTTGATGCTGATTGGCTTGTGAGCTGAAACTTTTCCGCTCCGTTAGTTCTCACGACTATTCCCAAAAACTTAGGGATCATTGGTGTATGATTTATCGAGGGTGATTGATAATGTCAGGCACCTCGTTGATTGTGTGTATAGGGGAGGGTGACGAACTTATCCCTTTGGTTAAAGCCTTCAGCTTAGGAGAAACAGATTATGCACATCTAGTAGCGGCACGGGAATTACCGGGCCCTAAAATGCAAGGATTTTCGATGATATATTACCAGCTACTAAGCGGTAGGACGGTTTGAATGAGTGCATATATTTCCTTGTTCTTGGAAGTAACAGTGATAAATCCGAGTAGAGAATTGGTAAAAAGGTAGTGGCTAGCTGAGCACAAGTTGGACTAGGGGTCACCGGCCTTGTGAAGAATACGCTGAAATTTTCAGCTATCTACTGGGGTGCGGTTACGAGACACCCGAATGCATGGCCTATCTTATGCGGGAGATTTATTGCTGAATTCAGGGATTAAGGAGCCGAGTTAGCTGCTTGGCATTTTGGACAGCACTGTGCTTCCGTTTCTTGCTTCAGTTTTAAGATACGGGCTGTTAAGTGAATTTTGCGGAGCAGATTTCGTGTAATGGGTCTAAAAAAGATCTCCTTTTCGTTGATATGTATGTTGGAACCCACTGCGTCTATGCTCCAATCTGGTTATACGGTGGTTTGCTGGTCCAGACGGATAACAACACAAGACATTTATTCGATGCACGAATATGGGCTTTGGTATTGGGATTCTGTGATTTACTCGGAGTCTACTGCCAACAGTTCCTACCGATGTCACCGGAAGGTCTTCTTGAGCTTGTGCCAATCTGGCACTATCCTACAAGTAAAGCTTACAATCCATACTTACCCAATAACGTCATACTTGCTACCTACCCGGGGGTCGCAGGCAATCAACTAAATTTGGCCCGTTTGACACCACAATTGGGGGGAAGATCTTGTGTCTCTACGGCTCCTATTTTATGCCACAGTGACTCAATCTTCCAGCTTCAGCTTACCTTGCATAGTGACTATCACTGCTGCGCGTAATACGCTCCGTGTCTACGTCCTATACTCCATTCTCTCAATAAAGCCCTTGTACAAATCGTAAATCTCTTTAAATGCATGCACATAGCCCACTCGGAGTCCGCTAACTTGCCAGCCTACAGTAGTATAGTTTGATCCCCCTCGGTAATACCACCCCCAAGCCTCCGTTAGTGAAACTTTTAAGTCAAAGCCCTGATTGGTGTACGAAAGTGTACCACCGACTTTCTAAAGGAAACCTTACCCTTGCGGCATTTATGTAAACCCAACCATTCCATTTTACATTGTCTCCATGTATTACAATAACCTTCGGCTGGAAACACTTTCGTTCTGCAGACCACCCCATTTTTCCCAGGCCCTTAATTCTTCCTCTTCGCCCAGTGGCGGCTTAATCTGCTCCAACAATAAACGCCTTCCACTGGCCCCTTCTGGGGCCGATTATTAGGTGCCTTGCAATGATGACTCCCTCTTTTAGAAGTTCATTATGGTGAAGCTCATCTGAGGTTACCTCTCACGATGCTCTCCAGGCCACCTCCATACAAAACACTGATATGCCTGCCCGTCTCCGGTCTAACCGACTGCAGTCAGTTCCATGTAAAAGGATACCTTATTTGGCATATGGACTCAAAACCGTGCCAAACAGGCTGTCTGAGACTTTGTGCCACTCGCAAGACATCAATTTGACGTCAGCCTGAACGGTTTTCACACTGCTCAAGTCACAAACCCCTCCATCCTTGCATTTAACAACAGACGTGACGGTCTCATTTCACCATGCTCAACAATCTCACGTAAGTAGAAAGCGCAGTATCAAACCATCTGACCACATAATGACGTTTTGTTGACGATTCCGTGTATCTTCCTTACTTATTTATTGTGCCGATACAGAAAACTGACTTCTCTGTTGTAGCAGCTATCTCCATACTGATGCCATCTGACGTTCCTCCACTTTCAGTTACCAGTTTAAAAATCCTGTAAAATTTCAATGTCGCTCTCTTCTACGGAACCATATCTTCGTTCGCCTATGGTAAACGTTCCGATATCCCGGGCTTTTCTCTCCTGAATAGGAAAATGTTCGACAGTTGGGTCATCAGTTTTCCGGCTTCGTTTACTTTCTTGAAGTCTTGAAGTAGTACACAGGTAAAAGGACGAAGCCCAAATGGTCTCGGATCTTGGGATTATCTAATTATCTGAATGTCTTCGATGAGCTGGAACGCAGTTCACGGGATAAAGGACAACAGGAAAAGGAAGAGGGTTTAGACTACAGATCTCGGCAGTATCTTGCATCTGGTACTGCCGGCAAGATAGAAGATAGGCCGTGAGGCAGTTCGAATGGTTTCAGGCTACCGGTCTCGGCTGCATTTTGCTTCTTGTATAGCCGGTGATCTGGAAAAAGACTGCCGGGCAGTGGGAGAACGTTCGGCTTTTTGGCAGTCTCTTCAGCTTGAGCGGCACGACAGATTCCTTCATGGCGAACCTGTCAAAAGTCAGAAGGCGAGGTCTGTGAACAGTGCGCCCTGCGGGGCCTTACCGAGGTAAGCCAAATTTTGTGGTTTCAACACGAATGATCATCCCCTGAATATTGCTTTTTATCCTCCTCTGTATCTGCCCACTTTTTTCAAAATGTTCGGTAGCAGCCGTGCTCTTAATATCATTCAAGCTGGATTCAACGGTGACTCTTTTCTACCGCGTAAACCCATATCATTGTTCTTCATTTTTGCTGTGATCAGCTTCGCTGTACGGATGAAAATAAATGCAACCCATCCAATGCAAACCTGTGAAAGTTTTACCTTTTTCAATAACGTTGAGCAATCTGATCATGCGTCCAAAAGCACCCTTCGACCACTATCGAGAATCATTCATTATGTTATTGGGAATTTGTCACATTTCAGGGAGAAAACCACCTAGGAAATAAGGTCCAAATTTGAAAAACGGAAGGAAGGACCACTCTGTGGTAGATGAAACTGTTATTCCCACTGTGAGTAACGCGTGGCCAATTAGAGCGAATCCCGGAACCAGAACAATATTGATTCGTAGTTTCTGCGGTGCTGGATTAGCACATTATACGCATACATAAATGCATACAAACCTCAACTGTATGGCCACAACGCCTAGCAACGAGGACCAGGGTTCAACAAAGGTCAGTGTCAGGTACCACCGTCACGGCAGTCCAAGTGCAAAGCAAAATTGTGCCACTCCACGTGAGCGAAATATAAACAGATGTTGGAGTGTAGTGATTGATGTATGTTGTGCTTGTTCGATGATCAATGAGACAAAGAACGTAGTCTCAACAATGCAAGTATGTGACAACGGCTACGGAGGATCTACACACATGTACGTTACAGTAGTCGCTCCACAATGATTTTATGCCCACTGACGGAGTATTCCTTTAGAATAAAGACAGAAGTGTTTTTATACACGAGGTGAAGATCAAATGGTGCATTTTATTCTTTCGGGTGGGCCATTTTACATGTCTATCCCGTTTGCTCAGGCGGGCTTTCGAAGGGCTTTGCAGTACTTTTTGTGT
Source organism: Fasciola hepatica (assembly GCA_948099385.1). Lineage (NCBI taxonomy): Eukaryota > Metazoa > Platyhelminthes > Trematoda > Plagiorchiida > Fasciolidae > Fasciola > Fasciola hepatica. Next base: position 3,898,170 of record CANUEZ040000076.1, read on the forward strand.
AGCGTCAAATTGAGGCCAAGTTGTTTTCGAGGCACTAAAGTCACGCGCTATCACTCGGCCTTCAAATAGAGGACCAATGATGGGGTTAAAAGTGTCACTTACGTGGTTTACTTCCGAAGCTCCACTTCTGGGTGTTCCATACTTACAACCAAAAATCGTTATCATCTGGGACAGAGATACTCAAGGATATAGCTTTCAACATTTGTTGGGCTAGCCTTATCACAGAAGGGTGGCCGAAAAAGCGCACTTGTCATGTCCCAGGCGGCCTCAACATGGCGGTAAATTGGGTGGGTCCCGAGGGTTTTATAACCTATTGAAAAGGCTTCTTCGGAGGCTATACGCTTAGTTAGTCAATATTTGATAGTTGGGACAATGTCATAGTTGTCGGGGAAAGTCAGTCTTTTTTCATCTGTAGGTTTGCTTGGGATGGAATGCCATATAAATAAAGTGAGGGCAAGTATCATTTCTGTTGTAGGCTTTGAGTCCAAGGTGGGTTCCGTGGACGATATGGTTAGCGTTGGAGTGACCACTAGGCAGGACACCAGCGAGAAACAACTGAACACCGGGCTTTACCTTTTTTGAGCGGTCAGTGGCGCAACTGTCGTGAGCCGCATGCTGGTTCAAAAGACTTAGAACCCCGAGGAGACTGACGCTGGATTTTTAGAAACACGTCTTTAGCGCGGGTTAAGCGACCCGGGGATTGGTAGGCTGATTCGAATACAGACTTTGAGAGTGAACCCGGAGGAAAGCACTGAAGTGTGAATGGAATTATAGGGAGTCTCTATGAGGTGAAAAGGTCCGCAGGGAATACGGCTGGTGGCCGTAGGTTAGCAAATGCATGGGGGTTGGGCCGAAACAACAGAATCAAAAGTGAATTTGATAGGATAAGACCATTTGCAGGGGTAGCCGGCAGAAGCAATAGTTGTGGATGGTAAGTTAAGCTAGTTTTATTTGGTTATCTGTGCATATTGAAGGAAAGGGATGCGGAAGTACACCAATCGGCAAGTTGGAAATGGGGCACCGACACGAAATACGATGGGTTGGCAGCCATTGGTTGGTTGCCCTAAGAGTGCAGCCTGGCCACCTATCCACCGTCTGATGAATCCTTGGTGTAAAAGGTCTATCGTTGCTGTCAGATGGATGGCTGTTCCGATGTTTCGACCTATTACCTAGTGGGAAACCTTTGCAGCATACGGTTTCCTTAGGGGGTTCTGGGTGACTGGTATTATATGCTTAGGATTCTGTATGTCCGTTTGGCCAGAAGGTACGAATAGAATTTTTCTAAGAATAGAGTTCGATGCTTGCCGAGGGTTGAGGGCTTGAGGCGTTTTAGGCTAAGGGAACTTTGGAAGTTGGACTCCATGAAGATATTTCAGGCACTGATAACGAGGCAGGCAGACAAATGAGAGGTTCTATACTATTGCGAGTTAAACAGGCTTGCGACGATCTGATGAGCTGTAGTGGTTATGACTGTGGGACGAAGCAGGAGGAGTGAATGGCATGTTTAGCCCTTGGCTTGGCGACAGAAGGTTAACCAAAGATCTGGACCAGTCTAAATCAATGTTGAAAGACCAGCTGCTAAGAGACTTGATCAAAGAGATTGAGGCAGTGGAGGCTGTTTTGCGGTAAGAGAGTAACAGGCTTGGATTAGGAATGTTTTGGTGGTGCCTAACGTTCCTGCAGCAACCTTTAAACCTCTGGCTGCAATGGTTTTCTATGCGTCAGCTTATGTTAGTTTTGATGGTTTAGTGTTTCCGATAATCTCCCCTATTCTGCCAAAATTGCGGTGAGCGCTTAAGCCCAGGGTTTTGTCTATCAAAGCCTGAGGCAGTGACACTGTGTCGGTACACGCAAGTAGTATGGGTTCCTTGACCGGAGGGTGGGTACCCATGCAGTGACACTGGATGCCGCCGCACCTTTTGAGTTTTTCATTGGTCTGTGGTCCCCAGACGCAACCAGGTTGTGGTATTTGCGGCGGCAGCTGAGCTATGAGAGTTGGGGTGTATCGAATGGTCTATGTTCTGTTAAAGTGATCCTAACATCGATAGTGTATCCTCTGTTAGCTTTATTTTGGTGTTTATATTGGCAAAGTCTTGTTCTAATTATTCTACCTTCTGGTCGGCCTTGACAAGAGGGCTAGTGCAGCATAAAATGTTTTTATGCTGTTCGGATAGTTGAACTGTTGCATTTTCTGGGAAAGTCATGTTTCGCAGGGCGGGCCGCAGCCGTTTTATCTGGCATATTTATATTACATAGCGCTGTGGTGGGTAGTGAACAACAGATTTACAAGGAGTGATGGGAATGTGTCCGGTGAGTCAGTTTTAGGAGAAATGAGGCGACCAATGAGCTTGACCATCGGCTCTCTATTGTTAGAGGGCCACAAGTGGAAGACTTATGGATCATGTGGGGTGAACACAAACACGGATTCGACCATGGGTTTCAGAGTCTTCTAGGAAATTTTAGATACCTGCAATACCTGAAGGCTCACTAAAGACCCGTTTCAAAAATAAGCGAAAACGATTAAAATCTCGTTGTGGCGTAGCTTGGTGGGGCAGCAAACGGTACGGAGCCGGTTTATGATTTCGGTCGCAAAATAGACCAGAATAGAATGGCCAAAGCTGAATTGCAACCTGAGGTTGGCGAGGAATGAAGAACTTTTGAACAGTAATGGGACTTCTTTGGAAAACTTCTAGTGAGGAAAAAGAGTCCGTTTTTCGCCTGCAGGATGGGTGGCAAAGTTCCGCGTGCAACTCTAGAAAACAACATGACAGACCACAGCCACCACTAGATCCTGTTTAGGGGATACCCCCAAAACGAGTGAGCCCACGATCCAGACACTCAGTACTTCTGCCTGGCCCATTGCAGGGTGATGGCGTGACCACTGAGCTCCCCACAAAAGTACCGACTCCACCTCCGTCAGCTCAGAACCTTCCCAGTCCCTTACTCCATTTCCAACCAGCTTGCCGATGCTGAATTCTGTTGCCCAAGCATGCTTTCCAGAGTTTTGCTATGTGAGGTCAGCCATGTTCATAATCTTTCTAGTCGAAGCTTGGACTGACTTTCACCAGCACTTGTTTACGCTCAAGAGTGTTATGTACACTAACTTTTCTGGAGTCAACCCTGTATACCAATTCATAAGTGGCTTGCGACCCGGAAACAGACAAAACCCACCTAAGTTCTCACGCGCTTACGTCTTTTTCGCAGAACGCAAGTAAAAATATCACCCGTCTATCTTTGTGGTCTGAGGCCAGCGTGTTTATTTCTCCACTGCTCTAAATTCACACTCATGGAACTTCTTCTCCCACCTCAACTTTGTCTCCTTTTCTTGCTACTCCAACCCACAGCCGACACCACTTCCAGTCCAACGACCTCCCCATTTATTCTAAGCCTTAATTTATACTCCCCTAGTTGAGGCTGCTTGATTCCTGATAAAACGGTAATCATAACCCTCCTCTGGAGCATGCTGCTTACTGCCACACCCCCGATCTCTCTCGGCTCATGCTTTTTACTTGGGCAGCCATGGGTCCACTAAACTTTACTCCCGGGGGTCCCAGTGGATGTAACTAACTGCATGATTGGATTGGACTATTTTTCTTGCTGGCGGCCATTGTTTAAACGTATAATTTCGCCGGCGGCTTTTACTTGGAACCTTTTCATAGATCAGTTAGCGATTACAATCCCACTACTCCGGTTACAAGCCACCATAATAATTTCACCGGACAGACACCAAATACCTTAATGCACTGTCTCAATAAACCCTTTGTATATCCCCTAGAGCGTCTCGTTCATACTGCGTCGAAGCACTCAAACAATGAATGGGATCCAAATATAGCCGTTCCATTCTCAACCTGTTGTCCTCCAACCCGTCAGCCAGTGTTATCTCAGCCCCCTTTACCTGCTACCCCAAAAGTTTCCCACATGAACTATCAGTCGTGTCTGGTGAGCCAGCCAAAGCTCAGGCCTTATTTCGTGATCAGCCATCAGTGGGAACCACGATCAGTAGGAAATAAAATATTGAACTACGGCTGTTGGATGAAATATGGCAGTGTGTCCTTGTGTTGTAATCATAAAAGCTTTTCTTCTCACACACAAGTAACGTCCGTTGCCGCCTAGGGTCTGGCTTTCTGCAAACCACAGCCACATGCCTTCACATTCTAATTCATCCTACCTTATGATCTCTTCATGTTTTCTCTGACGCACCTGCTCTTTCTTCTAACCCCAGTTGTCTGTCTATTCAAAGAGTCTATTATGAATTCCCCAGATCAGATTCCAACTACCATTCGTGCAGCCCCAGCAGCACATTACGTTCCATGTGAATTATTTGTCTTCCAGTTACCTTTGGTTGAAATGCCTTCTTTTTCATAACCCCATGAGTAACCTAAAGGAAAAATCATAATAATCTGGTATGACTTACAGGCTTTCTATTCTACAGGTTCCTTCCTCTATTAGGCATTTAAATTCTCTGTTGTTCTAGCCTGGCCACTTTCCCAAAGAATATCAGCCGAGATATACATATCTATACGCCGCCGAAATCACTGTTTTCGCTTTGCAAACCCCATGTTGGCTCTACTCTATGCCATGACTGGTTACTAGTTGGTGAATCCTTCCAGTTTTCGATGAGTATCCCTTCAGATATCCAGCGCGTGCATCTGCGTGTTTTTCTGTCTGTACATCTCAAATTTTCTTTGATTGCTTACGCTGTTATTATAAATGCTGCTTCTTCACGGAATTTATCAACAAGTTTTCGGCAGTTTCACGCTTAGCCGATCCTCCGCAATATCCCGTCCCAGAAATCGAAGAAGATTTCTGGTAACCGCGTTAACCGTTATCAGTTCACTTCATTTCAGAGCAATCCGGCTTTATCGTTCATTTACTACCACGTGTGAAGCTCACTTTCTACCTCTGAATATTTCATGCTGCCTTGTAATGTTGTGCCCACTTATCATGAATCGCTCATACGTCTTGATCGTGGTCAAGAAATATAGCATTATTATTATTATCACAGACACTAAGGGATTCCTTAGGTCAGTGACGATTCTGAGGTCTGAAAGCGGAAATTTACAAAACCCTTAGGCAGGTACATTTCTGGTCACACCCGAAGGTTAGGAAATAGTGGCACCACAGTTGCTCCTGCGCTAGGAACTGATATACGTGACAACGGCATCACCTCTCTTCTTTGTGGACGTCCGCCTGATCGGATGGAACCATAGATAGTTTTCTGTTTCGACCGCGGAACCTTACAGGACAGCGTTCAGCCAGGTTTCCCGGAGATGAACCACTCACCTTTTTTGAAAGGCACAAGTAATGGGCAAATGAATCACGTTCGGAGGCTTGCATAAGCGAGAGAGCGAATTTGCCACAGGCAAAGCTGGGAACTGTCACAAAGTCTGGTTTGCGCCAAAGGCCTACCATCTATCTGGGCCCTTCGAATTTCCTCGCGCGATGGCCCGGATTCACATTATTTTCATCCGGTAGTAGATGATCCGTGACTAGTGAAAACATCCTTCATTGCTGTTATAAACTGTGCTGACTACTTTCACGAGGCGACAAGGAGGTAGCAAAATGTGATAAAAATTATTTTTGAATAAAGCTCACAAGGTTCTGGTTCAACCATTGAAGTAACAGTTGAAGCACAAAACAAAAGTATGAAAAAGACCAGAAGCCCCGGTAACCAACCAGAGTTATTGGAGGCGGTGAGAGAGTGTTAGAGGTAGCCACGGAGGACTTCGACTGCAGTTTTGGCTGTCGTATGATAAACAGTAGTACAACGAGGCTGAGAACATAAAATTCGCAGCGTGCCCGTGGGCAATCTGACTGTAAATGTGCGCAGAAGTCAGCGGTTGCCGTGGTAGGTCAACGATAGAGCAAAACGCAGCCTTTCACAGAAGCAGCTACTGTGGTTTATGTCTCTGCGTAGGAAACGGAGACAGTCTTCGGCCACCGGGTGAAACGGTCGACCGTAGTAATTAGGTGGTGTACACCTTTACAGGGACTAAGATGACCAAAACGTCAGTGTGGATATCACAAAACCACGGGAATACAAATAAAAAGTGACCTAAAGGAGCCGTTAAAAGTTTACTTCTCTTAGATTGCCTGCACAGGCCACACGGATAAGCCCAGTTACTGGCTTCCTTTGGCATACAATAAAGAGGCACTCATCTGCAACTATCTTGGCGGTATCTAGGACGCCACCATAGGCTTACTGACCTGGCCTGAGGGCTCGGTGCGAACGGCTCAAAAATCTCGCCGTCTGACTTTCGATAGGTCTCCGAAGAGGAAATCGATTGCCTTACTGAAGCTGAAGGGGAGGCCGCGAAACCTAAACCCTGCCTGGTACCACTGAGCCATCCCCCAGATCACCAGCGACTACAAAAGACGATAGTCACAAAGTTTGCACTGCTGAGCCTCCCCCCTTACCATTTCCTATTTATCCAATGAGCTGTTTTCCAGCAGGCCGAAGACAGTCTGACAGAAAGCTGGTCGCAAATCCGGGGACACGAGCTCCAAGTTCACGCCCATGTACCACCTCAATACTCAGGAAGTAAAACGCCGAAGATGGTGCAACGCCAGGAAGTGGGTACGGCAAGTGTGGCAAAGTTGTGTCACACATTATTGAGCCCAAGATAAGGCCAAAATTAATGTCTAGAAATTTACTTGATGTGATTTTACCTGGGTCTGTAAAATTCCATTCCAAAGGTTAGACCATGGCCAGAACTTTGAGGTATGTGACTCGTGGTTGGCTAGAAATAGCAGCTAACCAAGGAACAGCCTAATAGCAAAGGATGTGGGAGCCAAAACTGTGAAGACAGTTACTAAAAACTGCTGAATGAGGTCTAAATGAGGACGTGTGTGATAGCGCTGCAAACATCAAGAGGTTCCTGACTAGAAGCTGGATGCCTTGTTTCAAATAACAGGAGATGTTGGAGAAAATTCCGGTTAATTCCATGGTAATTTGAGCCATCGTTGGAGTTCGCCACTCGCCTCCCAGCTAGAGACGTCGTTAGATATAATCAGCTGTGCTCCAGCACCGAAATGAACCGGCAAAATATCAGGGACAAGTGCGTCTTTGAGCGCACTGAAGGCAGCTTGAGCATCCTCGGGTGATTCGATTGGACCATCTTTAGCTCCTGGAAGGTAGTTTGGTAAAAGCTGCCCCAAGTGAGCACTGTTTCATGAAAAAGCGGAAAGTGGTTTTTCGTCCGTTTGAGAAGACGAAGGGCGACTAGTGAAGTGAGTAACGGAAAGTCGTCAGAGGTTTGTGGCTTTTCTTTTAGGGGTCGAGCACCACTTTCATCAATCGTGTGTCCTGAAAACTAAAACAGGTTTCGGCCGAAAATACATTTATCCATCAAAGCAACCTCTTCACACGTGGCCAAATACGCACGCAACCGATTTAGATAGTTCTTATGTATATTTAAAGAGTCAATTAATACTGACAGGCCGTCTCTGTAGGCGAAAAAAAATATAAACCTCTGGTAATCGGTCAGTAAAACGCTGAAGTTTTCACGCGGCGGTGAAAAAACCAAATGGCACTAGCGACGATTCGAGGTAACCTAAAGGTGTTATTACCGCTGGCTTGGGTTTACCTATATCTTCAAGGGGAATCTGGTGAAGCGCGCGTAAAAGATCCCATTTGTAAACGCATGAGCTTATTTGGGGCTGGTCTTGATATTCTGAATATGTCGGATGGGATACTTACCTGGAACGGCGGCATTAATGGGGACTCCGTGACCTCCATATGATCACCAATCTTCAGACGTTTGGGAACCGTGAGAGTATTTAAGACAGAGGGCTGTTTCAGACGGGAATAATATCCGACTTAATTATGTACTCACATTCAGCCTGCACAATTGTGTTTGTTGGGTGCAAGCCGGTGTGTCCTGGCAAAACCTGGAGGGTATGACGTGCTAATAGCATAAGCTATCGATCTGGTTATGGCTATAATACTGGTGCGGCTCGAATAAATGCGAATCGGCCGTTTTAGTTTAACAGGACTGGCCAGTTTTAGGATCAAACGAAATCCCGTTCTTAGTAGATTAGTGACACTGGCCACAAGAAGTCTGCTCGAAAGCTGACCGAGAGTCCAGAGTGATGCATGAAATCAGTACCAATTATGGAATCCTGAGCATCTACAATCACGAAAGCCCCGTGATATATATATATATATATATATATATATATATATATATATATATATGGCGGGGACCAAAACCTGACATCTTCGAAACTTGCTCATTTTTTATAGAAGTACCGCTGGAAGCTCGTGTGCTATAGATGGGGCACCTATTTACAATGGGTTTGATGGTGTGGGCACACTTATTTGAGCACCTGTGTACAATAAGTGATGAAGTAGAATCTGTCACCGCCCTGGCCGCTAGCTTCCGTCTCGGCTAAGTACTAGCATCCCCATTCCCCTGGTTGGTCTGCGTCATTTACAAAGCTAAGGCGGATGAACCCACAATAGAGTGATTCCTTTGATGACACTGAAAAAGAGCATCATTGGGCGATGGCTGAACCCGAATTCGTGTCAACGAAGAGCCTAATGCCAACAGAAATAAGACAGTCTTGTGCTGTCCACTAATTAGTCACGTCTATCCATTATAACTTTTGTTTTTAAGTGTGCACATCCAGTCTTAGTCATCTCCAGGCCGCCACAAAATCTCCCGCGTTGAGACAACGTTCGGGGTGACCATCTGATCTAACTGAGGGCCACTTCACGCTGATCACCAGCAACCCTACGAGTTTTGTGTGTCAACAGTAGTCTTGGATGCAAAATAATCTGCTCATTTCGCAAGTGAAGATTCACCAAAATGCACACAGAGCTGTTTGTTATCATCGAGGTCCCCACCTCAGAGAAATGTGAGTCCGAAAAGGGTGTTCCAGTGAGATTTCCTGAGAGTTTATCCAATCACCTTGGTCGTACAAAAGATGAGAAGGTGAAAAAGTAAACTGAGCTAACGGGTAATAAGCGAGGGGAAATGAACGGACAGCGATTCGAAAATGGTGATATCCAATGCATCTTTTGGACAGAACAGCCTGCCCCACTTGCGCTGGACTTTCTCCAGCCATTCAGTGAACTGCCTCCCAGCTCACCGCAATACCAGAAGGAAGATAATGTCGGGATGTGCATTCTGAACTCTCTCAATTTTTCACTGCCTCACTATTCCGTGGGCCGTCCTCCAGCTCATTAGTGATTTACAAATGAGATAATCACAAGATCCGGGAACATCTGGACATCAAAACCCCAAGACGATTGAACTTAACGGGTCTGTCCGTGCAATAGAAAGTTTTGAGTGTACGAGATTTTGGCCTTCAAAGTGGTTTTATAAGGCTCCAAAAGGTGAAAACAACTTAAGGTGGGGTGAAAATGAATACTCTAGAGGAGACACTGTGACCAATTTGCAGGACATCCAGATTGCCTTGTTCGATGCAGCTGAGTGGTTTCGCATTTCGTTTCTTGAGGCCCAAGGACAGCATATACGGTGGCAGGTGAGAAAAAAGTAAAGCACCATCGTTGAGCAGTGTCTCCCATTAAAGAAAGTCAACCGGGCAAGGAAGATAAAGGATGATTTTATTGGAACAGTAACGATCAATTCTGCTTGCTGGAGTGGCACTGAATCCCAAACTAGCTGGATGGTCTCAGGTTCAACGGCTTGCTTGTGGAGGACAGATATTGAAAATTCTTCCAAGTGTTCTACGTGCTTTGTGAATTTGACTATATTTGACATCACCTTGGAGAGCTTGTCCATGCGCGACACTTTCGCACGTTTGCTTACTCATGTGAGACATTTGAATTTGGCCCTGAACCGCTTCTGACTGTCGTGCTTGAGCCGCGGGACTTCGGATCTTTGGGTTTCACTGTTCAGCCTATTTGGCCGCATACCCGAGGTTTGTGTGTATTTGTACCTTTTGTAAATTTCAACTTAGTACCGTAGAAACTAGGAACCGATCTAGTTCTGTTCTTGGGATTTGCTTGAATTGGCTGCGCGTTGCTCGATTTGCGAAAACTGGAACCTGGACAAGAAAACTCATTGAAGGCGCCAAGACGAGGAGGCAAGGACCTCAAGAGACAACAGGAATTGGCTCTGCTAGTCTCTGGGGATAGTCTGGGTTTTTTCGAATCTCTGGATAGTGCTAAGTCTACTAGTTCTGTTAGTGCCAGGTAATATATTCCTGATCGCGATGAGCTTGGTGACATTAGCATCTATAGAATGAGAGTAATGGAATAAGAGAAAGATCTGCGGTTGGCCAGGAAGTAAACAGGGCCTTGCAAAAAAAGAACTGGCCTTAGAGAGCCAGCAAAATAGTCCATGTAGCTCACAATATCAGCATCGAAATGGGGCTGTGATCAACGAACATAAACCCTTGAAACCGCCTGAAACTAACGAGGTTTTCGCCTTCGACCTGCCGAGAGTGAAGCTAACCCTTTCAAAGGGCACCCCGAGCAATACCGTACATTCATGAAGCAATTCGAAAATTTTGTTGGGTTCAAAGTTGCAGATCCTGGTCAGAGGTTTTTGTATTTATTGCTTTACTTTCGTGGGAGGGCCAAAGTTGCGTCGAAGGCTGAGCGATGCTCAATCCACCAATGGGTTATGTCAAGGAACACAGAATCCTCAGAGGTTCGTTTGGACAACCATTCGAGGTAGCTAGAACCTTGATGGATGATGTTTTGTCGGAGACAAAGAAAACTGAGGGCAAATCCGAACTACTGTCAAATTTGGTGATAAAAATGCAGAATTGCAGTATATCACTGAAGTATTTGGGATACCAGCCAGATCTGAATGTGTTGCACACACAGGAGTGCATAGTCCGATGTCTACTTGTTGATTCACGGAGCCGATGGGCAGAGTAAGCTGAGAAAAAAATGTTTCCGAGCTAATCTACGTTAAACGATTTGACTAATTCCTAGGTCGTCTACCGCGTATCGCCAACAGCCGATTTGGACAAACAGTACACGAAAGTTGCAGGCTGGCGCGAGCGGAACCAACATGGGCTCAAATTGTGGGGAAGGACTGTAACCGAATCCAGCCTTTGGCTAACAAGCACACGATAAATCGGGAGCCCGGGACTTCGACTGAATACAGGCAACTCACTGCGTCGGCTGCTAGATTGTACAAACTTTTATGGAATGAGTGTACGCTGTCAATAGTCTGCGGTAAAAAGGATGAGCTCGTGTTTTGTGTGTCTAAGCAACTCTCATCGAGCCTCTGAATGCAACTTGGGAGTGAAATATGACCAGGAAGGATGTTTGGGTAATCATCCGTCTTTACTAAAAATGGCTGTCCAAACAGTGGGCCTACTCAGCTGGATGAACCCAGGATTGTCTGTTCAACGGGACATGATCATTTCAAACCGGCTAGATTGGGCATCGTACTTGTCGGCATCGTGACACCTAAAGGACTCTGGGGGTCATGGCATTTTCTGAAACGGGGTTTCATACTTCGCCGATTACGCGTGAGCTTACAAAAAGCTGTGAATTGGCCGGCAAGCCCACTTCTCTCACGATCAGCGAGATTGTAGGGGGTCATGTTAACAATTCTATGAAGCTGACCCTGCAGTTAACATACTTAACTGATGGGGGAATTGTAGAAACTCCGGGTGCCTTTGCACTAGACAGTCTGACAGTGAGAACAGTCGACTCTGTTAAGTCAATCGCCAAGAGGTGGCCTCATCTTAAAGATATAATGTTTGGAGAATCGTCTAGGCCCCACGTCGATATACTAATTGGATGCAGTTTGCCAGAGGCTCGTTGGGAGCTTGAACAGAGCATAGGCAAGCGAAGAGAACCATTCATTACGCAAACGATGCTTGGATGGACACTTCTTGGACCCCTGACGGACTGAGTTCAAGGGTAAGCATCAGTAAGTTTCTTAGTGATGCTGACGGAAGTGACTATGTGGTACACACCCAACTTTTCGATATTAAATCCAACGGTCTATCCCAGTAAAGCGAAGTTCACTCAAAAAAGGATCAGTCAGAGCTTTCAAGGGTGGATTCAAAGACAAACCTTCTCGCTGGGCAGCACGAAGTTGCTATACCCAAGTGACCACCGTCAAACCACCCATCAAGAAGTGAAGAATTGGCCCGAAGGCCTTCGAATTATCTCAAAAAGGACCTTATCGGGAAGTCCAGTTGGAAGTTGAACACCAAAAGGTCACGCAAAGCAGCTTGGGATTGGCTGGCCTGGCAACAGTGTGCTTTACCTGGGTGGAACGGCACGGCCGGCAGCGAGACACAGTACCCCTTGCCAAGGCAACAATTACCGAGCTGAAATCAGTATCCATAAGTGAACTCAAAATGACCGCATCGTTATCGGGTTGTAAGGCAGGAACAATGCTAAAAGAAAACTGTACCACCATCGAACTGAGCTTTGCATATTGGACAGAACTCACAATTTTGCTAAACTATAAGAAACAGAGGAAATGGACAGCGAGTTCGAAACATCATAGAGTTAATCCATTCGCAGCAGGAAAAAGCGATGAAAATGTTGATTATTCCAGCTCAAAACTACATACAAAGGACAAAGTAGTTTGCAGACCTCCTCGCGCCGAGTTATTCAGCGTTCTATTCCTTTCCACACCCTACAACTATTCAACTTGATCCATGTTTCCTTAACAATTGAAAAACTTACTGAGTTCCAGCTTTTCAACCAGGGAGTACATAGGGGGAATGAAAAACTAACCAATATTTCACTTGAACAATTTAAGTGAGGCTTACTAGCTAAAATCACATTGCAAAGCTATACCTGCCTTTGAAAAGAACATTCATTCGAACATTGTGCAGTATTGCTTATCACATATTTTGTACACGGGAAAACTCTGAAATAAGCAGATAGGTGTCAGTACTTGACCAATTCCTGTGTTCACTGGTGCTTTAATACTATCCTTGGCACAATTGTTTTCAAAGATCGTTTATAAGCAGAAACCGGTTTTCAGTTCTTCCATAAAATGTGGTGGGTTAATTTTGTGTAAATCCACCGTTACCTGACCTTTCAATTTTTCATGACATCCCATTGTCACTTGAGCAGTGCCTCTTCGTTCAACCTCTGCGCGCGAGTTTGTAAACAAACTTAGTTCAGCCAGTCGCCGCAATGGTTTACTGCTTGAGAAACGTAGACTAAGCTCGCGTAGAGAAATGCTTAACTCTGAAATGCCTTCATTCTGATCGTGTGTTTAACAGTGTACGTCGGTCGTCTGATGAATATGAAAATCTCAAGTTGTGCGGCCGGATTTGGAATTGATTCCCTATAGATTGTGCAAATGATGACTGTGACGGAAACCTGTTTTACGCGCAGCTAACACAAAGATTCAGTAACCACGGGCACTGATAGTAAGTTATAGGCAGGTAGGGTGAAAAAAACCACCCCATCCTGAACCTCAGACAACTATCTTCGCCGGAGGATTTTGGTCGGCAGTGTAAAGAGCAAAATCTGAAAATCCTTCCGAGTGTTCTACGTGCTTTGTGAAGTTGACTATATTTGACATCACCTTGGAGAGCTTGTCCATGCGCGACACTTTCGCACGTTTGCTTACTCATGTGAGACATTTGAATTTGGCCCTGAACCGCTTCTGACTGTCGTGCTTGAGCCGCGGGACTTCGGATCTTTGGGTTTCACTGTTCAGCCTATTTGGCCGCATACCCGAGGTTTGTGTGTATTTGTACCTTTTGTAAATTTCAACTTAGTACCGTAGAAACTAGGAACCGATCTAGTTCTGTTCTTGGGATTTGCTTCAATTGGCCACATTTTGTTCAACTTGCGAGAAAATATTAACAATACCGCCCCATCCAAACCATGGGCCATCTGGTCTATCGCCACCCGAAATGTCCCGGACCATACGCGCGGATCTCATTGCAAAACTTAAACGGAACTTTTCCCACAGCGTGCTGACGGTTTTCACTGTATTAGACTCCGAGTGCAGGGGAATCGGTAAGTAGGCATCAGACAGATCTATGTTAGAGAAACAGCTTCTGGCGAGCAAGCATTCTCTGTGGTCCCTCGGCTGCGCCTTAAGGGTCATTTGGCGATCTCAACGAATCCGATGTATCCGTCGGTCGCCCCTCGCTTCCACACAATCGGAATCACCCGAGTGATTGAAGGCACGCCCTCAGTGACTCCATCCTGCTCCATCTAGGTAACACCTACAGAAATTTCTTCATCTGGATTAATGGCAACGCTCGGCTCTCAGTGAATGCCGCATCGTTGTCCACTTTCTACTCCGCGGGTTCAACAGCCGCACTATCTTTCTTGTCAGAGCAGTGTGTTATCATCTGCCGGGCAAACAGCTGGCCCACCAGACTGTCGGACTTTGTTCCGGCTGTTATCGTTGGCTTCAAGGCTCACAGGGGCTTCAAACTCAGATTGCACGGGCCGTTTAAGAAAATCAGGAATCATATCTAGGTATAACATCTCTCCAACTGAACCATCAGTATATACTCGCTCATTAACGAAAGTCGACGACCATTTCTATGTAATGTACAGGTATACTGAGCAAAATCATGTTGGACTCGGACTTTGAATGATGGACTCGCAGGTACCGGTATCCGCAATAGCTCGACGTCTGAGGCCACATTGGAGCTGGAACGATTTGCGCAGGAATGGGTTGGATACACTCGAAATCTCCGGTGGTTACACCGAATTGTCATCAGTTTTCGAGTCCTTGTGGTCCGAGCTCGTCTAGTTCCTCCCGAATTCGCGAAGCACCTTGCGGATATGACCGGGCTATCTGCAAAAATGGCGTGCCGCATCACGGAGGTGGCAGGTGGAAAGTAGGTGGAATTCGCTGCACGAAAACAATGATAGGTTTGCATCGGTTTTTTGTTCAGGAATCACCTTGTTGGTTGGCTTCGGTGGAGGCGTTTGACCTGAATGAGCTGGTTTGCGGGGGCGAAAGTCTTAGTTGTGCACTACGGAACGTTGGTTCCTCGGATCCGGTGCACCGTCCAATCGTTTGCACGTGTCCCGGGCCTCAGAGGACATGAGGTTGGGCCTCAGCAACAGCTTCTTTTGTAGCTTCGGATGATTCATACCTCTGATGAAGCTATCACGCAGCTAAATCTCCAGCTCACCTTCCCAAATTTTCGACTCGTAGCCTTTGTTTGTAGTTCCCCGATGGACTCGTGGAACTTTCTGCTAGTTTCAGGGACCAGTAAGTAGCATCCTTCACTTTTTACCCCCTGAAAGTTGGCCGGAACCATGCAGCTTGGCGGCAGAGCCTCCAGCTCTTCGAACAGAACTGCTACAGATGCTCCTGGTACGCAAGGTTTTTCATCGAAGAGTGCCGTGAGCGGTCGCCAGGAGCCAAGTAGAACGATGCTTGATCCTCTTTCTTCACGCCCCCCATTCACCGCACCACTACTCGAAAACTTCGCTCCAGTCTTTAATTTCATTTGCCCCGGCGTGCGGATTCAGCCGTCCAGTACTGTGCATCTCCATGAAGAGAATCCTGGTGTGGTGTTTGCTATACCCAAAATGATAGGACTTGCTGAAACCGCCCTCATCCGAAACTTCGCTGACCAACGTAGCAATAACACCAGGGCTACGGAGTAGCACTCTGCTGACATTGCCGAACTGGCTTGTAGATATGCTGAATTAGGGAAAACAACTGGTGCATTAGAATTTGATCAGTCACAGGAAGCTTCCTCCTTACCTGTCTCCGGCGATCCTGATTGGTTGAGGCTCATCCACGTGCTCAGCTAAGAAGCTGTACTTAACCGTATCATGCAGGACGGCAGCTGAATCTCCACATCCGTGCAAGGGACCGTCGTCCATTTGACGGGGCAAAACTCTGCACCAGCTGATGGACTTTTTTTGAGTAAGACACTAGGTCAGGCGGAGACCATTTGTAACCCCGTCTTTTCAAGTCATATTTTGGGCGGATTCTCTAATATCTTAGTGGAATATGCTCCCAAATTTCCGTTCGCAGTGGAGCGTCTGTAAGATTCGGGCCTGTGCCCCCAGCGCATATCCAGAACCGCATGATATTGGGCCCCAAAAGCGAGTAGTGTATCTGTCGAGGAAAAATTTGAAGCTTGGGGAATGGAAAAGATTCCGAAATGGATTTCTGTTCACTCAAAGGGCTACTGGGCTTATTCACGTCCTAGCGAAGTGCCTGGCCACCTATAGTGGTGTGCGGTTGTTGAGAGAATTTTTCCGCTACCGCGGTTTCACTGTTAGCCCTCCCGTCTACGTGGGACTCGTTGAAGCCACCCAGGACCATAAGGTATCCGCTCTTCTTCCAGCATTAGAATAAACGTGACCATTAGCTGCTCAGCAGCCGACGTCCTGTAGGACAGATCTAGTGTCACGTACCCTCAAATGGTCAGTTTTGTCTTACTCCCCGGTGCCCAGCCAAGTTCTTTAGGGTCCAAAAATCGTCAAGATGAGCCAAGACTCCATCTCTGATGTAAGTCGTTAGGTCACCTCCAACTCTAGGTCGAACACTGTCCCGACGAAACAGAGTATCCTGGAAGATAATCCGGCCCCACATACCCCGTCATTCAGCCGGGTTTTGGTAGGAACTATGACTACAGGTCTTCCAGCTACTGCAAACAACTCCAATTCTTCCAGTTTTTCAAGCAACCTGCGAGCTTTAATAAGAAGTACTTCTGACACCTGGCCACTTATGAGTTCGCTGGAGGTGTTCATCTCTGAATCTTCGCGGACAGAGGCCATCCAGCAGGTGGTTTTTGGAGCTGCCAAGTTAACCAAAGTCTTTTCGTGACGCGGGAATCCTGAATATAGAAACGGATCCCACACTTCACGTGGAAAATTTATAGCTCCGTGAAAAACTCACCGTGTTTCCCGCGGTCCTCCTCATCTAGGTCCCTTTTCTGTCGCGCTTTTTTGCCTTTGAGATGGCGAGAAAGCTGAGAAACTGAATACTCTTGCCTAAAAGAGGGGAGAACTGTCTCAGGCGGTCCAGTCTCCCACTTTTCTCGCAGATTTTCCAAGGAGATGCCTTAACACGAATTGACTTTGCCAAACAATCTTCAGTCTCCGAGATCCGCTTTGCAATGATGGTCTACATTTGCATGTGGTGGTCAAGGAGTTCTTGAGGGGCTGCTACTGCCGGTTCTGTGATTTTTGCTACCACAGGCGGCTGTGTTCACCTCATCCGTAAAGGCCTTTTTCGGCTGGATAACCGGTGCTGCTACCGGCAGAGGGGCTGTATATGTACCCTTCTTGCCCGAGCAAAGCCTTGATGCAATAGATGCATTATCGGACATGGATGAAACGTCCGCATATTCTAGCACAAAACAGGCATCGTGCCGGAAGCTCCGTTGTATCCATGTGGCAGTTCTGATTTTCAGTTGAAAAAGGAGTAAAACAGCTTCCAAAATTTCTTGGCTCGTGAGGGACTCTGTCCAGAGGCCAAGGAAGCCTTGCCGAGCGGGGGGACTTAGGAAAACACATTTTATCGGCATGGGTAGCACATATTGGATCCGCGGATATAGCGCTAAATTGCCCCCAGACATGGCATTCAGTTTACCCTGGAGTAAGAAACACACTGTGTCTTGCAGTGAGGTATATAAAATACAGGCGATTTGTGTGAACCTCAAGGGACATAGCATCAATGAGCATACTAATTGGCGTTAAAAGTGGTGCCTTTTTGAAGCAGCAGACCAGTAAATTGATCGCACTGGAGCATTTTATCGCTACCTTCAATAGCCCTGAAAGAAATCAAGCAGTCTCCCGCCATACCTTCACTTCCTTTGGGAGCGATGTCTGCATAAGTTCGCTGAATAAAGCGAAAATCAACAACATGAATTCTCTGCGTGCAGGGTAAAATCCTTCCAGCTTTCTCCCGGAGGTACGCGTACGAGTCGGGACCCACAACTGCAAATTTCGTAAGCTTTCTCTGTCTGCCTAGTTTGGCATAGCCTCCCTATAACCTAGTTCTTCTAAGGAGGAAAAATGGGAAAGACTCATCTCCCATCGGAGAAAAGACCTTTAGATGAGGGCTTTCCCATGAGCAGCAAGTCTTGCTTTGGTTTTGGGGCACTGAGCCCAATTTAACTCCAAGTGTTTCCCTTTGGCTCCGGAAACCGGTCCCCAGGAATATCTCCCTTGTTTACCGTCCGACATTTCTTGAGAGGTTCTACATTTTCAGAGTTAACAGCTCTTAGGCTAGCCGGCTCTACCACCCAACTACATTATGGCCGAAAAACTTGACCCTTAAATGAAGCCTCAACCTCTCCCTCGGTGGTTTTATGCCGCTTCTGTTTTCCATTCGTAGGAATCCGTCATAAGCATACCAAAAACTTTCACTCCCGTTTAATCTTTCGGAAATTTGAAGGCATAAATGGGCCCCCAGCTTTCTCCTTTCCAGATGAAATGATTTAATATTTTACAGTCTATGGCCGTAGCTCCTCCCTTACTGACCCTCCACCATTGTAGGGGCTAGCCCCTGGACACTTTCAAGAGGCCATATCATCTTGGGGAGCGATTTCAATGTTTGTAATGGTGTTCGCAGTGAGGTTTTATTATGGCCTTTCACAAGGTTAGACACACTTCTGCCTGTTTGAGGGAGATTACCCGCCTAAGTCTGGAGAGCCCCTCAAAAGTCTCATGAGCGGCCAGCTCTCTCCATTCCGCCTGCTTGAAGACTGAGGTCAAAACAACATCAGAAGCCGAATACAGAAGGACGAGAACAGAAGCATCCTGATCAACTTTTACTTAGATACTTCACAGTAAGTCCGTCTTCGAGGAAGTCCACTACTTTCTTTCTGCGTGGTCCTCCCAAATTTGTTATAGCATCGATTCTTTCAGACGAACAATGAATACAGACTGTCCGTTGTGATCGAAAGATTTGAATGTTCTTCGCAGATCAGGCACGCTATTAGCTTCACGGTTCAGGTTAGCTCAATTCTGGTCGCACTACTTAATGCTCGGTCTGGGAGGTTAGTCCAGTTACCCATTCCAACGGACTCACGGGCAAATCCCACAGGGCTTCGGGAGTTTCTGGTCCGCTTTTTGATTAAGCACGGCCGTACTCGGCTTACCGTTCATGATTCTTTTTCCTGAGGATTCGTGCCAAACCACCCGCTTGTCCCATTCGCAAACTTAACCAATCCCCGAGATAAAACTCGCTCTTATTTTATCACAGTTATCGATGTATTTGCAAAAGTCACATTTAATGTTGCCATACACGTCCGTCCCAGAGAGTCCAAACAGTGTGGGGAAAAGTAGTCAAAAATTCTTGAAGGAAATATGTAAAGTTGACTCAAGAGGAATTTCCAATCCTTTTAGATGTTACAAGCCAAACCATTGCCTCTGGTTCCGCCATCCGATTTGTGGCAATGGAACGAACGGCTTTAAAAGATATTTCCTGGTCTTATTTGACATATTGTTCGCCGACCGATACTAGCTCTATTTGCGCCATCGAAGCCGATTTTGCTGATCACTGACGCGTCCAGTTTGAGGACAGGAACAGATCTGGAACAAAATGGATGCCCAATCATCTGTAACTCGCGCCCCTTTTATGCTGAAGTGATACACTCCCAGGGGCAAAAGGCTCTGGCCTTTGTCTGAGCAGTAAGCCGATTAAACGAGTACCTTTTTGGACTGACGTATACGGTTGTCTCCGACCATCAAGCCCTTCATTTCCTAAAAAACTCAGACAAATCCGTTGTCGCTATGGTTCAGAGATTGTGCGCTGTTTTGGCAGCCTACTACTTTGGCATCCAGTGTCGATCCGGCAGGATAATCCCGCAAGTGAGCTTCCTGTTTTGGTACTCACAAGTCACAGCGACGGGGCCAATGCTACTTCATTACGCCCGCTGCATCTACGTGCAGGGAAGAACTGCGGAAACAGAAGAAACGATATCATTCGTACGTGGTTTCGGCGAGCAGGAAGGGGTGGCAGCCCGAAGTGAAACGAGGTTTCCTCAGCTCTTCCTACTGCGAGAGGAACTCACGCCAAAGAGCCATAATTCCCCTCTGTACAAGATTAATTCAGGAAAAAACAACTGGAACTCGTGGCCCAATAGCTACATTTTATGGCAGAGAATTTGTGGTGACTTCTGTGGCCTATTCTTGAGCCGCCACCTCGCCTCTGTACCGATCTCCTCGTACTCCAAGTGACCAGAAGAGTCGCTGATCAATTCACAAACCACCTCTTCCGTAATCTAATCATGGAGGCAGCAATTCAGCCGAGAAGAAATCCGGCATGCTCCGCTCACTAAAAGTGGATCGTCATTCTGTGCTGTGGACCGGAAAGTTTGACTCGGCAGAATCGGAGGTCGGCACCCGCGTATGGCTCAGCACCACCAGTGATCTGCTGGCGCAGTGGAAGAGAAGGCGCTTTCCGTGAAATGTACTGGCGTTAGGCAACCCGAGAGCATCACCTGACCCGGAAACTTTCTTCTACTATTTCCCTTTGCAGTACCAGGCAACAGCACATAACCGTCAAGGAGAGCCCAACAGTCTTCTTCAAGTCCAAAAGACTACGGTCATAGCTAACGTGGATCGACTCCGGCTACGTCACACACTTCCTTGGAGACCAGCTTCGACTAACTCATGGAATCCTTATCTGACTATTTGGGCAAACCTGGGTCGAGATTAAGGACCTGGATGTTGCCTCAGTGCATCGGTGCCGCCTTAGCCAAGTCCATTTCAAAGCAGCAACCGACGAGGAAACCGAGTACGCGATCGAGACGACCGGGGATTCACAAGCTGATCGTATTGGTGACAGTGATTCAGTTATTTGGCCAGCCGAGAAAACTACCACAGAGACCGAACTCTCCAAGAGGAATGAATTCCGGGGTTATATTTTCAGAGACCCTATCCACGTGGTGCCCGGCCTCAATCGGTGTTTCCCAAGGTTCGGTGCCCGGTTCACTCTTGTTCCTGGAAAATATCAGTGGTCTTCCAACTTGTTTGAACCGGCCGTGCTTAATCCAAGCTGATGATCTGAAGATGTGGCACGCACTTTGTTCGGATACAGACAGGCAATCTTTGAAGGACGATCTCCGCAGGCAGATGCAATGGCCTAATATGCAAGCCTTCCAGTAAAAATTGGAGAAGTCTGCACGTATGCACGTAGGTCGGATACAGTCAACGTCCTCCTTTCTCGAGCCGTTAATAACGACGGTCTACAAGCTTGTTCTTGGGGTGGTATCGCCAGCAGTTCAAAACAAGAGGTCATACAGACTGATCATGTGCCCCAACATGCAATATTTTTCGAACAATTCTTCGTTCCTCTGAAAAACCCTTATATTTCTTTCCGGCTGTTATACTTCAATTGTGGTCGATCTTGGTTAGAGTATGATGTCTTCAAGTCTTGAAATGGTTAACGGATGCGTCGCTTGGGCCCAAATTTTCCCGAATCTCGTATGTATCTGCTTTTCTCCAATGCCACCGAGCTGGAGTGGCAAAACTCAGCAACAAAGGGGCAACCAATTTCACAAAAGTGACATTGGAACAAGAATACATGTCTCCCAAGTAGTACATGAGTCCGACAATATGAATATGGGTACGTCAATACATCACTAGTTTAGTTGTTTTGAAGTTTACTCAGAACAGTGACTTGCACTGGCATTTGTGAGAGGTAATAGAATGGATCAGTTTATAACTGCTTACACGTACAGATACATAGGATTGAAGATGAGACGTGAAAATATGGGGCGAATAATCTACGCCAGGAGGATCAGAGAATTAACTGGACTAGGCAATAGTCCTAGCCAGTTGCCTAGTATGGTTTTAAATTTCTCCTATGGGGAGGCATTCATTACCTCCTGTGGAGGTTTATCACATGGTGATACTCTCAGTGATGAGAAGAAACGCAATCTAATGAAGGTACGCGGATGCGCCTTGAATAGTTTCATCGGGTGTCCCCGCAGGGTCTTCAAGTTCGAAAGAGTGAAAAACTGACCCACTAGGCTCGTTAGGAATAGATCATACAGCAGAAATAAGTCTTCTCTAATATGGCACGTCCCAAGAGGGTAGAGACGGTAATATTACACGAACCGGGTAGGGGTTGAAGCGTAATCTATGTACCATTTTGGTCACTTTCCGCTGAATCCGCTCAAAAACGTTTCGACCTCTGCCAAGGACAGTGCGTATTATCAGGCGGCGTATTCTGGAGAAAGTCGAATATAAATTCCACATCGAAGATGGATGTCCTTTTTGGGGATCATCGGGAAACTTTGCCTAATATGTTTCCGAACCCGGGAAACAGTTTTGATAGCTTCCTCCTGGTGAAGGGAGAACGAGAGATTTCTGCGCAGCCAGAACCCGAGGATCTTGTTTGTCATCTAGTTGGATTTGTGGGTTCTCACTTACGTTGAAGAGGTGGGCCGGAGCACTGCTTGCACATTTGCCACTATTCACTGGGAGGCTCCAGCAAGCTGAACAATGATTGACCTAGTCAGTGACTGACTGCACAGTATTCGAGTCCGTCTCCCAGGCAGTGTCGTTATCTGCGCACATCGCTGCGCTAACTGGGACCACATCTGGGAGGTCGCCGATGTAAATTAGGAACAGTAGGGGACCAAGGACAGGGCCCTGGGGGACGCCTATATCAGTGAATGCAGGTTGAGACCGAGACATACACACAAGAACCGAGAAGGTGTGATTCTTTAAAAAGCTCTCACGGACAGTGGGCGGCCGGGGATGCCTTACATCCTGAGCTTGTACAGAAGCGGAAAGTGTGGGACACTATCGAAGGCTCCGGAAGAATCGATGAATGTGGCATGGGATACGCTGCCATCATCGTGGGCCTGTGTCAGGCCATACATAGTGGTCAGCATATTGGTGACGCATGACCTGCCAGGAGGGAAGCCATGCTGGGCTGGTGACAGTAAACTATTGTTCTGCAAGTAAGTCAGGATTTTACGATTTATGGAGCGCTCGAAGAATTCTCTAAGGGCTTACTGGCCCATAACTTCCGGGAAGGTGTCGAGAGCCCTTCTTTTAGTTGGGACAATTACAGCGTGCTTCCATGAGCTTGCAGACCTTCCGTTGTCTATACACTGTTGAAAGAGCTTAGAGTATGGTGCTGCAAGGATGGAGGCGGATTCTTTGAGAAAGCTAGGATGAACTTCGGCCGATCCGATCGAGCTGAATGGGTTAAGTTTGCTAAGCCCCTCCCTCACTTCTACGTTAGGCATCGTGAAGAGCTCTAATGTAGAGACTAAAGTTTTTGAGTGAAGAGGTGAGTATCCACACGCAAGCCCTACTTGTGTGCTGAAAATCGACATGAAATCAGATCCGAAAACTTCTGCTGCCTCTCGAGGGGAAATGGCAGGAGAGCCATCAGACAGCGACAGTGTGAGCGCTGAGGACCATGGTTCACGACCTCGGCGCAGGTATTTGTAGAGAGAAAAGAGCGACTCGTAGGCGCCCGGTCAAAGGTTCTTTTCTGCAGTTTCTGGAAGCGTTCCCTAACCTTGGGTTTCCAAAGATTCCGGACACTTATGGAAGCTTCTGCATCCGCCGGAAGGGATGCTGCTCTGTACTTGGTGAATAGCTGAGGGGGTTTGCCGAGAAGGCGTCTAATTGACGGTGGCAGATATGACTGTAACTTAATTCTCGCAAATCGAACAACGAGCAGCCAATTCAAACGGATCCCAAAACCAGAACAAGGTTGATTCGCAGTTTCTGCGGTAATAAATTGAAATTCACGAAGGGTACAAATATATATAAATCTCGAGTATGCGGCCAAATGAACTGAACAGTAAAACCCAAAGATTCAAAGCCCCATGGCTCAAGCACGACAGTCAGAAACGGTTCAAGGGCAAATTCAAATGTTTCACATGGATAAACAAGTGTGAAAATGTGTAGTATGTGAGCGAGCTTTTCAAGGTAATGTTAAATATAGTCATATTCACAAAGCACGTGGAACATTTGGAATGATTTTCAGTAATTGTTCTTTACAACGCTCTACCCTTGGGAATCTGCCGGATTCTAGGCGCATACGTAATATACGTCCCAAGGGCACATTATTCTAGTAGCCTGTTGAGTTTTTCTATGCCTATTTTGTCAGTAATTTCGCTTAGTTCGCTTCTGATGTGGGGCCTCATCATTTGGAAATCCGTTTGCATGAGCGAGCGGGCTGGTCTATATGGGGAGGATAGAGTTGGTCACTTCAACATGTAGTCGAAGGAGAGGAGTGCAAGGTCGCTCTTACCTGGTGGTGGTAGAAGGTTGAAAACATCCACGCTGTGTTTGGAATTGGTTGCTATCAGAACTTGTAGTGATGAACTTTGACCCTTTCTAAACCTGGCGGGACAGGCCACCAGGCAAGTCCAGGTTTGCCCGGCTAGTATATCTACAAAAGCCTTACAATAGTGACTGCCAATTATAAGGCTTGTCCGGTCAGTTCCTGGGGCTTTGCATTCCCCCATGAGAAGGAGGTGACTAAAAGGGTGAGATGCTTTGAGGGCTTTCATAAACTCTACCATCAAGAGTGAATCTACCAGCGATGCAGGACGAACGCTGTAAATCACACTCAGAGGAAAGTAATGGGGGGACAGAAGCGAAAGGTTACCCACAAGAAGTTCATCGTGGCTGGTGGGGTAAATCGGTGGGAGACCCTCGGAGGTAGGGGGCCTCTAATATAGATAGCTACTCCACCAGTAAGTCCTACTGCTGAGTCACGAAGGAGAAGGGATTAACCCGGTATTCTTACTTCACCATCTTGATAATCTGGTGTGGGCCAGGTCTCGGTGATGGCAATGATATGGGGTTTTGTGTCTGTTGCCAATTTTCTCAGCTCCGGCATCTTGTTCGGCAGACTGAGGCAAATTGCGTACAGGTATTTTAGTGCGTGCTTACTAGAAACGAGAAATCCCAGCGGGGAAGATGTTTATCCTTGGCAGGAGAGGTATCCTGATGAACGGCCGCGTCGAAGTAGGGGATGGAAGGGACATAAGCGGGGGTGTCTGAGGTGCCCAAATCAGCAGGTGAGGGGGGAAATTGCCCTCTGGTGGACGGGGTTGAGGTGCTCCTGTGCGAAAATGGCTACGTGGTGGGAGTCGATTGCCGTGTGAGCCATGTTGAGCCGAGTAGTTTCACTTGAATGGTTTTCATTTCTTTTCCGCCTTAGGTTGGGCTCCTTCTTCAGATGCTTTGGAAGAATAGGACTGGGCTGGCCGAAGAATACCTTCTTGATGACCAGGTTTGAACGTTGGTTGAAACTGCGGCTTCTTCTGAGGCGTTCTCCGAATGTACTTGCTCTGTTTTGTGAAATTCGGGTAGACATGGATAGGTGCACTAGGAGCATCCTTACTTTCCCCAGGGTTGTTCGTATTGAATGAGCTGGAGGCCACTGGGTTTGAGAGGAGATTTTGACAGTAGTGTCTGCAGCGGAATCTCACTCACCGGGACCCCAAACTTTCTATTGCCCTGCGGCTTCAAGTCTAGTTAGACAGACCACTGACGACGCTTGCAATTTTGGGTCCACCATTACGGACAGGACAATTCACGGCTTTGTCACCAGACGAGCGTGCAACGCGCGATCAAGTGCTAGTCCACGCACCTAAGTATAGGACAACTTAACCATGGCTTCTTGCGCGATCAGTTTGGTTACCGGTTCGTCCGATGAGAACTCCAGTATTAAACCCGACATCTGCTTGTGTATTTTTGGAGATCAGGCAGGAGCATTTGGCAGGATTCAAAGGCAACTCCTCGAGCTTTCTGCTTATTTCTAGGGCTTGGTGCGTTGGATCGGAACCTCTAGGAGCTGTCTCATATAATTACTCGTTCAGCGCTGGCTGCTGAAGCTTACATTTTCTTCGCGATTTCTAAAACTAGTTGTTCTGATACAGCTACAGCCTCGTTAGCAGCAGATATGGGGAAAGTGATATTCATTGGAATCTTAGGACCGACTACTTCCGCTTCGAGGGCCGCTGTCCACTTCCTTAGCTCTTCAATATCCACGACCTTGTAGTGACCTCGATCGTTTTGAGAAAATGACCGTTTCCTGGACATCATATTGGATCCGTTTTCTCTACGATATTTTCTGAAGTTTGACATCTATTTCATGGTGTTGTTCGGTTGCATACGTTTTACTGGACTGACTTTTCCGAGGTTTCCGTCGAACTCGTTTTCAATCACTACAGCTTTTGGTCTCTTGCCGATTGTACTCTCTCGCGATTCGCATTCTGCCCAGCTGTTGCTTTCGTTTCCCGTTCAGTGTACCTCTCGTATGGGCGCTGTTTCCGGGCCACGATATATAGAATACACCTTGCGTCTGAAAACCGAATTGCTTCTTCTCTGTTCTTCCGATAGAGGGGATAAGCTTGTTATTTCGCGGCCAGACAGAACTGAAGACACGCGCACTAGCTGCTCTCGAAAGCCCACCATAACCTCCGGATAGTCCCCCAGAATGGGGCTAGGAAACGGCCCGTCATCTGGTGGGTTCACAGTCTGGCGGATGGGCATGGTCTCAACATCTCCGGTGATGTCAGATATTTTATCAAAGAAAATCGATAGTCCAAGGAACACAAAGGTGGGGAAAACTACGCAGCATGCTGCGTAAACGAGAATACTATCGAGACTCCGAGAGAACACAAAAAACTAGAAAGTACAGCTCAAGACAGTCGCCGGGGCTGCGCACACATACACTTGGGACACAGTGGAATCGGCCAAGCCCGAAAGAGTCCAGAGAGCTGCAGCCCGTCCTATTTCGGGTCTACGTGAGACGGGCTACAAAGGTAGCCTAAAAGCAGCTGAACAAATCTTGAAGCCTTAAGGCCTTGAGGCTTCAAGGGTTCGAGGCTTTGAGCCCAATTGTCCCGGTTCTCGAGGAAATCTTTGAGCTGCTGTCGGACTCATCAAGCTGAAACGACAGTAAAATGAGGCGAGGGCAGCAAAAACAACATACACAACATCTTGCAGTGTCTCACTGTGGACAGTGCCTTAAGCGGAGTGGGGGTGCGACATGCATGAACATATATGCAATAAAAGAAATCTATTTCGCCTTTTTGACAAGGAATTATTGGGAGAGACCCAGGTAGAGGTCTAGCTTTTTCTTGAAGATAATTTTGTTCTCTGAGAGAAAAATATCTTCCGGAAGTGCATTCCACAGAGTAATAACCCTATAGCTAAAAAAGTTAATCCTTAGTGAAGTGCGTGGCCTCGGTTTGAAAACCTTTCTGCTGTGACCACGGAGAGAAGAGGCTGGACAGACGGAGAAGAAGCGATCGCTTTGACCTGATTCAAAAAGGTGGAGCATCAAAAACAGATCACCTCTTACGCGTCTTAAGTCAAGGGGATAAATGTTAAGGAGTGAGAAGCGGACGGGATAAGGCAAGTGGGATAGACCTCTCACTGCCTTGGTGGAGGCCCTCTGAACTCTTTCTGGGATCTCACGGTCTCGGACAAGACCAGAGTGCACTATCTGACTACCGTACTCCGACAGAGGTCGGGTATACGTGCGGAAAATTATGGGGAAATCATCCCTAGATATGCGCGGGAAGGACCTTCGAATCATGTTTAGAGCTCGAAAGGCAGACTTGCTCGCAAGTTGGTGATGATGAGAGAAGGACAAGTTACGACCTAACCAGAAACCGAGCACCTTGTATCGGTCAACCCCAGGCAGTGTGGTTGCTCCGTTGATGGAAAACGTGTGACCAGCCTCTCTGTCGAACGACATGCTCACGCATTTGTCATCATTAACTGAGAAGTTTCAATCCTCGGACCAGCTTTTTATTTCATCAACTGCAATTTACAGGTGTTCAACGCTTGAACTCCAGAGGGTTACATCGTCTGCGTACATGGCAATGTTAGCAGGGAAGGCCGTCGGAAGATCGTTTGTGTAGACCAAGAAAAGAAGGGGACCTAAGACCGACCCTTGGGGGACCCCAGTTGTTACTGGGGGGGGGGTGAGATAAAACATACCCGACTTTAACCACAAAGATGCGGTCGGTAAGGAAGCTGCATAGGATGGCCAACATGGAGCGCGTGATCCCGTATGTCTGCAGCTTATAAAGAAGGGGGCATGGGGGACCTTACCGAAGGCCTTAGCAAACTCGAATAATACAGCGTGTGGGAGCTGGCCATCATCATAGGCTTTCGTTAGGTTATCCATGACAATAGGCATATTGGTGGTGCATGATCTGCCGGGAAGAAACCCACGTTGGGACGGGGAGATGATCCTATTTATTTGCAGATGGGAAAGAACCACATTCCTAAGAATTCCCTCGAAAATTTTGCTGGTGATGCTAGTGAGACTTATGGGTCTTCAACTAGGAGCATGATATCCACTATCCTTCTTATAGATGGGCGCGATAACTGCCTTTTTCCAGCTACTGGGGAAAACTCCATCATCAACACACCGCTAAAAAGCGAAGCATAAGGAGCAGCTAATATGTCCGCGGCTTCCTTGAGCATACGGGGGTGGATTAGGTCAGGACCCATGGAGAAATATTGGCTGAGCCGTCGGAAACCTTGGGCGACTGCACCAAGGGGAATAGCGACGCGGTTAAGAGTAGTGGCCAGAGATATCGGGTGCATGGTAGGGTGGGATGATATGGATATGGAGCTAAAACTTGTGCGGAAGTAGGAGCCGAAGGCCTCGGCTACATAGCTGGGGGAAATGAGTTGATGTCCGGCACTATCTTTGAGAGCCAGTGGCGCCGGAGCTGTGCCCCCTAGACGGCGCATGTTGTGAAAGAAAAATGCCTTATTGGTCCGTGCTCGATCAAGTACAGATCGTTGGACTGCATTCTGATAGGGCCTATTTTTGTCTTTACATATGTTCCGTATGATCCTGAAATCTTCTGCATCATGGGCAAGGCCTATGGCTTTATATCTAGCAAAGAAGCGTGCGCGTTCGTCTAGGATGCGCCTAGTGGAGCGAAGGAGGGGTCGCTTAACGGTCTGTGGACGACGAATTCTGGGGACAAATAGCTTATCAGCTAGGGAGATTAACTCTCTCAGATCCTCTGCCATTTCATCAGCAGAGTTACCCGGGTTTGTTGAATTTATCTGGGAGCGAATAAATGCATAGACTTGGTCAAAATTGGTCCTCTTTAAGGATCCCGAAATTTTGGTTTCTTAGGGAAGAGGAGGCCATTTTACGATATAATCGAATCCAATGAGAATGTGATCACTTTTGCCGAGGGGCGGCAAGTAGTGCACCACATCTATTTGGAACCAGTCACTGGTGATGACCAGGTCTAGTAGGGACGGGGCATGTCCTGTGCGATACCTGGTCGGATCTCTTACGTTCTGCACCCATGAGTTCTTCCGTATGAGATCTAGGAGGGGTTTACGGTAGGTGATATCGGAGGCATCAGCTCTTTGCCGGTCGGTACTGGGTGAGTTGAAGTCACCAGTGACTAACGGATGGGTGACGTCTGTGTAGCTTTTCAGGGAGCCTAGTAAGTCTATGAGACCTAGGCTACCAGTTGAATTGCATGCGGGAGGACGATAGACAACACTAAGCAGCTGGTTGTCTGTCCTAGTGAGGGTAATCACAGCCCATCAACAATCAATACATGAAAAGTTAGGGGTTATCAGTATAGTGGGAGTAGAGATCGAATTATCGTAGTATATGATGACCCCGCCGGCACGACCTCCACTGGAGTTCTGCCTTGCTGTGAATTATCTCGGAATGGATAGTTCGGCATCAAGTGTGTCAGGGGTGAGCCAGGCTTCTGTGAGGGCTATGATCTGAGGCTCCTTATCCAGTGCAAGCTGCCGAAGCTCCGGGATCTTATTCAAAGCACTCAGGCAATTGCCGTGAAAACCCTTGAGTACTTCTTCATGAGTTTTTGCAGAATCCCCAGAGGCAACAGGTTCTGGGTTTGAGGAGTGGGAAACAGGGGGACTTTGGGGTGGAAAGGAGGTCCTGGGGAGTCGGGGGCTGAAGATATTGGGGGGATAAAGAGTAAGCAGACTGCTGGGGGTACCGGTAGGCTTCGACGTCTATTAACCTGGGGAGTATCATACCAGGATGACGGTCTACATTCTTCGGTCTCCTAAAAGGGTGGGCTGCTTTTTGTGGTTTGCCTTTCTGCGCACTGCGTGATGCCCTGTCCTGAGTTTTCTTGTTGGTGAGCCTGTTTTGCATGACCGCGCCAGATATGTTTCCTGGTGCGGTAACCTCCTCACTGCAGCTTTCAGCAGAAACAGGTTGCAGGTTTATGTCTGGGCTCAGGGATGGGTGAGTCTCACCCGTTGATATGGTCCTATTAGCTATGTTGGGGTCTGGGATACTTTTCGTAGGCATCAGATGTTCACTGGCACTAGGCCTACTACTGGGAGTACCCTCCGCGACGGGGAATGGAATGAGTAGGGAAGGGAAGGATGGTCGGCATGCAGCTCGATCCTCAATGCGAGTTACCTGGACAACTGACAGCACTCCGAGCTTAGGATCGGCTTTTTGTGAAATCGCTGGCTTAGCCTTCTCACTGTGGAGCCTTAGATGAAGTTGCTTGTTAATGGATACTTCCTTGGGCCCTTTACTTTCCTCCTTGAGCTTTGCGGCCGTAGAAACAATTCGTTTAGCTGCCTCTGTGGAGCCCACTTTAATGTGAATGCCATGTACCCGGTTGATGCGTTTGGTTACCAACCCAGTGGACTGACCTTTAAGTGGGAAAGGGAGCTTAAGGCGGTTAAACACCTGGGCACAGGTGTCATGAAGGTGATCCGAGTTGAGAAAGCGACCCCTAAGGATGACACGCTTGGAGCAATTCTCGGCGCCTTGTAAAATCTCGGCGGCATCAAGAATTTGCTGCTCAGAAACTCTACACACCTGATCGGCTGCTTGGGACACCGGGAGGTATTCAATAGCCAAGCTCCCCAGGCTGGTCAACTCATCCTTTAGGGTGCGGGCTGCGGCCTTTAGCTCAGCTATCTCTGCAGCCTGACTTTGGACTGCACATTTTAGTGCATCAGTTGCCAGCGCATTATGAAGGACCGTCTCGTCCGTATTGAGGAATGAGGCACTGGCCACAGAGGCGGAATCACATTGCCTCATGGGGAAAGTAGCCTCGTCTGAGCAAGTGGTTGTATCAGTGGTTCGGGGCATTGACGTTATTCAGGATCCATTCGGTACAGATAAAGACCACCTTAAATGGGGGGGGGGGGGGAAGAGCTGTTTGTTCTAAAAAAAATTCAAACACACCTACACCGACCGAGGGAGACTACCGCACCGCTGGTTCACCGCAGTTCAGTCCTCTCCCTGAACAGTATCGGAAGACACGAGGCGAACTCATTAAAGCCAGTCAGAATACCGAGGTGACTCAGGGCCGAATATAAAGGCGATATCTCAAGCACTTTAATTTTATCGTAGGCAGGTGCATACACTAGCGTCCTTGAAGATGTGGTCTGCTGGTTTGCTGCTAGTAGGCCGCCTGCCCCGAAGAGTCATAAACACTTGAAACTAGTTCCCAGCGGAATTATAGGAAAAGATATGTAAGGGCGGTTGGTCTTTGCCAAGCTGCTGCCTTATTACGAGTCCTCACGAGTCCTTCGTGCCACAAGTGGGCCATGTTTTTGTTGCAGTAGTGCCCCGCACAACTCCATCAATGTCACCAGAAAAATCTTTCCCACAACCCACGAGAGGGAGAATACTGTAGGTGAGGTGCTTGGTAAGACTGTGGCTTGCAAAGGCAGCAGCCAAGTGGCCGTTTTGCTTGGCATCAGGAGTGCGGACAGACGACCGTGTGTGGAAGACAAATGGGTAAATTTGAATGCCGCTAGAGATGCATTTTTTACCTTCAGGCGCAAGCTAGACGATTTTCTGGCCGATGCTTGGCAATACCTCTCTTCGCTGAGGACATGAAAAGGAGCTTTCGGCAAAAGGCTTTTAAGGGAGGTTTTGCTCTGCGAATAATTTTAAAGACTGATAGCGTACTTCTCATAGACTAACTGGGCTCCCTGAAAAGCTACACAGACGTCACCCATCCGTGACACCTACGCCCAGGTGTTTAACCGCCTTAAGCTCCCTTTCCCACTTAAAGGTCAGTCCACTGGGTTGGTAACCAAACGCATCAACCGGGTACATGGCATTCACATTAAAGTGGGCTCCACAGAGGCAGCTAAACGAATTGTTTCTACGGCCGCAAAGCTCAAGGAGGAAAGTAAAGGGCCCAAGGAAGTATCCATTAACAAGCAACTTCATCTAAGGCTCCACAGTGAGAAGGCTAAGCCAGCGATTTCACAAAAAGCCGATCCTAAGCTCGGAGTGCTGTCAGTTGTCCAGGTAACTCGCATTGAGGATCGAGCTGCATGCCGACCATCCTTCCCTTCCCTACTCATTCCATTCCCCGTCGCGGAGGGTACTCCCAGTAGTAGGCCTAGTGCCAGTGAACATCTGATGCCTACGAAAAGTATCCCAGACCCCAACATAGCTAATAGGACCATATCAACGGGTGAGACTCACCCATCCCTGAGCCCAGACATAAACCTGCAACCTGTTTCTGCTGAAAGCTGCAGTGAGGAGGTTACCGCACCAGGAAACATATCTGGCGCGGTCATGCAAAACAGGCTCACCAACAAGAAAACTCAGGACAGGGCATCACGCAGTGCGCAGAAAGGCAAACCACAAAAAGCAGCCCACCCTTTTAGGAGACCGAAGAATGTAGACCGTCATCCTGGTATGATACTCCCCAGGTTAATAGACGTCGAAGCCTACCGGTACCCCCAGCAGTCTGCTTACTCTTTATCCCCCCAATATCTTCAGCCCCCGACTCCCCAGGACCTCCTTTCCACCCCAAAGTCCCCCTGTTTCCCACTCCTCAAACCCAGAACCTGTTGCCTCTGGGGATTCTGCAAAAACTCATGAAGAAGTACTCAAGGGTTTTCACGGCAATTGCCTGAGTGCTTTGAATAAGATCCCGGAGCTTCGGCAGCTTGCACTGGATAAGGAGCCTCAGATCATAGCCCTCACAGAAGCCTGGCTCACCCCTGACACACTTGATGCCGAACTATCCATTCCGAGATAATTCACAGCAAGGCAGAACTCCAGTGGAGGTCGTGCCGGCGGGGTCATCATATACTACGATAATTCGATCTCTACTCCCACTATACTGATAACCCCTAACTTTTCATGTATTGATTGTTGATGGGCTGTGATTACCCTCACTAGGACAGACAACCAGCTGCTTAGTGTTGTCTATCGTCCTCCCGCATGCAATTCAACTGGTAGCCTAGGTCTCATAGACTTACTAGGCTCCCTGAAAAGCTACACAGACGTCACCCATCCGTTAGTCACTGGTGACTTCAACTCACCCAGTACCGACCGGCAAAGAGCTGATGCCTCCGATATCACCTACCGTAAACCCCTCCTAGATCTCATACGGAAGAACTCATGGGTGCAGAACGTAAGAGATCCGACCAGGTATCGCACAGGACATGCCCCGTCCCTACTAGACCTGGTCATCACCAGTGACTGGTTCCAAATAGATGTGGTGCACTACTTGCCGCCCCTCGGCAAAAGTGATCACATTCTCATTGGATTCGATTATATCGTAAAATGGCCTCCTCTTCCCTAAGAAACCAAAATTTCGGGATCCTTAAAGAGGACCAATTTTGACCAAGTCTATGCATTTATTCGCTCCCAGATAAATTCAACAAACCCGGGTAACTCTGCTGATGAAATGGCAGAGGATCTGAGAGAGTTAATCTCCCTAGCTGATAAGCTATTTGTCCCCAGAATTCGTCGTCCACAGACCGTTAAGCGACCCCTCCTTCGCTCCACTAGGCGCATCCTAGACGAACGCGCACGCTTCTTTGCTAGATATAAAGCCATAGGCCTTGCCCATGATGCAGAAGATTTCAGGATCATACGGAACATATGTAAAGACAAAAATAGGCCCTATCAGAATGCAGTCCAACGATCTGTACTTGATCGAGCACGGACCAATAAGGCATTTTTCTTTCACAACATGCGCCGTCTAGGGGGCACAGCTCCGGCGCCACTGGCTCTCAAAGATAGTGCCGGACATCAACTCATTTCCCCCAGCTATGTAGCCGAGGCCTTCGGCTCCTACTTCCGCACAAGTTTTAGCTCCATATCCATATCATCCCACCCTACCATGCACCCGATATCTCTGGCCACTACTCTTAACCGCGTCGCTATTCCCCTTGGTGCAGTCGCCCAAGGTTTCCGACGGCTCAGCCAATATTTCTCCATGGGTCCTGACCTAATCCACCCCCGTATGCTCAAGGAAGCCGCGGACATATTAGCTGCTCCTTATGCTTCGCTTTTTAGCGGTGTGTTGATGATGGAGTTTTCCCCAGTAGCTGGAAAAAGGCAGTTATCGCGCCCATCTATAAGAAGGATAGTGGATATCATGCTCCTAGTTGAAGACCCATAAGTCTCACTAGCATCACCAGCAAAATTTTCGAGGGAATTCTTAGGAATGTGGTTCTTTCCCATCTGCAAATAAATAGGATCATCTCCCCGTCCCAACGTGGGTTTCTTCCCGGCAGATCATGCACCACCAATATGCCTATTGTCATGGATAACCTAACGAAAGCCTATGATGATGGCCAGCTCCCACACGCTGTATTATTCGAGTTTGCTAAGGCCTTCGGTAAGGTCCCCCATGCCCCCTTCTTTATAAGCTGCAGACATACGGGATCACGCGCTCCATGTTGGCCATCCTATGCAGCTTCCTTACCGACCGCATCTTTGTGGTTAAAGTCGGGTATGTTTTATCTCACCCCCCCCCCCAGTAACAACTGGGGTCCCCCAAGGGTCGGTCTTAGGTCCCCTTCTTTTCTTGGTCTACACAAACGATCTTCCGACGGCCTTCCCTGCTAACATTGCCATGTACGCAGACGATGTAACCCTCTGGAGTTCAAGCGTTGAACACCTGTAAATTGCAGTTGATGAAATAAAAAGCTGGTCCGAGGATTGAAACTTCTCAGTTAATGATGACAAATGCGTGAGCATGTCGTTCGACAGAGAGGCTGGTCACACGTTTTCCATCAACGGAGCAACCACACTGCCTGGGGTTGACCGATATAAGGTGCTCGGTTTCTGGTTAGGTCGTAACTTGTCCTTCTCTCATCATCACCAACTTGCGAGCAAGTCTGCCTTTCGAGCTCTAAACATGATTCGAAGGTCCTTCCCGCGCATATCTAGGGATGATTTCCCCATAATTTTCCGCACGTATACCCGACCTCTGTCGGAGTACGGTAGTCAGATAGTGCACTCTGGTCTTGTCCGAGACCGTGAGATCCCAGAAAGAGTTCAGAGGGCCTCCACCAAGGCAGTGAGAGGTCTATCCCACTTGCCTTATCCCGTCCGCTTCTCACTCCTTAACATTTATCCCCTTGACTTAAGACGCGTAAGAGGTGATCTGTTTTTGATGCTCCACCTTT
The DNA here is from genome assembly GCA_948099385.1 of Fasciola hepatica. Lineage (NCBI taxonomy): Eukaryota > Metazoa > Platyhelminthes > Trematoda > Plagiorchiida > Fasciolidae > Fasciola > Fasciola hepatica. The sequence goes on from CANUEZ040000076.1 coordinate 3,933,454, forward strand.
TTGAATCAGGTCAAAGCGATCGCTTCTTCTCCGTCTGTCCAGCCTCTTCTCTCCGTGGTCACAGCAGAAAGGTTTTCAAACCGAGGCCACGCACTTCACTAAGGATTAACTTTTTTAGCTATAGGGTTATTACTCTGTGGAATGCACTTCCGGAAGATATTTTTCTCTCAGAGAACAAAATTATCTTCAAGAAAAAGCTAGACCTCTACCTGGGTCTCTCCCAATAATTCCTTGTCAAAAAGGCGAAATAGATTTCTTTTATTGCATATATGTTCATGCATGTCGCACCCCCACTCCGCTTAAGGCACTGTCCACAGTGAGACACTGCAAGATGTTGTTTATGTTGTTTTTGCTGCCCCCGCCTCATTTTACTGTCGTTTCAGCTTGATGAGTCCGACAGCAGCTCAAAGATTTCCTCGAGAACCGGGACAATTGGGCTCAAAGCCTCGAACCCGTGTAGTACTTCAAGGCCTCAAGACTTCAGGTTTGGACTCTCGGCTGTCCTCGTCAACTGCCGTTCCTTTGTAAAATGACTTGAGCTGGTGGACGTCTTAGTAACTACGTTCATACGTCCGAGCTAATGTATCTTTAGTTTTTATCACATCTTCTATGGTGCTAGGCCACTTTAATCGTGGACCAGAGTGGAAGACAACTTTTATTACTGACTGTCATGGTTCGTTCGGCTGGTGTTGTTTAACGGCCTTACAGAACCGCATACTGGACTCCGCGGAACTCCTGGGCCATGCTGTTGCGCTACTACTTAGATGAGAATGGTAATCGGGTTTATACGATGAAGGTTTGTTGAAATATGGGCGATCAAAGCTTTCACCTAGTAAATGTGACTTCAATTCTACTAAATCTTTCCCGGCCAACAATAGTTCGGCTAACTACCGAGTTGTTCTAGACGAAAGCTGGGAAGTGTGGGATTAAACCAGCAGTTTCGATTCACGCGTGGGTTAGTTAGTGTGACGTATGGGGTGATATGGTAATTATAAATAAAAGTAGGTACCTAGATACGTATCTTGAATCATTCGTTCACCCTACGTAACATCAGCAATTTGTATTGTTTCATGAAATTCAAGTCCGTCACCTTAACATTAGGGTGCTACTATTCCTCATTCATCCTTCATATTAGATGCAGTGGATATCTTTCCGGTGTTAGTCTCCTCGCCACAAATCAGTAATGTAGATTCATGCGTGAGTCTCCCACCACCACCTCTTCAAAAATACACCCAAAAGTCGCTTGAACAATGCGTCGTTGGGTCTTAGATTACAAGGATAGCACTCGAGGCTCCAAATTAGGGCTAATTGCTTCTCGAGTAGAGTGGTACCCTGTTGGAATAAGCTCCCGGAGGAGGTCATAAATACCACAACAGTGAAGGCTTTTAAGAAAGCAGTAGACCAATGTTGGGTGGCAGTATACCCCGAAGTGTTAGGCAATTTTTAGGGTCAGACGCAATCTAATCATTGTTTCCACCTTTATCTGTCAGGGCTGATACTGCACAAAATTTCTGCCTTTCTGAAAAAGAAACTCACGCAGTGTTGGGAGCTTCGGAAACGTGTCGACAACACAACTAACTGGAAACACGATTGGCTCTAGCCACACCAGTTCCTGTGCAAACTGAACCGAACTTTTACCACTTGGGCTGGCAGTGAGTTCCATAGATTGATCACCCTCCGAGATAGACGGCACACCAGTGGAAGGCCCACCGACTGCGGTTTCTTAAGAGTTAGTGGGTGTCCCATCGTACGGTCATGGAACATCGAAATTTATATTTGATAGCACCGGCGGTAACAACACTCGTTATCATTTCCCATGATGTCAGTTATTCATCTTTGAGTATATACTTAACAAAAATAACTATCAGATTAGTTCAACGCCCTACAAACGGTGGCAACTTCCAACTGACTGCTAGACCAGTTCGGGCTACCGTTAAGTGGTACTGATTTCAGGTGGACCGGTGGGTGATGGTTGCGCGTATTTCTTTCAGCTCTTCTTGACTTGATAGCTGAAACGGTTGTGAGAAAATGTCACTGCCGAAAGGGCTGCAACAATCGATTAGCATATCTGTTGCGGATCGCCTGAAACGGACCGGTTGTAGCCTGGTAGTTTTCAGTAGTCCGGCATTGGAACGTTATGGTGCCTTCAATGTAATTAGGAAACGCCAATAAAGTCAGGCTAGGTTTTGACGATCACCTTTGAACAGTTCTTGCTGGATTGCCTTTAGAAGTTTGTTTAATAGTTAGTCACTAAATTTAACAAGAGTGGTTGCCACGGCGACCTTCTTCCGGGGAATTGTGGTGAGGGACTCCATAATAACGCAGGTAGGGTGTTATCATATTCGACGCAGTGGTAAGTCCATCTGCAAACCTGTTTGCGATTCTCTTTAGCATGACATTCTCCATCCCACATACACACCCAAAAATGGATCTACCTTCCGCGGTGGATGCAGTCTTAGATCAAACACCTAGAAAGTTTACATTGATACTCCCGAAATAGCATAATTGTTCAGTCGTTCGAACGAAGTCCTAAACCTCAAGTTTTAGGTAAAGTTAACCACCAAACAATCTAATAAGTTCAGGAAAAGTTGTCAGAATGGATGAAATCCGTCCCCGAGAGTTGTTGCTTTTAACCAGGTCTGGCTTGATGCATCGAAACTGTACCAAGCTTTCGGTTCCTTCATCACTTGGTTAGCTTGATGCTGTGGTTCTAATAATAAGCACCCCGTTGATGAAAATTGGAAATTGGGTCGGTGTTGCTTGTCCTAGAGATTTGAAATTAGTAGCGGGTAAGGTTTTTGTGACCAAATTTTATGCTAACGCTTCATCCGTTTTTCAGTCCGCGATTATCACTCATCTCGACAATTGGCTCGTTAAAATAAATGTCTTCTGGTCGATCGAATAAATGTAGCCAAATATATTTTCCATTGATAATGGTGTTGTAATCCACGAATCACCTCGTCTTCCACTTGTCTCACCGTACGTTTCGCTCACACGGCAACTGCAAGCGCTAGTTACCACACATTTCGGCGCGAGTCAGCGTATGATCTTTGTACCTAGGCTCAGTGAGAATGTACACGGCTGGTACTTCACGTTTTTTTGTCTTTGGCCTGCTGGACGAATGTGATCAGAAAAGCAGAGGAAGTGTCACCGTCATGTACTAGAGGGGACACTCAGCTTTTACGATAGCATTCATCAAGTAGGTTAATGTTAAAAGGCTATGGAGTACCAGTTATGCGTAATCTCACTAGGCCTATGCACAAAAGTCCTATGCTGACTTCCACCGAAAAAGTGTGGGAAGTAGCGCTTGTGGTTGCAGCGTGCGCAAAACTTACTATTAAACAAGTGGGAGATGGGATGTAATTGGTTGACCACTGCAATAAGTTTATTAGGAAATCATTCGTAAGTGTCAGTGGCTCTTGTAGAAAATCACTTGGATTTACTTGGTACTGACGTAGCTTCACCGACCAAAGTGTTGATCTTGATATAATGTGAGTATCTATTTAGTAATCATCGAGTACTAAGGTTGGAATTCTGCACGATGTAAGGTGTAACTAAGTGGTCTTACTGGTTTTTGCTTGACGATTTACTGGTACATTTTTATTTTTTCCAGCACATCGACCCCGAAGGAAAACCAACACTCTCGGCACATCCAGCGCGCTACACACCGGAGGACCGATATTCACGCCACAGAGTTACGCTAAAAGCTCGCTTTAACATGTTGCCGACGCAAAAACCACCTATTGTATATTAGATTCAAATGAAGTAAAATTTTCGTCTATCTTATTTCTAACGAATCCATCTGGATTATTTAACGGTTCACATTTTCTCTGCATGGTTTCAGATGCTTTAGTGTAGTTTTTACTACAACCTGGGATGCGATGGGCGGTAAATGAAAGGTGAATACCAATGGAAGTACTGCAGCTTCAGACACTAACTGGGCGAGATGGATAAGCACGTACAAAAAGGATTTTCGGATTGTTTGAGCACAGCTTGAGCTGCTCGGGTCTGCAATAAAATGCAACGCAACACCTAGTCCAACGTGTCTCACTTAACTGACCGGTGGTGATCCAGTGATTTGGAGCGTTTGCTTACCACCTCGGAGGTCAGAGGTTTGAGTCTCCGCCATCACCGATTATTTTGGAGGCAGACAGCAGTCCGCTGTCGCCCGGCTCGTTACCACACCTGACCTGTTAGGACCTTATGGGCTTTTGAATTCCAAGTCTCGGTCTGATTACCGGTTATCCTTAATAGTTCAGTAGGCCTTTGTGGCTATGGGTAGGTACCCCTTCCAGTGCACTCATGCAAAAGCATACAATAAAATAAACAAGATAAAACACGGATAAAATTTAGTCAGTTCCTCCACGATTCAAAACGGTGGTGGCGGCCGTCGTACTTTGCACATTTTTTATCACCGTTGACGTGCAAAACGTCTATTCAATCCGCTACCGTCACTCTCACGACACTAATTATCGTGGATTTCGTCGACTAACTTCATCGGTTTACCTTCATTGATGGCCCTCGCGTACCTTCATTATTATTCTTTTTTATTGCGCACAAATTGAATTACAGTAAAAGGGATAGATCCCGTTGTTCGAAAGGGTGTTGTAAGGAGAGTGTAGATGTTCGAGTCGAAACCAGTCTCTTGATTCTGCTAAGACAGGAAAAGATGTTCCATAACTTAACCGTCCGGGAAAAGGCTGACAGGTCGAGGTCCGAGATTGAGCGATAGAAATCTAATAAGGGTGACTGGCTGTCTGTGTTCGGGATTGGCGTTGAAGAATGATGGAAATAGGAGCAGCCGAGGCAAGCTCAGATGGACAAAACCTCAAAATAATAGCGGAAGAATAGGGATAATGAAGCGGCTGTCCGGTGATGAGCAAGTGACTGCAAATTCGATGTTAGAACCGAGTCATCTACCAGACGAGTGGCTTTACGTTGGGTCCGGTCGAGAAGAGTTAAAAAAGACGAAGCTCCACTCCACGCTTGGTAAAAGTATTCAAATATGGGACGAATTTGAGAGTTTGTACAACAAGAGTAGGTAGACTCGTTTGAAGAAGCATCTGGCGCCAAATGGGGAACCCATCTTGCGTGCAGCACGAGAAGCAGGTAAACATACGTATGAAGATCAGGGTAGAGAGGAGACGACCGAGAGACCCAGGAGAGGTATCAAAGCAAAGGACCGAAGGAGAGCCGAGTAGAAATTTAAGTGGAGAGAAAAGGAGTGGTGTTTTTTCATTACATCCTTGCGCATGAGTGCAGTAGAAGGGGCATTTGCCCCACAGCCACAAAGGCCCACTGCCCTATTGGGGATAACCAGCAACCAAACCCTGAGACATAGTGGCGAAGAACCACATAAGGCCTTAATAGGTCAGGTGTGGAAACGATCCGGACGACAGCGGATTACTGTCTACCATCAAAGTAACCGTTGATGGCGAGGATTCAAACCTCGGACCTCCGAGGTAGTCAGCAAACGCTCTGAACCGCTCGACCACTGCCGATTCGAGATGTTTTTGAAGCAGTAAGGAGAACGACCTTGAGACCCAAGAGATTTGTCCAAGGTCCGAACTGTGCGATGTTACAGGAGCACAACAGTCATGGCAGATGTTGGCGATAACACGGCGGAAGATGAGACACGTGTTGTGTGTAATCTGTAGGCAGATTCGAGAGTAGACCGAGAACGAAAGAGATCCACAATTCAGGCTTCACTGAACATAATACATGTATGAGAGCTGAAAAGGAAAAACAAAAAGGTTGTGTAACAAACGATAAGCAGTGTCATTCTCCGCCGTGATTTTGGGTTTATGTTGGGGTGTGCAATATGTAACAAAAAGAAAAACAAATGTAACGTTCCGTTAGGCTCGGTTTCTTAGGCAATAGGGGTGTACACGATTCTGCTGTGGAATGAGTGCATGAAGTTTGTGTTCTTTGTCGTGTGTGTCAGGGCAGTGATTGGGGGTAGGATGAATGTCAGGTTTTTCGAAGTTCTTTGTGTTCGATTCAGTTGTTGGTGATAACTCAGTCTTTTATTTCACATTCGGTAGTCATGTCTCAGGAGCCAGTTGGCGAACTGAAACGGCGTCCTCTTCACCATCATGAAATCGAAGATGGGCTTAGTGCGGATTACAATGTAACAGTCTTGTCTCTCTCACAAGAGGATCGTGCTTTGTTATTTTGTGGTTATTTCTTAGAACTGTCCCGGGCGTCGACCACCATGTAGGAATGGTAGTGCCTGTAGTGGACCTCCGGTTATAGCAGAACAACTGTTTATGGGGTGTGGCGTTGGTCGCAGTGTACAATAACGAACGAACCGAGTGCAAGGCGTCAATCAAAACAAGTTCCCGGGTCTCGCTGGGGAGTTTCTTCGATTTCAGGCCGAGCAGAATGGTTTTTCAGATAATTCCATTCAGACGCACTACTAGGCCGTTTCCTTCAGGGCTCTACGGTGCAGTATGATTCGAGGCGATTTCTCTTTCAAAAAGAAAACGCCTAGTCTCCACGGAGATAAGAGATGAGCCCCGATCCGGGTGAATGTACCCGGGAGTTCCAAAAATGTAGAACAGTTGGCAAGGGCATTTAACTACGGTTTGACTGCTCAAGTCTGGGCACGCAAATGAAAATGGAAATCTTGAGTATTCGTCAATAATTGTCAGCAAATCTCGGTTACAGGTTGACGATAGGAGTGGACCTTTGAAGTCGATAGATAGCATTTCGAACGGCTGTGTCGCTTTGATCAGTCGACCGATGGTGATACGCTGGAACTTTGGCTTTATTTCTGAGCATGCCATTTCTCATGCATCCTCAAAAGAGAAAGGCAAATTTCGAGATCGCACAAAACAAGCCACGCGCGTGATTCTCGGATGACATGAGGTATTAGGCAGTTGCCTTAGGTCGACTCCAGAGAAAACTCCACAGCAAGACCTGCTAAGGGCATCTGCGGCTGTTTTGTTTCCATGGTCTGTAAGCAACATCAAAAGTGTATGGCGGTAGTTCCATTTTTAAGCGTAGTATTTTACCATTCTTAGCCCTACCGCGTCGTTGGTTTCCAATGAAAGAGAAAGGTCGTTGGTCGGTTATGAGCTTGAAGTCGCTACCCAGTAGCAGATGTCTCCACTTTCGGATAGCTTCTACGACGGCATAAGTCTCTTTTTCAACGGTCGAATGACTTCGTTCACTTGAATTCAGCGTCCTGGAGAAGAACGAAACCGGACGGTCATCCTGGTTGAGCGTCGCAGCAATAGCGATATCAGAGGCATTAATCTCTACGACAAATAGGACGTATGAACGGATCGTAGCCAAACTAGCATCCGCTAGTTCCTATTTGAGGTTGGCAAGATATTTTCCCATTGATTCGGCCAACGGGAGTGTTTCATTGCGCACCAAGGAATAAACAGTCTGGAAAGTTAGAAATCCACAACTCTTCGTTGGGACTTAGGATCTTTTGATGGCTGCGGCTCCAATAAGGATTTCAGTCGGCCAGGGCTCGGTTTATTTTTCCCCTAGGGACCAGCAACCCAAGAAGTCTAATTTCCTTGGCTCTGAATGTGTTTTTGGCTTCGGTAAAAGTCGGACCGTATGTCTTGGCCACATCCGAAAAACCGTCGAAGATTCGAATGATGATCACTAGTAGATTTGCCGCAAATGATGGTATTATCGACGAGATGTTGACACTGATGGAGTTAAGAGAAATCGTGCCCGAGTAATACATCTGTGCACAGGTTACTTAGAATTGATAATCTGAACTGGTCACAGGTGCGATCTCTGAACTTGATTAAGACAAGGTAATGACATTTCGTGTTACTAAATGCAGCGCTAGAAGCCATCGTTATGAAAAGAATATATCGTCCATTTATTGGCATATACCAGGCTGTCTGAGACATAGCTAGCCGAACTGCCAGTATCTATAAGAGCACTGCACGAGATACTATTGACCTCGATGGACTTAGAAAGACATTCCGGCGTGACAACAGTACAGACAGCGGATGTGGAGGGACAGATGACACCTTGCTCTGGGTTTTGGACAGACCTTTCGAAAATGGCATTTCTTTCCACTGTCTTACATACAGCACCTCTAGCTGGGCATTTGGATCTGGGATGTTTGTCATAACCGCGGAAAAAGCACTTAAGGCGAGTTACGGCTGAAACCGTCTCATCGGAGATTTCAGTCGTAACTGTGGTATTCGGAATGACGTTAGCTGCCGCGGAGTGCAATAAAACCGAGGCATTTTGATAAAATGAGGACTATTGTTCGGCCATTTCCAACGCCCTGGCTTGCTCAAAAGCTGTCTGGAAATTCAAACAGCCATTTTCCAGAAGGCGGTTGGATGCCGGTGATAAAAGCATCACGAATGGTGTCGTCGCGGTTTTACTCGACTGTCGTTGATCTGAAGTTGCGATTTCTTGCTAATGACTCCAGCTTCTGAGCAAACTGATCTAAAAACTGTCCATTCTGTTGTTTCGTAGTTGCAAGAATATGACGAACGAAGATCTCGCTTTTCGGGTGAACGTAGAGACCAGTGAGTACCTCGATGGCCTTGTCATAATTTTCGCATTCTACGATATGTTGATATACTTTGGGGGGAAATGTACGATATTTGCAGATCCAACTTGCCAGTGTTCACGGATTCAACCGCCTTCAGAAGATTGCGGAATGTTCGGTACCAATGACTCCACTGCTTGGCGGCATCTAATGCACTTGGTCTCTGCGTCGAACCGTTCCAAACGAAGTATACGTTCCATCGCAGTGGTTTGTATGTTGAATAAATTGTTATGTACGTAATCTACAGCCGGATTCGAGAGTAGACCGAGAACGAAAGAGATCCGCAGTTCAGGCTTTATTCAACGTACAATACATGTATGAGAGCTGAAAAGGGGAAGCAAAAGGTTGTATAACAGAAAAGATACACAATATGTCAACACGAAGGGGTTGTGGTATCGTTGGCAACATCGTGGATGGGGTGGGAAGTGGTGGACAAGAGATCACTAGTGAAAAGTTGAAAGAAGGTGGGTGAAAGTAAAGAACCTTAGGGAATACCAGCATTCATGGGAAAAGGCTGCAATCGAACCCCGCCAGCTGGAACGGAGATGGTCCGGTTAATGAGAAAACTCAATGTCCACAGGACAAGGGACAGAAGAAAACTCAATGTGGGCAATTTATACAGTAAACCATTGTGTCAGACACGGTCTGAAGCCTTGGGCATGTCTAGTGAGGCCAGGTGTGTTTCTCCTTGGTTATGGAGTACCGCTGACCAGGAGTGCGAGACCATAGCTTGTAGGTCACCCGTGGAACGATGAGGTCGGAACCCGTATTGACGGCCGCTTAGCAGTCCTTCACGTTCCAGAAACGGTCGCAGCTGGTCGGAAATTATGGTTTCCGTAACTTTCAAAATATCAGAAGATAGAGAAGGACGACGGCAGTTGTTCTGGTTGGAGTAGTCGCCATGTTTGAAGTAGGGAAAGATACCAGATTAGGACAAATGTAGAACAAATGATGTAAGATCAGTGCTAACTCTGGGTCATGTTTTCAGAACGATGGGTGGAATACCATCCGGATCAGGTGGTTTATTTTAGTCGAGTAGTTCTAAGGTCTGGAGGACTTTTGTGGTTGTGATAAGGGGAATTAAAGGGCGGCTAGTAAGAATGGCTGGAGGCGGAAGAATAGAAGATTTGGGTAAAGTCGAACTAGAGGGAAACCGGGTGGCATAAACCTCGGCCATCTCACGGAGTTCACAAACTTAGGATCCAGAGGAGTTTGAGATTTGAAGAAATCGGTGGGGTGGGTAGGGTGGAATTACGGGAAACAGCTTTTGTGAGAGATCAAAAAGGTTGGCTACCAGTAGCGTAAGGCGCTAGACGTTCGGCTTTCCAGTGGATGAGAACGATCCTTGGCCTTCTGAATGGGAAGCAAGCACTTATTTCTGGCTTGTACGAAGAGACTGAGATTTGGAAGTGCACAGCGCGATTGCAGGTGTGAGAATACCACTCAGTAGGACGTAGTTTGCCGGATTTGGCAATGAGAAGTAAGAAGAAGCATGCCTTGGAAAACGGTCCCAGTAAGGTTTGAAACGGAGGAAGACAAATCAGAGGTGAAACAACAGTCACCCCAGGGATAGGCGGCCACAAAATTGCGAAAATAACCCCAGTTGGCTGCATCGTAACACCGAAGGATGCGTCTGGAGTTGCGGAGGAACTGGGCGAGAAGAGGTGTTGGAGGAGATAAGGCAGTGGTCTGATGAGCCAGATGGAGGGGGGAGGTAATGTCATAGAGTAAGGGGGGGGGAGAGGGAGTGAAAAGATCGAAGGTGTGGGCAAGATCGCCAGCCCGATCGGGAATGCGTGTGGGGAAGTCAACAAGTTGACTTAGATTGTTGACCAAAGCGAAAGCTTCGACTTCACGCCCCACAGCTGTAATGTCAGAAGAGTGCAAAAGCCAGTTCTTACTGTGGACATTAAAGTCACCAAGAATGGTAACTGGGGTCTGATGCGAACAAGTAATCGATGCCAGAAGACAGTAAGTCACCAACAAGGCAGTGGAGCGTTGATCCAGCACGGGAACATGACCGAAGAACCTGTGAAGGAACTTCTGGTGTGTCACGTGAGGCCTGATTGTTGCAAGCATTCTGTCTTATCTTCGCTTGTGCTTTGTTACCGATCTACCTTTCGGATTCAATTCTTAGCCCCATGCACCCACTGTAGCAAGCGAAATGTGGACGGGACAACATCTTTTGAAATGGGGGGTTGCCCAGCTTAGGTGGGTGATAGCTACCCAATGAAGTGGGATGACTTACCACCGTCAACACAAACCCCAGGTGCTCCACTCCTACGTTCATCTAGTGGAGGTTTTTAGACCGGTAAACTGTTTCTCTTCGTGTTTATTCGCTGGAGCGTCCTCTCCAGGGGCATAGTGATTAGAACCAGATGTTGCCCATCAACTGGACTTCGTCTAATCTCCACCCACCGACCTATCAGGTGTAATTGCATCTGCGGCCTAAGGAAGCCATCCTACATAACTCTGGGTCATAGAGGCATGCAAACCATCATGCCACATCAAGGTGCAGTCTCGCTGTGATGGCAGGTAATGGTTGGAAGGTAGGTCGATGTGCTCAGTCCATGACATGGCAAAAAGGTATGGAAACCCTGAGCAGTGGACTTGGCCAAGTAGGACGTGTGAGACTTCCGGGCTGGGGTCCACGTGATCCGCCTAACAAATGGTTGGAAACAGTAAGTGATGTGGCTAGGTATCGCGACCACTGGCGTAGTTACATTCGGACTCTTTCTTTGTCTTCGTAATTTCCACTTATTACTTTGATTTTTGGATCTTTTTCACTTTATGCCTCTATTCTTTCTGCCCTTTACTGGACGATGCTGAAAGGCAGTGTCGTGAGCAGACAGTTAGCAGCTATATTAGTGTTTGGTTATTGCAAGTGTAGGGTCCTTTTGCTGCACTTACTGCGCTTTTGTGCACATGGAGTTTTCTACGTTTTTTCATTCTGTAGATCGAACACGAGCAACCCCCTGCGGGAGAACAGTGATCCTTTCATACTACAGTGGCAACCAAAACCAGAGCACAGAAGTACGAGATTAGTGGTTGTATAAACCGAACTGATCAGAAGACCGAGGGCACGTATTTAAATGTTTTACATCTATTCGTTGTAAGACAATAAGCAGTATTTCTGGCAGAGGCTTCTGGTGAACCGAAGGCTGCCAAATAGGGAGTGCCCGGCAATGGCAAGATTCGAACCCTTGAAGTAAAGGTCAGTGTTACGCTGATGCCCGTCTATCTTATTTCTAACGAATCCATCTGGATTATTTAACGGTTCACATTTTCTCTGCATGGTTTCAGATGCTTTAGTGTAGTTTTTACTACAACCTGGGATGCGATGGGCGGTAAATGAAAGGTGAATACCAATGGAAGTACTGCAGCTTCAGACACTAACTGGGCGAGATGGATAAGCACGTACAAAAAGGATTTTCGGATTGTTTGAGCACAGCTTGAGCTGCTCGGGTCTGCAATAAAATGCAACGCAACACCTAGTCCAACGTGTCTCACTTAACTGACCGGTGGTGATCCAGTGATTTGGAGCGTTTGCTTACCACCTCGGAGGTCAGAGGTTTGAGTCTCCGCCATCACCGATTATTTTGGAGGCAGACAGCAGTCCGCTGTCGCCCGGCTCGTTACCACACCTGACCTGTTAGGACCTTATGGGCTTTTGAATTCCAAGTCTCGGTCTGATTACCGGTTATCCTTAATAGTTCAGTAGGCCTTTGTGGCTATGGGTAGGTACCCCTTCCAGTGCACTCATGCAAAAGCATACAATAAAATAAACAAGATAAAACACGGATAAAATTTAGTCAGTTCCTCCACGATTCAAAACGGTGGTGGCGGCCGTCGTACTTTGCACATTTTTTATCACCGTTGACGTGCAAAACGTCTATTCAATCCGCTACCGTCACTCTCACGACACTAATTATCGTGGATTTCGTCGACTAACTTCATCGGTTTACCTTCATTGATGGCCCTCGCGTACCTTCATTATTATTCTTTTTTATTGCGCACAAATTGAATTACAGTAAAAGGGATAGATCCCGTTGTTCGAAAGGGTGTTGTAAGGAGAGTGTAGATGTTCGAGTCGAAACCAGTCTCTTGATTCTGCTAAGACAGGAAAAGATGTTCCATAACTTAACCGTCCGGGAAAAGGCTGACAGGTCGAGGTCCGAGATTGAGCGATAGAAATCTAATAAGGGTGACTGGCTGTCTGTGTTCGGGATTGGCGTTGAAGAATGATGGAAATAGGAGCAGCCGAGGCAAGCTCAGATGGACAAAACCTCAAAATAATAGCGGAAGAATAGGGATAATGAAGCGGCTGTCCGGTGATGAGCAAGTGACTGCAAATTCGATGTTAGAACCGAGTCATCTACCAGACGAGTGGCTTTACGTTGGGTCCGGTCGAGAAGAGTTAAAAAAGACGAAGCTCCACTCCACGCTTGGTAAAAGTATTCAAATATGGGACGAATTTGAGAGTTTGTACAACAAGAGTAGGTAGACTCGTTTGAAGAAGCATCTGGCGCCAAATGGGGAACCCATCTTGCGTGCAGCACGAGAAGCAGGTAAACATACGTATGAAGATCAGGGTAGAGAGGAGACGACCGAGAGACCCAGGAGAGGTATCAAAGCAAAGGACCGAAGGAGAGCCGAGTAGAAATTTAAGTGGAGAGAAAAGGAGTGGTGTTTTTTCATTACATCCTTGCGCATGAGTGCAGTAGAAGGGGCATTTGCCCCACAGCCACAAAGGCCCACTGCCCTATTGGGGATAACCAGCAACCAAACCCTGAGACATAGTGGCGAAGAACCACATAAGGCCTTAATAGGTCAGGTGTGGAAACGATCCGGACGACAGCGGATTACTGTCTACCATCAAAGTAACCGTTGATGGCGAGGATTCAAACCTCGGACCTCCGAGGTAGTCAGCAAACGCTCTGAACCGCTCGACCACTGCCGATTCGAGATGTTTTTGAAGCAGTAAGGAGAACGACCTTGAGACCCAAGAGATTTGTCCAAGGTCCGAACTGTGCGATGTTACAGGAGCACAACAGTCATGGCAGATGTTGGCGATAACACGGCGGAAGATGAGACACGTGTTGTGTGTAATCTGTAGGCAGATTCGAGAGTAGACCGAGAACGAAAGAGATCCACAATTCAGGCTTCACTGAACATAATACATGTATGAGAGCTGAAAAGGAAAAACAAAAAGGTTGTGTAACAAACGATAAGCAGTGTCATTCTCCGCCGTGATTTTGGGTTTATGTTGGGGTGTGCAATATGTAACAAAAAGAAAAACAAATGTAACGTTCCGTTAGGCTCGGTTTCTTAGGCAATAGGGGTGTACACGATTCTGCTGTGGAATGAGTGCATGAAGTTTGTGTTCTTTGTCGTGTGTGTCAGGGCAGTGATTGGGGGTAGGATGAATGTCAGGTTTTTCGAAGTTCTTTGTGTTCGATTCAGTTGTTGGTGATAACTCAGTCTTTTATTTCACATTCGGTAGTCATGTCTCAGGAGCCAGTTGGCGAACTGAAACGGCGTCCTCTTCACCATCATGAAATCGAAGATGGGCTTAGTGCGGATTACAATGTAACAGTCTTGTCTCTCTCACAAGAGGATCGTGCTTTGTTATTTTGTGGTTATTTCTTAGAACTGTCCCGGGCGTCGACCACCATGTAGGAATGGTAGTGCCTGTAGTGGACCTCCGGTTATAGCAGAACAACTGTTTATGGGGTGTGGCGTTGGTCGCAGTGTACAATAACGAACGAACCGAGTGCAAGGCGTCAATCAAAACAAGTTCCCGGGTCTCGCTGGGGAGTTTCTTCGATTTCAGGCCGAGCAGAATGGTTTTTCAGATAATTCCATTCAGACGCACTACTAGGCCGTTTCCTTCAGGGCTCTACGGTGCAGTATGATTCGAGGCGATTTCTCTTTCAAAAAGAAAACGCCTAGTCTCCACGGAGATAAGAGATGAGCCCCGATCCGGGTGAATGTACCCGGGAGTTCCAAAAATGTAGAACAGTTGGCAAGGGCATTTAACTACGGTTTGACTGCTCAAGTCTGGGCACGCAAATGAAAATGGAAATCTTGAGTATTCGTCAATAATTGTCAGCAAATCTCGGTTACAGGTTGACGATAGGAGTGGACCTTTGAAGTCGATAGATAGCATTTCGAACGGCTGTGTCGCTTTGATCAGTCGACCGATGGTGATACGCTGGAACTTTGGCTTTATTTCTGAGCATGCCATTTCTCATGCATCCTCAAAAGAGAAAGGCAAATTTCGAGATCGCACAAAACAAGCCACGCGCGTGATTCTCGGATGACATGAGGTATTAGGCAGTTGCCTTAGGTCGACTCCAGAGAAAACTCCACAGCAAGACCTGCTAAGGGCATCTGCGGCTGTTTTGTTTCCATGGTCTGTAAGCAACATCAAAAGTGTATGGCGGTAGTTCCATTTTTAAGCGTAGTATTTTACCATTCTTAGCCCTACCGCGTCGTTGGTTTCCAATGAAAGAGAAAGGTCGTTGGTCGGTTATGAGCTTGAAGTCGCTACCCAGTAGCAGATGTCTCCACTTTCGGATAGCTTCTACGACGGCATAAGTCTCTTTTTCAACGGTCGAATGACTTCGTTCACTTGAATTCAGCGTCCTGGAGAAGAACGAAACCGGACGGTCATCCTGGTTGAGCGTCGCAGCAATAGCGATATCAGAGGCATTAATCTCTACGACAAATAGGACGTATGAACGGATCGTAGCCAAACTAGCATCCGCTAGTTCCTATTTGAGGTTGGCAAGATATTTTCCCATTGATTCGGCCAACGGGAGTGTTTCATTGCGCACCAAGGAATAAACAGTCTGGAAAGTTAGAAATCCACAACTCTTCGTTGGGACTTAGGATCTTTTGATGGCTGCGGCTCCAATAAGGATTTCAGTCGGCCAGGGCTCGGTTTATTTTTCCCCTAGGGACCAGCAACCCAAGAAGTCTAATTTCCTTGGCTCTGAATGTGTTTTTGGCTTCGGTAAAAGTCGGACCGTATGTCTTGGCCACATCCGAAAAACCGTCGAAGATTCGAATGATGATCACTAGTAGATTTGCCGCAAATGATGGTATTATCGACGAGATGTTGACACTGATGGAGTTAAGAGAAATCGTGCCCGAGTAATACATCTGTGCACAGGTTACTTAGAATTGATAATCTGAACTGGTCACAGGTGCGATCTCTGAACTTGATTAAGACAAGGTAATGACATTTCGTGTTACTAAATGCAGCGCTAGAAGCCATCGTTATGAAAAGAATATATCGTCCATTTATTGGCATATACCAGGCTGTCTGAGACATAGCTAGCCGAACTGCCAGTATCTATAAGAGCACTGCACGAGATACTATTGACCTCGATGGACTTAGAAAGACATTCCGGCGTGACAACAGTACAGACAGCGGATGTGGAGGGACAGATGACACCTTGCTCTGGGTTTTGGACAGACCTTTCGAAAATGGCATTTCTTTCCACTGTCTTACATACAGCACCTCTAGCTGGGCATTTGGATCTGGGATGTTTGTCATAACCGCGGAAAAAGCACTTAAGGCGAGTTACGGCTGAAACCGTCTCATCGGAGATTTCAGTCGTAACTGTGGTATTCGGAATGACGTTAGCTGCCGCGGAGTGCAATAAAACCGAGGCATTTTGATAAAATGAGGACTATTGTTCGGCCATTTCCAACGCCCTGGCTTGCTCAAAAGCTGTCTGGAAATTCAAACAGCCATTTTCCAGAAGGCGGTTGGATGCCGGTGATAAAAGCATCACGAATGGTGTCGTCGCGGTTTTACTCGACTGTCGTTGATCTGAAGTTGCGATTTCTTGCTAATGACTCCAGCTTCTGAGCAAACTGATCTAAAAACTGTCCATTCTGTTGTTTCGTAGTTGCAAGAATATGACGAACGAAGATCTCGCTTTTCGGGTGAACGTAGAGACCAGTGAGTACCTCGATGGCCTTGTCATAATTTTCGCATTCTACGATATGTTGATATACTTTGGGGGGAAATGTACGATATTTGCAGATCCAACTTGCCAGTGTTCACGGATTCAACCGCCTTCAGAAGATTGCGGAATGTTCGGTACCAATGACTCCACTGCTTGGCGGCATCTAATGCACTTGGTCTCTGCGTCGAACCGTTCCAAACGAAGTATACGTTCCATCGCAGTGGTTTGTATGTTGAATAAATTGTTATGTACGTAATCTACAGCCGGATTCGAGAGTAGACCGAGAACGAAAGAGATCCGCAGTTCAGGCTTTATTCAACGTACAATACATGTATGAGAGCTGAAAAGGGGAAGCAAAAGGTTGTATAACAGAAAAGATACACAATATGTCAACACGAAGGGGTTGTGGTATCGTTGGCAACATCGTGGATGGGGTGGGAAGTGGTGGACAAGAGATCACTAGTGAAAAGTTGAAAGAAGGTGGGTGAAAGTAAAGAACCTTAGGGAATACCAGCATTCATGGGAAAAGGCTGCAATCGAACCCCGCCAGCTGGAACGGAGATGGTCCGGTTAATGAGAAAACTCAATGTCCACAGGACAAGGGACAGAAGAAAACTCAATGTGGGCAATTTATACAGTAAACCATTGTGTCAGACACGGTCTGAAGCCTTGGGCATGTCTAGTGAGGCCAGGTGTGTTTCTCCTTGGTTATGGAGTACCGCTGACCAGGAGTGCGAGACCATAGCTTGTAGGTCACCCGTGGAACGATGAGGTCGGAACCCGTATTGACGGCCGCTTAGCAGTCCTTCACGTTCCAGAAACGGTCGCAGCTGGTCGGAAATTATGGTTTCCGTAACTTTCAAAATATCAGAAGATAGAGAAGGACGACGGCAGTTGTTCTGGTTGGAGTAGTCGCCATGTTTGAAGTAGGGAAAGATACCAGATTAGGACAAATGTAGAACAAATGATGTAAGATCAGTGCTAACTCTGGGTCATGTTTTCAGAACGATGGGTGGAATACCATCCGGATCAGGTGGTTTATTTTAGTCGAGTAGTTCTAAGGTCTGGAGGACTTTTGTGGTTGTGATAAGGGGAATTAAAGGGCGGCTAGTAAGAATGGCTGGAGGCGGAAGAATAGAAGATTTGGGTAAAGTCGAACTAGAGGGAAACCGGGTGGCATAAACCTCGGCCATCTCACGGAGTTCACAAACTTAGGATCCAGAGGAGTTTGAGATTTGAAGAAATCGGTGGGGTGGGTAGGGTGGAATTACGGGAAACAGCTTTTGTGAGAGATCAAAAAGGTTGGCTACCAGTAGCGTAAGGCGCTAGACGTTCGGCTTTCCAGTGGATGAGAACGATCCTTGGCCTTCTGAATGGGAAGCAAGCACTTATTTCTGGCTTGTACGAAGAGACTGAGATTTGGAAGTGCACAGCGCGATTGCAGGTGTGAGAATACCACTCAGTAGGACGTAGTTTGCCGGATTTGGCAATGAGAAGTAAGAAGAAGCATGCCTTGGAAAACGGTCCCAGTAAGGTTTGAAACGGAGGAAGACAAATCAGAGGTGAAACAACAGTCACCCCAGGGATAGGCGGCCACAAAATTGCGAAAATAACCCCAGTTGGCTGCATCGTAACACCGAAGGATGCGTCTGGAGTTGCGGAGGAACTGGGCGAGAAGAGGTGTTGGAGGAGATAAGGCAGTGGTCTGATGAGCCAGATGGAGGGGGGAGGTAATGTCATAGAGTAAGGGGGGGGGAGAGGGAGTGAAAAGATCGAAGGTGTGGGCAAGATCGCCAGCCCGATCGGGAATGCGTGTGGGGAAGTCAACAAGTTGACTTAGATTGTTGACCAAAGCGAAAGCTTCGACTTCACGCCCCACAGCTGTAATGTCAGAAGAGTGCAAAAGCCAGTTCTTACTGTGGACATTAAAGTCACCAAGAATGGTAACTGGGGTCTGATGCGAACAAGTAATCGATGCCAGAAGACAGTAAGTCACCAACAAGGCAGTGGAGCGTTGATCCAGCACGGGAACATGACCGAAGAACCTGTGAAGGAACTTCTGGTGTGTCACGTGAGGCCTGATTGTTGCAAGCATTCTGTCTTATCTTCGCTTGTGCTTTGTTACCGATCTACCTTTCGGATTCAATTCTTAGCCCCATGCACCCACTGTAGCAAGCGAAATGTGGACGGGACAACATCTTTTGAAATGGGGGGTTGCCCAGCTTAGGTGGGTGATAGCTACCCAATGAAGTGGGATGACTTACCACCGTCAACACAAACCCCAGGTGCTCCACTCCTACGTTCATCTAGTGGAGGTTTTTAGACCGGTAAACTGTTTCTCTTCGTGTTTATTCGCTGGAGCGTCCTCTCCAGGGGCATAGTGATTAGAACCAGATGTTGCCCATCAACTGGACTTCGTCTAATCTCCACCCACCGACCTATCAGGTGTAATTGCATCTGCGGCCTAAGGAAGCCATCCTACATAACTCTGGGTCATAGAGGCATGCAAACCATCATGCCACATCAAGGTGCAGTCTCGCTGTGATGGCAGGTAATGGTTGGAAGGTAGGTCGATGTGCTCAGTCCATGACATGGCAAAAAGGTATGGAAACCCTGAGCAGTGGACTTGGCCAAGTAGGACGTGTGAGACTTCCGGGCTGGGGTCCACGTGATCCGCCTAACAAATGGTTGGAAACAGTAAGTGATGTGGCTAGGTATCGCGACCACTGGCGTAGTTACATTCGGACTCTTTCTTTGTCTTCGTAATTTCCACTTATTACTTTGATTTTTGGATCTTTTTCACTTTATGCCTCTATTCTTTCTGCCCTTTACTGGACGATGCTGAAAGGCAGTGTCGTGAGCAGACAGTTAGCAGCTATATTAGTGTTTGGTTATTGCAAGTGTAGGGTCCTTTTGCTGCACTTACTGCGCTTTTGTGCACATGGAGTTTTCTACGTTTTTTCATTCTGTAGATCGAACACGAGCAACCCCCTGCGGGAGAACAGTGATCCTTTCATACTACAGTGGCAACCAAAACCAGAGCACAGAAGTACGAGATTAGTGGTTGTATAAACCGAACTGATCAGAAGACCGAGGGCACGTATTTAAATGTTTTACATCTATTCGTTGTAAGACAATAAGCAGTATTTCTGGCAGAGGCTTCTGGTGAACCGAAGGCTGCCAAATAGGGAGTGCCCGGCAATGGCAAGATTCGAACCCTTGAAGTAAAGGTCAGTGTTACGCTGATGCCCGTCTGAGAAACACCGGAGCAATGACGGGGAAGACTAGCGAATTTCAACACACGAACACTGTGACTAACACCCAGTTGTTCTAAGCTGTCATTCCAGTTTCATTCGCTTATAAAACCTATTTTGAAAAAGTTTACCTGTGGTGACCGAAATGCCGACAACCTGCCAACGATTCTGACTACTCTGTGTTATTGAACAAAATTTTACCACTTCAAACGTTTTCGTCTAATTTGTAGTGTCGGTCGAAAAAGCCGGCGTAACTGAGCTGACTTAAGGAGTACAAAGTCGTCTGATTCGATTTCAGCAATGTGGCATAAAATGAATGAATCAGATGGTCTAATCAGTAACGCAAAGTACCGAGTTATTACCCGCTGTTGACGCTAGGCTGATGGTAATGTGGTATGCATTCCCCGCTCTATGGTTATGGTGAAATCAAGAAACACAGTTGCTATCTCCTTGTTGTCAGGATATTCCGAATGGTCGAATTGTTGCGTACCAGCCCTGAAGCCGAAAATGGCAGCTTTTTAAAGTTCGAGGATATTGTTCTGGCCCCAAGACAATTGGTGACAACTTACGGGTGTAAAAAAATACTTTACAAGGACTTCATCGGGTTTTTTTTCAAGTAGGTTCAGGTGAGCTGACTAAAAGGTAGTTTCAATTTGTTTGACTGTACCTATCAAGACCTGTTTCGTGTTTATGATAAAACGCGAGGGACGGCATTTTAAAAGGTTGAAACCCACAGCACTGAGGATCCGGAAATCAGGATCCGTTGCAGCTGAATTGGAAGTAAAATCAGTTTAAATTAAAAGCTAGCTTTGTGGTGCTTCATTGAGATGAAGGACAGTGCATATTTTTGAGTTGCCACTCCCCGACCACTAAACATGCAGCAGGCCGCAGTTGGTACACTACACTTCATGTATGAATTCAGATTATCGCAGGAGCCAAGCGCGACCTAACAGGCGGTCACAGTACCATTTAGACAATTTTCCCCTAAAATCCACTGGTCAATGTGCTGACTGAGGTTTAAAGAATTAATATGCACTACATAAACAAGGTGATCTTGTTGCCATCCAAAGGACAAAAAACAATCACTATGACAACTACATTTTCTATTAAAGTAAAGCACCACAAAAGCAATCCATCGTAGGTTGTTACACAGCTTCCCTGCGGATGTCGAAACTGTCGCTTGCCTGGCTGTTCTGCTACTTTGCTGAAGTAGTGCTGTGCATATGCAAATTAGTAAGCCTTGTAAAGTACGACCGGTAAATGAACAGGAAGTGGTAGTTGAAGCATGCACGCTTAGTAAGTTCAGCAAGAACTCCGAATATATTACCGACGTAGCGAAACCAACAACGTTATCATGATGGACCACCACCGCTATCTGCTAAAAACATTTTGATCAAGATTTGTTTAGTTGGACGATGTCACAGTGAAATTACGAAGGTCGTGATTACCACCGGTACTCGTGTGATGATTTCTGGTTTCGAGCCATGTCCATTAATGAGACATACCAGCGTTCTTCGTCATCTCTACCGTCCCAGCCTGGGAACCGAGACGGACCTACACGTGGCACACATTCCGTCAGTTTCTTCATTCCTCTGCGCCGAGTCATCGCTTGTCCCCCACGCTCTTTCCTCGAGTCAGACCCAGGGAGCGCAAACAGTGCGCGCACTGACAGGCGGTAGGCATCCTTAATACATGTCCTAGCCAGGGGAGAGGATGTTGCAATAGGGTCTTTTCTTCTTATTTTAAACTATTCATGGAATCCATCGCTCATCAATCTAACCTTGCTGTCAGACATATCGTCTGATCACGCTGATAAGTATCCATCGGGCTTCCCGAAATAAAACATTATTATTACCTATCATTGTATGTACTGATCCACTCGAACTTGTGGGACAAGTTGGGTAGCCCAAAACAAAAGAAGACTATATGAGAGCAAAAAAAAGCATCATTCGAATTTGTTACCCAAAGGACTAGTGGACAAACGGCAATCATCATAAATTTGATAAAATAAGACCGCTTCGTTTTATCCACATTGTCAAAGGAAGACTAAAAAGGAACGTAAAAGCCGAACCTTAAGCACCGCTGAGGCGATTCGCCTAAACGCCACCCTCAGGACCCAGAAAAGAGATTCATGAGTCGACCTTGGTTATCGGCGCAAGACACGGTGACGTAAACATTAACCTCATGCAGTCGACATATGAATCGTCTTTTGTGTTAATCAAACGGTATTGTAGCGGTTGCCATCTTCGTTCATACTTTTACCACGTTTATTGTTTAACTGTACGCTGACTGCCAAGCGCGGTTGCCATTTGACCGTTGCTCTTGCGCACGCTCCCAAATACACGCTAACCACTATCTCTCCCAATCGCCTTCTCGTTCTCACGGGTCGTGGAGAATACTGTTCTGGTTAACATATTTGTGCAGTGCCGCACATTAGAGTAACGTGCAGGTGGTCCACGCAGTACAAAGGACCGAAGCACGCGTTTACTAAGGAAACCGCGAAGTAAGGTCTAATCAACCTTACAATTGGTGAGCCCGACGTGATCCTCAGGTCACGTGAGTTTCCTTGTTTTCTACCGTCCAAGGTCCCGTCTGCGTACGTTTTTGTGTTTTATTATTTCCCTACCTGTTGATTTTTTTGTTGGTCTGTTCACCAAATAATTTTTTTGTCCATACGTACTTTTGGTGTCTAGTTCGTCGTGATTTTTGTTCTTTTCTCGCGAAGATTATAGTGCCCCATTAATCGTTGGTTTCTTTTCCCGTCTGTATTCGATAAAGCAATCACTATGTCTACTGAACGGAAACCCTGCTCAGACCCCACCGTTGGGGCGATCACGCTGCACATACCGGCATTCATACCTGCTGATCCAGAACTCTGGTTCACGCTGGTCGAGTTAGAATTCGAAAACTGCCGTATAACTAGCGACGCCAGCCGTTTCAGGTGGGTAGCAGGCCGCCTCCCGCCAGAGGTCACAATGCAAGTAAGGGACGTAATAATCTCTTCCCGAAGCTATGAGGCTTTAAAGGAGACTGTCATTGCCCGCACGACCCCAACGCAAGACCAACGTATGCAACAACTTCAAAACGTTGAGCTTGGAAGTAGGAAGCCCTCCGAACTGCTGCGTGAGATGCAGCGCTTGAGAGGACCGACAATAGGCGAGGACCCGCTCTTAAGGGAACTTTGGCTGCAGCGTTTGCCGCATAACATTCCAGTTTTACTAAGTGCCACGCGCAAATGCTCGCTGGAGGAAACCGCCGCGATAGCTGATGACATTATGTCACGATACAACCCCGATGTAGCTGGAGTAACCAGGCCCTCCGTCGCAACGGTGCCTGCCTTGCCAACATCTAACGACCTCGCGTCAGTTTTGTCTAGAATTGACGCGAGCCTGCAACGCCTAGCAGTTCCAAGTGGGTCACAGGAGCGGCACCGCGCACGCTCACCTAGGCTCCATAGTCCGTCATTGCGACGACGTTTCGTCGGTTCTTCAAAAGAAGGGTATTGTAAATACCACAGTCGCTTCGGTGAGGGAGCCAAACGATGCGAACCGGGGTGTACGTTTCCCGGTGCTCATCAGGGAAACTAAACTCCCGGCCCGTGGTGGCGACCCACGAAGCCGGGTATCACACCAATAGTCGTCTTTTGAACGTACGGGACATCATTTCAAATAACCTATTCCTTGTAGATACCGGTGCCGAAGTGAGCGTCCTCCCCAGAGCGAAAGACGACAATAGCACACCGCAGGCCCAAACACTACGCGCTGCCAATGGCACGGCCATCCCAACGTTTGGCCAGCGGTCGCTTACCTTAAACTTGGGTTTAAAGCGTAATTTTCGTTGGGTATTCATCATCGCCGACGTCCCGTACCCAATTCTGGGCATTGACTTCCTGCAGCACTTTGACTTGTTAGTTGATGCGCGGCGCCGCAGAGTGGTGGATCGTCAGACCACTCTCGCTGTTGCGGGTCATAATTCGCGAGTGAATCACGTCACGCCCTTTTACGCTCAACCACCGGCACACCGACCTTATGGCGAACTCATCGCCGCCTACCCGGCCATGTTTCGGCAGGCCGGGCCTATCCCAGCAGTGACGACCAGTGTCACTCACCATATCGATACTAAGGGACCCCCAGTGTTCAGTAGGCCGCGTCGGTTAGCGCCAGACAAGCTTCGTGTTGCACAGGCTGAATTCGAACATATGCTAGAACTGGGTATAATACGCCCTTCTAGTAGCCCTTGTGCTTCACCCCTTCATATGGTTCCTAAGTCTAGTGGCGACTGGCGACCCTGTGGTGATTACAAAGCGCTTAACAAAGTCACCGTCCCTGACCGATACCCGACTCCCCATATACAGGATCTTACTTCGTCTTTATCAGGTTGCTCCGTGTTCACCCGCAACGATTTGGTTCGGGCGTACAACCAGATCCCGGTAGCAGAGGCCGATATCCCTAAAACTGCCGTCACTACACCTTTCGGTCTGTTCGAGTTTCTGCGAATGGCGTTTGGACTCAGCAATGCAGCCCAGACCTTTCAACGGTTCATGCACGAGGCAACTCGTGGTTTGGAAAATGTCCACGTATACCTGGATGATATTTTGGTGGCGAGTTCTTCAGAGCAAGAGCACGCTACACACTTACGAGCACTTTTCAAAAGCCTTAGCCAGCACGGCGTTACGATCAATATCGCGAAATGCGAATTAGGCCGGGCTGATATCACCTTCATAGGACATTCTATTTCATCCTCGGGTATCCGCCCTCTGTCAGATGAAGTTTCCGCTTTTCGAAACTACCTTGAACCCCAATCTTTTCGCCAGTTGCGTCAGTTTGCCGGCCTGGTGAATTTCTACCGCCGATTTATTCCTCACTGTGCGGAAATGATGCAACCCCTCACCGACCTGTTGCGCGGAGGTAAGCGGAAGTTCGTGTTTCCCGACACGGCACAAGCCGCATTCGCCTTGGTCAAAGATGCTGTCGCCAACACAGCACTCCTTACACATCCCGACCCTTTGGCTCCTATTTCGGTAGACGGATGCCTCGGACACAGCGGTTGGAGCAGTACTGCAACAGTTCGTAGATGACTCTTGGCAACCTTTAGCATTCTTCTCCAAGCGCCTACAACCCGCGGAATCAAGGTACAGCACGTTCGGTAGAGAGTTATTAGCCATCTACTTGGGAATTCGTCTATTTCGACATGCACTCGAAGGCCCTTCGTTCACGGTGTTTGCAGACCACAAGCCTTTGGTTTACGCACTGAAGTCAGCTTCGGATCGATACTCACCGCGCGAGATTCGCCACTTAGACTTTGTCTCACGGTTTACTGTGGACATACGACACGTCTCTGGGGTACTTAATCCCGTCGCAGACGCCTTATCGCGCGGCGTTAGCCAGGTTCCTAGAACCTGAAACACGTCTTCATCATGTGCACGTCGACCTCCTAGGACCACTTCCACCTTCGCTTGGGTACGTTTACATACTCACATGCGTGGATCGTTTTACTCGCTGGCCGCAGGCCATCCCTATCCCTCGTCCCACGTCGGAAGAGGCCGCGAAAGCTTTTCTGACCGGTTGGGTTAGTCATTTCGGTTGCCCGGCAATAGTGACCACCGATCGCGGTCCACACTTTGACGGCGCTTTCGGCAGCCTACTCGCTACGCTCGGTTGCCAACACGTTAAGACGACAGCTTACCACCCTCAGGCCAGTGGTATCGTTGAGCGTTTCCACCGGCAATTAAAAGCCGCCCTTCGAGCAAACGGTAACCCCCTTTGGAGCGAAACACTACCATTAGCACTCTTGAGCCTGCGTAGTACCGTTATGGAGGAGTTACACACAACACCGGCCGTACTAGTATATGGCTGTACACTTCATCTGCCTGGGGAGTTGGTAGCCCCCTCAGCAACCGTGACTTTCGACTACGGTGACTATGCTCAGCGCCTTACGCAGCACATGCGAGTGCTCAAGGCCAGTCCGCCGCGTGAACAACAGTCTACAAGTTATGTCCCAACTGCGTTAGGAACCGCTACTCACGTATTCCTTCGCGTCGATGGCGTTCGATCACCACTACAAGCGCCATACACTGGCCCGTTTCGGGTGATAAAACGTAGGGCAAAAACATTTGTCGTAGATATCAACGGACGACACGACACCGTATCTATCGACCGTCTCAAGCCTGCCGTCATTGAGTGCAAGCCGCTCGGCCAACTTACACCTACTGAAGCCGCTCAGTCACCTGCATCGAGCGAGTTACCACTCGAACCATCCCCAATTACGCCTAGTGAGGACTCGGCAGCTAGTCCATCAGATTCTCCAACCGTACCCGCAACGCGAAGTAGCCGTCGCGGTCGCCAACTACGAAATCCCGTCCGCTTCGCCGATTTCGTGACGATTTTTACAACCGACTGTTAGCAATAAGTTGGGAAGTTCACCATGGATTTACCAAACAACAGACCAGTGAACTTACAATCAGTAGTTATGATTTCATTTTTTTCTGGTCTCCTAGCGACTCCAACAACACCGAACATCGTTTGTGTGTTGTTATTACGGTCCAACATCCGCCGGCGCCCTCAGGCGCTATTTTGTCCCAGTTTACCTTGCCCTCTCTCAGACGGATCTACACAGTCACATTGGCTTCATCCGTAGCCTTGCTGACTCCCGTGCACGTTCAAGGAGCCAACCGCTCACTGGACAACGGGACGATTGGTCAGCCTGGCACTGGAGACGGCAACTGGACGCCTTTTTGGATGGACCTGAGGAGACATTTTCCGGCTCGCATTCGTATGAGACCCGTGGGCGCCAAAACACAGTTGGACCTACGCACATCGGACCTCGAGAGTGCAGGCACCGGTAAACTCATCAGCAGTCGTTCGACGTCACCAACAATATAACGGACAAGCTATGAGGAGTTCATGGACAACCAGTAATTCCGGCTTACCATCACGATCGAAGCCCAACTCCGTCGGACTTCTAGGAGGAAGCCCCTGTAGCGGTTGCCATCTTCGTTCATACTTTCACCACGTTTATTGTTTAACTGTACGCTGACTGCCAAGCGCGGTTGCCATTTGGCCGTTGCTCTTGCGCACGCTCTCACGCACGCTCCCAAATACACGCTAACCACTATCTCTCCCAATCGCCTTCTCGTTCTCACGGGTCGTGGAGAGTACTGTTCTGGTTAACATATTTGTGCAGTGCCGCACATTAGAGTAACGTGCAGTTGGTCCACGCAGTACAAAGGACCGAAGCACGCGTTTACTAAGGAAACCGCGAAGTAAGGTCTAATCAACCTTACAGGATATTTCGAAGGTGAACGGAGCAAAACAAGATCTCTCGAACGTATAAAAACATGATTTATATATGTGCATATGCAAAAACGGAAAGAGAAAAGATTAGTTCGATATCTGGTTTGCACTATTGAGAATATATTCGAATCCAGCTTGAAGTAGATAGTTAAAATGCGGATCATCAGACAGATCCTCAAGTTCAGCGCATCCACACAGTTCATCTGGGGTGGGTAGCAGCTCCATTGCATTGCGATCTGAAACGACGGAGGACAAACACGTCAGTGCACAAAAAGAGATATTGGATGGCGACGCATAAATGGCACGGCACAATTGATCTACTTGACCCACTCACACAGGTCGAATGGTCAATATCACCGCTGGAAATAATCGAATATCTGGGATCGGAAAGTGGACAGTCAGCCATATATGATGGTAAGAGGCTCCTCTGTCAATCAGTTTAATGAAACCTCCACGACCTTAGGCTACCTGGTGCACAATTGACGGCGTGTGGACTAATCACCTCATTTCGCCCATTTCGGTACAAAAGATAAAAACTGGCACCCCTATAAAAATAATCAGATCCCACTACCAAGTACTGTCAGCATCGGTAGGAGCATGCTTTCGACGAACACAAATACGAAGTGCAGCTTTTAACTTATGACTGTGCTATTCTTACTAATCATTTCCTTGATACAACGACGATGCTTTGAGGCAGTAATCAAAGCCAGAGCACAGAAGTGCGTCGTTAGGGGTTGAATTAACTGGACTGATACAAATAAAAAGCAAAGTAAAAAAGTACTCGGTGAATACTTTGGATATGACGATCGAAAACTGGAAACCATCAAACGCACCTGCGAAATGAAGGTGAATGACAAAAGGAGAGAATTTCTACAGTGGAATTAGAAACCCAAACCGACAAAATGGTAACGAAGGACAGAAAATACTCACAATGCTTTCTCACATGATGAACAAGTTTGCAAGCGAAACTGCGGCCACATACTTGTATGGGATCTTCACCCTCGTTTGTTTGAGGCCAGCTAGAAATATGATAAGGATTCTACATGAGATTTCAAGCTTTTCGGAACAACCATTAATTTCGCAACAGATGTGTATTGCTATCACAGGAGAAATTGTGCGCATAATATGGGACGATATGGACAAATAAGCATATTAGGAGTAAGGGAAGCTTTTAAATGAAATTTTTCGACAGACGGAGAATTAGTCTGACTATAAATCGGAATATGACGATATTTGTTAATGAGTTGGTGAGTCTCTCGGACCACAATCAGTGTATTGTTTGAATATAAAATAAACCACTGTCGCAGAGAGGTTGCAAAAATATTCTACTGAATGATTGCAGACGACTGGTTGATATTTCCGCGGATAACTCCAAATACTGTGACGCCCAGTGCTGTGATCTGCATGAAGACGGGCGACTGTAGATTCCTTGAAGTTATGTTTGACAGTACTCAACGACACACAACTGACAACCTGGTTGTCACTTACCTGAACTAACTTCTTTTATAAAGAATCCCAGGGAGGTGGCTACGTAAAACCATATTTAGCACGAATATCGTTGTTTTATTCAAATTTGTTTCACGGTACCGTCAGCGTGGCTGATGGACAAATTACACGTGTTTTACACATCAGACAGAAATGGTCTCATTGACTAAGGACGATTCGCGAGGCACAAAGCGCTTCGTGTTTATCGAGATTTCCTCACTATGCACTGAGATAACACATTGGGTGAGTTTTCCGAACAACAGACCCTAAACAGAGCACGAAGTCTGCCCACACATGAGCATTTGACGTGGGACAATGAACTGTCCCGACAACTCGATTCTCGCTTCAATGCCATCGGAAAAGTAGTTACGGCAGTCGGAGTTGAAAACAAAGCACTGCGAATCCGACTACAGGTTGAAATCAAAGACAAAATCCCAGGAAATCGATCGCCAAGATGTCGAAATGGAAAATCACCAAGTTTCCACTTCTGTACTGAGAGCCAAAAGGTCAACCAAACAATCAGAGAATGGAATCCACAGCAAACAGCGGTATTGCGCAACTACCTACTGAGTCGAATTGAGCTGACGACTCAGTCGGTAAAATCAGTAGAAGAATAACTGAGCCAAGCAAATGGGCTCCCACTCAGCCACCCCGCTACCTTATGGATAGGTTCCTGTTGGAACTAAACGCTTTGGTTGAGAACCATAATTGTTCTCCTGCTTTGCGGTTGGACATCCTAGCGGTACCTGTCCAACACCTTCCAAAAGCTGGACTTATACGACGAATTCCATACTGTATCGGTCGTCGTGCAAAATAATCAGGACAGCACTGCCCGCTGCATCGACCGGGGTGGGTAGTGATAAGTGGGCTACTGCTCAGAGTTCCCTCTCTTTTATTCAACCTTTGTCTTCTGTCCCCAACCCCCTCTCTTTGCCCCCTCTATCCACCCATATTGCTCTCACTGATAACACGTCCGATACTCACAAAAGTTTGTTGTCAAATAGCGTCGGGAAAAATCCTCTATCTTGCAACTCACATTTTCTCTGAATCTTGACTCCTTTGACGGGCGTACTCTCATGCAGGCCGGTCGGCAGGCGTGCCTAGCCCTCACAATGACCTCTCTGAAGATTGATATCTGTCATGTGAGTGAAACGCGTATCCAGGATTCGAGCAGTGTGATTCAACTAACTGCTCCTGGTATCTGATCAAGACATTTCCTGCGCATTTCAGCAGACGAAGCAGTTAGAGCTGTGGGTCAACGTGGTGTAAGAATGGTTTTGACTGACAAGGCTGAAGCTGCCCTTTCAGACTGGATACCGGCTATTAGTCGCTCATGTGCGATAAGGCTTCATGGGTCAGTTAGCGTTCGATAGGATAGCTGCGTTAAGTGCACTTTGTCTATGATCTCGGCATTCATTCAGAGACGGCAGTTGACACACAGAAGGATAAGTTCTACGATGAACTCACCACTCTCGTTTGTGAAAGCAAAGGCTCTGACACTGTAGTGCCAGCAGATGATTTTATTGCACAGTTTGGAAAACTTAGTGCGTCAGAAGCTTGTTTGCAGGGGCGTTGTACCTAATCCGCTCAACGCACAGATAACGGGGATAGGTTTTGCCAGTGTCGTGCAGACAATCGTTTATTATTGTCTAGCACAAATTTCTGAAACAACTAGCGTCGCGCGGCGACATGGAGCTCTAACTGTACAAGTACTCTCAGCCAGATCGATCATATCGCAATGTGCTACTGGTGACACAGTTCCGTTCAGAACTGCACATCCTACTGGTCCGAAGAGATGGAAGTACCAACTGCTTCAGGTAACAGTCAAAGACTGGTCAAACTTGTTCGCGACACCGACGTACAGCGAATCACGGTCAGGGAAACGATATGCGATAGAAATGGAGTCTATTCACGACAAACACCAAAGCTGAACCGTTGGGTTGAACACTTTAAGCAGCAGTTTATGTGGCCCTTCGTTAATGTACGTACTTTCATGTCAACTACTGCGATTTGGGAAGTAACACCTGAGCCCCAATGAGAAATGGAAGTAGAGTGGAGCACTTGATCACTAAAGTAAGGAAAACGGCCGTTCCTGACGAACTACCTCCAGTTCATTTGGGGGCATTTCGAGAGATGATCAGGACAGGTAGCCATCTTGGAGTCTGAGACACCCATCCACGACCATACCGGGACATTCAGAGGCTTGGATCTACGATGAACAGTAATGTGGACAAGCATTGAGCCTATATCCAGCAGGCAATGCAGGTGGCAGCAGGTTTCGCCGGTGGTGCTAGATCCGATGTCCATCAAAGACACTGGGTTTCTCGAGAGTCAGTCAGTCTAACAGAGTAAGAACATCAGCTCTTGAACTGTAAGGAGATGAATGAGACATGGAGAAATCTACAAAAGCAAATTACAGAAAGCCTTGCAACGGATCGCGAAAATCGGTGAATTAAGGTGGCCGAAGAAATGGAGGTAGCAGCTGTTTCAGGTAACGATCAAAGACTGGTCAAACTTATTCGCGACACCGGCGTACAGCGAATCACGATCAAGGAAACAATATGCGATAGAAATGGAGAGTCTATTCACGGCAAAGACTAAAGCTGAACCGTTGGGTTAAACACCTTAAGCAGCAGTTTATCTGGCCCTGCTCTGATGTAGGTGCTCATGTGTCAACAACTGCGATTATTGAGGAATTATCACTTGAGCTTTCATCGGAAGTTGAAGTGGAATCAGGCATTCGATTACCAAAGCGAGGAAAACGGCCGTTCCTGGCGAACTCCCTCTAGTTCTGTTCAAAATGGGTAGTGGTGCGTTGATAAAATCACCCACCACCTTACTTCGTGACGTTTGGAAAGAGGACCGTATTACGTCATCATGGGGCGAGTCATTGATTGTACCCATCTTCAGGAAGAGAATACACAATGGTTGCAGTAACCATCGTGGGATTAGTTTGATTCCGATAGTCACCAAAGTATCTGCACCGATTTTGCTAGGCCGTCTGAGACCGGCTCGTAAGAGGAACACCCGCAAACGACAAGCCCGATTCCGCCCAGGTCGTGGATGCTTCGGCCGCATTTTTACTTTTCGCCAATTACTTGAGACGCGTCACATACACCGAGAATAATGGTTTCCCTCGAGTTGAAAGGCACGTTCGATTCAGTTGTTCGAACAGCGCCATTCAGTGCTCTTCATCAAAAACATATGCCACAAAGGTTCGTGAATCTACTTAGATATGCACTACCATACTTCTGGTCACGTAAGGGTTTACAGTGAACTATCAGTTCCGTTCGAAACGACCAGCGGTGTTCGATAAGGATCTCATATTTCGCCATTCCCGTTCAACTGTGTCATCAATGAGATAATGGAGAATGCTTTGCAAAATCTTCAGGATGTGAGCGTCGAACTGGGAAATAGTGAAAAGCTACGCAACCTAGATTGCGCGGACGACCTTATTTGCTTGTTTGAATGCACGGAACATCCGCAACGTGCACTAGATGGACTCGCAAAAGCTGTAGTTTCATTCGGCGTGCGCTTTGCACCTTCAGAGTGTAAAGTGATATCGTCAGACTGGACGTCAACGATTCCGAGCTTTATGCTAGATTAGCCAGTGCTGGCAACGGTCGATCGCTTCACTCACCCCGGCGGACGGACGGATGGGAGCACGCGCATATCCAAAGTGCCCTGTTTGACGTTCCATCTCGGGAGTGGAAAAAACCACGTGGAGGTCAACAAATGACGTGATAACGGGGAATGAGAAAGTGTACAACAGACTTAGGAAAAGTAGGTGCCTCACGTCTTCGAGGTTGAGATTCAAAAGATCCCTCGACCAGTTGGCTGGAGACACTGACAGATATCGTAGCAAACCGTGAACAGTGGCCATCGTGTTGTCACTTTCTCTCGAATCAGAATGATTGATCAACGCGTGTTTGTACAGTTAGACTGTGTATTCTGTGTGTTGGCTACTAGGGCGTTCTTTGCTTTTCCCTCCCGTGTAGGTCTACCCCCTGTCCATTTTGTACATTCATTTTTTCTAATTCTAAGTGAAAGATGGTGAGAAAGGCAGTGGTCAGTGGGGCTTGCCCTGCTGTTTAATGCAGTACGATGACGATGGTAAAGTACTGCATGTGATTACAGTAGTTTGCAATGAAATGAATCGTTTCAAGCGCCTAACTAGATATGACAAATCTGTAAGCCCAGTGAGTTAAGAGAACGCCATTGTGATTGCGACAGTTGGAATGACATCTATGAGCTTGTTAAAAAAAACCGTAGACCCGATGCATACTATCTAGACTGATATTGGAGTTTCGTTGATGGGCAACGAAAAAATCTGCATAGAGAGACAAAATGGGCAATTACAAGAAACTCGAAAGAACACTAGCAGAGGATAAACACTATGATTCAGATATGGAAAAAGGACTTACTCATCCATTTTGAATGCTTGGCACCATATATAAAGGATAAGATTGGCTCTAGTTTCGATGGGATCAATGGAGGTTAATGCCGGATAGAACCGACTCACATCCGGGATCAGATCAGCGAGTCTGATTGCACTGCTAAATTCCGACAACGCCGAAACAGCACTGGACCCATTCAAATATTCATGCTTAACTGTTCCAGATCTCCCGGGAACGCCACTCACATACAAGCGTGCCAAAATAACTGGATCAACCACCGGATCGCAACGTCTGTTTCCCGAACGAGAACATAAATCGGATTGGTTTTGACGAAGACAATCCGGAAGGGATTCCTGTAAGGACAAAACAGGATAAGCGAGTAAGACAATCCATTGATTACTAGATGAGATCGTTATGATTTGTTAGGCGGGCATGAGAACAAACCCAAGAAAATAGCAATGCACATACTGCGATCTAATAATTTGCACACAAAGTGGATTGGAAGGTATGGAATTGGAAAGAAGGGAATTGTGAAAAGAATTAGGACGAAGCAGTAGTTGAAGTGCGCCTTGATTGGAGTCGCTTGCCAGGGGGTTGAGGCGAGGGAGACAAACCCTTGCCCAAGTCTACATGAACAACTTTGAACCTCATATCAGCAGGAGTGCATGTTAAATTAGAGATGACTGGGAAGCTTATTTTCGATGTCGAAAGCTTATTTTTGGTATGTATAGGTGGGTCTTTATTTGGTATGGACCTGGGATTTCTCCCTGAAGTGAGATCTTATCTTCAATTATTTTAATTGTTTCATAACAACAATCCGGTGCCGTGATACGCCACTTAATAAACACTCCTAAGTTGTCGTCTCATCCAGAAGTTCAAATAAAATCGTGTATGTGCTATGCTTTGTTTTCTCATGATATCTTATGCAAACGCATGGAGTGTTTCCCATTTCACAAGCATTCAATAAAGTATCTTTGATACGAGCAATGGTGGCACAATATGGGGTGCTAGAACTATCGCTCTTCGGAATTGTTGCATCAGCTAAGGGTTTCAGGTGCAACCGAATCAATGAAGCGGCCGGATACATTTAGACCCACTGTGGAAGGGTTTTCGGCCAGCTCTATGATGTTTTTGTGGGAATCTGGTCCACTGAATCAAGGTGACTGTGCGTTCTTTTTTCTGTTGTATGGGCCCTGTTATCAGTCTCACAGAATGCGTCTGTTAGCGCCACAAGGTAATGGCTGAATACGGTAGAAGACTAGGCAGTGTTTTCACTGCCACTAGTTCCAGGGCGGATAATCTTAGTTTTTGAGCATTGAATCATATCTCGATGCTTATTCATTGTAAGGAGAATCAGTTGAAGGTTGAAAGATGGTTCGCGAAAATAGTGAGTGGATAATAAGATATGCTTACTAAGTCACTTATACAACAGCTGACACTGAGTATCGATAAATAGGTGAATGAGAATGAAAAAAAACAGTCACGAGATTCTGACAATCAACAACATAATCAGACCTACCAGATGATAATCAATTGCAGAGGATAAACCATTAGGATAATCGGTGGAACAAGGTAACCTGGAACAACCTGAGATCCACGTCATGGATACCATGAAAATCCTTGATATTTTATGGACTTAAAGAAGAATGAATAAGCTTGTGAACACTGAACATTAAATGAGATGAAATTCAGCTGGTACCCTCAGTGGCAGCCCATTCGGACTACTGCTTTTATCACATGTAAACGTGATTAGATATCCATGTACATCAGATGCGGTGGTTAAACGGTAATCATCGTGGGCTTCTGTCCCCGGCTGGAACCCTCTCGCCACAGCCAAATTATCTCCCAAAATAGCCGCGATCCCCTTCCTGGAATATTGTACTAGTATTATACAACAAAAAGGAAGTAAGGAAAGCGAGATCACTTATAAACATGTCCTTGTGCATTCTTCGTCTGTCAGTGCGAATACAGAGCTCAATCCAGGCGACATACCGGGGGCCGTTATTAAGCTTCGGTAGTACCCAACGTCCGCATTTACAGGCATGGAGTTCACGTTATTTTACTTACTAGCGAGCGTTTCAATAGTAAGGTACAAAATTTGAAAACCCGTGGGCGTAGTTCTTGTCCACACTACAGCATTCGTGCCACTGACGTCTATACTGAGATATATCCGTCATTATCGCTAGCCAACAACAATCCTAATCACTTGAGCCCCAACCGAAACCAGTGCTGATGCTGAATTCTCCATACCTTTACGCCAATGTACGGTGTAACCGCTGCGCCGCTTCTTCCAGCCTTGCCCAGCACGTGCGAATAGAGCGTAAAAAGGTAGACGGTGGGCATGCATTCGCAAAACATGTTCGAGTCATCGGAGGCGGTTTATAGCAATCCTTTTAGTCAGAGGGCGACTACCTGTACCTAAAACGATGACGAATTCTGCCATTGCTCACGCGATGTTCGCACCAGACGCGAACAACACGTCGGATGCACCGGTGATCAAAGATGGAAAGCCCCTGAGAATCCTTGGTGCAAGCAGGCCAGGTCTCGCAAACATAAAGCAAAAAGCTAAGAACCACAGCTACATACACTCGCCCGTTAAGAGAGCTGGATGTCGTGGCGTCGAAACAGGTGTCGCAAATTCGGGGAAGTTGCTGTGGCTATCGTTTTTCGTGAACTGATCTCTCTAGCACTACCTGTAGCTATAACCAAGCTCCCGAGGCACTTCAGGCTAACGGCTTCTTCTAGCTGATCACCACAAGGATGAGTGCAGAAACAAGCTCCTGCCAGTCTTGCAAAAGTACTTTGCACACAGAAGGCACAAAGCGTATGTCAGTTGGATACAACAATCGCCAAGCGGTTCAGAGCGTGTTGCATTGTCTGTGCATTATCAACCCACAAAACGATAACAGCATATTACAAGTGGAAAACCTTGTTCCCTGGGATGAGTTCAACTCCATCGCTTTGAAGAGCACTCCAACTTTCTCGAATAACAGACAATTGTCACGTGAGTATAGCGGAGAGGTAAGGAAATTATCACCCGTTACATAATCGAGTCATCCGCGAGTGTTTTCTGGTCTAAGTTAGTTCATCTATCCTCCACAACCCTATCTTTCTATAGACTCAGGGAGACTTTTCTAACTGATTTTATTAGTTTTTTCATGTAACTGTGATTGTATTGACAAAAATGTACCACCAATAACACGGCACTGTCGGTGGAAAAGTTGTAATTAGTCGACGTCTCGGTTAAAGCGGGTGACTGCAATGGTTTGAGAAAGAAATTACCGGAAACATATGCACATCTAAAACTTGTGTTCTGATTATACTAACGGGCTTATTTCGCAGTCTGATTTGAGGAGCGAAGTTTCCCATTCATTAACAAAGTTGTCCGTGTTCAGTACCAAAATAATTATGAGTGGGGGACCAGTTTTACTGTTTCTTCAGTACTTTGTTCGATTTCCACATACATCTTTTTATTACATACGTACGCATGAGTGCAGTGGGAGGGCTATTTGCCCCATAGCCACAAAGGCCCACTGCCCAATTGGGGATAACCGGCAATCAGACCCTAAGACATGGAGTGGCGAAGAACCACATAAGGCCCCAATATTTCAGATGTGGTAACGATCCGGATGACAGCGGATTACTGTCTACCACCAAAGTAACCGTTGATGGCGGGGATTCGAACATCGGACCTCCGAGGTGGTAAGCAAACGCTCTAAACCACTCGACCACCACCAGTGGGTTTGTATCCTGTCGCATTTTATTTTCTCACTCTATATATAGTGGTCAACCTAACTTCGGATCACGCGCCTGTGCCATACCGTGTCCCATTCAAAGGGCTATACGGTGCACGAAAATGGTTGTCGGCACGCGACACAGCAGTAGCGTCGACGAGACATCAGTTTGTGCATTAAGGGTCGGGTGTACACTGCGGCGGTCATGACAGTGTTTTATACAGTTCAAAGACGTGGTCAATGAGGGCAAACTATCAATGTTTCAGCTGGACTGTCTTTGCAGTACTCCTCGAATATGATGGGAACACCGTATCAGTAATGCTTAGGTTAATTGTACGGGAACCAGAGATCAGTCATCGGAATAAGTGCTCAATCTAGACAGATTAAGGTGGGTGCGACATTTGTTGCTGACGTCCACCAATAGATGTAATCAGGTGTAGTTTGTTCTCTGAGGCAGGTAGTGGTCAGAGGATGGGTTTAGATGGTCAGTCCAAGACATGCCGAAAAGGTACGAAAAACAACCAACGAGCGCAGTCGAACAGAACGTGTTATGCTGTTCGGTTAGGGCTCGCAAGATCCTCATCCTGGAACGCTGGAGACATCCGACGACATGGCTAAGTGCCACAGCCAATGGCGCACTTGTATTCGAAACTTCCTTCATCTACATGATTTTCCCTTGCTAATTTCCGTTAAGTTTGCTTGCTCTTCAGGCACTGATTTGTTTTGCATTTTATTTGATGACGCTGTGTGGTAGCAACCGGAAACAGAGCACCAAAGTGCAAGGTTATTGCATAAAAAATTAAAATGATCTATCAACCTTCGAAATGATCACAAATGTGTTCACTCTTCGTAAAACCCTGTAATAGCATCTTTTATGAAAACGGAATATACTGAGGCGACAAAATGATCTTAAATAAAATGTACAGAAAGATAAACAGAATAGGCTTCAGAAAAAGTCATCGAGAATACCGATGACCTACTTGCATGTGAATACACTCGAGAAGTAATTCTATGATAGTTAAAGCCGAGTCTCGACGACTTCTCGATCCCAGCGGACTTTCGAGGGAGCCATCTGCATCCGAAATCAGATAAGCCAACTTGGCCAGGGAGAATAACAGTTTTCGACGCCCCAAAAATCGGATTTCTTTACAACCTTCCTCCAATAGTATATCGGCAGCCTTTCGGACGGTGACGAGTGTATTTGGTTAACGGAGATCAGCAAAAAAACAAAATGTGTGGTCGTTAGTTAAGCAAAAAAACATTTGCACGGTTAGAAAATGAAAGTGAAAATCCGTCCGGCAAGAACTAAAAAGGTAAGGAGATATATACAATAGTTTGCGAATTTATCAAGTTTTTCACGACCTATTAAATCATTCTATGACCAGCAAGCAAATGGCACACGTGTGCAAACATCAGATTCAGTATGATTCTAGCATCATCCACTGGTGTAAAACGACATATTCACCACATGAAAGGAGGACAAAAATGGCACTGTGAGCTTGAACCGTTCGTTGCAAATTGTTTAACATGTGTCACTAAGGGCAATAATTCAACCAGCTACTCTATACTATTGCCCGAAAAATTCCAATAAACATATTTAGAGAACACAGGTGTTTGTCTGAACGCATCCGCGAACACTATCCTGCGTGGTTGATCACCACAGCAATAAAGTTACCCACTAGCGTGGTGGTTTCACACAAATGCGCTGACTAATCGCTTACTTAACGTAGCTGAGAATTTCGTGCCTTGCATACGATCCGGGGTCGGTAATCAAGAGCGACAAACTGTCGCATACTAGTTACAGCGGAGGCTGTCGGAATCTGATTCCACAATCCCCCGCCGCGTGTGTGTTCCAAAGCTCCCCTGGTTCACCCTCCACCCTAAAACAGATTCCAAACAAGACCAGTTATGCCCGAATTATAAATTATTGTGATCATTACTCTCTACCACTTACACCTATTCGTCTAATTGATTCAATCTCCTTATATGTCGTAATTTGTTGTGATGTAAAAGTATGAGTAGGAACCACAGAAAACGAGCTTGTTTGCCCATCTGCATTCCCTAAACTTTGTTCTATCTTTTGTCAAGTTAACTAATGAACCCTGTTTACTGGGCCTTTACCCATATGCGGAAGTATTTGTACGGTAATCATTTCACCACTGAGACTGGTCAACCATCGTCCCGTAACGGAATTTCATTTTATCAGCGTATTCCTACGACATTCAGCATCGCGCACGACAATCCATCATAAGTACGAACTGCTTGTCTCATTATACCGTATCAGTAAAATATCTACTTTTAACTACTTATTTACGCAACCACCATAAGTTCGTAAGACCAATAAACACTTTCATGCCGAGATATCTTGTGAACACCGAGGATAGCAGGCATATGTCCAGTGTAAATTCACCGAAGTCTATCATTTCCATGAAGAAATTTCCGTGACCCACTTCGATATTTTGCGCCACTGTCCTTTCGTCATCACAATATGTGGTTTTGGAATGTTTACCTTCCGGACAACTTCGTATAACAAAAACTAAATCACTTACCCGTCTTACTAACTGGTGACCAGAGGTGAACAATGATGTATGTCGTATTGCCAAAAACTGCAGTTATCGTCCATATGAAATTTAAGCGAAACCATCAAAATGGAACCAAGGGCTCATGGCAACGTGTTCACGCTGACTACTGTGGTTCATCTGTGGACATTACTGATTTGTAATTCTACTACACTGCTACAGTCTCCCGCAAAACATTCAATTAGGGTGGTATTCCGTGCTTCACTGTTACCGGCAATGTAGGTCATTTCATAACTAAGAAAATGACTGAAATGGTTGGGCTGTCGCCATGTGCTCACTCCACTTGACCATCCACAATCTAACAGAGCAGTTCGGTATCTTGTTTGTTTTTTGAAGGGCACAATTGCATCTGTGCATGAGAATACGTTCGGCGAAATCAGCAGAAGCATGGGCAACTTACTGATAAACTACTGTACCTGCAACCATTCGGCGACCAGAGAGTTTAGTCAGGTTCTTTTGTGTGAATAATGAAGAGAAACGGGCATTTGTTTACGGAAGGATTCCGAGCGCATTAGTGCAGTGGGAGGGCTATTTGCCCCATAGCCACAAAGGCCCACTGCCCTATTGGGGATAACCGGCAACCAGACCCTAAGACATGGAGTGGCGAAGAACCACATAAGGCCCCAATATTTTGGACTCCAAACTTACTTATCATGGCAGCCAGGGTCACACAATTTCAAGTGCCCACAGGTCTATACAGAACTAGCAATGGGAATGGTAATAAATGTACAGTTTTACATCTCAACCCGCTGCTATGATGTGCTATAAAAATACAATAACAAATTTTGTCTCACGAACTTCGACAGCACCGGCTAAGAAACCTCGGTGAATAATAAACGTATGTGAATTGAATCTGACCCCGAGCAAGTGAACAAAACAAAGGACTTTTTATCATATGCTTATTCGAAACTGCGAATGCTAAATGAGGGTGGTTGACGTTTTCTAAGGGACAGATACTAGAACAAAATTCATCCGTTTTAATATGCGAATGAGCCGGTGCTTACAGTGAACAATGTACCTTATTCCCCAGAAATAGATCCTTGCAGCTCTTGGTTTTTCCGAAGGTTGGGTGATCAACCACAAAGCGACTGTGAAAATTAGGAAATTGATGGTGTTAATTTTTTCGGTTATTTTAGAAACTGACTCCCTTGTCCTGGAAAATACATACGAAGTGAAAAAGAACACACTGAACGGAAGTTAAAATTCAATGAAATAATTAAAAGAAAATGGATTTATTATCGACACTGGGAGAGTTCACAAGATATGCCGCATAGCAATGGCGTAACTGGTTCAAGTCACTGCAAGACTGTCAAATGAGAACTCACTTTGGAATACTGTCTAGTGGCAAGTAGATGAGGCCAAGCATGATCACGTGTGTCACCACGGAGTAGAAATCGACTCAGAGCATCCACGGAACTGGACACGACTGGAACGATCTTCTTCGCTTGTACCGTGTCTTTGACTACTGTGGTCAGTGGAGGTCTGACTTCCGGTGGACGTACAGATTCTCCCTCCGTTTTACACTGATTCTTTTCGAGTAGACTTAACAAAGACTGAACGCGAGCATGTTCACCACAAGCGAAATACCACTGGAAGTCGGAGCAACGATAAAGACAACAATAATCGGGTTAGCAGGTTGCATATGTAATCTTTATTGATCACAAAAAAAGAAGAAACAACCAAAAAAAGACAAATAGTTCACCGTACAACATAAAAAACAGTTCAAAATGAATGTGATCTATCTTACACTGACGGACGTTTTTCCGGAAACATTAAAAGAAGTTTGTTGCATTCAGTCATGATTCGATGAACGCGAGCAATCGACTTCCGTTAGCAACCTGTACTCACTATTACCAACATCACAATAGTCGAAATAATCGCAACATACATTGGTATCTAAAACGATAAAAAGCCAAAGGCTACCAACGTAGTCGAAATCTAGCATCTCCTGGGATGAACCGTGGTCCGTATTTTACGACCAATGAGTTACAAATCATGCCATCATCATCGTCCAAGGTTGAACAGCGGAGCAAGCCCCACTGACCACTGCCTTTCTCACCATCTTTCACTTAGAATTAGAAAAAATGAATGTACAAAATGGACAGGGGGTAGACCTACACGGGAGGGAAAAGCAAAGAACGCCCTAGTAGCCAACACACAGAATACACAGTCTAACTGTACAAACACGCGTTGATCAATCATTCTGATTCGACAGAAAGTGACAACACGATGGCCACTGTTCACGGTTTGCTACGATATCTGTCAGTGTCTCCAGCCAACTGGTCGAGGGATCTTTTGAATCCCAACCTCGAAGACGTGAGGCACCTACTTTTCCTAAGTTTGTTGTACACTTTCTCATTCCCCGTTATCACGTCATTTGTTGACCTCCACGTAGTTTTTTCCACTCCCGAGATGGAACGTCAAACAGGGCACTTTGGATATGCGCGTGCTCCCATCCGTCCGTCCGCCGAGGTGAGTGAAGCGATCGACCGTTGCCAGCACTGGCTAATCTAGCATAAAGCTCGGAATCGTTGACGTCCAGTCTGACGATATCACTTTACACTCTGAAGGTGCAAAGCGCACGCCGAATGAAACTACAGCTTTTGTGAGTCCATCTAGTGCACGTTGCGGATGTTCCGTGCATTCGAACAAGCAAATAAGGTCGTCCGCGCAATCTAGGTTGCGTAGCTTTTCACTATTTCCCAGTTCGACGCTCACATCCTGAAGATTTTGCAAAGCATTCTCCATTATCTCATTGATGACACAGTTGAACGGGAATGGCGAAATATTAGATCCTTATCGAACACCGCTGGTCGTTTCGAACGGAACTGATAGTTCACTGTAAACCCTTACGTGACCAGAAGTATGGTAGTGCATATCTAAGTAGATTCACGAACCTTTGTGGCATATGTTTTTGATGAAGAGCACTGAATGGCGCTGTTCGAACAACTGAATCGAACGTGCCTTTCAACTCGAGGGAAACCATTATTCTCGGTGTATGTGACGCGTCTCAAGTAATTGGCGAAAAGTAAAAATGCGGCCGAAGCATCCACGACCTGGGCGGAATCGGGCTTGTCGTTTGCGGGCGTTCCTCTTATGAGCCGGTCACAGACGGCCTAGCAAAATCGGTGCAGATACTTTGGTGACTATCGGAATCAAACTAATCCCACGATGGTTACTGCAACCATTGTGTATTCTCTTCCTGAAGATGGGTACAATCAATGACTCGCCCCATGATGACGTAATACGGTCCTCTTTCCAAACGTCACGAAGTAAGGTGGTGGGTGATTTTATCAACGCACCACTACCCATTTTGAACAGAACTAGAGGGAGTTCGCCAGGAACGGCCGTTTTCCTCGCTTTGGTAATCGAATGCCTGATTCCACTTCAACTTCCGATGAAAGCTCAAGTGATAATTCCTCAATAATCGCAGTTGTTGACACATGAGCACCTACATCAGAGCAGGGCCAGATAAACTGCTGCTTAAAGTGTTTAACCCAACGGTTCAGCTTTAGTCTTTGCCGTGAATAGACTCTCCATTTCTATCGCATATTGTTTCCTTGATCGTGATTCGCTGTACGCCGGTGTCGCGAATAAGTTTGACCAGTCTTTGATCGTTACCTGAAACAGCTGCTACCTCCATTTCTTCGGCCACCTTAATTCACCGATTTTCGCGATCCGTTGCAAGGCTTTCTGTAATTTGCTTTTGTAGATTTCTCCATGTCTCATTCATCTCCTTACAGTTCAAGAGCTGATGTTCTTACTCTGTTAGACTGACTGACTCTCGAGAAACCCAGTGTCTTTGATGGACATCGGATCTAGCACCACCGGCGAAACCTGCTGCCACCTGCATTGCCTGCTGGATATAGGCTCAATGCTTGTCCACATTACTGTTCATCGTAGATCCAAGCCTCTGAATGTCCCGGTATGGTCGTGGATGGGTGTCTCAGACTTCAAGATGGCCACCCGCCCTGAGCGCCTCTCGAAATGTCCCCAAATGATCGTGAGTTTAACACAACCTCAGCTGAGGAAGTCCTACTCACTGCCTCTCGTGGCGGAGGCTCTCCCGTTAAAGTGAGGGGACGAAAGCGAATGCCCGGCGTTCTCCTCCGTGTTGGCTGACTAAGAGTCATTCTAGGGGAGATGGATAAAATCTGATTCCAAACCGATCATGGGTGACACATGACGCGTACAACGATATGCCCATTGGGATCGGTGGCGAGAGGTGCACTAAGAACCCTGGATGTTTAGCTTCATATAAAAGGCGTACAAACTGAGCATTCAGTCACCGGCTCCCAGTGGGTTACGGACCCCACGTTCGTCCCGTTGCCTTGCGCGTTAAGCTTCGGATAGCTCAAAGGTCTGGTTGTGAACCCCTAAGAAAGCCACCTGCTTTGGCTTGGACAACCTGGCAGTACTGCACCCACAAACCAACCATGGACTCGGACTACTTACCCCTTCCTACCCATAGTACCATATTTTCTTTGGCACACAGTCTGAAATCAGGCGAGTGTGGAATATATATATATTTATACACATCTTAACTAGGATATATATATATATATATATATATATATATATAATATCCTAGCACGTGATTAATTTCTGCTCATAACTGGTGCGAACTTCGGGATCACACAAACGTTGCACGGTTAATCGGGTTTGCCGTTTGTGTCGATGACCATGGAGCTGGAGCGATGGTCGCAGTAAAACTAATACATGGTCGAAATCTACGTGAGTGGACCAGTACGGTCTACAATTCTGAAGAGCACTGCACCACCGGTAGCTTACCGCGATATGGTCAATCTGACATTGGAGCACAACGTCGCCGCGTGACGCGAGTTGTGTCGGAAATTTGTACAAGACAGGAATAACGGGTTGACCGCACGACAGTGGAAAACCCTATCCCCGTTATCTGTGCGCTGAACGGGTAAGGCACAACGTCCAACTAAACAAGCTACTGACCCACTAGGTTTGCCAAATTGTGCATTAAAATCAACAGCCAACACTAGTGTCAGAGCTTTTGCTCGTGCGAACGTGAGTGGTGAGTGCATCGAAGAACTCATCCTTCTGCGTGTCAGAACTGCAGTCTGTTGGGGTATGCCCCGAGATCGTAGCGATTGCCTCATCTACGGCAATGGTCAATAAAAACGGAACACAAAGTGCTGAAACCTGAATGCTAGAGAACAACCCACATACAGAAATATCCGTTCGTAAACTGTCAAAACTGCAGTAAGGTGCCCGAATGA
Source organism: Fasciola hepatica (assembly GCA_948099385.1). Classification (NCBI taxonomy): domain Eukaryota; kingdom Metazoa; phylum Platyhelminthes; class Trematoda; order Plagiorchiida; family Fasciolidae; genus Fasciola; species Fasciola hepatica. The sequence goes on from CANUEZ040000076.1 coordinate 3,977,965, forward strand.
ACTTTAGTGCAGCCACAACACTTCGTTTACTACAGGAGCCATAGAAGCATTGCTAAACGAACCGCTAAAATCCAGTCAAAGAGGCCCTTACGGTCATTGTAGGGGAGAAGTTCTGATATGGATTGAGTAAATAAAGTGATAATTACGAAAGGTGTTGAAAAACACAAGTAAGGTCCATTCGTATCTATGAGTCTTAAGGATTTAGGGTGGTTATGATTAGAGGACGACAAGTGTGAGCAGCAGACAGTTTGGCAAATCTATTTCACCAATACGGTCGAAATTAAAAGAAAAGAGATTGTTGCTGTAAATCAGAAATGTCGGCGACTATAAGGTCTAACATAACTGTATGATTTTATAGCAATTTCATCACGATTCACTTCAGTTTTTGAAAATGAAGTAGAATTTGCCAACATAACCAAATCTTCCCAAGTTACTTGAACTAATACCTAACCACAAATCACGGAGACTCCACCAACTACCGGATAATAAAAAAATATGTTCAAGTTGAAATAAGCACGGATGACTGTGCAACGAAAATAGTAATTACAGTGAATTCTTCCAGAACTATCCTACGTGGTTATCTTAACTACTTACCGTCTTCAATGAAATTGGTGACAGGAAGCTGACAATTGTTCATAAGATGCAAATACTAGTTTCACCACAGTTTGCACTTATCAAAAGCAACATGAACCTTGTTAGAGGAAGCGCCATTAGGTGGACAGTCCATAAGATGGATGTAATACATTGGGACGGACCATTGCATGTGACTATTTTTCGTGATGCGGACTTCCACGACATCCATACAACCAGTGATCACAGGCAGACAGGAAGATACGATAACATATCATGACAAGTGAGGCATTTGTATTCACATAACCTAATCATCATATTGCTGCGATTGTTTTACTTCTCTTCGTACTTTACAATACTATTGATAACCTTCATTCCTTGGTTAGGCTGCTGTTGAGAAGCAGCAACAATCCAATAGCCGTTATTGGTTATTCCAATTTAACCAGATTCATTGAAGTCTTTCACATTTGGGAGACCAAAGTGAATATGAGATTAAACCCCAAACGGGATTACTCGGTCCAGATGGATGACATACCACTGGTCTTACTCCATAAGTTGCCACTCGACTCGGATTTTCTATGCAAAGCCATACTAAATTGACCAATATGGCCCGTTTATTCATAATGAACGATTTCATGTCCGTTTAAATACCACAAACGTCTCACTCGACTTGCGTTGATAGATATATCCGATCACTTAGGGGTTAAAAAAGCACTTTCAAATGTTTAATTTGCAAAATCCGGTGTCGTTCACCGAGATCCTAAGCTGACAGTATGGCGCAATTTTTCTCGCGAGAATTCAGAGAATTTCAAAATCTAACTACTGCTACTATTCTCAGTAGTAGTATTAGAAATGGGAAGCTACAGGCCTATAACCGTTCCCAAAGAACACTGTACACGCGCTGGTTCTGAGTATTCACGGCTGACAGTTGAAAAGCTCAAAAAAACTCGTTGTTAGTGTTACCACTTTTTCTGCCTGCTATGATAAATACTACCAACTTATTTTTCGGACATTACAGGACGACGTTTTACGGTTCAAGGCGTCTATTTGGTTCAACGACTAGTACCGACCTTAAATCGCGAGTCTATCATTCACACTTTCTATCAAATTACTTCACAATACGACCAAGCATGTATTTCCGAAGAGCATAAAGATCTCGCTATCAGATCAGTTTGCTTTCGACTTAATGAAATCGATGATAATCTGATGACCGAATGACAATCTATCAGTAGAACACTTCGTCATTACACGAATAAGTTGACTTTAACCTTTGAAACAGTCAAGGAAGCATAGACCCACTTGCAGCGCATGGTCAGCCAATTTGAAGGATGCTGGTACACGCTTCAATAGTTCGGCTAATCTGCGATGGTGGAATCGATTTGAAGTAAATGCGTCGGCCGTCGGCCAGTGAGTGGGATCTTGTTCGGCCGTCAATTCATCTTGAGCCTCGAGAAGATAGCACAAACGGACCATCTGGGGACAGTCTGCGAACCGTTCGGCTAAAGACAGAGCGATTTCCGGGCGATCAAGTCGATCGGCTTGACAAATCAAAAGAGAAATGAAAATATGACTGCATCTCATGGATGAAACGTCATATACAGGAGACGGAAACTGCAAATGAACAAACGCATTCGTTCCCGAGACGGTCAGACACAGAAACAACGGAAGCCAGTGTTAACCATAGGATCAGAAGGAATGAAGATACAAAGGATCTCCTTGTTACGCGAATGAGGCTGTATTACGGCTCTGTCGCTTCAATTAGAAATCACAATAGATAGAATCCTACACGTTGATGTAGTTGATCGAATAAACAATATTATTGTGAACAGCCGAACCGCTGGTCACATGTCGACGGGGAATGCATCCGTAAAAACAAAGAAGTTGCACTAGTAGGAAATAACAGTTATCTACTGTCGAGTGGAATTTTCATCGCCTTAGTATGACATCAGGATGCTAAATAACGAACAACAAATCAAGTGGAGATTAGGACAAATTCACTGTACCATTCAGCACATGCTAGGACTGCGCAACCGGTCTGACTGTTGTTCATAATCAAGTCAGACTACATTAATTACGAAAACAGTCATATACGACTACAGCACCTACCCACGAGGCAAATAAGTTGTTTACGCAACGCAGCGAACCAGAATCGTAATCGTCGAACACGCTGTACTGATTGGAGGCACTCGAATCGATGCTCATCCCCATCGTTGGATACCGAAAGCCGGGACCACACCCATGCGGTATGCGTTGTAGCCCAACGAACGCGTTCCTGTGCAATAGTTAGTAAGATTTCGACCCACTCGACAGCTCTGATGGCAGCGTCCTTGGATAGCTGCGTCACGTCCGCGTACATGGATTCGGGCGACTCGGGGTGCATTTCTCCGGAACCGAGGCAGACTAGGTGCTCTAAGAGTTGAAGAAGCACATCCCCTATCCCGAATGGGCGTGCATCAGTCAACCAACAAGCTAGAAAGTGAGAATTTTTGGTCTGACTGCTATGTACACCCGAGTCCAGAAGAGCGGTTTCGATAAGCTTGATTTGACGGGCGCGATAACGCATTAGTTCAGCAAATCCAACCTGTGAATGAAAAAGGGTATCCGAATAAATAATTGACACTGCTTAAACGCTCCAGAAGATTTGCGGACGTCACTACCATACATACGGTTACGAAAGGTGAGTGTTCTGGTGAATGCTGAAGAATAAACACTCACACAATAATGCTTATATATGACATAACTGCTGCCTGGGGGAAAATTGTGTATCATCGAGAAGGAAGCAGTGGAGGACCAAATAACATCGTGATTCAAAAGTGATCCGGAGTTGACCCAAGTAAAAAGGACCATCTCATAATGTGTGCAGTTCGACGAATTTAGAGCCGCGGGCCACAGTAGTGTGACTTGCTTAAATATTTATCCATTTGGTAATTTGGCTACCGAGTTAGCAATTTAAATCAACGCTTTACTAACGACCCCAGAAGTAGTGTTTTACATCACGTGATGTTCAACGTACTTTTCCGAAGATTCAAAGTGACACTGTTGGACAGAATCAGATGTGAGCACCTATCACATTGAGAGATGAAATGTTCACATTCCCACAACCGAATTATTTAGGACCAGGTAGTCAGCATGACTTACTGAGATCAAATTAGAGCACAGCAGCAAAAATTCAGCGGCCTCCACCGAAGGTGACAATGCAGTATTCGGGTCAGATTCGCCTTCGGCCGAGGTTATCAAGGCAGAATTGACCGCCTCACCCATAGCCGTGACAAATCTGGGAACCAAGCTGATCTGAACGAACAGAAATGACAATGAAGGTCAGATGACCCGAAAAAATTGGAAATGGGGCTAGAGAAATGAGTTTAAGTGGCCAAAATAACATCACCTTGGACAAAAATCTGAGCTAAACACGAGGAACATTCTATCGGACTCTGAAAGGGAACACAAGCGAACCTGTGTTTACTCCGAATGAACGGTTGTCCAGACCATTCGAAAGTAGCTAAACTGACTATAATGCACTGAACCATGGGCGTCCGGGAACGGTGCGGGGCAAATGAAATGAGTACAATCACTTTGTATGATTATCACTTACCATCACAGAGACAAAGTATAAGCGAAACGCCTGACGGAGGCATAGGTCTGTGCGACTGACCGATCCTACATGAACGTGCACTGTACATGGGATAACTCATCAGGAAAAGCAAATATGCCACCCACCCCTGAAAAACTATGAAAGCTTTTACTGTATGTGCAGTTGTTTTTTCTTATAAACAATCACCAGTGCAGTGCGTTACGCGGCCTCCCCGTTTGGGCTTGAACCCAGCATGCAGAATTATGAGCGTCACAGGAAACACTGCAAAACTGAGTCCATATATACACATACATATTTACGAAAAAAGATCAAGTTTGTATGGATCTTCATTTGATATAAAGGCCGTTCTACCGCTCGATCATCTAGTCCTGAATAACGGAATAACTGGGGGGATTCATCCCGGTCCTTTGGACTGAGAAGGCCTTTGTTCAAACAAATGGAACACACAAGGTAACAGAGTCCATATATATGGTACTTTGTATCGCCGGACGACAGTGCACGAACTACAAGATTTCGTAATAGTCTTAAAGGCCTGGACAAGCAGCGCGTGAAAAGTAACTGCTAATGGATTCACCCATATTGTTGTTCTCATCTTACATGCAACACGGTCGAGCGTTTGATGCATGAGGAATAGTCACTCGAATATACACCTGACTAAAGTGAGGACGGTCTCTGTTTTTCCTTCTGTTCTGATAAGTTAACAGATAGCACTGCCTCCACGTTTGGTAGATCTAACTACGGATGTTATGCGCCCAACCCACTAAATCTACAGTGCAACACTCGATGAGCGCCATCTCACTTAGATTTGGGAGTTCAAAATACTTTCTACTTAGTTTGGCCCACCTGCTGAACGATCCTCCAGCGTGCATGTGGTGCCTGAAAGGAGTACCATCCCCGAAGGTGGTAGACTGTCGTATCCCTTAAGGCATCCTCCATCTCCTTGGCTTCCATCACCCACCCATCTCGCACCTGTGGATCCGCGAAGCTGAAGCATGCATCAGCGACAACAACCTGGAAAACCGCTAGACGGAAGGGCTAAACTAGATTGACAGTAACTAAGGTTTAAAAACCTAAGCGATATGGTGTTCGGAATGGGAAGACAGGTACCCCTGAACGGGCGGACAAGATCTACTAGCCCAATGGCAACAAAGGAAAACTGTCCAACCAACCGACCCGGTATTCCGGAAAGGGCGAATGAGCCTCACAAGAGAACACCGACGCCTACGGCGCAACCCCGCTGTCTTGTAGACTGCATGTGGGTGTGCAAAAGCTAGAGGTGCATCCTCGGAAAAGAAGTCGGATGAGACACTGTCGACTTACTTACGGACTGGACAACTGAGTAGTACAACGGTCCCGAACAGTGCCGGGGACATCATGAATCTCTACGAGTAACTTTGAAAACACGCACTCTGATCATGTTACGGCGTCCCCGGCAAGCGACGCGCCCCGTGCTCCAGCGGTCGAGGTGTCAAGACAACGAGCTGGAATACTCAACCGTAGGAAACAGACTTGTATAGCTTGTTGGGATGCACGGACACTATAGACGTGGATAGCCAAAGCCTCATAATCAGAACACTGCACAACTACAACATCTACATAGTTTGTCTCCCAGAAGTCCGCATACCTAACCCCGGCATTCGGAGTACCGAAGTTCCAGGAGAACAGGAAACTTAGTCTATTCATCACTGCGGCTCGACAGACAACTCCGGGCGCCACGCCGTCGCATTCGGCATTGAAAATAAAGCTAACAGCACAATGATCGCTAAGGAACCGATTTCAGCAAGACTTGCTCTGATGCGTTTTAAATGCTTCCCGCAGAACCTAACGCTGATTGGGGTTTAAGCCGCGACCAACGCGGCGAACAATAAAACAAAACATGAATTCTACGGCAGTCTCCAAGAGTCAATCAATCGGGTTTAGAGAAATGACATTCTGTTCATCACCGGAGAGTGGAACGCTCGCACAGGTCCGTCGATTCCGTCAACGCGGCACGTCCTGGGGAAATTTGGCATTGGCCAGCGATATGTGGATGATGACCGCCTGATCAGTTTGGTCGACTCTAACAGAATGGTCGTTTGCCACACACTTTTTAAGCGCTCTGAAAAAAGAACTTACCGATGTGGTTTTCCAATGACGGTCGCACTTTGTATCAAGCGACCGTATGAGATCCCATTGTGCTTCGTCTGTAGAAGACTATCGAGCGTACCGCCGCGCAGCGACCAGGAATGCAAATAACACAGGACACATTCTTGTTCGTGCACGCTTCAGAATTCGTCTACCCATCGACCAGCATAAACACCGCAGCGTTGTTACGAGCAATTGACATCCGAATTCCCACAGTAAACAACGCGCAACCGGACGCAATTCCAGTGAAAGAACAGCGGACCATGATCAAATTGGCGCTTAGAGAAGCTGTCTTCAAAGAACTATGTAAAAACTGAAGGGCGTCAAAAAGACTGGATCTCTGAGGACACACTTCAACTGTCAGCTAAAGCACACAAAGCCCTGTTATCTGTCAGTGGTGAACGCCGCAGATTGCAACGCGAGGTCTCTCGCTTTGCTAGGGCTGATCGTAAGCGGTATTGGATAGATATAGTTGAGAAAATGGAGACTGCAGTAGGGATCAGTGAATTTGACAAGCTATTGCGCCTCATTCGCAACGCGTCGAATAGGCTTTGCAAGCAGGAGTCACTCTTACGCGACGCAGAAGGTCAACTCATACCTGAGCAGAAATAAAAAATAAAACGATGGGTAGAGCACTTCGATTGGTTGCTCGACCGACCATTAGTTCACACGACGGCCCTACAACCCTCAGTTCTTGCAGAGCCGTACGATGTCGGTTGCGATCCACCGAGCACAACTGAAACCGCCAAAGAATCAATCTGCTTAACGTCAGAAAGCCGTTGGAGAAGAAAGCTTACCACCAGAGGACTACAAGTACTGCCTCTCGTCATTGATCGACCAACAACACATCTCATTTGGCTTTATATAGTGGTGCAACACCTTCCGACTGATTGCGGCACGTCTGTTTTAATGCTCATCTCAAACAAGCCGGACAAATGAGAGTTCGAAAATTATAGGGGTATCCACCAGATCGACGTGACTGTGAAGATTATCTGCATGCTGCTACCCAACCGCTTCTCTGTTGAGAGACTGCCGCATCCAACCAAATCAACGGAGTTCCCGCCGTGGTATGGGTTGTGTGAATTGAATTTCCACACCACGTCGAACACTGGTGAACCGTTACAAACTCTAGCCGTTAACTGTTACCTGCTTCATCGACTTCCGGGTAGCCTTCGATTCAGTTAACCGGGAGTGTCTGTGGCCTGTAAATGCCTCAGTATGGTCGGGGAGGGGTGTCGCAGGTTCCGAGTCGGCTACTTGTCCTGAACACCTCTCGAAATGTTCCAAATGACCGTGCTTCTGACAAAGCCCCTGCTGAGGAAGTCCTACGCACTAAAGTAAGAGGGCGAAAGCGAATGCCCGGCGCTTTTCACTGAGTTGGTTGACTAAGAGTCATTCTAGGGGAGATGGCTGAACCCTGATTCCAAACCAACCACGGGTGACGCATAAGGCGTACAACACTATGCTTACCGGTATCTGTGGCGGAGGGGTGCACTGAATACCCAGAATGTTTAGCCTCATCCGAACGGCGTATGAACTGAGCATTCAGTTAACCGCTCCCAGTGGTTTCCAGAAGAGGTGAATGAACCATACAATTGGCTACCGGCTCATATAGACCAACCCTGCTGCCCTGCAGGACGCGCTTGGTTGTGCAAAGGCTAGAGGTTCGGCCTCGAACAAAAATGTCTACTCTGAACTGGGCGACCGCGTAGTACAATAGCCCGCAACGCAAACAACCATGATGGACTCCACCACCATGATTAACTGCTCTTTCGTGCACACACGTGAACAGTCTTCTACACCGTACATAACTTATTCTCCCATTTCCAGTCCCCTCCGATTTTCTGCTTCATTTTCACATCACACGGGTTCTTTAGTTGACCATACCTGCTGTAGTGCCACTGATGGAAATCCGGGCTCCATTCTCTCTTCTCCATCTTCGCCTAGCTTCTGAGTTTCACCGAACCCACTATCACCAGCTGATGCCCTGCTTCGTCCTCGATGCCCATTCAAACTAGCCACATTCAACGTGCGAACCCTGGTGCGTATGGGACAACAGACGGGTTTAGCTCGTACGCTCGAATCCCTTGCCATCCATGTATGTTGCATTCAAGACTCCAGTTCCATGATTCGACTGAGGACCCCATATAATCCTTCCGTGAAGTTTCACTAACGCCTTTCTGGGAACCCCGAGGCTGCGGCTTCTAGGCTTGCTGGCGTTCGCATTGTTCTCAGTGAAAGAGTTGAAGCGGCGCTGTTAGACTGGATCCCTGTCGACAGTCATTTATGCACAGTGAGACTCAGGGGTTCCCGTAAGGTGAACAATCTCCGTCTCGATAGACGCAATCTGTTTTTCATTTCGGCGTATGCACCCACAGACTGTAGCCTAGATGCAATCAAATATAACTTCTACCAAAACCTCCGTGACCTCTTACGAGAAGCAAACCGGGCTGATATTGTGATTTTGGCAGATCTGAATGCTAGAGTGGGTCGGCTGTCATTAAACGAGAGGCATCTAGAAAGCCCTTTTGGCCTTGATTTCTGTCGCTCGGTAAGCGGTTGCTGGCCCTATTGCTTAGATCACCGCCTGTTTCTCGCCAGCACGAATTTCAGACGTTCTAATCGCCGGTATGCCACGAGGAGTCTGTCCTCTTCGAGTCAACAATGAACCGAGATAGACCACGTCGCAATTAGCTACAAATGGCGGGGTTACATGCAAGACTGTTGCTCGTACTGGAGTACCCGTTTAATTCCGACCACGCATTAGTTTGCACTAAGCTCTCCATGTGCTTCGGCGGGTGCCCAGAACGCATGCAACAATGATGGTTAGATTGCATGAGCTCTCCGATCCGTTTCGCCAATCCGTCTTCCAAAACGTGCTAGCTGAAAAGCTAAATGTAGCCCCACCTGATAACAGCACTGGTCGCTTATCAAGAATGCTTTGCATTCTGCTGGTCTAGAAAGTTGTGATCTGTCTCGTCGTGCCGCAAGACCCTGGGTTTCTGCTGAATCTCTGGGCTTTCTCGACGCACGCCAGTCGATCCCAGCTGAAAGCGAGTATAATACAGCGTGTCTTGAAATGAGACATGCACTAAACGCGAGTCTTTATAGGGACCGCGAAACCTGGTGTTCGCAACGCGCTGCCGCAAGCTGTTCTATCTCATTCGAGTCACCGGTAGGAAGCTATTAGGTGTAAGTGATACAATCTGTGAGGCTGATTCTTCGCAAATTCACAATCAGAAACGGCGTCCCGATCGCTGGGCGGAGCACTTTCAGACAAAATTCAGCTGGCACTCGGTGTCTACTTCTCCTATACCTCACTCGGCACACGTCCAGTGAGGCGTTTTGATAGATCCACCTAACGAGGCTGAGATTCGAAAGGAGATCCAGGCCTTAGGACGTCACAAATCGCCGGGCTCCGATGGGCTTTCCCCTAGCCTTATTTAAAGATGGTGGAGTGCAACTCGTTAGAGAACTTTATGTTTTGTTCTCTAATATTTGGAATTCTGAGCAGGTCCCGTCCTTGTGGAGGGAATCGATTGTCGTTCCTCTCGCACTGATTGCGCTAACCAGAGAGGTACCAGCCTTATCCCAAAAGTGTCGAAGCTGATTGCGTCTGTCACACTTCACAAATTGTACCAAACGCGTGAAGAGCAGGCTGGATTTCGCGCCGGTCGTGGATGTATCGATCATATCTCCACCCTCCGACAACTGCTAGAGCGCCATCACACTTTCCAAAGAGAAATAAAGTACCTGAGAAGTATGTATCAATTCTCAAAGAGTTGTATCGTCACACCTCAGGTCGGATAACGGCCTACGGCCAGCTATCGCCCCTATTTGTAGTCTCCAGTGGAGTTCGACAAGGTTGCCCTATATCTCCGGTTCTCTTCAATTTTGCCAGAGAGGATGTTCTACGGAAAGCCCTGTCTGGTATTCCGAACGATGGAGTTGAACTCCTCTCAGGGAAGAGTTTTCGACCTGGAATATGCCGATGATATCGCCTAACTGAGTGATAATGCACAGGCAGTGCAACATGCTTTGGCCTGCTTGGCGATTGAGGTATCCAGATATGGAATGCACTTTGCGGCTTCCAAGTGCAAAGTTCTTTTGAAAGATCGGCAGGAGTCTGCTGCCTGCCCTTCGTGATGGTCAGCTAGAGTATGTCGACAACTTTAGGTGCCTTGAGTACTTGATAACAACTGGAGGTGGTGTTGAGGAGATCAGTTCGCGCATAGCTAGAGCTAGAGCAGCCTTCGCAAACCTGCGAGGCCTGTGGCATCGCCTTGATATCCGGCTCTCTCCTGAGGGACGAGTTTATGTCTCGGTGGTTCGCAGTGTTTTACTGTACGGTTGCGAGACCTGGTCACTTTGCGTTGAGGATGCTCGGCATCTTTCGGTGTTCGACAACCGATGTCCTCGAAGCATTGCTGGCGTCTGGTGGAAACACCGAGTGAGTATTGAGGGGGTGCGCCGTCATGTGTTAGGAAACGGATAGCCGTTTTCTTAACGAAGTAATTGCTCTACAGCATCAAGGGTGGCTCGGAAATGTTTCACAAATGCCTGTCTATTCGCAAGTGCTAGGCAAGGCTGGAAGAAGCGACGCGGCGGTCAGGCCATGACTTCGCGTAGACCCTTTAAAAAATTTAACATAGCATTGTCATCGGTTGGAGCATCCCGCCTTCGTGGCTGGGGCCCGAGGGATGAGGATTGTCGTCGGTTGGAGACAGTGAGGGACATGGCTCATAATAGGAGTCAGTGGTGCGAATGCTGTACGGCCTGTCTGTCGAACTCTCGTGTCCTGTAACCACAGAGATGTCATTCCGACAAACAAGTGGACAAAAAATATCGAATAAGTGTACGGCGAAAAGCTTCCAAAAAAATCAGCATCTTCTTTCTATCATTCACGGTCTGCTTACTGTGTTGTACGCCCCTTCTCCTGCCTATCCCAAGGAAAGGGAACAAATCAGAGTGCGAGAACTATGAGCGGATCAGCCTGATCAACGTGACTGCGAAGATTTTCTGCATCCTACTACTCAACCACTTTTCAGTTGCGAGAGATCGCCGCACCCGATCGAACCAAGGGGGTTTCCGCTGCGGTAAAGGATGCGTGGATCAAATTTTCACATTACGCCGAACACTGGAACACCGCTACAAGTTCCAGCATCCAACAGTAGTCTGTTTCATCAAATTTTGGGTCGCTTTCGATTCACTTAAACGGGAGTGTCTCTCGGCGATAATGGAATCCGACGGGGTGCTCGATAAACCCGCAAGACTTCTAAGAAGATACTACTCATTCACTGGGGCACGAATCAGTATATATGATGAGGAGTCATCCGAGTTCACATTCATTACTGGCGTCCGACAGGGCTGCCCTCTTTCATCGGTGCTGTTCAACTACACGACCGACTGTACAATGAGACAAGCAATGACTGTCTACCCCGGTATCAAACCGAGTCAGGAGATGCACATCTCGAAACTGGCGTTAGCGGATGACACTGTTGTGCTACTGGGCAATGCAACCACGCTGCAAGCAGTCCTTGACCGAACAGATTTATTCTCAAAGTCCATCGGGCTAGAAGTAAATATCACAAAAACTAAAGTTGTCAACTTGCGCAGGGCCATCAGCTCAACAACTGTTCATCAATGACCCACTGATCGAGTACATTCCATCATTCCTCTAGTGTCATCGACTGCGGTGGCTGGGTCAAATCCTACGCCGACCCCAGAGGGAACTAACCAAACAAACACTGCGTCCAGAACCTTGTCCTGAATGGCGTACTCGCCCGTTCAAAACCTGGGTCAACACTTTCAAGAAGGCCGTAGAACGCCTAGGCCTACGGTTGGCTTATGATGTCCCCTAATGGAAGAAAGACTGGATCACGATCTGCGCGGAACTCGCTTCAAACCGCCGCGTATGGTACGTTGTGGTACGAGATGTTCATGGAGCAGACTTATTTTCTAGTAGGCGACAGCCGCATAAAAGCAAAGAAGTAAGTAGTATGAATACCACCCCCGAGGGCAGATTCTTAGAGCCAAATGTGAAACTTAATTTACCCGAGAAGATCAAAAACTGAACGGACGCCGATTATGATACGACAGAACTCCAATAAAAAGTGCTGCTCCCCATGTCAGCCCAGGCCGACTGTTAACAATAGGCGTCATCTCGATACAAATTTGTATGTTATGCATCTGACATAATCGCTCAAAAGTATATGTTCCACACAAAGAACGGATAATTATTTTGGATTGTTTGGGTAACTGCAATCGACCAATCTTAAAATAATTCAGATCAGCCCAGATAATGAATGAAATCAAAGAAGCCAAAAAGTCATACGAACTAACAAGGCCAGAGTCACCACAGAGATCGAAGAGACTGAATACCGTTAACCTACTGTTTGCATAACTGCTTCCTGTGGACCAACAATTTCCAAGCAATCGGCCGAAAACCCTGCTTCGATAGCCACGGACTGAAATACTGGTTGCAAACTGGTTTCTGGATTGCTTGACGTAAAAAAGAAACATTTGGAAGTTAGACCGGCTGGAAAGAAAATCGAACCGGTGGTTCACAAAGAGTCCACTACACGGAGATTTCAAAGGATGATAATTCAGTTCCTGCACACCACGAGCGGATATCATCCATGCATTTGGTAAGCAATTCGGCAGCAACACAATAATTTAAAGAATATGGTGGACCCAATGAATTACTATTGGTTACAGGTAATGTGGAAATCCGAATTAAGAGATATTTTATTCGTAATGAGGTTTTCGTCCACAACATTCTATCCTACTATACTAAAAAAGGGCTAAGAATACGAAATTACAATTCGATATTGTTCAAGTTAGCTCTGTACTGTTTTCGGGAATGGCTTGGGTAGTTGGTAAATAAGCTCCGATCTTGCCAGGTGAAGTTCATTTTGCTGAAGTTCCGATTATATTTGTACCTAGCAGAAAGCAGCGAAAACAATACAAACACAAAATGGGGATAGTGCATTGTCTTGAGGTTCAACAGGAATTTCACGGTTGATGGTAGGCTTAAAAGAGAAAAACATTTTTTAGAGGATGACCTTGAAGTGAAGGTTATACGAGTGTCCTTCGTTAAACGTTCACGTCCTTTTTCGTAGGAAATAAAAGCTCGGGTGTAAAACATTTCAAAACTTCAGTAAACAGGAGAGAGAGAGAGAGAGAGAGAGAGAGAGAGAGAGAGGAAGTTAGTAAAACGCATTTCGCAGTTGTTTGTGACAGATATTCCTTAGAAACGTCTCGTAAGTAAACAGATGCTTCTCCACGTTTTTCATGTAACACATTACATCAGAACAAGACGCGGTAGGCAAAAAGCCAACATATTCGAATTGCGTATCGATGTATTCTGCATTCTGACATGGAAATCAACGCTCAAATAGCAGTAAATTTATTCAGAAGGAAGATTTCCCTGTAAATTCTTATATGCCATTGCGAAGGACGAGGCGGAGTAAGACGATTTATCTTTCGAGTGATACAAAGCTCGGATCATAAGCCCAAAAAACGTGATCACTTGTTGCAATTGCAAGAAAATTAAAATTTTGCCGTTATTTGGTTTGGTTGCCGATTTACGTTCTGTACTAAGATTTGGAGGCTCAGAACAACACGATCTATGATGAAAAAATCACAGGGGAAATCATTACAATGACTCTGAGGTCGTAAAGTTCCTAAAGCTGTTTGATACGTGCTGCATTAAATCACGATTACGATTGTTGGGGGAATATTATCCACGATACTCGAACAATGCAGAATTTATTGGGTTCAAAAAATAAATGGTTCTAGTCCATCAGATTTGACGTTTTTCAAGAAAGACTACTTTGCCGTAGGTTATGCCTTACATGAGGATGTTCATCTTATAGCCATTGATATATCCATTCATTTTCGCAAATATTTACAGCAGCTTAAGCGCCGTCACATCGTCCCATAACAGCCCTAATTTGGTTATGATGGGGTGTTTATTTTCAGCGTTGCATAAGTAAGTTGATACCCTTCCTCCACTTTGGACTACGAGGTGGCGAAAATATTGCATATAAAGGAGCACAGAAATGATAACTAGTCGTCTTGTGCCTGTTAGTAAACCCTATGCCTGAAAAACTGAAATAATTGACTGAGGATCGAAAGTTAACATTATTCACCGGATTATTTTGGTAGAACTTTGCCAGTAATTTGATTGTGACTTACATATCATCGGATATTCACACCCGATTGGCTGTAGCGCGACAGCTTTGCCGACATAGCATCTGCCCCCTAAGTCGAGTAGCGCAAGTTCGATTCCGGCTCGCGGCGTTAGACTTTTGAATGCGAAATACGTAAGTGGATTTTCCATTATATAATTTAATGCCCCCTTTTTTATTTCTTGTTTACATCATCACATGTTTATGGATGGACAACATATACGAAATGGTGAATTTGTTCAACATATAGTACTATTTCCTTCACGCCGAGGGAAGATAACCCGGAATGCTTTTATCTTCATTATTCATCGAGCAGTATGTTCATGCGACATAGAAGGCTTGTGTCAGGGTGCAACGTTTTATGCAGGGTATAGAATAATTCCATAAACCACAATTTCAGTCGAATTTCAACAATACCAGTAATAAGAAGCTCAACTTTGGGCGTGACATAGTATCATGCCACGCACTGGATCGAGCGCTCATCTAGACCACCACTTTGTAAACAATTCCAACCTATTTCATGTTGCCAGACGCTTCCTACCCACCACGGAGTTCTGAACAATCAGTTGCTGGAAACGTTACCATGATTATTCATAAATGCATTACGTAACGCCGTATGATCTTTAGCCGACAGTGTCATCCAGACAACTCAGACAGACGCGATCCATCGGGGGCTGTTTAATGGGAGGTACACCAGCGGTGGTGAGATTAGAAATCGGGATCCCATGGTTCATGGTCCTCTACGATGATTGTTTGATGTCTGAGCTTTTGATTTACCGTATACTATACTCAGTGCTACATCTGACGGGTTTCCAACTGACTGGCAAACAAATAAATAAGCTGATCAAACGATCAACCGATTACCTGCCTAAACACCCTTATTATCTTAAGAAATCTTACTATCCAAAATCAGTCAAAACAAGGAAATAAAATCATTATCATAGAAATCCAAAATAAAACGATAATGACATAGTTACAGGGAACTGCTCACCGAGACAACTTAGCATACATGCCACGAGTAAACTCAACCAGTTCTCCGGCCACGCATAAACCAGAAAGAACGTGCACAGTGGCCTGATGACCGATACCGTCAGAAGCAAGGTCGTCGGCTGCCTGTGTAATTCGATCCCTGTCGAACTGAATGGCCAAACGTGCAGCACATGACTCTATCGCATTGCTGTCCTCATCTACCAGAGAACAAACAAACGAGTTCAGTGCTGTTTTCACCTCCTCACTGAGATTGTCACATTTTGTCTGGCCACCGATCAACGGCTGTTCATGTGTTTCCATGGAAAGTTCTATTTCTCCAGCTAGCCATCTACGCGTTTCTGAATGGAAAGTTTCATCCGATGTGGTGTGATCAGAATCCACGTGTTTTTTGGCACGTGGTAAACGATAACCCAGAATCTTGGCTACGTCGGTAATGGGAATGAACGCGTTTGCACTGGTTCGTGCGGAGCCGATGCTGGTTGTGATCTTAAATAACTCCGCCAGCCGACTCAGCGCTTCTATTCTGGTCTCGAAACGTGACTGGGGCAAAACTGGCTCGTCACAACGAGCTAGCGATGTGACCAGTTGGAAACTGATACATCCTTCGGGAGTTAGGGTGTCCTGTGTCTCTGGGTGGAAGGAAATTTGATTTGGGAATGCATACCGCCATCGCGGGTCAGAACGCGGGCGTTCGGTGATCACGCGTTTGGCTAAGCGAAGAAACTGAGCGGGCAGAGCTGAGCACAAATCTGACTGGGAAGTCAATCGGGTCAGATAGTACCGAGATTGTTCCTATAGAAAACAGAAAAAAGGATATCAGGTCATAAAAAAAGTGAACGGTTACTGGTATCAGGTCAAGTGAATGAGCACCTACACGCATCATATAAATGCTGAATTCCCAGCACGTACATGATTTGCATATCATACCACAAAAAGCTGCTCCTCAATGAGTAATCATCAGCCCTCCTTCAATTAGAGCAGCCGTTGACATTATATATATATATATATATATATATATATATATATATATATATATATATATATATATATATATATATATATATATATATATATACGTATCTGAACTACATACGTTAAGAAAATTCAGAACAACTGCCCTTATCTTGCATCATTCTTAGGGACCATGCACTTTGGTAAGCGTGTAAGAACAATGAATTCAACCAACGTTAAGCACTCATGCTTAAAACAATATTTCCAAATTATCAGATTACTAAGCTGGTTCACAGCTGTTCGAACCGACCCTGCTCTGATAATGATGGGGAAACTAGCACCGATTTTGGCACAAAATACAGTCACGTACGATGAATAATCTTTTATTCAGGCGTCGGCCATTTTCGTGGCGACATGTCCCATCCTAACATAAATCAGTGCTCTCTTTTCCTAATACACACTTGCGCATGACTGCATTGTACAAGGTGTACTCCAAAGTTTCAAAGACCAACCGCATTTTTGCGGATAACCGACAACCTGATGCCGGGAACTGGAGTGCAGAATCACGTAAAGCCTCGACCAGTCAGGCTTGGCGCCGAGTCGGGTGACCGGGGCGTAACAGCGCTCAATTATTTGCAAATGCTTTCATTTTCTCACTGCCCAGTAAAAACATTGCCATAATGAGACTATATCAGGCGTGAAAAACTTGTGCGAGTCAAAGTGACGGGCTTACTGAATGAAACGAAAACCCTCAGATGGAGTGCTTCATTAAATACGTTAGGATCTAGTAGATGGCTGTTTGATTTTCTGATTTTATTACTACTTCGTCGCTTATCCGACTGCTTAGACTTCAGAATGAGTGGTCGGTTAACCAAACCAAATGCTTAACTAGGTTTGAGGTATAAATGAGCACTTCATAATACAAAGTAACCAGGAACAATAAAATGCCAACCAAGGGCGCGGCAACTACCAACTGAAATCAATTCAGTTCAGACAACCGTTAATCAATTACCGAGCGCGGTGGCTCTGGTTGCTACTTCCTAGGGGCAACCTCAATAGGAAATAATGAAAAAGAACATGAAAGGAGAACTGAGAGAACTACAAATACTGGTATCAGATCACTAAAGAAAGTTTGTCAATACAAGAGCGCCAATGACCGCGACACCTTGCCGTATCCTCCAATGTCTCTAACCATGAAGTAGGAGGGTCTCTTGAACCTCTCCAAGTAAGCTTTACATGTTCTACGTCGTCAGGTCCATTGGTTACATTTTCTATACCTTTTCTCCATTTCACGGACGGGCCACCCTTACTCATCTGTTACCCGCCCCAGCGAACATTGCGTGGCGAGGAAACTTGTCCAGACATATGCGCAACAATCGTCTCCGCCGCTTATAATAGGGTAGTGCCTCAACTCGTACGAACCACGGTCATAATTTTAAGTTTCCGCAGATTAACTATAACCCCCTAAGCTACCTAGAATGTACTCTGAACTACCGTCTTACCTCGAAACCCATCCAATAGATACGAGCAGCCTCGCACAAAGTGACGAAAGTCAAATCCGGTGATGGCAATCTCAACTGGGGATAGTTTGGGACACTGGCGTCACAAATGACCAGTTGATCCGCATTAAGTCGAACAGTAACCAACAGAGTCCGAGATTGGGTGTGCAGGAGAACCGTCGAGCCGAGATCGGATCCGAGTTTAGCAGACTTGAGAGGAGCCGCATCTTGGCTAGCGATTCAATGGAAGTAGCGTAGAAAAAAACAAGAAATGAACCATCGCGACAAAACACCATCATTGGTATTGGTAGTTATCAAGCGCGAGAAGCTATGTTTTCAAATACATTTGATGGAAGCGTCCCGTCGGACATCAACAAAAGACAACATATGATTCCTTCAATTTTATAGAAGAACCCAAACCTTGAACTATCAGGTGTCATCGAGTTTGTCGATCATAAAGCGTGAAATGTCTAAAGTTCCGTATTAGGATCACCAACAGGCCATTAGCCGTCAAAACACATGATCAGCGGGTGAGAGACGTGGTATGTGCATAATCAGACTGTGATTCATTTAACGAAACAACGGATTTTAAAAACGTTAGGCTTTTCTGTTAGGCAGGTAGAGGATAGAGCCACCTGAAATGCATCACATTTTACTCACCTGTATATATAACATTGAAAACGACAAAATGGATGCACACCAATTACCGTAACACACTGGGGTAAGCAAACTGACATCAGCAGGCATTCGAATGCACCACTAACACCCACGATTCTGAATGAACCCTTAACGCGTACGGGAACATTTCGATGATCTGCCTGTGGGATTTTTATGCAATCGATGACCCAGCATTTTTTGTTTGTTCAAATGCAGGTTTTGTACAAATATGATACAACTGACATATTCTCTTGTTGTGAGTCAATGTGAGCCACACTGCACCCAAGCACTGACAATCCAGGCGGTCGGTACTCAGAGGAGTGAAAGCCAAAAGAGTCACCGGCAGCATACAAAGTGGATTTGTATTCATTCTTGCATTAGTCGTAATACGGTGCACTATCTCCTCACGCTCTCGAGGAGAAGACTACGACTTAATCGATTTGGCAATTCACAATACTAACGTATTCACTCGAAAGTACTGCTTTCACGAGTTTATACTTCAACGGGGGTAATTTCACTAGATTATGATTCGAAACCACTTGAAAAACCCTCCAGAGAATCTGCACACATACGAATCTCGCCAAAAAAGATTCTACAAGATATTCGTAAATATGTCATTCGACTTTGTAAGTAGCCTTTTTCGCAAGTCACTGCTAGTTCATACATTTTTAAAGACACATTTTTGTTCTGTATCTACTTTCTGTAAAACAGAAACTTCCATCGCCGGAAGGGGGGGGGCGTAATGGAAAATTAGAAGAGTACCGCCCATCACGCCCTCCACACCTGATTATTCGAAGCAAAACAAAGGTTGAATAAACCCAGATTTGCGGGTTGTATACTAGAAACAGACTATTACTTATTTTATCTCTCAAACAGCATCAATTATTATTATCGTAGTTGAAGGTCGGTGGACGCGCACTACTGACGATTTCTGACAAGGATGAAACAGCTGTGCAGTGCTTCCATGGTTTTTAATAGTTTGGTGGCTCACAAGCATCATCTCCTACTACTCACTCATATTATCCTAATTGTCTCATTCAACTAGCCAAGGACTGTCCTGAGCGGCGGTGGTCAGGCAGTTATCATCGTGGGATTTGGACGATAACGACCCGGGTTCGATCCCCGTCACTGCCGGTCTCTTTCCAATTAAGCAGCCTTACATTGGCCGCGATCCCCTTCTCGAATTGTTGCACACTGTTGTACAATAAGTAAAAATGGAAGTAAAAAATGGCAATTTTACAACACCACCCGGTTCGTACCATTACCATGGACAAAAATTTCCCTTCTATCTATTAGTAAAAGTAGTAATGGGTTTAAACTGACGAGCAAATGATTCACCATGTGTTAATAACGCTCAACTCAGCACTGAAAATCATGATGCACTGTACAACTGTTTCCGCACTATCAGGAATCATCATCGTCAGTACACATCCATTGAGTCCCCACCAGGACTTGAACTCGGGATGAACAAATATGAATTAAACACAACCACCAGGCTATCCGGGCTAGCGCCTAACCGTCTGTTTAACATTACTACTGCCAGATAAAGCCTTCACAAAAGTACAAACCGTTGCTCGCACAGCAACTGACTACTAGGACGGACGACTTCTATTGCTTACTACCCCCCAATTACTTGCTTCATTGAAAAGAAACAGTGGTGGATGGTATTGTGGTATGTCACTGAATAACAAGCCCACAATAAGAGTTGTGAACCCTAATAACGCTGTTCATCTTTGGTGGTAGATGTAAAGGTACTGATCCCTTGTCAACACGAGTCTGCCTTCGCTAGCAGATCAGCGCCATCAAAGTGAGTGACGTGATGCGCAATCATCACCTAACCAGAATCGAGATCAAAACTACAGTCAACAGAATCACGAGCAATAGGGTGGCGGATTGAATGCATGGATCGACAAGTCCAGAAAGGAATCCACTAACCAATCAGAAGAGACTGTGTCCGATGCCAGATGGACCAATTAGTTTTGTGCAACAACTGGCTACAGTAGCCGCATCACACATAAACATTGTTCTGCACGAATAAGTTGGAACGGTTCGGATGCAAAGTTTTCTTCCTAGTACTATCGAGAAAGAACAGGAAAGTAGAGAGCACTTCGCTGTCACCGAGATTGTGACTAACCTTGACATATCAGGGCATTTTGCGACCCTTCCCTTCAAACTTCAAAGTCACGGTTTCGACTTCACTTCATTAGTGCAGTAGGCCTATGTGGTTACGGAGTACGACCCTTTCAGTGCAATATTGTTTAGCCACGAAATAAAGAGAACTGATAAAGCATCTCTCATGATATAATGCACTGCATGTATCATACATAGCAGAATTCATTTGTATTGCACCACTTTGTACAAAATCGATCGTACAATATCGTTAACCACAGAAGTACTCATTGAAATACGGTTCTAATGTCATCGTCTATAAGAAGATAGTTGGACAGAACAGTGCGTGAAGGCAAAACAAACCTGGATTTCAGTCTGGGTGTCTTTGCTCCTCGCAATGAACAGGAAATACTTCTCTCGTTCTCTTCTTGTACAAAAGATGCCTCGGAAATATCGTCCGTGGGTACCAATGCGAATAGGCCACGCTGGTTTGTTACATAGACGAACAGATTGTGAGCTTCAACGCTACCACAGGCCAAAACAGCAGACAATGCAACCATGCTACTGCTGTGGCCATCACCGGATGATGCTGGTGGACCGAAATCGATCTTTGCAACCGATTTTCCGGTTAAAACTGATGCAGTTGGTGGGGGTGAAAACAAGAACAGATTGGAACTTGAAGAAAACAAAGGAGTGTATATTCCAATAGATAACCATCATCGTCATCGTGCAGTAAAACACCGAACTTGAGTTCCTTATCAGTGATACTGAGGAATCCTTCAGGAACAAGTTCGGTTTATTTAGCCGTTAACCTTGCCCATTAGTGGTCTGGCTGTTTGTTACTATCTCACAGTGGCATTCCAACGAAAATTAGATAAATCAACAGATATAGAGAATAGAAACAGGAAAGGGAGACATCAGTAGAAACCAAATAAACGAAGAACAAACTCAGATGTAACTACGTCACTGACCGTGACACCTAGCCATATTTCATGTGATCTCTAACTATGCAAAAGGTGGATGTTATAGATCCCAACGCGGAAGCCCAGTAAGATCTAACACGGCTAAGCCAATTCTTTAAAGTTTTCCTGTCTTGTTCTCACGCCATGGACCGGTCGCCTTGACTTTTCCTCCAAATGTTACCTGCCTTGGAGAACAATACACATCGAGGGAGTCCATCTGTGGAAGTACATAACAAAAGACCGAAAGTTTAACCAAGGCAGATTAGGCGCTTAGTCGTCGACTCACAAAGTCTTAGGGCTCTGTTAAATTATTTACATTTCACTGAGAAATTTATTTAAATCCGAAACCAAAGCTTCGCCTTCAACTTTGGAAACGAATGGAAATAAGTTGTCCGGCACCTCTGTCTACTTAGATAACCTGTCTCTCGGATGGTCTCTGTTTCTGACAGAGGAGTAGTGTCTTGCTAAATTGTTTTACTTGTAGGCGTCAACGGAAGGTTGCTTAGGTGGGCCACTTTAAATGTTCTTTAGGATGCTCCGCGTGTTTCAGACGGCGTTTCTTGAGAGTGAATCGGTGGTCCGTTGAATGAATCAATTACTTTACTCATGCCTGGTCTCTGTATAACGATACTACTGACAAATGACCAAGGTTATGACTTCTGTCCAATGCCGCAGCCGTCTCCATCAGCGTACATTTCCCAATCCATCACTTCTCGTGGCCATCTATGAAACTTCTAACCAGTTACCATCTCAGGGGTTGGCGCGCCTCATTGTGTATGGCATCCGGAGGGACGGATAAGCGAGCATTTAACAAAGCGATTTCGAAGACATTCGCATTCTATAAGACCTACTTAAAATGGAGTCTTGTGTGGCGACAGCATGGAGGGTATCCTAGATCCATCGCGGGTGTTCAGTAGGATCCTGATTAAGATCTGGTTCATTGACAACTACGTAGAGAATTCTGTCTGGAATGCAGATCACCGGTTGTTATGTATCAGCATCTGTGCAGGTAACATGGCTTTGGCGTGAACACCTCAGACGCAACACAGAAACGCGCACGGATCGCGGCTTTCTCTGGGTTTCCAGTTGTTGACTGGAATGAGCGATAACCTTTGACTGATTCACACTAGCAGTTAACAATGGTTATACAGTCAATCCGAGTCCAGCGTTTTAATGCGTAAGAGAACATTACGTGAACCAATGTCGTTTTCTATGGTGAAGAAGTCTGTACTCATTGGAAAATATCAGTGGTTAGAGCGCAACTGGATGAAACGATCATCACCGTCTGTTCGATCATCTGGAATGGCCTTTTCGTTTCATTTAAACATGCGTTGAAGCCACCGGAAGTAACCACAAAGTCCGCTGAACACACGTTTTGAAGCAACCGAGATAAATCCCGGTAGACTTTTAGCTCCCAAATGGCCAAAGAGTATGAATAAATACGACGACACTTCGGTCCGCTCCTGTTAAAATACACGGAACCGTTCAACGGAACTGTAGGATGTGGACTCATAAATAAACAACAAAGCGCCAGACCGGACACTACATGCAATACAGAGCCCGACTGTGTGTGCGTACATGCATCCACGAGTCCAACTGGACAGAAAATGACAAATTCGTCATTGTTTATGGCTCGTTAGGAAATGTGAGTAATGCGCACAGCACAACAGACCAAAAAGTGATCGGAAACAGAACCTTTAGGCAGCAATTCATTGAATGTGTTTAAATCCAAACAGAACATCCAAAAATCGACGGCTTTTAGGAACTGTGGGATACAAACATCTCCCTTGGAGAATTTCTATTAAGATAACACCGTGTTCCGTTGAAATGAATAAGCAGCAAGGCTGGAAGCTTTGCATCTTCAAATGTGTCACCGATTTGCGAAGGCCCTAACATTCAAGGAGTGGTTTCCATTCTAATTTGAATGATCAAAATCTGTGGAAAACAGCTGGGACAAAAAACGCGGTAGGATTGGTGGTGTCTATGTGAAAATTGCTCGTCTTCATCGGTGACGACAACTGCCTGACTGACAGTATCTTGAGTCAACTCTGACATCATCAAAACAAAAATTTCAAGTTATTAAGTAAAATTAGAGTATATGGTGGCTCCACCGAGGTCACACGTGAGTTGTTTTAAAGTAGGTATCTGCGAGCAATTAGCTGAGTCCCTAATTCAGTTCCGACTGCGCAAGCAGTAAATACCTACTCCAGAAAGAGCGGACAGGAAATACCTAGAAATCATGATTCACAAGAAGAAACGATTGGTTTACGATTAGCCAGGTAGGGTTTACAGTGATTCAAGGCTAATCCGCGCGCATGAACTGCGAAAAGTATTGTAGTTTTCCATCATGAATTTCATCATTTTGTAGCGTAGACTGTTGCGACAGCAGAATGGGGCGGTTATGGAGACGGTTGCACTGGCAGAAGTGACCATCTCGAAAGCAGCCCGCGACAGGCAAAAAGGATCCTAAAACCGATGGGCAGGCGGACCTCAGTAAAGAGACTATCCAAGTTGATAATAGTAGGTTAAGAGAAGTGGGACAAAACAGCAAAAATTGCCAAAAAAGGGCCAAATGCGCGGTCAGCAGGAGGATCGAGGATCGTGTTGTGGCACGGACATGAAAATGAACTATCTGAACAACCGCACATGCTTTATTATGTCAAACACACGTCTACCGTATCGCGTCCTATTCTCCGTTCCTCCTAGGGAGTGGAAGAGACCACGTGGAGGTCAACAGATGACGTGGCAGCGAGCAATGAGAAAATGTACAGCAGACTTAGGAAAAGTAGGTGCTTCACGTCTTCGTGGTTGGGGTCCAAATGATCCGTCTACCAGTTGGCTGGAGACACTGAAGGATATGGCTGTGAACCGCGAACAGTGACGATCGTGTTGTCACTTTCTATCGAATCAGAATGACTGATCGATGTGTGTTTGTACAGTTAGAATGTGTATTCCGTATGTTGGCTACTAGGGCATTATTTCTATTTCCCACCCATGTAGGTCCATTTCCTGTCCATCTTGTATATTCATACTTTCTAATTCAGCGTGCAACATGGTGAGAAAGGCAGTGATCAGTGGGGTTTGCCCTACTGTTTAACGCTGTACGACGACGATGATGATGATGATGATGATGATGATGATGATGATGATGCCTCATTATTTGGAATTGCTCGATCAGAAAACACACGTGCGTTCCTTGTTTCGCATGTTCGCTAAAATTATTATTATTATTATTATTATTATTATTATTATTATTATTATTTTACACCAAATTCAAATCAAGCACGATGCCAACGTAACAAAAACGAGTACAAAAGTGAAGGCTGGGACGAACAGAAGAGTATAACGGCCAATCTTCGTTTGCGTTGTGGGTTGTTGTACTACTTGGTCACCCGGTCCAGAGTGGAACTTTTCATTCGAGAATTCACCTCTAGCCTTTGTGTAGTCAAACGCTTCCTATAAAGCAGCAGCATTGGTTTGAGTGAGCCAGTGGCTAATTGTATGGTCCATTCGCCTCTTTTGATAAACCCTCTCGGGTAACTGGCACACGACAAGGCGCTATAACTCGATTCAGTGGCGGGCCACACTCGGCACATCTCAGAACCGCCCGCAGACATATGACGTTTTATAACGGAGAATACTAGCCAGGTGGAAATCTCACCAAATCCTCGAGCACTGCCGATGATTGTCCACGACCGCTTATTTGGTGAGTACATCTTATTGACGGTTAACCAGCGGAGTGGCCGTCCTCCTATCAGCTACCTGGAGACGCACCCGGTAGCGTTTAACTCTTCTCTGTTCGCATTGCTAAACCATTACAACGGATCTGCCTAAACCTCGAAGAAAAAACGGACCATGAAAGACCATTGTGTTCAGATGTAAGACCGGAAAAACCGAGTCTGGCATGTGGGAAGCCACAAGTCACTTGAGGTCTCGGTAGGTAAGGTGTGATATTGAACCGCAGAAAAACGATACCGCCTACCATCTCATATGTGACCAGCTGCAATTTTATGAAAATCTGATCATAAACTGAATGTTTTTTTTGTTCACCAGTCGGTATAATGAAAAATTACACAGCATCCAAGTTGTGATCGCAGGCCGGTTAAAATGAATTCGGAGGGTCTAGGTCAACATAATGCAAGTACAAATATTCTTCTCACCTTCGACGAGGGCAACCTGGCCCAATAATGGACGACAAATCGAAGCCAATAAGCACGGATATGTTGGCACACCACGACCCGTACGTTCTCCATACGACAGAGCGGGTACACATAGCTCCCAAGTGTCACTCAAACGGCCAGGACCCAATGAACCGAACGGCCATTCAACTTGTACTGCGGAACTGTTTATTGTTTGTACTGGGTGCATCTGGGTGCCGTTCACTGAAAGCGAGATCAGACAAGTAGATAAGCAGGAATCGCCGCACCGCTTGGCCAGCACATACAGGACAGGAGATTCGGTCGGGATCTCTGAACCGGAACGGGTCGCCATGTCCACGGCGCGCCAAATTCCACCGTCGAATTCGTCCCATGAAGACAGAAGTGAATCAACTGAGTGTGAGCCTTGTAACTGAAACCGAATCGGGAATGCAGTATACCAACTACGCGTTCATATAAACGGACAATTTCGAGGGAATTCGCCTACATGCATATGCACCTGATAAAAAATCTCGTAACTTTCTTTCAAGAAATCAGTCCACAAGATGGATGTCACCAAAACGATTTTGTTGTGCGAACAAAATTGGAAAAAAAGTTATTTTTAGTGTATCGAAACCGAGTTCGGTTCAGAGTGCATGGATAAAGCAACGGGCCAACGGAGCAACAAGAACGGTAGGAATAATGTATAATGGGGTGAGTTAAGTGGCTAGTAAGGGAGGCATATTATTTCTTGTTTTTCACCGTATATATTTTCAAGTTTTATTTCGTTTATTCACTGGCTTTGTGTATTTACGGTGTCTGGAACTTCAACAGACAGACCGCACAGCATTCAAGTGATTGACTTATATAATGTGCCATGTCCCACAACGTCTCCAACCTGCAGCAATCTTCATCCTTTGAACCCCAAACAGGAAGTCAGAATCATCAACCGAAGACGGTGATGGTACACGGAAAGGTAGACGGTGGACAGTCATTCCCAAATAACGTTCGAGCCATCGCAGGCGGTTATCTCGATCACAGGGCGACAACACGTTGACGAACTTCGTCATTGTTTACACGATGTTCCCACCAGACGCCACCAATGCTTCGGAGACATCGGTTGTCGAACACGGCCAGCCGCATAGCGTCCTCAACTCGGAGTGGCCAGGTACCAAGACAGTAAATTGAAATACTACGAGCCGCGGTGTCGTACACTCGCTTCTTAGGAGGAAACCGGTTGTCTCGGCGGCGCCACAGGTTGGCGAAAGCCATTCTAGCTCTAGCTCTTCGTGATATGAAAGCCTCCCCAACACAGCCTCTGGCTATAATCAAGCTTCGAGGCACTTAAATCTATCCATTACATTCAGCTGATAGCCACTTAGGGTGATTGAAAGCAGATTTATGTCAGTCTCGAAAAAGCACTTTGCGCTTAGGAGCAAAGTGCACTCCGAGAATGGATACCTCCGTCAACGAACGGTTCATAGCGCGCTGAACTTCTTGTGAATTGTTAACCAACAAGACGATGTCATTACCACATTCCAAATCAAAAACTACCTTCACCGGAGGTTTAATTCCAGTTTTTGGAAGACCAGACAAAGTATTTCGTAGTACATCCTCTATGGCCAAGTTAAAGTAAAATGGGGATATAAAGCAAACTTGTCGAACTCCGCCAGAGACAACGAACACGACCGAAACCTAGCCACAGGTCCTATTCTGACGTTAAAAATTACGAAATTACTCTTTGAGGATTGACACATACTTCTCAGGTACTTCATTTCTCAACAAACAATTTCATAATGCAACCCTATCGACAGAGTCAAAGCGCGCGCGAATATCTAGGAACACAATCATCGTTGGCCCCTGCAAAGCATAACGGTGCTCCAGCAGCTGTCGGAGGGTGAACATTTGATCGATAAATTCACGACCAGCACGAAAACCAGCCTGCTTCTCGCGCGTAAGGTACAACCCGGGAATTATGACGCTAGCCGCTTTGATGCTTTTGGGATTAGGCTAGCAACCTTGTGGTTAGCGCAGTCATTGAGCGAGCGCTTTTTGAAGATTAGCACAGCAATCGAGCCCCCTCATCACCATCACTATCGCAAGGAAGGGACCTGGTCAGAATTCTAAAAGTTGGAGGCTGGTATTTGAAGTTCTCTAACGAGCTGTACTTTATTAAACCTAAATAGGGCTGTGAGAAGGTCGTTGTCGAACGCATGCACAAAATGAAGGAGCAAAAACCAAAGAAACAACAAGACTGGTAACGAAGTTCTAGAATTTTAAAAGCTATTTAATTTTTAGTGCAACCACACAGCTACTTTAGTAATATTATTATTACAATCACTAGGTTCAAAGGGTGACTAAGTCTCTCGAACTTCGTGTACATATTTCGGTCTGGTTGTACTCACATTTTCCTCCAAATTGGCATCAAGGGACCATATATCCAACTGGTGCTCCATCAGCATATAGATAAAGCACGCACCGGAAGAAGCATGTGGCTGTGTGAGCAGGCGAACAAAAACCTACAAAGTAAATCGACGAGAGTTGAGATGACGATTTGAAAAGTACCAGGACACTGAAACGAGGGTTCACAAGAAAAACCGAATTTGACGCTCACATTACTTACCGTGTTTTCTCCTGTATGAGGCAGCAATCGTGATCCCAGACCCCCAGAAGAAGCGACAAAACTGAACAAATTTGAGACACGGCGACTAAGCCCGGAAAAAACATTGGCGTTAACTTTTGGCGTGGGCGTAGGATTCTGATTTGACAAGATGCGACAAGTCACGCCGTTCTGAAACACAAATACATACAAGAAAACGACTGCTACCGGAGCTGTTTATGACTTGGTAACAACGCTCAGAGCGGAAAAAAAGAAAAAACGCGAACGTATGGTTTGATTGAATTCATTTTTCAGCATGTGCCACCATATGTATCAGCAACAGAAAACGAGGTGTTTGTATGATAAACGTAGTGTAACGGGCGGTTAAAGAAGCAGAGATGAGAGGAGAACACGAGGATGAATTGGTCTGGATCAGTCAGTTCGTGTTTACACTGTGGGTGGGCGTTCCGCGTGAGACGTTTCTTCATCACATTCTAAATTTGTCGTAATATCGTTCCCCCCCCCTCCTCCTAGACGGCGTCCAAAGTATGTGGCCATTCACATTTCACTTCGAATTTTTTGCTTCTCCCCAACCGTCGCTTGGCTGCATCCTTCCCCCTTTCTACCGTTATTGCGACGGGTTTTTTTTCTTGCGAATTTACTTCTCCACCCCCTCATTTATTGGGTTATCCAGTGAAACTCATTCACAGCCAAGGAGTCATCTTTCTCAGGCCTTTCTTATACTTGCAGAACGAGGGCTCTCTGTCAGAACCATGGCACCTGTAAACAAACCACTACATTCTGTTCTTTCGCATTTTCATAACCTTTCTCACCCCAAGGGTGAAATCGATAAATTGTCCTCAATGAGGATAGTCTCTTAATCCCCATTTTACCGATATTGACCCATTTATACCCATACAATAAAAAAGATTACGTGGACAATTACTGACTAGTGCTGTTATTACGTGCTATTACCAATCTTGGATGGTGAAAACTTAATCCTTTGGGGCTAGTGTAAGCACACAGATCTGACAATCAGATGGATGCTGACAGCTTCAGTGGTTGAAGACATCCAAAATCTCAGTTTATTTCCGTTCAGTTCGAATAACCATTAACTAAACACTGGGTGCAACGGTCCTAACCGGAAGGTATCAACGGGAGCCTCAATCGGAAATTGAAAATAAACAAGAGTGAAAAAGTAAGAGGACTACAGGTGGTAGAATCTATTTGGTAAAGAAAGTTTGTGAATACAAGAGCGCCACCTAGCCGTATCGTCCAATGTATTTAACTACTGAGTGGGGGGTCTCTTATACTCCACCCAGGGAGTCTAGAACAGCCTACATGACTAAATCCACTGGTTAGACTCTTTATACTCTTCTTCCACATCAAGGAATGACCACCATTATTTATCTTTCAATCACTACTCGCCTCAACGAACAACGTGCGCCGAGGAATCCTACCCGGGGTCATGCGCAACACTTGTTTCAATAACCTTAGCCTGATGATCTCAGGTGCTCCATCTAATGATCTGGTTCGTGTGTCTGGTACTCTTCGCCTAACTTCAGCACTGCTGATACAATATTCTCATCAGATTCGAACAATGCTACGAAGACATCAGTGTTCGAATACCAACAATCTTCGTATATCCTCCACCCGCGGTAGCCGTTTCTCAGTCATACAGAACTGACCTAACTGCTGCAGCGTACGCTGGTTTTGCACATTCCTACCCATAGACCGCCATTCCGTGTGCCATTTGCACTTTCTGGGTATGGCCGCAGCGGAGAGATCATGACTCGGCGTAGGAGTATGAAGCTGGTGTTTGCATTGCCCTCCGTTGGTGCGTCCCGACTCCCTAGGCCAGGGGATGAGGACTGTGGCTGGCTAGAGACTTTGAAGGATACAGCTCAGAGCTGGAACCAGCGGTGCGAATGCGGTGCACATGCTTAGGAAACTTTCGGGCTCTAAAAATATCGAACCTTCAGAAAAATTACGAAGTGCTTGGGGTTTTTTTAATTCACTTTCCCATCTTTGTTATCCGTTTCTGTATGTGTTGGCAGCGTATCTGACTCCATGCTCGGTGTATAATACACTGGACCCATGATAGATAAGCGGATATCATGTTGATGGCACAGATGACTTGGGTTGGTAAAATCCAAACGAGCCTTCAGCGTATGCGGGTGAAATGCAGCTGCCTAGATAACAGAACTTATCTACTAGGTTCATGGTTTACCCAGATACTATTAGGTTCGGTGCTGGGGCAACTCAGTCTTGCACTTCGAAGGAGCCTACTGAACACTGCTACACAGTTGTTTCCGCTGTCCAGAAAAGAATACATTTTACCTGGATCTTCGTTTAGAAGAGTTATGCCGTCCCCATACTCAGGGTCCGACAATTCAATCTGGAATAATTTCAAACCCACAATCCTTATATGACAAAAAGGCGGTCTCCAGGACCACAGGAACTACGAAATTAAACAGAAAAATAAAGGAGAGGGCAACCTTAACATACACCACTCATCATGGTAAACTAGAGTGAAGAAACACTGGAAGCCCGACATCGGTTCCGGCTATTCGTGTATAGGGACTTCATAGTAAAAATGAATTTCTTTAGTAGGCAACGCCGGAGAACTGTGTGGTCGACCGACAGAGGATTGGCATCTATATCCAGAACTCTAACCACTGCGCTGCTCAGCAAACCAGTTGTGGATGAATACCGGCTAAACTGTCCCTCGAAATGCCCAGTCTAATGATATACGGAATCTGACTGAATAGAAAAAAGCAAAAGCAGAGTTGTCATTCCCCGCATAACTTGTCTATACGGGGCGGGCAACAAACACCGTACTTTCTTTCACTAATTAGTATGATCGTGAAGGCTTAGCCGATAAAATCCTTGAACATACGTTAGTTTTGATATAAACGCATCGACATGAACATTCCGATCCAAAAAATTTTGAAAATGTTTACCTTTGACAAATCGCCTAAAGTGTAATTTTTACGTCTCAATGTATAGACTTCCAGATGACTACAGCCAATCTCATTGGAGTGTTTTCTCATCATTTCTCCTTATCATACCGGGTGAATCTGTGAATGACTGGATCTGCTCGTATCACATATATTACAGTTGGTCACAAGGAAAATGGGAAGATGAACGTACCTGTCCATTTCGTGCATCTATCATCATCAGGTGGGCCGTCCGTGTAGCAAGCACGAATATTCCCGACTGCCGTAATGAGAAAAAATAACAATGATAAGGAGCAAGCTGAGGGTGGAACTCGGTGTTCATGTATGTGGGCTCATCAATGAGCAAAAAAATCACTTTTGGATAGAAAATCCAATAAGGCGGAAAATATCCCGAAATACAGATAGATAATGATAATCAATAAGAAAGCAGCAGCAAGACTGGCAAATCAATATTCATAATAAAGAAGGTATGTCACGTTAGCTAAGCAATTACTGATTCGGGTACTTAAGTCCCCAACACTTGCCAGTATCATTAGATATTTCGCAACAAACTCAGGATATACTAGCCATTTAACTTCCTGGTAAAATAAACCGAAAAAACACTGGCAAACTAAATTTCGAATAAGAAAAGCAAAACCAATTGTCCATTTAACGTAAACACTGTTTTCTTTGGCTTGCAATTTTCAACCACATAGCATGTGATTTGACAAGTGCCTTGTATAAACCAAATTTGTAAGCAGATCAATGACAACTACTGATGGTTTTCAGTTATAAAAAGCTGTTTTGGATTTAGTGAGGTTTGCTTTCAAACAGCGAATTAACATTACGTTATTTCCACCATTCTTATTTTGTCAATTTTTCCAGATTTTTGTGGTTAAAATTCTTTTTGGTGTCTGAAATGAATTTACCACAGATGCTGATTCCATTTGGATAGCCTCATCCCCATATAATCCATTGACCAAAGTGGATGGTGTCACATCCGCATGAGCATAGCTCCGCGTCAGTTGGGGCCACAGCCTCAGACTTTGACCACAAGGACTCAAGGCCAGGCATCCGGCGGGGAATACTGACGAACTGAGTGTATCCAGACCACTGGGTGGGAAAATTAGGCAAACCAAACGGGCTGTGTGCGGCAGATCACTACTGGGCAAGCTGAAACGGAGACAGGTTGACCGCGACTGCATGAAAAATCGAAGATGAAAGGAAACATTTTGGAGATGAATTGGGATGACGATAACTTTTAAGAAGGTAGAGTGTATAACAACGGCTAACGAATGGAATCAGAGAACTGAATTTTTTGTGATCGGCTAAAGTGGATCAAATTAGCATTTTTTAAAATCTTCCAAACCACAGTTCATAAACACACGTAGCCGTATGTTTAGCTAACAGGCACTTGTTGATGCGTCGAGAAATTCCGCTGTAGAAGCTTAAAGTAAAAGTTCATTGTGTAATTTAGAGGTTAAATAGTGCGAAACCTTGGACGTAGCCATGCAGATCAGATTACAGAGCGCCGACGGTAAAAAAGGAAGATGGAGCCTATCAGTGAATTCGAATCCTACTGTGACCGACGACTTTGAGATCAATTTCAAAAAACTCGAAATCTGCCAAACTACAATTTACAATCTGGTATGGTCATTTTGCGGCAGGGACAAAAATGCATGCGCTCGAGGAACTGAACAGTGAATACGTTTCAAGCCGGTTGAGAGAAGCCTTGAATAACAAGCAAAAAACTTTGAACTGAGATGAACGATATTACTATTATGACATTAAAAATTCAGCTCACAGAGGAAAGAAATGAAGATGGTGAGGAGATGAAGGTATACTTGCTTTACTTTATTTTACTCCGGTTGGCTCTTTGGGAGGATAAGCCGGCTTCATGAATGTCTCTGATCGCGGCAGCCCATGATGAACGGTTGGCAACAAGATCCTTACAAATATCTGTCCATCTCGATTTCCATTGGCGACTTCCATACACCATACAAATGCCAAGTTGGTTCACGTCTTCGAAAACGGTATCCAACCAAGTTTCGCAACCATATAGTAAGGCTGGTCGGAATACGGCATTGAACATCCTGAGCTTGGTCTTAAAACTAATCTCGTTCCGTCACCGAGGGTGTTTCGAAGCTGTAGAAACGCCATTCGGGCCGCGTCAATCCGCCGTTCGACATCTTCTGCGGCTTGTTCGTTTGGCAGGACGGTGGAGCCAAGATACTTAAGATCCGAGATAGTTTCTGTTGACTGGCCATTCAGTTGTACGGCTCGATTCGTATGGCTAATGTGTATTACGAACATCTTGGTTTTGCCGGCATTGATCTAAAGAGTAAACTTCGAAGCATGTTCATTTACCCGATCAAAGGCCGCTTGCAAGGTGGTTGGGCTCTCAAGCACCACAACGTCGTCTGCGAATTCAAGGTCTGTAATACTTCAGCCTGAAGAAACTTGGACGCCCCGATAATCGTCCACTGCGCGTTGCATTATCCAATCCACAGCGAATTGGAACAGCACTGGAGATAACAGGCACCCTTGTCATACTTCTGACTTCAGTCCCAACAGAAAAGACTCTTCACCCTGAACTCGAACACGTGCTTTTGTTCCAGCATGATACGACGTTATCAGACTGACCAGCTGGAATGGAACGCCATCTGGAATCACTGTCTTCCACAATGATTTGCAATCCATTGAGTCAAAGGTTGCGCAACATTATATAAAGCGTACGTTGGTGGGGTGTTGGGATTTATAACGGTGCTCCAGAGTCCTCCGGATGGTGAATATTCAGTCAATGCATCCAATACCTGGACGGAAGCCTCTCTGATTGGGTCGAGTACGTGCATGCCTCGATTAAGCGAAACGATCCAGCACGAGCTGGGCGAACGCTTTTGCAACTGCGTCTAGCAGAATGATATCACGGTAGTTTCCGCACACCGTTTTTTCAGCTTGATGGGGAAATGGAAGCAGAACCGAAGTGTTCCAATCGGATGGGTGTTTTTTATTTTCTCGAATCAAGCAGTATAGGGCACGAAGTGGCTTGGTGACCAACGGAAAGCACGTCTTGTAGATTTCCACCAGAACTCCGTCTTCATCTCGGGGCCTGCTAGATCTTAAACGGCAATTGCATTCGTTATCTCATATAATGACGGGGGTCACAGCTGATGCTATATAGGGGATTATAAGTTGAATTTATATCTACCGATCTATTTAGTGGGCGATGGAGGAGCTTTCTGAAATATTCACCCATCTGGTTATTTTATCATCTATATCAGGGATGGGTACATCAGCGGAATCGCACACGATAGGTTGAATGGACTGTCATTTACCGAACGCCCATCGTATGAAGTGAAAGAGGTTTGCGAAGTGACAAGCATTCGCTGAGGTTTTCATCTTATCTGCGATTTTTCCCCATTATTTGGGCCGATCTTTCTTTGCGGAGCGGGTTGTCTAGCGTCGTAGAAGTTGGTATTCCGGACGGCCGGATAAGCGGGTATTTTTAGTCAAGGTGGAGAGACAGACAGCATCCTCAGATATCCAGTCGTTATAGCGGTATCTCATGAATCCTTATTCGTCTATTGCGCCTTAATGTACTGGTACTTTAAGTTTAGCCAACAGCAGGTCGACCGAGTCTATAGTGTGGTGTACGATGGATGTATCGATTGATAACCGCAGCTCAATCTCCTTCGTTAGAGCTTTTGTTTTCTCCAGAGACTTTAGAAATTCCACTTCAGGCGCTTTGGTGGAGCTGTCACTATTCGGGTCGTTAGGCAGACGCGAAGCTTCGCGCGTACCAGCACGTGATCTGATCCTCTGTTGTCTGCTTCAGCGCCGCGGTCTATTGACAAGATCCATCGCGACCGAATTAGCACTTAGTTAATTTGGTGAGCTGTTCTACCGTCATTAGAATATCATGTGAGAAGATGCCTGCTAGGATGTTAGAATTGTGTGCTAGTTATGCACAACCAGTGAAATCGGTTACCCTATCACCCTTTTCACAGCGCTGGCCTAGGCTGAACTTCCCGAGAATGCGACGTATCGAGACATCTTGCGCGCCTGTCCGCGCATTCCAGTCACCCGCTATGATAAGCATATCCTTTTTAAGAATGCGATTCATAGCTGTTTGAAGACTGCTGTAGAATTCATCCTTCGCACTACAACTTTTTCCATCAACCATCAGTCGAAACCCCCAATTCTTTAGCCACAATTCACCATCCTTTAGCCACAACCCGCAGTTTTTTGACTACGACCCATCAGTCTTTAGCCTTGACGCACAACCTTTAGCCATGCGGCTGCAAGCCAGTCAGTTTAGAATTATCGGAATATAATGACATCAAGAGATACTGGAACAATTTAATAAT
Organism: Fasciola hepatica; assembly: GCA_948099385.1. NCBI lineage: Eukaryota > Metazoa > Platyhelminthes > Trematoda > Plagiorchiida > Fasciolidae > Fasciola > Fasciola hepatica. Next base: position 4,013,652 of record CANUEZ040000076.1, read on the forward strand.
TTCTTTTTTTTTACAAACACTGATGTTGCAAAAGTTGACGGAACAAATGAGAAAATGTGGCGATCATATGCTGCGCAGTTGACCGTGGTAATGGTATCAAATGCTGCACCGCAAGTTGATTGGAGAAGGTTTAAACGATGTGCCCGTATCGTCGAACCACGCGGCACAGCCCTTATTACTGTTGTATTTTCAGTGAACCAATTTTTAATGTATTAAAAAATATAAACAGATCAAAGTGGCAAACATTTTCCCTGTTGGAATTCACTGAATACCTCTTCCAGTGGATTGGAAAATGGACTGTACGATGGGAGAAAACGTATTTGATGATTGGTGTGTAATTGTGCGTCCACAGCCCTCCGATGAGCGGACGCATTCTCAAAGATAAATACTACTGGAACATCAGGTTGCTCAGTAGCAATAAGCCCTGAGCAGCATGAGAGAAACTCATAAAAAATATACCATGTAATCTTGTATGACACTCATACTTCAAGATACCATCGATAGATGAACAAGCTAGTATGTTCAAGTTAGGTCCTTTACATGATCGTAGACTTCGGATGGCTTTACTACCTACTTTTGAGCGTCCACACTATATGTTGTAGTTGGTTTAACCAATATACAAACTCAAAGTTTCAGTACCTGATCGCTGCAGCCAATCGGCGTATTTTGCTCGTTTGGATTTGACTGCATCTGAGTTTCGTTTCACTCATTGAATAGTCAGCTTCTGAAGTGAATAGTGACGCCCATCCAGCAATCGATCGATGGATGACTTGCTGACTGTTGCGCCTGGAAATCTTTCTTCGTTTTCTCCTTCAACTGCCGCAGTGTGCTAATGGGGTTTTCGTGCAAAACTTCACGCAAATCCCTGACAAACTCTTTGTTTACCTTCGTCTCGTGGGACCCAGGTGTGAATGCTGTTTTCCAATCTGCAGCTGCAATAGCACGGCATGTTTAGATCTTGATGTTGAGGTGTTCGGCAATGTCCTTTAAATCATCTCTTCGTGCGCATTCGATTATCCTCCGTCCATCTTCAACGCTGGTGAAACGGTACGATCTTTGCTTCTCACCCATATAAACGCTCTCCATATTGTCAAGAAGTGATGCGTATGGAGCCAGCGACTATTATCACAGAGGGCCGCGGTGTGATTATATCGCCTGACTGCCTCAAAACGAAATATCAACCAATCGACGACGAGTCTCTCCATCGAAGGATAAAATGTCACAAACAAGCAGTGCTATGAGTAAAATCCGTTTTGTAACAAACGGTACTTGTTTTGCATTTAAAGTCACAGACAAATGTCAGAACTGTATATGATGAAACAACATAAAGGTTTGGTTCCTCAAACGTTCAGGTAAGTGGATACACTGAAAGTCCGAGAACAATACACATATTTATAGTAAGTACGCCCCGATCAAATGTCAACAATTTATTTATGCTGCGACATTTGACACCATTACTATCACTGAAATTGCAACAGTAATAGGGACTGTGCTACATGGTTCGACGATACGGGCACATCGTTTAAACCTTCTCCAATCAACTTGCGGTGCAGCATTTGATACCATTACCACGGTCAACTGCGCAGCATATGATCGCCACATTTTCTCATTTGTTCCGTCAACTTTTGCAACATCAGTGTTTGTAAAAAAAAAGAAATTATTAAATTGTTCCAGTATCTCTTGATGTCATTATATTCCGATAATTCTAAACTGACTGGCTTGCAGCCGCATGGCTAAAGGTTGTGCGTCAAGGCTAAAGACTGATGGGTCGTAGTCAAAAAACTGCGGGTTGTGGTTAAAGGATGGTGAATTGTGGCTAGAGAATTGCGGGTTTTGGCTAAAACTCGATGGGAAAAGATGTAGTATGAGATGCATGAGGCACCGCCGTCTCATCCTCGTAAGGATTCATCGCTAATGAATATCCACTGAATCACATCAGGGAACTGAAGCCAAAATGCACGGTTGTGACTCGCACGCGTCAGCTAAAGACTATCCGAGTTGGCTTCCACAGACTTGTCTCACATCAACAACAAATTATATAGCGACTATTAGTTACTGGATTAGGATGCTAATAGCAAGAGATCAACGACCTAAAAATCACAACGTGAAAACAACCGATATATATGGAGAAATTCAAAAAATCCAAGTAGTATTCGGGAATAATGATTGATAAGCAACACAGAAGACTAGTGGCGTCCGGGAGGCCATTTCGTACATTATTTTCAAGTCTCCTAATGGATTTTATCTCCATAGTTTGCCCTGATTGTGCTACAGGGTTCCCGGTAAGCGACGCACCCTGTGCTCCCCCAGTGGCCGAGGTGACCCAAACACGACCCGGGAACCTAAACCCGAACACAAGGTCACGAGTCCAAGTGGCCTGCTGGAACGTAAGAACTTTCCTAGATACGGATAGTCAGTGCATTAACATGCGCACATTCTGCGACTACGGAATGCACACAGCTTGTCCATCCGAGGTACGCCTACCCAACACCAGCAGCCGACATATTCAAGTCCCTCAAATGGACGCATCCTATTGGATGCGCTATAGTCGACCAGTAGATAATTCCGGGTTTCATGAAGTTACGATCGCAATAAACAGTCGAGCTCACAACGCCCTGATCTCCTAGGACCCAGTTCCACCAAGAGTTGCCGCGGCACCGTTCAGGAGAACTCCGTTTAACGTGACCGTGATTGAAGTCTACGTCCTAACCCTGTGCTGAGCCAGCCATTAAAGATGTCATAGGTGTGCTTATTGTTCGGTAACAGCGTTATCGCTATCTCTCAACAATTTGCTACAATGAATGATCGCGAACTCGTGCACAATTATTTCACATGCGGTTAAAATCATCAAGAGATCACGTTTTTTTTATTTTCTATTACGCCTTTTAAATTAATTTTCAGTCAGCGTCTCATGGTGCACCTTTAAAACTGGCAAATGACAAAATAAACGACTAGCTCTGGTAGCCAACAGAGCAGGCGATGTATGTCGGAAAAAAACACCATTTGAATGTATTCGTCAATCAGGCCATTTGACAGCAATCGAAGAATGCAACAAACCTGAGCTTGTGAGGTGATGAGATATTTCCACAAGAAAAGTTCATTTCCGGCAACAACAGCTACCCAACCTCCAGGATAAAAGCGGACACTGGAATCTGAAGTATAACTTTGAGCACAACGAAGTCCATCTTACTTTTAGAAACTCTGAGTGACTCCATTGCGAACACTGGTAAGCCAGTGTGTATGCGCTCCATTTTGAGCATCCGCATGGGGTCGATTTCAATGTTTATGCTCGCCAACCTTTGTCTCATGATGGGAAACAAATATATCTGAAAAAGACCATTGATTAGTTAACAACAAATATTCGTACTGAATGAATCCACGTTTAAGAAATACCAAGTTCACAGGCATTATCTGGTAGCAGTTTCAACGGACCTTGTGCATTTAGTCTCTCTCATTTAGGTGACGTCAGCGTCCAACTAATGCCGTGGAGAAAATGACTTGGCACAAATGCTAAGAAATAAACGTTTCCGGAAAGTTATGAATCCAAAACGCAATTCACGGGACTTACGACAACTTTGAACTTCAGCTGCTATTCTAATGCGTTTCTGTTTAACCCCAAATGATAACCTTGAAGTGGTCTAACGTATGAAATACTACCATGAGAACGAAAAATGGAGTAGCTCGCCAACATCCGAAATTTCGCACTCGCTGGCGCATGCAGGTAAAAAGTACTCCATTGCCACACAAAGCTAGGAAGCATTTCGGCATTTGGGAGTTGAGCACTGGAATTCTCTTGCTACCTTTTGAGGGAATTTCGGTTACTTATCAAGGCGATTTCCCGCACTCTGGCTTAGAACCTCCAAGCGACAGCCGATTTTATTTTGCTCCTCAGATTGTCTACAATTTCGCTAGATTCCTCCATTTTCCCCTCCTAATCACACTGTATGTATCCATTCCTCTTACTTTCCCAGACCAAGCTTGCGTCAGTTTCCCAATGCACTTTCACTGACATCCGGCAACCATGACCCTGAGATTTTTGGTGGTGAACCACACAGTCCCAAAAAGTCACACGTGAAAACGAGCCGGGTGAGAGTGGATTACTTTCTACCACCAAAGCGACCGGGGATAGTGGAATTTGAACTTCTAACCTCTGAGGTGGAAGGTAAATATTCTACACCACTTGACCATTCCTGGGTCTAGAGATAATCTCCGGTTGGCGACCCGGTACCTAATAAAGCAGCGAGGTCAGATGATGACTAGTACCCTAAATACTCGGTCTGTTATATGGAAATTACATTCCTGAATATATATATATATATATATATATATATATATATATATATATATATATATAGCCTCCAAATGCCTCAGTATGATCGGGGGTAGGTGTCTCAACCTCCGAGATATCTGCTCGTCCCGAACGCCCCTCGAAATGCTCCCGGACGACCGTGTGTCTTACGTAGTCACTGCTGAGGAACTCCTCATCACTGTGTTCCTGTGGCGGAGGTGTTCCCACTAAAGTGAGAGGAAGAAAGCTAATGCCTAGTACTCCATCGGGTTGACTGGATGACAGTCAGTCAAGGGGAGATGGCTCAACCCTGACTTCAAACCAACCATGAGTGGCGTGAGGCGTACAACATTGCTCACGGGCATCTGTGGCAGAGGGGGTGTGCTTGTCACTCACGATGTCTAGCCTCATCCTAGGGGCATATGAACTGCGCAATCTGTTACCGGCTCCCGGAGGGCTACGAGACCCTCATCATTCTACTGCCTTGCAGGTTAGACGTTCCAGACAAAAACTAGGGGTAAGACCCTTTAAGGCAACTCTATACTTCGGTCTGAGCAACCGCGTAGCACTCAGCCTACGTCCTTACTTTGATTGGAAACGACAACTTAGGGGCCAAGCCAAGAAACGGCACCGTATCTATCAAAGGTTTAACCCGAAGTCATGCTCTACGGTGGTTATGTTGTGACGAATTGTGTCCGAAGTTCCGAAGGATTTCCCGTGTGAATCAACTTTTATTTTTTCTGTTCCATGTTTTTGCACGGCACCGCAACTCTATACTTATTACCGGGTTGTCGGTGGATTTGGATCGTCGTTTCCCTGTGTTGTTTTGAGTCATATTTCATGTTATTTATTGGTGTAAGTAAGAATGACTGAAGACGGGCTTTTTCGCCACGCTGTTTTGATATATATATATATATATATATATATATATATATATATATATATATATATATATATATATACATATATATATATATATATATATACTGCTTACTTTCAATATGAGCGCTTGCACATGCAGCCTCGTTGTTCGTTGGGTTAGCAGTGACCCAGACACGAATAACTATGAGAAATCACGGTTGTGATTCATTTGTGGGCTCTTCAATGAAGAGTACCCATTCACACTCCAGACGATTATATATATATATATATATATATATATATATATATATATATATATATATATATATATATATATATATATATATATATATATATATATATATATATATATATATATATATATATATATATATATATGGGTATTTATGGTATTTGAGAGGAGTACCATCTCTGAGTTGGAAGACTGTTCTGCCCCCGGCGTATCTTCGACCTCTTCCGTCTCCATCACCGACCCAACTCTAAGCCATGGTTTATGAAGCTGAGGCGCGCATTAGCGACCACACCCCAGCAAACCGCCCGACAGGAGAACAAAACCAAGTTCAGGGTGGCCAAGGCCTAAAAACTTCGGTGAGACGGCGCCCAGCACGTCAAGACGGATACTTCTGCATAGATGGATGAGATCTGCCGGAATCGAACGGCTACCAAGGAAAACCGTCCAATCAACAGGGTTGCAAGAACCTCTGGGTATTGGTTACTTCTCCCGAATGGCGAACGAGCTCCTAGAGAGCCACCGGTAACCGTGCACCAAGATCACGTTGGACGCATTGGGCATCCTCGACTAGTAGACTGCCACGCAAAAGGCATACGAACCGCTCGTTCGGTCACCGGACCCCGACAAAAAAACTTCCTGTTACCCGACAGGTAGCACTTAATTGTGCGCGGGGTGGAGTTGCTACCCCGAACGAAAAGCCAAATGAAGCTCAAACGCCACTTCGTTCCGAATTTCCAAGACTCCTCATGATAAGTTCCTTTACACATCGTTTATGCTATGGCGTCCCCAGTAAGCGACGTGCCTCGTGTTTTCTCCGCGGCCGGGGTGATATATACGCAAGCTGGGAGCCTTGAGACGCGAAATCATATCCAAATCGCCCACTGGAATATGAGAACACTCTTAAACATTGGAAGCCAAGCCAACACCGCAAGAACGTTATGTGACTATATCATCGAAATCGTGTGTCTCTCCGACGTTCGGCTGCCGAATTCTGGCATCCGATGTTTCAAGGTTCTCGGAGTAGACGACAGTTACCACCTCCACCACAGTGGACGCACGGACAGCTCTGGTCTCCACGGCGTCGCCCTAACTGTCAGCAACGAAGCTAACAAGACACTGCTTTCATGGAACCAGATATCCTCTTGGATCGCCTTAGCTCATCTTCGCGCCGCTCCCTTGAATATGTCGGTTGTTGCTGTCCATACTTCAACAGTTACAGCGGAAGAAGCGGTAGAGGACGAGTTCTAAGACACACTACAAGAGGTGATAAATAGCGTCCCGAAACATGACATTCTCTTTGTTGCGGCGGTCTGGAACGCCAGCACTGATGACCCCACACAGACCACTAGACACATTTTGGGGAAATCTGGTCTCGAACAGCAGTGCAACAATGGCGGACGCCTTGTCCGCTTGGCAGGCTTCTACAGCCTGGCCGTCACCTACACCCGCTTTCAACATTCCAGGAAGCACTTACTAACGTGGTACTCTAAGGACGACCGCACAGCGCACCAGATGGATCACATTCTGATACGACAACGCTGGTCACCTTCGACTGGAGATTACCAGTCCTACCGAAGCACGGAGACTGGTTACAAGAATGGCACCGACCACACCCTCGTTCGTGCACAGTTCAAGACCCATTTAGCCAATCGCAACAAATCCTGTACCCCGAGAAGGATTAACGTAGATGCTCTAGGATCATCGACACAAGGACAAGCAGTATCAGGTATTATTACCGCCCATCTAACCAACTACTCGATTAGTGAAGAAACATTGGTGGAACAACAATGGAAGTCACTGAAATCGTCTACCAAGCAATCTGCGGTCCACAAACTGGACACTATACAACAACAACAGGATTGGAAATCGGAAGCGATCCTTCATCTGTCCTGGTTTTCAGGTTCGACGAAAAGACACCCACTCGACAAGAAAAGACCGGAACAACTAGTGGTTTCGAAATCGCGGACAACACGGAAGCGGCGGCTAACTGTGGTAACTTCTCAAAACTTTTCCGTCTCATTCGAAATGCATCCGGCGAACGACAGCCAGTAAAACCACTCCTTTACGACGCTACGGGCTACTGATTCTGCAACAGCGGTAAAAGATCCAGAGATGGATCGAGCACTTTGACAGTTAACTAAACCGCCCCAGGGCGAGCCTGGCAAGTGAAATTCTTACAGGTCAAAGTGGAAACTGCGATATCCGTATCAGCCCTCCTTCCCTAGCGTCGGTGCTCTTGTGATACACAATCTGAAGAACCGAAAGGCCGCGGGAGTGGACGGCATCACACCAGAGTTATATAAATCCTGCCTTCCAACAATGGTAGTATCTCATCACACGCTGTTCCGTTCAAGCTGAGAAAAAAGAACAATTTCCCAAGGACTGCGGTACCTCAACCCTGATCCCTCTCTAAAAAGGTGATAGGACACTGTGCAACAACTTCCGCGGTATCAGTCTGGTTGACGTGGATGCAAAGGTATTCTCCGTGCTCCCACGGAACCGCTTCTCAACCATGAGGGACGCAAAAATTCGTCCCGATCAAGGAGGCTTGTGCCGCGGTATGTGTGGACAAGATATCTACTCCTTATCGAGTATCAGAACATCGTTAGATATTACAACAACCGACATCGGCATGTCTAGTTGATTTTCGCATAGCATTTGACTCAACTGACAGACACGCTTTACGGACCATTCTGTAAGCAAGCGGCATGTCGGCAAGACTCGTCTCATGAAATCGTACTACACTACTACGCATGCAAGAATACGATTCTACGGAGAATAATTTGATGAATCCTCCCTCAACTACGGTGTTCGACGTGTTTGCCCGTTGTCGCCAGTCCTACACAACTACGCTATCAATCGCAACATGCGGAAGAAAATGTGGGGTAAACGTAGTGCCTGAGAGGAGTACCACCTCTGAGGTGGTAGACTGCCGTGTCCCTCAAGGCATCCCCCATCTCCTTGGTCTTCATCGTCCGCCCAACTCTCACCTGCGGCTCCACAAAGATGAAGCATGCATCAGCGGCCACAACCCGGCAAACCGCTCGAGAGACGGTAAACCAGGTTAAGAGTAACCAAGGTCTAAAAACCTCGGCGGTATGGTGTTCGGCATGCAAAGACAGATACTCCTAAAAGGGCGAACGAGATCCACTGATCCAACGGCCAAAAATGAAAACTGTTCAACCTGCCCGACCCGGTATTCTGCAAAAGAGGAATGAGCCACACAACAGACCATCGGCTCATCTGAAACAACCCTGCTGCCTCGTAGACTGCATTTGGGTGTGCAAAAGCAAGAGGTTCATCCTCGAACAAAAAGGCCGGAGGAGGTACCGTCAACTCATCTACTCCGGACTGGGCGACAGAGTAGTACAACAGTCCCGAACGGTGCTGGGGACATCGCCTCGTACCATATTCCCGTGAACCTCTATGAATAATTTTGAAAACATGCACTCTGGTCATGCTACGGCGTCCCCGGCAAGCGACGCCATTCTTTTCATACCCGAAGACTAAAACGCTCGCACAGCTCCGTCGGATTCGTCAACGCGGCACTTCCTGGGGAAAGTTGACATTGGTCAGCGCTATGAGAATGATGACCGCCTGATCAGTTTAGTCGATTCCAACAGAATGGTCGTTTGCCACACACATCTTACGCGCCCTAAAAAGAACTTACTGATGTAGTACTCCAACGACGGTCGCACTTCGCACCAAATCAACCATATCGTTACGAGGTGCCGTCAGGCTTTGTCTGTAGAAGACTGTCGAGCGTACCGCTGCGCAGTGACGGGAAACGCAAACGATGCAAACCACGTTTTTGTTCGTGCGCGCTTCAGAACCCATCTAACCTCACAACTTAAGGCTTCTCCACAGACCCGAATAAACGTCGCAGCCCTCAAAATTCCAAGCGTTGTTACGAGCAATTGACATCCGAATTCCCACAGTAAACAAGGCGCAACCGGACGCAATTCCAGTGAAAGAACAGCGGACTATGATCAAATCGACGCTCAGAGAAGCTGTATTCAAAGAACTGGGGAAAGCTGAAAAACGTTCAAAAAGCGGATCTCTGGCGACACACTTCAACTGACAGCCAAAGCACACAAAGCCCGGATATCTGTCAGTGGTGAACGCCGCAGACTGCAAAGCGAAGCCTCACGCTTTGCTAGGGCTGATCGTAAGCGGTATTGGATAGATATAGTTGAGAAAATGGAGACTGCAGTAGGGATCAGTGAATTTGGCAAGTTATTCCGCCTCATTCGCAACGCGTCGAATAGGCTCTGCAAGCAGGAGTCGCTCTTAGGCGACGCAGAAGGTCAACTCATACCTGAGCAGAAATGAAAAATAAAACGATGGGTAGAGCACTTCGATTGGTTGCTCGACCGATCATTAGTTCACACGACGGCCCTACAACCCTCAGTTCTTGCAGAGCCGTACGATGTCAGTTGCGATCCACCGAGTACAATTGAAATCGCCACGGTCATCAATCAGCTGAAGAACAAAAAAGCTGCTGGAGAAGATGGCATTCCACTTGAAATCTGCAAGTGCTGTCTGTCGTCATTGATTGACAGACTATACGCCTTATTTGGCTCCATATGGCGGGAAGTCTTTCCGCCTGATTGGGACACGTCCGTTCTGCTGCCCATCCCAAGGAAAGGGGACAAATCAGAGTGCGAGAACTATGAGCGGATCAGCCTGATCAACGTGACTGCGAAGATTTTCTGCATCCTACTACTCAACCACTTTTCAGTTGCGAGAGATCGCCGCACCCGATCGAACCAAGGGGGTTTCCGCTGCGGTAAAGGATGCGTGGATCAAATTTTCACACTACGTCAAACACTGGAGCACCGCTACAAGTTCTAGCATCCAACAGTAGCCTGTTTCATCAACTTTTGGGTCGCTTTCGATTCACTTAAACGGGAGTGTCTCTCGGCGATAATGGAATCCGACGGGGTGCTCGATAAACCCGCAAGACTTCTAAGAAGATACTACTCATTCACTGGGGCACGAATCAGTATATATGATGAGGAGTCATCCGAGTTCACATTTACTACTGGCGTCCGACAGGACTGCCCTCTTTTATCGGTGCTGTTCAACTACACGACCGACTGCACAATGAGATAGACAATGACTGACTGCCCTGGTACCCAACTGAGTCAGGAGATGTACATCTCGGAACTAGAATTAGCGGATGACATTGTTGTACTAGCGGACTCTCCCGTCACCCTTTAACCAATCCTTAACGAATCGAAGTCCATCGGGATAGAAGTAAACACCACATAAACTAAAGTTATGGCAAATTGCACAGGACCACCAGCTCTTCAGTTGTCCATCAACGACCAACTGATCGAGTACGTTCCATCGTTCAAGCATCCAGACTCCACACTGCTTCCGAACGGTCAGGCGAAGGATGAAGTAATACTCTGAATAGACAACTCCAGGAAAGCATTTCTCCAACTACGACGGGCGTTGTGGACCCGCAGTGAAATCAACCTTCTTTTTTCATTACCCATAAAGTGAATTACAGTATAAGGGGTAAACCCCAAGGTGCCTAACTGCCGTGCCGCTATACGCCCTGTACTCAGCTATGGCTGCGAAACCTGGCCACTGAGAGCCCAGGATACTAGAAAGTTGGAGGTGTTTGATCACTGGCGCCTGTTGCGTATTTCGAAAACAAACTGGCGCGACGGAGTATCCAACGAAGTTAGGAAACGGTGCTGCGAAATTGACGAACTCTTAGACTTCCTTCAACGTCGTCGACTGCAGTGGCTGGGTCACATCCTACGGCGACCCTAGAGGGAACTAAACAAACAAACCCTCCGTCCAGAACCCTGTCCTGGATGGCGCTGTCGCCTTGGTGGCCAGCTCAAAATTTGGATCAATACTGTCGAGAAAGATGTAGAGCACCTAGGCTTACGGTTGGTCTATGATGCCCGCCAATGGAAGAAAAACTGGATCGCGATTTGCACGAAACTCGCTTCTAACCGCTGCATATGGTACGCAGTGATACGAGATATTCACGGAGCCGACTCATTCTCTAAGCGGAGATAGTCGTGTAAAAGTGAAATAAAGTAAAGTAGTCTTCCAGTACACAGACTGAAGTTCCTAGTTGTGAGCGCGTGCAACTGTAGGGGAAATGTAGGTTCCAGAACTATCAGTATGAATCAGTGCTTGGAGAGGTGTCCCATTAAAAGAATACTGGTGACTGTGCATGATAAACAGTTTGAGGCTTCGGCAACAAACACACTATATAAAAGGAAGTCGACGGTAGAAGTCACATGGTGTTTTGTGGGCTTGGATTTACAAGCACGTCAGAAATGGCCCAGTTTGTCACACGTTTTACATGTTGCTCCTCAGGCTGGACATTTAGAATAGGGGTGTCTGTTGTACCCATAAAAGTAGTGTTCGGCCAGTGGCTGTCAGAACGGATGTGTTGGAAGTGGTAGGGGATGCGTAAACTGGTGGGAGTCGAACAGCGAGATACCAATTAATTGTCGGAAAATTCCCAATGAACACATTTGGAGAACACAGTTTGGATAACAAGCTCGTTTTCAGTGATTCATAATCCTGCTATTACATCACAATATATTACGACAAGTCAAAGGGTTGAACCAATTAGATAAGTGGGAAGTGATAGAAATAATGATGAGAAAACGGGGGAGAAAAAAATTGTAATCCGGGCGTAAATAAAAACCATAAGCTCCCCTGGCCCTCCCTCCACCGTACAACAGGCCATAGACCAGATGAAAACTGAAAAAACACGAGAAAAACAATATTCATCCGGTTTTGATTTAAACCCGGATTACAATTGTTTTCTCTCCCCCTCCTCCTTTCTCATCATTAATTTCTATCACTTCCCACTTATCGAATTGGTTCAACCCTTTGACTTGTCGTAATATATTGTGATGTATTAGCATGATTATGAATCATTGAAAACGAGCTTGTTCGCCAAACTGTGTTCTCCAATATTAATTAATTATCTGTGTGTGACTGTGACCGTTTGTGAGTCAATTCGAGAGATCATTAAACGTCGTGTGCCTCGTCAAGGTTTAGTTCATGTTGTGCAAGAATCTTTTCTCGGGCTGTCGAGAGCTGCAGATCTGAGATTAGGTCATCCCGTTTAGATTGATTTGTATGTTGCAATGCTGTAGCTTCTTTGAAGTCACAATTTTTCTCTAAGGGTTTACGTTCCTGTAAGAACTGATTAAAATCCTTCCCGTTTTCTTGATTGCAGGCTGCCAGAAGATATCGAGCGTATTTCACGTTTTTGGGTCGAAGGTATGTTTTCTTGAGTAGCTTGATGGCGAACCCGTACTGAGTAGATTTAGGGATTTAATCGTAAACAGATGAATTCACAAAGTGAATAAGAATGTTCAGTTTACCAGAATTGGCGGCTTCTGTGTCTTTGAGATAGATGTTTAGAGTACGGAACCAGTGATCCCATGGACCGGATCGTTTCGACGCAGATCCAAACTCCCCGAGTGGTGCTGGTTCCTGGGAACATTGGCATTATACATTTACAAACTTTTTTGGATTAGTCAGCGAACACCAATCAAACAAACTCAAAACTGTCATGCATTTTTTCATCGCTAACTGTTCATAAATTCGTTTCTCGATGCACCGATTGACTGCCATCAGCATCTTTCAATGCCTATACATGCGAACCAAGAACGAAATTTTCGTACGTTATCTTCTGGCAACTTCAAAGCAGAATACTCTTGAAACCGTCAATTAGTTCATGCAGAAGCTTGGAAATCTTGCCCGAGACTGTAATTTCCAGGATGTCAATACAAAGCAAAACGAAGAGGACGCCATCTGTGATGCGTTCATCATCGGACTCCTGTCAAACCCTAATTGTCAGGGACTTCTCGAGAACAAAACACTCGACATATAAACTGCACATGACCAAGGTAAAGCTCTATATCTAGCTCATCAGCAGTCACAGACGTTCGCTCAATCCAAACCTTCAGTATACACTACCGCTATGATAGACAGTTTTAGCATCCCCAGTCAGGTATCTGATAACGAGGCTGAAGCGGCATTGGCTGCATCCGGAACTAGCTGCTTATTTTGTGATTATGATCGCCATCCTCGCCACAAATGTCCTGCGAAAGATGCAATTTGCAAGTCCTGTGGTAAACGGGGACACTTTCAGAAGGTCTGTCGAGCTTCAACGAACGCAAAACACACCGCAACTTCCTCACTATTCCTTGTTTCCTCCATCATCACAGCTGCAACTACAACGAGCCTCAATAAGGCTGTTACTGAAGTAACAGTCAATAGAGCAGTGCTACAAGCTCCAGTAGACAGGAAGCTCAGAGAGTTACGTCTCCGAGGCGACTCTGCTCCGAAACAAATGGTTAACAATGGCATTCAAAAGTAAGATCATTTTTGCTACTACCTGCATGGTCAGCAGTACCAAAGGTCGTTGTTCTGTCTCTTTGCTGACGCACTGCTACGGCATGACTTTTACGACAACACTTCGGTGGAAATACCTCCCCAGGGAACTCAGCAACCCTTCACGCTTTGCGGTCTCTCGGCTGCCAGCCATCCATACCATCTCTTTTTGCACATCTGGATCTCTCTTGTCGTCCTTTTTGCACAAAACCGAGGATATAAAGCTACAACGATGAAGCCTTTATTTGACCAGGGGTTGGCCGGCTATTGGGCGATGGAATATTCGAACCTCGATCAACATGGCGGGCCCAAGTCCTGGTTACTATCAACAAGCGCCAGAAACGACGGATGGTTGTCGTCTATAGTCAAACAATCAATAGATTCACCCTCCTAAATGCATACCCACTGCCCCCCATTGACGATTCAGTGAGAAAAAAATTTACATTTCAGCATTTACAGCGCTTTAGACCTACAGAGCGCGTACCTTCAGATCCCCATAAAGGAAAATGAACGGCAGTACACCGCTTTCAAAGCGTGCAACGGCCTCTTACAGTTTCGCCGAATACCGTTTGAAGTAACCGACAGTATTCCTTGTTTCCAGCGCGTAATGGACAAGCTTGTTCAACGAGAAGGGCATTATCATCATCATCATCGTACAGCGTTAAACAGTAGGGCAAGCCCCACTGACCACTACCTTTCTCACCATGTTGCTCGCTGAATTAGAAAGTATGAATATACAAGATGGACAGGGAATGGACCTACATGGGTGGGAAAAGGAAAGAATACCCTAGTAGCCAACACATGGAACACAGTCTAACTGTACAAACACAAATCGATCAGTCATTCTGATTCGATAGAAAGTGACAACACGATCGCCACTGTTCGCGGTTCGCAGCCATATCCTTCAGTGTCTCCAGCCAACTGGTAGACGGATCATTTGGACCCCAACCACGAAGACATGAAGCACCTACTTCTCCTAAGTCTGCTGTACATTTTCTCATTGCTCGCTGCCACGTCGTCTGTTGACTTCCACGTGGTCTCTTCCACTCCCTAGGAGGAACGGAGAATAGGACACGGTAGGGTAGACGTGTGTTTGACATACGTAACACATGTCCCAACCAACGAAGTCTACTGAGTGGGATACGCTAAGACAAAACGTTCTCCGAATTAGTACCCAATACTTAATTTCTGACCTCAGCATCGCTCACTCGGCTATTCCACCCGATCTTAGCGATACTACGTAAACGTCTATGGT
Source organism: Fasciola hepatica (assembly GCA_948099385.1). Taxonomy (NCBI): domain Eukaryota; kingdom Metazoa; phylum Platyhelminthes; class Trematoda; order Plagiorchiida; family Fasciolidae; genus Fasciola; species Fasciola hepatica. Next base: position 4,028,697 of record CANUEZ040000076.1, read on the forward strand.
CGAAAACCCCAAGAGAACGAATATCTTCAGCACGCAGACTCCAAAATTCGCAACCATACAACAAAACTGAACGCACTGCGGCACACTATACACAACCTTTCAACTTCAGTGAAATATCAGGTCGGCACCACAAGTGCTTCAGTCCAGCGTACGCCGCTCGATTCTTGGATATGCGCATGCTCATCTCTACTACTGTGCTCTCATCTGTCGTCACGCTGCTACCGAGGTTACTGAAGCAGTCGACAGTTGCCAGCGCCTCCCCGTCGAGAATCAAGCTCGGAGTCACTGTCGTCCAATCTTGTCACCACCTCTCACTTTGAAGGTAAAAAGCATATACCGAATGGAGCTACAGATCTTGCGAGTCTCTTTGGTGCACGTTGAGCATGTTCCATGCATCCGAACAAGCAGACAGGGTCGTCTGCGTAATCTAGGTTACATAGCTTTTCACTATTTCCTAGTTCGACGCCCACATCCTGAGGATTTTGCAGCGCACTCTCCATTATTTCGTCCATGACGAAGTTGAACAGTAATGGAGATATAGGACATCCCTGTCGAACACCGCTGGTCGTTTCGAACCCACCGGATAGTTCACCGTAAACTCTAAAGCGGCCAGAAGTATGAGAATGCAATGATCTCATTAGGTTCAAAAACTTCTGGGGCATACCTTTTCGATGAAGAGCACTGAAAAGCGCTGCTCGATCAACTGAATCGAAGACGCCTTTCAGGTCTAAGAAAACCATTATTGTCGGTCGGCGGTGCGTGTGACGCATTTCAAGTAGTCGGTGAAGAGCAAAAATCTGGTCGATGCATCCTCGACCTGGGCAGAATCCAACCTGCTGTTCGCGGGCATTCCTCTCGCGAGTGGGCGTAAGACGGTGCAGTAGAATCGAGGCTAACACTTTGGTAACTATATGAATTAAACTAATCCCAAGATGATAACTACATTTACTGCGTATTCTTTTCTTGAAGATGGGAACAATCAACGACTCACTCCATATTAACGGAATACGCTTCTCTTTCCAAATGTCACGAAGCAAGACGGTAAGTGATTTTATCAACGCCCCACCACCCAGTTTGAAAAGAACTGGGGGAAGTTCGTCGGGATCTGCCGCTTTCCCACGTGTGGGTAATTGAATCCTCGACTCCACTTCCACTTCCGATGGGGGCTCAAGTGATACCACCCAAGGAGTCGCAGTTGTTGATGCAGGAGTAACTACACCAGCGTGCGGCCAGCTAAACTGTTCCTTGAAGTATTCGGCCCAACGGTCAAGCCTTTGCTGTTTGCTATGGATCGGTTCTCCACTCCTATAGCAAATCGTTTCACTGACCTGGATGCGCCGTCCACCCGTGTCAAGAATAAGTTTGAAAAGTCTTTGACTGTTACCTGAAGCAGCTGCCATCTCCATTTCTTCGGCCATCTTCACCCACCAATTATCGCGATCACTCTTAAGGCTTTGCGTAACTTGCCTTTGTAGCTTTCTCCGCATCTTATTCGCCTCCTTAGTGTTCGAGAGCTGACGTTTTTGCTCCATTATATTCAGCGACTCTTGCGAAATCCAGTGTCTTTGATGGACAACAGATCTAGGACCACAGGCAAAACCTGCTGCCACATGCATCGCCTGTTTGATAATGACCCAATCCTCTTCTACATTACTGTTCATCGTAGATCCTAGCTCATGTGCTAATTTCTGTTGATAACTGGTGTGAACTTCTGGATCACACAAATGTTGCATGGCTAACCGGGTTTGTGGTTTGTGCCGATGACCATGGAGCTGGAGAGATAATCGCATTAAAACTAATGCATGATCAGACTCTACGTACATGGACCAGTAAGATCTGCAGTTCTGAACAAGACTGCGCCACCGGTAGCTTACGGCGATATGATCAATCTGACTCAAGGTACCTGTAGAGTTAGAGCGCCATGTCGCTGTGCGACGCGAGTTGTGTCGGAAATTGGTGCTAGACAAGAACAATCGATTGTCTGCACAAAACTGGAGAAGCCTATCCCCGTTATCTGTACGCTCAGCGGGTAAAGCATAACGCCCACCTAAACAAGCTTCTGACACACTGAGTTTGCCAACTTGTGCATTGAATTCACCAGCTAGCACTACAATGTCAGAACCCTTACTGCTGCAAACGAGGGTGGCGAGTTCAGCATAGAACTGATCTTTCTGCGCGTCTGACCTGCAGTCCGTTTGGGCGTATGCCGAGATCACAAACAAATTGCGCTTAACACAACTATCCTTTTGAATGGCAACTGACCCTTGGAGTATCACAGCACATAAACGACTGTTAACCGGGATCCAATCCAAAAGGGCAGCCTCAGTCTTGTCAGTCAAGACTATTCCTACACCACGTTGACCCGTGGCTCTAGCTGCTTCGTGTCCTGAGGTGCGCAGAATATACCTCGATGAGATACCAGGAGCAGTTAGTTGAATTACACTGCTCGAATCCTGGATACACGTTTCACTTATGCAGCAAACATCAATCTTCAGAGAATCTAATGTGAGGGCTAGGCACGCCTGCTGACCAGCCTGCATGAGTGTACGCACGTTGAAGGAGCCCAGATTCAGAGGCTGATGAGGCTTGAGAAAATGTGAGTTACAAGACAGAAGATTATTCACACTATTTGACCGTGAATTGTTGCGAGTATCGACCGTGTTATCAGTGGGAGCATTATGGGTGGATAGATGGGGCAAAGAGGGGTGGTGAGGGACAGAAAACAAAGGTTGAATAAAAGAGAGGGAACTCTGAGCAGTAGCCCACTTATCACTACCCACTCCGCTCGATGCAATGGGCAACGCGGTCCTGATTATCCTGCGCGACGACCGATGCAGTATGGAATTCTTTGTGTTCATGGTAGACGTTGGACGGATACTGCTAGGGTGTCCAGCCACAAAGCAGGAGAACGATTAGGGTTCTCATCCAAAGCCTTCCGTTCTAACAAGAACCTATCTGCAAGGCAGCGGGATGGCTTAGTGGAAGCCCATTTGCTTGGACCAATTATTCTTCCACTGATTTTGCCGACTGAGTTGCCAGATCAGATCGACCCCCAATCTGGAGGACCAGGAGACTAAACTTTGCCTGACCTCTACTCATTGACCTGTCAGGTAAGATTGCATCTCAGGCTTAAAAAAACCATCCTGTATAGCTCTTTGGGTCATAGAGGCGCGTAAGCCATCACACCATGTCAAGGTGCAGTCTCATCCAAACCCAATTTATTGGAAACGAGGAGGGCTCGAAGGAACGTTTGTGTACGTGGACAATATTACTATTTGTGGGAAAGATGTCACCGACTAACGGCACCTGCAAACGCCTGAGAAGTATGGCTTGACTCTAAATCACAACAAGTGTGTCTTCGCCGCAACCGTAGTTCGACTGCTGAGCTACGAAATATCTAAAGGGACGGTTAAGCCTGGCCCAGAACGCTTTGACGCTCTTCTCAAACTTCGTGCTCCCATGGATTTGAAGGCCCAGCAAAAAGTCGTTGGATTGTTTTCATATTACTCCCAATCGTTTCCCCGTTTTGCGGATAAAATTCATCCACTTATCGTCAATAGGACATTCTCTCCCCAAAGAAGTACTTTCGTCTTACGAATCACTGAAATCTGAATTAATCTAATCATGACTATTCGCAATCGACAAAGACATACCACTCGTGGTCAAAACAGACGCCTTCGGCATAGCAATCTCTGCTACTCTCAATCAAAAGCGGTCGTCCCGTGGCCTTTTTTCGCGTATTCTTTTAGTCACGGAGGGAAATCGCCCGGCGGTAGAGAAAAAAGCTTACGCGATTGTTGAGGCTGTTTGAAAGCGGCGATATTATCTTTCGGGTGCAAACTCGAAGCTTATCACAGACCAGCGTTTTGTCGCTCTTATGTAGGATATGAGAATCAGCAGCAAGATAAAGAATGACAAAACCTAACATTGGCGCATCGAGCTTCCCCGATTCTCCTATGATGTGATATATCGCCCAGGTTCAGAGAATGCCGCAGCCGATACTTCATCACGAGCATTCTTCGCAAGCACATATCCTATCAGTGAACTGGGGCGACTTCATGAAAGTCTTCGTCACTCCGGTATTACTCATTTGTATTATTTCATCCGGACAAAAACTTAACTTTCTCTCTCGATAACGTCAAGGCGATAAATCTGCTATGTTGTTTTTTCACATCTGAAACCCAAGTTTTACAAACCCTGTAACACCCCACTTGTTAAAGCTACACCACCATTTGAACGTCCCAGTGTTGACTTCAAAGCACCCATCCCCTCTTCTGCTCGTAATCGCTTCATTTTGACAATCGTAGATGGGTATTCCCGTTTCCCATTCGCTTTTCCTTGTCCTGATAGGACTTCTTTCACCGTAATTTTTCGCTTATTGGAATTGATTGCCGTGTTTGGCATGCCGCGCTATAAACATTGTGACCAAGGAACCTTTTTTGTGCCCCAAGAATTGAAGATATTTCTTCACGAACGTGTATAGCCGCTAGCAGAACGACCAGCTACAACCCTCAAGGCAATGGTCAAGTCGAACGACTGAACGGGACAATACAGAAAACAGTATCTCTGTGCCTCCGTTCGAGAGAACTAGTCATTGATCAGTGGAAGTTGACACTGCCTGAGGCACTGCGTGCCGTCAGGCCACTGCTGTGTACTGCTATCAGTGCGACTCCCCACGAACGAATGTTCATCCATCATCGAAAATCTGTTGTTGGCACCAGTTTATCTCAATGGTTACTAATGCCTGGGCCAATGCTGTATCGAGAAAACATCTGTTCGTTCAAGTATGATCCGATCGTGGAGGAAGTCGAATTGCTGGAAAGCAACTCCGAGTACGCTCACATACGCCTCCCTGATGGAGAAGGAACCACAAAGGAGGTACGTAAATCGCATGATGCTGTCAACGATGAATCTGTGGTGGCTGTTGTTGATCCGTTCCTCGAGGAAGGAATAGCTTTTGTAAAATGGTTTGCACCAAAAACTGAAGGTAATAAAAAATTCATATTATGCACATTTATTTTTAGCACACGAAGAAACATTTACGGAAGGAATTGAATCCGTTAATACACCGTTTTTTTAGTTTTAGGTGCATCGCCTGGAAAATACCCGTGCAAGGAAATTTGACCATGAAAGGAGTTTCAGCTCTTCTGCGCGGTGTGTGGCAGCTTAAATTAGGTGTGCCTAAAGATCCCAGAACACTGCTTGGTACCCCTCGTAAAACAACAACAAGGAACCCAATTGGTGGGAAGCATTTCGGATAGGAGTAGGGTCTACAAAGAGTTTTTGATGACATTCCAATGGCGGAATGGACTTTTTTGAAATTGCAACTGCATGTGGATGGTTTATCGCCATTGAGAGGATCTTCTTAACAGTTGTGGCTCATCTTGGGACGTACATTCTTGTCGAGGTCCCCCGTTTTCATCATTCGATAGTACTGTAATAAAATAAAACCGATGAACGTGCACTCGTATTTGGAGTGCACAATTTTGGAGTTCAAAACTGCTCTTAAAAATGGAATTCGTTTGAAGTCTACCGGTCAGTTCGTGGATGTTGCTTTGCATTCCGTTGTATCAGATGCTCCCGTAAAAGGTTTCTTAAAACAGACGAAGAAACACAACGGATTTTATAGTTGCTTCCGATGTACCCAACGTGGAGTTAGCTCCAACCGACGCTTGGTGTATCCATCAAATCATGGGAAACCCAGGACTGACAGTGATTTCCGTTCACGCAAACAAGAAGAACATCATAATAGATTATCATCTTTAGAATCATTGAACATCGACATGATTAACACATTCCAGTGGACTATATGCACGCAATTTGTTTTGGACTTATGAAACGGCTAATGAGCCTCTGGCGAAGAGATGGTTTGACAAAGAAGGTACGCATCGGCTGTAATCGTCTGCGAATCACTGACGACCGTTTGGCAACCATGCGCACGAGCAAAACGTGTGATTTTCCTCGTCGATGTAGGCCTCTTTCAGCGGCGGATTTAAAGGAAGCCATGGAATATCGCCATTTCCTACTATATCTGGGTTCTGTGACTTTAAAAGATGTTCTTCCTGAGGACATGTACAATAATTTCATGGCGTTTTCAGTGTTCACATATGTAATGTGTTCTTCCAAATGGTATATTCACTACCTACCTTTGATACAACGTAATGCATGGACGGTTGCTCGACGGTTCATCGCATAGCATGGTGAGGATGAAGCTGTGTTTAATGTGCATATCTGGTTGCATGTTCCAGAGGATGTGGACATATTCGATCCGTTGGACAACTTTTCTGCATTCTCCTCTGAGTCCTTCATGCAAGTAATTCGAAGGACCATTACCTCGAAAAATATGCCGGATAAGCATGTCCTTCCCGAGGACGAGAGAAAGGGCGACTGACGCCAGCCCATACTGTCAACATGCTTTGGTGGACGATACAGCATCACGGACAATCCAATGTATATCGTACAGTATTCCGAAAAAGTCCTCCATGACACGATTCTCATCTTCAAACCTCCCGATAATTTCGTGTTGGTGAACAACACGCCTTCTGTAATCGAGTGCATATCAGACAAAAAACTGATTGTCAAATGTTTTATCAAAGTTATTAATTACTTCGAAAAACCGTTACCCTCGTCGGACACTAAAATCCTTATCTGTAGTAAACTGAACATTTCGCCTCATACGGTACCACTGGGCAATGTGCAGTGCAAGGGAATACTTTTTCAGTATGGTGACTGTAACGTGTTGTATCCCATAATACACAATTTTTCTCCATGTATCAGCGTTTCTTTTTGACATCAAAATCTCCTGTTGAGACGAGATTTTCATAAATCACAATTTCACAGATGTTTGTTGTCATTGAGTACCTCCTGGATAACACAGTCGCCGTAGCAGATCATTCATGGGTTGAAGGAGGAAACAAAACGAAGTGGGTTCGCATGTCGTCAGCTAAAATGCACAAACTGATGAAGAAGGGCACTCCACCGCCTCTTAACTGACATTAGAATTCACAAATTTGTCGGTTTGTCATTGTTTATTCTTGTTCACTTCGTAGATGATTACGACGAAGCTTGTAAATACCAGATGCTCGAAAGAATATCCAAATGATTATCGACAGACACCACCATTCGTATGGATAACTTTGGGAAACGGAAGCGGTATATAGTGATTCTTTATGCAATCATTTTTCTTAAAAGGATACGGTTAGGATGTCCAAACGAAGAAAAGAAATTAGACAAGCTATTAATTAATCAGAGCGTATCAGGCAGAATTGAACAATCAATAGCCAATTAGTTAACGCACGACTCATGACGTAACCCTTTTTGCTGATCGAGCATTCATCTACAGTCCGACGCAAACTGGGTCAACGGATCAATAGTCAACCCGGCAAAATATTTTTATCAACCTAATCGGTCCCATAGGGCTTGAATCTAACTGGACGCCCGAGTTCGGGAATATCCGATTTTCGCTTTATATACAGCATAGTAATTTCTGTTAAGGACACATTTTTGGCGAGTCGGGTTTTGCCTTCTGACTTTCCGTAGCGGGCTGGAGCGATCGGAATCCCAAGTTGAGATTGAGTGCGCGGGTTTCACGACAGTCATAACGTATTAGATACCCGTACGATTCAGCGATCCCAGTGACGAAGAACAATCTCCGCGAAAACTGAATAGTCGCGATACCAATTTGAATACAACTTTACCGCCGCCATCTTAAGACGATATGTCCACTTTTTCCGCTGAGGATAGTCACAGCCAGTCACTGTCCAATTCTGAAACTATACTCAGTCCAACATATAACAAGTGTTTACTTTTGAAGTTTCTCAATCATTTAAGTGAAGAAGCGCTAATTAGGCCAGAAAATGTTTCAACACCCGTGCGCAAGTGAGTTCAACGAGGCTTCAAAGTTTGCACTACGCATAGTGTAGTACACCTTCAACCAGCTACCAACATCAGCCTATTGTATCCCTCCTACTATCAGCTACGCAGTCTGAAAATAAATCAATGGCGCTAAAAGGTGGACGGCGTACTTGGTAACTTTGAGCAAGACATTACCATTACTTTAATTAAGCTGCAATTGAAGATCTCACCGCGGAAATCGGGAAACTGCGGGCCGACTATGCTTCTACCACAGAAATGTTACGGCGACAGCTGACTTTCGCGGGGACAACACATATTACTCATCAACATTCTCGTGAAAACACTTCAGGAGCACGAAAATTTGTTGCGCAAACTGGACGAAAAAACCCCGCATGAAAACATGGTACGCTATTTGACAAAATCTTTCCATTAGCGTCTAGTTGCAGTGCACGTTTAACATCGATGGCAACTCCACGAAAACATGCACTAGGTCTATCCTGAAAACATTTCTGTCGGGATATCCTGCGCCACATAAACTGGCGGGGTGTAAATGGCAAACACTCTGTGCAACAAGAAACTGTGTCAAATGATAATTAGTAAGCCTTGCTTTACAAGCATTAATCGCCAGATGCTATTTAAAAACACAATTTTCCAGATGCAACGGTTCATGCGATTTCCGGCAAAATACAACGATGGGTACAGCCATCCCGACCAAAATCGGCCACCGTTAATTGCACCAGCCGCCGGTATCTACTAGATAATCCCAGTAAGATTACAGTTATCGAAGATATAAAAACTTAAGAGTGTGCATTTCACATCAATGGATTGCATTTCCTTTGCCTATTGTTGTCATACAACCATGATGAGCCACGTCATTCAGGATACACCTCAGAAACATTATTATTATTAGCATCAATGTTAGTGTTTTATCATCGTGGTTCTCGATAGTATAACTCCCGTTAATACCACGGGTAAAAATAATTCCATTTCTTTAATTCAGATGAAAGTGATGAAAACCAGCCCGACAATCTTTGCAATGAAGATATGTAAATATATATCGTCAAAAAATTGTTTCATGTGTACATATATTCAACATTCTTCAATTATTCTGATTACGCGGTTATGTCCGGGAAAATGTAACCAAGCGCGATAGTGCTTTGCTAGTAAGAATTCACCGGAAGTCACTGGAATAGGGCCTATACTTAAGTCTTGGCGTCACAACATTAATGGGCATACTTGTATTGAAATAGCAATGGCAGGTCAGTGAACAGCAATATTATTATTATTTGGTAACCGATAATGTAACAAGAATGTGGTCTACGGGCGTTTTCTGGGTTCCTTGCTGACCGTCCCCTGAATGTCTCTTTCTTTGTTTCATTGGGGGTCACTCAGTGATACGGTCAAAGGGACAATCAGGGGACACTCATGTGACGGTCAAAGAGACACTCATGCTGCATGGGTGTCCGCGAGAACCAAGAACAACCTTCAGAGGTCGAGGATCCCGTTTCGCATATCTTGCCTAAACGAAAAGCAGTCTTCACCTGTAAAGATCAGCTGATGTCCCTTCGACCTCAGAGGACAGCTTCTTAAATATACGTCATAACTGCAGATCGTGACCCTGCTGAGGGACCAACACCGATGCTTTCGGAACTCCGGCTACCAGCAAGCACTGACCCCGTGGAGGTGCTTTTCTTCTGACCCATACGCACCTGTATCCAAGAATCTATGACCACGAAGTGTCGTTAAATCAGAGACTGATAGAGGAACGACCGCCGGTGGGACAGCAGTGAACGTCGCTGCTTCTTCGTGTTGCGGTAAGTTCCTCTTCTTGTTGTTGACTCCCCTTTGGTTGACATTTCCGCTTCCGAAACCAGATTTGATGGAAACAGAAGAACGGACTTGTGGACTGGCAACTACCACGCTATTGGAAGCCACAATCTACGAGACTGTTGTCCCCTCTAACGGCGACGGTGGTGACAATGATGACGTTCGTGAAGATGATGACGACAACGATGCTGCTTCCGCTACTACTTTTATTGGTGGTGGTCACCAAGTGGAGGGGTCAACGGTGATGATGATAATGATGACTATTATAAAAGGCGCCGCATTCGCCGACTTCTTTACCAGCCACACAGGTGTTGATAGCTCAATGCATTTATTGCACATCACTCTCACCGACTTTACACGGCATTCTTCGATGGCTTCATAAAAGTCACTGTTCACTTCGACGCATTCAAGGTGGATCCAACCGTCACACCTATTACACTGAATCGGTTTCAAATCAAAACAAATTTGTCGCAGATGTGAACAACTTTGAACGAACTAGGCATATAGACGCAACTTTGTTGACTTTTCTGGGCGGCATAATGGATTAATTATGTTCCACAGATTGGCAAGATCACAAAAAGTATGATTCCAAGCATCACGCCGAAAGACTCACCGGCGTAGCGCAGGTAAAAACAGTTCCGTTCAGTTGTCTTTCAGTTCAGTTCAGTTCAGTTCAGTTTGCACAGGACTTGGTGTGGCTAGAGCCAATCGTGTGTCCAGATAGTTGTGTTGTCGGCGCGTTTCCGTAGCTCCCAACACTGCGTGATTTTCTTTTTCTGAAAGGCAGAAATTTTGTGCAGTATCAGCCCTGGCAGAGTAAGGTGGAAACAATAAGTAAATTGCATCTGACCCTAAAAGCTGCTTAGCATAACTCGGGGTATACCGCCACCCAACATAGGTCTAGTGCTTTCTTAAAGGCCTTCACTGTTGTGGTATTTATGACCTCTTCCGGGAGCTTATTCCAATAGGGTACCACTCTATTTGAGAAGTACTTCGCCCTAATTTGGAGCCTCGAATGTTTCCTTTGTAATCTAAGGCTATGCCCCCTTGTGCCTCTCTCGGGGATCAGCGAAAAAAGGTCTTCTCGACTTACTCCTGACAGTCCTTTCATTACCTTGAAGGTTTCTATCAAATCCCCTCGAATGCGCCGTCTTTCCATCGAGAATAGGTCTAGGGCACGGAGACGCTCTGTGTAGTTAAACCCCCTTTGCCCAGCCACCATTCTAGTGGCTAGCCCTTGCACTTTCTCCAGACAGTCGATATCTTTCTGGTAGTACGGTGCCCAGGCCTGCACGCAGTACTCCATATGCGGCCTAACTATGGCCTGATATATCGGCACGAATATCTCCGGATCTCTACACGACATAATGGATCTAACTCGAAAGAGTTCCCTCCTGGCCGTATTGGCTGCTGAGGTGCACTGCTTTGACGGCTTAAAGCTGTTGTCCATTATAACGCCCAAGTCTTTGACCTGCGAGACCACTTGCAATGAACCCACACTATTCTCACTAGCCCCTGTATTTGTGGTCAAGCATTGACACTTGGTGAGGTTTAGTGGAAGGTCCCATTTGCGTGCCCAGTTTTGTACTGCTAACACGTCAAGTTCTATATCTACTCCAGCTATCTTGACGTCATCGGCAAACATAAAGGTGGGGTTTGTAAGCCCACGTGCTAGGTCGTTGATGAAGATGAGGAAGAGCAGAGGGCCGAGCACCGAGCCCTGTGGCACCCCACTCGTTACACCTTCCGGTTTTGAAACATGGTTCCCCACCTTAACACTAAAGGTTCGCCCTGCTAAGAAACTACTTATCCATTGTCTGGCCTTTCCAACAATTCCCATGGACTGCAGTTTGACGTCCAGAAATCGGTGGTTCACGGAATCAAATGCCTTGCTGAAGTCTAAGTAACAGACCGTAATCGATTGCCCTTCGTCCAGACGCTTGGTTACCTCATCGAGGAACAGCAGGAGATTCGTCAGACAGGATCGCCCTGCCACAAACCCATGCTGAGCATTTGATATGAGGTTGTGTTGAACCAAATGCCTAGAGATCTGCTTCCTGACTATTCGCTCCAGGCACTTACACAGTACCGAAGTCAAGCTAACCGGCCGGTAATTTTCCGCCTTTTGCCGGGGCCCACTCTTGTAAATGCCTACCACTGTTGCTCTCCTCCAGTCTCCCGGCACAGTTCCCTCTCTAAGTGACGTTTCATACAGCTTCGTCACCGGAGCCTTCAGGACCTCGGCCAGAGGCTGAACGATTGCTGGATGAATCCCGTCTGGACCTGCTGCTTTGTTCCTGTTCAAAGTTTGCAACTCCGCGTACACTTCTTCTTCTCCTACAGTAAGTTCGGGTATTGGAGGCGCCTGTGGGCCCTCCATTCTTTCCTCCAAACTATTTTCTGGTCGATATATGCTCTTGAAGAATTCCAAGAGCGTGTCAGCCTTGTCTTCGTCGTTTAGAGCTAGTCGTCCCTGTGCTCCTTCCAAAGTTGCTACGCTCTCTCTCATACGTTTGTGAGATTGCACGTAGGCGTAGAATCGCTTTGGGTTTGTGCGGACCGACGCCGCTAACCGACGCTCGAAAGCATATTTCTCCACTCTTTGGATCTCTTGAGCCCTGTTCCTAGCCATCTTATAGCTATTCCATGCCCCCTGAGTTCTGTACAGCTTGTACGCCGCCCATCGTTGCCTACGAATAACTATGGCCTTGCGGACCTTCGACTTCCACCATGGGGGTAGACTTCTACTGCTTGCCACCATCAGGGGTGCGAACTCATCTGTAAGTTCGAGTAGCCCTATCTTGATGGTCTCCCAACGTTCCTCTACGGAGGCATTTGTGTGTCTCGGTGTCCACTGAATTTCCTCCGCCGCCTTCTTCAGTTCACCTATGTTGATTCTCCCATAGCGCCGACGTAACACGATTTCCTTCGGCGCCTTGCTTAGTCTTAGTGTGACCCTTAGGACTACATGATCACTTTTTCCAAGTGGCTCTTCCCACTTAATTTCCTTAACGTCCTGATGGTGCCGCGTTATGATTAAGTCAAGGAGAGACGGGTGCTGTCCACCTCTGTGTCTAGTGGCCTGTGTCACATGCTGCGTAAGTGCATGTAACTGGACCCACTGCAGAAATTTGTCGCCCGTTGATCCCCTTGGTGCGATTCCGTTTTCCCAGTTAATTTCGGGTAGATTGAGATCCCCTAATAAGATGAACTCCTTTGTCTGTGCCAGCACCGCATCCAGCATTTGGAAAAGCTCAACATCTTCCTCATCTGTGGCTAGCGGTGCCCTGTAGATACAGATAATGCATACTGTACGCTTCATTCATTCTTCATAATAGAGGCAGAGGGTATCTCTCCCGTGTAAGCCTCCTCACCACAGCTCAGTGATGTAGACTCATGTGTGTCTCCCACCACCTCTTAAGAAATACGTCCAGAAGTCGCTTGAACAATGTGTCGTTGGGCTCTTCCACCACTTCGGCTGGCAGCGAGTTCCATAGATTGGTCACCCTCCGAGATAGACGGTACACCAGAGGGAGGCCCACCGAGTGCAGTTTCTTTAGAGTTAGCGGGTGTCCCCTCGTACGGCCATGTCCGCGGAGAGGGAGCTCTGCACGTAGTTCTGGACCGAAGTCGCCTCTGATGACACGCCTGGTGAAGATCAGGTCTCCCCGGACTCTTCGGTAGGCCACTGGAAACAGCCCTGTGATCTTCAGCCGCTCTTCGTAACTGACCCCACGTAGCCCTCCGATATGGCGGGTTGCGCCTCTCTGTACTCTTTCCAACTTTGCCACCTCTGCCAACGTACAAGGGAAAACTGCTGGCCCCCCGTATTCCAACCTGGGACGCACGTGGGTTGCATACAGCACCTTGAAGGCGTTGAGTGAGAGATGGCCGAATGAACGAGTAATCGGCCCCAGGATACTCCACGCTGAAGAACAGACTCTATCAGTATTGTGTTTCGTTTTTAGTGACGAGGCCACCATCACTCCCAGATCTTTTTCGCAGACAGAGCGTCGGAGGGGTGCCCCGTGTATATTGTACATCCCACTGCTGGACGGTGCTCCTACTCGCATATGCGCACACTTGTCCGTGTTGATTGGTGGTGACCACAGATCTGACCATCTCTCAAGGGCTCTGATGTCCTCCTGAAGAACGAGCTCGTCAGCGTATGACGTAATTGTGCGCCAGATCTTTAGGTCGTCTGCGTAAATGAGGCACGGAGATTGAAAAACTGGTGGTAGGTCATTGATATAGGCCAGGAAGAGGAGCGGACCCAGAACCGATCCTTGTGTAACACCACTAGCTGCCACTTGCCAGGTTGACAGTGACTGTGCTACTCGCACTGCAAAGGTTCGGCCTTTTAGAAAGTCCTCTATCCACAGAATCAATGGATCTACTACACCAAGAGCCTTAAGCTTACCTAATAGACGGTCATGCGGAACTTTGTCAAAAGCTTTGCTAAAATCCACGAAGATTACGTCCGTAGGGTGTCCTTCGGCCTTGGCCATCGTCCAGCGTTCTCGTGCGATTACCAAGTTTGTTAGGCACGACCTGTTTTTCCAAAAACCATGTTGTTGTCGGCTAAGTAGGTCGTATACCCCAATATGGTCCCGGATTCGCGTTGCCAGCAGGCGCTCCATAACCTTTCCTATCACCGGTGTTAGACTGACAGGTCGGTAGTTGACAGCCTCAGCTTTTGCCCCACCTTTGTACAATGGCACGACGACCGCTTTCTTCCATTCTTGGGGGAGCTTTCCCGCTGCTAAAGACGCGTTGAACAGTCGTGTGACCGGTTGAGTTAACACATCGGCCAGTTCCTTTACCACCAACGGATGAACACCATCAGGTCCTGGGGATTGGTTGACTCTAATGGTGCGCATGGTTGCCGCCACTTCTTCCTCGGTGAGTTCTTGACAAGACATTTGGGGGGCTCCCCCGGCAATGTGTGAGGGACGATTGTGCCTCTGTTCAGGAGCATAGACTGACAAGTAGTTTCTCGCCAGTATCTCTGCCTTGTGTTCATCTGTCACTCCCAGCGAATGTCCGTCCTGTAGGGCTGGGATTGCAGTCGTGGTTCGCGTCCTCCGTCGCAGATATGCGAACAGTCGTTTGGGTGCTTGTACCGAGTCCATTGCTAACGTCTCCTCAAAGATACGTCGCTTTTCTCGTTTCATTTGGGTACACTGGTTCCGGATGTTGCGGTATCGATCATATCCTTCTCCAGTCGCTTGACATTGTTTCCATGCTCGGTTTCGATGCTTCAGAAGCCGCCTAAGTTGCGAGTCAAACCAAGGTGGGCCTTTCGCATGCGGCCGCTGTCTGGATGGTGGAGCAAAAGTCTGGCATAACTGAAGGATTTCATCTCGGATTACCTCCCAAGCCTGGTCTATGTCATACGGTTCTGGCGGATACCACATCACTGAGGATGCAGCCTCCCTGACTTGTTGGAACGACATTCGCCAGACGTTGAGTCCGCCCTGTGGTCTGGGGACAAACGTCGCTCCTCTCTTCCAGCTGATGGTCAATACTGCATGGTCACTGCACCCTAGTGGCGGTAGGTACTCTATCTGATCAACATCGGACCGCCTTGGAGATATCACCAGATCTAGGGTAGACGTGTGGTGATCCTGGGTTCGGGTCGGCCTTCTGACGTGTTGGTATAAGGGAAGTTCCAGCACCGTTGAAAGAAGCTCGCGGGAAAATGAATCCGCTCCTACAGTGCACTGCAAGTTCTCCCAGTCCACATTCGGCGAGTTGAAGTCACCCAAAATTAGACAGTGACCATCGCCCGCCCAACGTCTTACTCCAGTCAGTGCTTCCCGTGGGTCTGCTTCTGGTGACCGATAAATGACTCCGACAGACTCAAATCCACTGGGTGTCAACTTCACGCGACACCAAAGCGATTCTTCAAAGCCCTCCGGGTCTATCAGGCGATCCAACTGTAGCGAAGGGACGTCAGCTCGAATGTACATCGCCACGCCGCCTCCTCGCCTAGCTTGGCTCCTATCAGCACGGTAAAGTGTGTATCCTGGGATAGCTACTTCCGAGTCCTGCACTCCACTGGTGAGCCACGTCTCCGTCAAGGCGACCAATGTTGGCGAGTGCTGAACCACCCATGCCTCGAGCTCATCTCGCTTGTTCAACAGACTCCTGACATTAGACGACATGATAAGTGCATGCCCTCTTCTGTCTTCCCTCTTCTTACCGACCCTCATTGCACCTCCACCGCAGGGGCCGCCTGGTTGATGATGCCGGTGAGATTGAACGGATCTCATCTCAGTTGAAGACGCCTCCGCTGAACACGAAAATCCCGGATGAAAAGACCTGATTCACCATTGGCCTGGCGTTCGCGGAGCTCTCTCAAGGCTAACCGGTGCCTCTCCCTTTCCTCGGGGTCAAGATCTCGAAGGAGTCATTGTTTTTCTCCTTTTAATCTGTAGGACCGCTGTAGCACCCAGCGGCATTCCTCATCGGAACCCAAGACCACCTTGAGCGGACGGGGGTTACCATTGTCATTTATTTTCCCTAATCGAAAAACGGCTTTGACCTTTACGTTATTTGCCAGGTTTTCCTCATTTGTGGAGAATATTTTGGCAAATATGTCCCGAACTAGAGAAACGTCGTGCTCTAATCTACTTTGAGGCTCCGACTCGGTTGATTCCGAAAGATTCACGACTAGGAAGCATTGGGTCCTCGGTGGCGGCGCCATCCGTTGACGTGGCTTTACTGTTTTCCATTGACTCAAGGTTTCCGTCTGCCCTGGATCGGGGTCTGTGCCTCCGCCGGCTGCATTCGATACTTGCGGAACATAAGTTTTGTCTTCCGAGTGTACAGCTACTTCGGCTTTGTCTGTGACCACGGAGTTTTGAAGTACTACACGGGTTCGAGGCTTTGAGCCCAATTGTTCCGGTTCTTTAGGAAATCTTTGATCTTCTGTCGGATTCACCGAGCTGAAACGAGAGTAAAAAGAAGTGGGGGGGAGCGGGGGTGGCAGCGAAAACAAGATACATATAACCTCATTCAGTGTCACACTG
Source organism: Fasciola hepatica (assembly GCA_948099385.1). NCBI lineage: Eukaryota > Metazoa > Platyhelminthes > Trematoda > Plagiorchiida > Fasciolidae > Fasciola > Fasciola hepatica. Next base: position 4,045,412 of record CANUEZ040000076.1, read on the forward strand.
TGGACAGTGCCTTAAGCTGAGTGGGGGTGCGGCATTCATGAACATATATGCGATAAAAGACAACTATTTTGTTGTTTTTTGACAAAGGGAATTATTGGGAGAGACCCAGGTAGAGGTCTAGCTTTTTCTTGAAGATAGTTTTGTTCTGCGAGAGAACAATATCTTCCGGAAGTGCATTCCACATAGTAATAACCCTATAGCTAAAAAAGTTAATTCTTAGTGAAGTGCGTGGCCTCGGTTTGAAAACTTTTCTGCTGTGACCACGGAGAGTGGAGGCTGGACAGACGGAGAGGAAGCAATCGCTTTGACCTGTTTCAAAAAGGTGGAACATCAAAAACAGATCACCTCTTACGCGTCTTACGTCAAGGGGATAGAGGTTGAGTAGTGAGAGGCGGACGGGATAAGGTAGATGGGATAGACCCCTTACTGCCTTGGTGGAGGCCCGCTGAACTCTTTCTGGGATCTCACGGTCTCGGACAAGACCAGAGTGCACTATCTGACTACCGTACTCCGGCAGAGGTCGGATATAAGTGCCGAAAATTATGGAGAAATCATCCTTAGATATGCGCGGGAAGGACCTTCGAATCATGTTTAGGGCTCGAAAGGCAGACTTGCTCGCAAGTTGGTGATGATGAGAGAAGGATAAGTTACAATCTAACCAGAAACCGAGCACCTTGTGTCGGTCAACCCTTGGCAGTGTGGCTGCTCCATTAATGGAAAACGTGTGACCAGCCTCTCTGTCGAACGACATGCTCACGCATTTGTCATCATTAACTGGGAGGTTCCAATCCTCGGACCAGCGTTTTGTTTCATAAACTGCAATTTTCAGGTCTTCAACGCTTGAACTCCAGAGGGTTACATCATCTGCGTACATGGCAATGTTCGCAGGAAGGGCTGTCGGTAGATCGTTTATATAAATCAGGAAAAGAAGAGGACCTAAGACCGACCCTTGGGGGACCCCAGTTGTTACTGGGGAGGGTTGAGACAAAACATTCCCGACTTTAACCTCAAAGGTGCGGTCGGTAAGGAAGCTACGTAGGATGGCCAACATGGAGCCTGTGATCCCGTACGTCTGCAGCTTATAAAGAAGAGGGGCATGTGGGACCTTATCGAAGGCCTTAGCAAAATCGATGAATACAGCGTGTGAGAGCTGGCCATCATCATAGGCTTTCGTTAGACTATCCATGACAGTAAGCATATTGGTGATGCATGACCTGCCAGGAAGAAACCCATGTTGGGACGGGGAGAGGATCTTATTTCTATGAAGATGGAGAAGAATCACACTCTTTAGAATTCCCTCAAAAATTTTGCTAGGGATGCTAATGAGGCTTATGGGTCTGTAACTAGAAGCAAGGTGTCTACTACCCTTCTTACAGATGGGTGCGATCACTGCTTTTTTCCAGTTACGGGGGAAAACTCCATCATCAACACATTGCTGAAAAAGCGAGGCATAAGGAGCAGCTAATGTATCCGCGGCTTCCTTGAGAATACGGGGGTGGATTAGGTCAGGACCCATAGAGCAATATTGGTTTAGCCGTCGGAAACCTTGAGCGACTACACCAATGGGAATAGTTACGCGGTTAAGGGTAGTGGTCAGAGATAACGGGTGCATATTAGGGTGGGACGATATGGGAATGGAGCTAAAAATTGTACGGAAGTAGGAGCTGAATGCCTCGGCTACTTGGCTAGGGGAAGTGATTGGAGATCCGGCACTATCTTTGAGAGCTAATGGCGTCGGAGCTGTGCCCCTGAGACGGCGCATGTACTGAAAGAAAAATGCCTTATTGGTCCGTGCTCGATCAAGTACAGATCGCTGGACTGCATTCTGATAGGACCTAATCTTGTCTTTGCATATGTTCCTTATGATCCTGAAGTCTTCTGCATCACGGGCAAGGCCTGTGGATTTATATCTAGCAAAGAGGCGTGCGCGTTCGTCTAGAATGCGCCTAATGGGGCGAGGGAGGGGTCGCTTAGCGGTCTGTGGGCGACGAATTCTGGGGACAAAATGCCTATCAGCTAAGGAGATTAACTCTCTGAGATTCTCTGCCATTTCATCCGCAGAGTTACCTGGGTTAGTTAAATCTAGCTGGGAGCGAATAAATGCACAGACTTGGTCAAAGTTGGTCCTTTTGAAGGATCTCAAAATTTTAGTTTCTGACGGAAGAGGAGGCCATTTCACGATTAAATCGAATCCAATGAGAATGTGATCATTTTTGTCGAGGGGCGGCAAGTAATGCACCACATCTATAAGGAACCGATCATTGGTGATGACCAGGTCTAGTAGGGACGGGGCGTGGCCTGTGCGATATCTAGTCGGATCTCTTACGTTCTGCACCCATGAGTTTTTCAGTACGAGATCAAGGAGGGGTTTACCGAAAGTAATATCCGGGGCATCAGCTCTTTGCCAGTTTGTACTGGGAGAGTTGAAGCCACCAGTGACTAACAGATGAGTGAAGTCTGTATAGCTTTTCAGGGAGCCTAATAAGTCTATGAGACCTAGGCTGTCAGTTGAATTGCATGCGGGAGGACGATAGACAACACCAAGCAATAGGGTATCTGTCCTAGAGAGGTTAAACACGGCCCACAAACAATCAATACATGAAAAGGTTGGTGTTGTCAGTAAGGTGGGAGGAGGGATCGAATTATCGTAGTATATGATGACCCCGCCGGCATGACCTCTACTGGAGTCCCGCCCTACTGTGAAGTATCCCGGAATGGATATTTCGGCATCAAGTATGTCAGGGGTGAGCCAGGTTTCTGTGAGGGCTATGATCTGAGGCTTCTTATCCACTGCAAGCTGCCGAAGCTCCGGGATCTTATTCAACACACTCAGGCAATTGCTGTAAAAACACTTGAGCACATGCTCAGGAGTTGTTCCAGAATCGCCAGAGGCAGCTGGTTTTGGGTTTAAGGAGGGGGAAAGACGGGGATTTGAGGATGGAAAGGAGGTACTGGGGAGTTGGGGGCTGAAGATATTGGGGGGCTAGAGGGTAAGCAGACTGCTGGGGGGACCGGTAGGTTTTGATGTCTAGTAACCTGGGGGGTATCAATCCAGGTGGACGGCCTACAGCCTTTGGTCAGTTCGGTTCAGTCCGGTTCAGTTTGCACAGGAACTGGTGTGGCTAGAGCCAATAGTATGTCCAGATAGTTGTGCTGTCGGCGCGTTTCCGTAGCTCCTAACAGTGCTTGGTTTTATTTTTCTGGAAGGCAGAAATTTTTCACAGTATCAGCCCTGGCAGATAAAGGTGGAAATGATGAGTAAATCGCGTCTGACCCTAAAAACTGCTAAACATGACTCGGGGTATACTGCCACCCAACGTTGGTCTACTGCTTTCTTAAAATCCTTCATTGCTGTGGTATTTATGACCACCTCCGGGAACGTATTCCAGTACCACTCCATTCGAGAAGTAATTCGCCCTAATTTGAAGCCTCAGATGCTTCCCTTGTAATCTAAGGCTATGCCCGTTTTTGCATCTCTCTGGGATCGGAGAGGAAAGGTCCTCTAGAATTATACCTGACAGCCCCTTCATTGCCTTGGAGGTTTCTATCAAATCCGCCTGAAAGCGCCGCCTCTTCATCGAGAACAGATCTAGCGCACGGAGGCGCTCATTGTAGCTAAACCTGTAAGGTTGATTAGACCTTATTTCGTGGTTTCCTTAGTAAACGCGTGCTTCGGTCCTTCGTACTGCGTGGACCACCTGCACGTTACTCTAATGTGCAACACTGCACAAATATGTTAACCAGAACAGTATTCACCACGACCCGTGAGAACGAGAAGGCGATTGGGAGAGATAGTGTTTAGCGTGTATTTGGGAGCGTGCGTAAGAGCGTGCGCAAGAGCAACGGTCAAATGGCAACCGTGCTTGGCAGTCAGCGTTCAGTTAAACAATAAACGTAGTGAAAGTATGAACGAAGATGGCAACCGCTACAGGGGCCTCCTCCTAGAATTCCGACGGAGTTGGGCTTCGATCGTGATGGTAAGCCGGAATTATTGGTTGTCCATGAACTCCTCATAGCTTGTCCGTTATATTGTTAGTGACGTCGAACGACTGCTGATGAGTTTACCGGTGCCTGCACTCTCGAGGTCCGATGTGCGTGGGTCCAACTGTGTTTTGGCGCCCATGGGTCTCATACGAATGCGAGCCGGAAAATGCTTCGTCAGGTTCATCCAAAAAGGCGTCCAGTTGCCGTCTCCAGTGCCAGGCTGACCAATCGTCCCGTTGTCCAGTGAGCGGTGTGCTCCTTGAACGTGCACGGGAGTCAGCAAGGCTACGGATGAAGCCAATGTGATTGTGTAGATCCGTCTGAGAGAGGGCAAGGTAAACTGGGACAAAATAGCGCCTGAGGGCGCCGGCGGATGTTGGACCGTAATAACAACACAAACGATGTTCGGTGTTGTTGGAGTCGCTAGGAGACCAGAAGAAAATGAAATCATGACTACCGATTGTAATTTCACGGGTCTGTTGTTTCGTAAATCCATGGCGAACTTCCCAACTTATTGCTAACAGTCGGTTGTAAAAATCGTCACGAAATCGGCGAAGCGGACGGGATTTCGTAGTTGGCGACCGCGATGGCTACTTTGCGTTGCGGGTACGGTTGGAGAATCTGATGGACTAGCTGCCGAGTCCTCACTAGGCGTAATTGGGGGTGATTCGAGTAGTAACTCGCTCGATGCAGGTGACTGAGCGACTTGAGCGGGTGTAAATTGGCCGAGCGGCTTGCACTCAATGACGGCAGGCTTGAGACGGTCGATAGATACGGTGTCGTGTCGTCGGTTGATATCTATGACAAATGTTTTTGCCCTACGTTTTATCACCCGAAACGGGCCAGTGTATGGCGCTTGTAGTGGTGATCGAACGCCATCGACGCGAAGGAATACGTGAGTAGCGGTTCCTAACGCAGTTGGGACATAACTTGTAGACTGTTGTTCACGCGGCGAACTGGCCTTGAGCACTCGCATGTGCTGCGTAAGGCGCTGAGCATAGTCACCGTAGTCGAAAGTCACGGTTGGTGAGGGAGCTACCAACTCCCCAGGCAGATGAAGTGTACAGCCATATACTAGTACGGCCGGTGTTGTGTGTAACTCCTCCATAACGGTATTACGCAGGCTCAAGAGTGCTAATGGTAGTGTTTCGCTCCAAACGGGGTTACCGTTTGCTCGAAGGGCGGCTTTTAATTGCCGGTGGAAACGCTCAACCATACCATTGGCCTGAGGGTGGTAAGCTGTCGTCTTAACGTGTTGGCAACCGAGCGTAGCGAGTAGGCTGCCGAAAACGCCGTCAAAGTGTGGACCGCGATCGGTGGTCACTATTGCCGGGCAACCGAAATAACTAACCCAACCGGTCAGAAAAGCTTTCGCGGCCTCTTCCGACGTGGGACGAGGGATAGGGATGGCCTGCGGCCAGCGAGTAAAACGATCCACGCATGTGAGTATGTAAACGTACCCAAGCGAAGGTGGAAGCGGTCCTACGAGGTCGACGTGCACATGATGAAAACGGGTTTCAGGTTCTGAGAACCTGGCTAACGCCGCCTTAGTGTGCCTATGGGTCTTAACACGTTGACACTGCAGACAAGCATGAGCCCATTGACGGACATCTCGTTTGACATCGTGCCAAACAAAACGCTCAGTTATCTGTTTCACCGAGGCAGTCACACCCGGATGAGCCAGATTATGGAGTGTCAGGAACGTAGGATAACGGTGGGCAGCAGGAACTACTGGCCTAGGGCGACCTTGCGACACATCGCACACGATGGTATTCTGGGAAGCTGGGATAGGCACTGTGGTTAAACTCAAAGAACCGTTTTGCCGAAGTTGTTTGATGTCAAGATCCATAGTTTGAGCCTGTGCCATTGCGTCCAAGTTGATGTTAGGCGTTTGTGACAGACTTAGTCGATATACGCGCGATAAGGCGTCTGCGACGGGATTAAGTACCCCGGAGACGTGTCGTATGTCCACAGTAAACTGTGAGACAAAGTCTAAGTGGCGAATCTCGCGTGGTGAGTATCGATCCGAAGCTGACTTCAGTGCGTAAACCAAAGGCTTGTGGTCTGTAAACACCGTGAACGAACGGCCTTCGAGTGCATGTCGAAACTGACGGATTCCCAAGTAGATGGCTAATAACTCTCTACCGAACGTGCTGTACCTTGATTCCGCGGGTTGTAGGCGCTTGGAGAAGAATGCTAAAGGTTGCCAAGAGTCATCTACGAACTGTTGCAGTAATGCTCCAACCGCTGTGTCCGAGGCATCCGTCACTACCGAAATAGGAGCCAAAGGGTCGGGGTGGGTAAAGAGTGCTGTGTTGGCGACAGCATCTTTGACCAAGGCGAATGCGGCTTGTGCCGTGTCGGGAAACACGAACTTCCGCTTACCTCCGCGCAACAGGTCGGTGAGGGGTTGCATCATTTCCGCACAGTGAGGAATAAATCGGCGGTAGAAATTCACCAGGCCGGCAAACTGACGCAACTGGCGAAAAGATTGGGGTTCAGGGTAGTTGCGAATAGCGGAAACTTTATCTGACAGAGGGCGGATACCCGAGGATGAAATAGAATGTCCTATGAAGGTGATATCAGCCCGGCCTAATTCGCATTTCGCGATATTGATCGTAACGCCGTGCTGGCTAAGGCTTTTGAAAAGTGCTCGTAAGTGTGTAGCGTGCTCTTGCTCTGAAGAACTCGCCACCAAAATATCATCCAGGTATACGTGGACATTTTCCAAACCACGAGTTGCCTCGTGCATGAACCGTTGAAAGGTCTGGGCTGCATTGCTGAGTCCAAACGGCATTCGCAGAAACTCGAACAGCCCGAAAGGTGTAGTGACGGCAGTTTTAGGGATATCGGCCTCTGCTACCGGGACCTGGTTGTACGCCCGAACCAAATCGATACGGCTGAAGACGGAGCAACCTGATAAAGACGAAGTAAGATCCTGTATATGGAGAGTCGGGTATCGGTCAGGGACGGTGACTTTGTTAAGCGCTCTGTAATCACCACAGGGTCGCCAGTCGCCACTAGACTTAGGGACCATATGAAGGGGGGAAGCCCAAGGGCTACTAGAAGGGCGTATTATACCCAGTTCTATCATATGTTTGAATTCAGCCTGTGCAACACGAAGCTTGTCTGGTGCTAACCGATGCGGCCTACTGAACACTGGGGGTCCCTTAGTATCGATATGGTGAGTGACACTGGTGGTCACTGCTGGGAGAGGCCCGGCCTGCCGAAACATGGCCGGGTAGGCGGCGATGAGTTCGCCATAAGGTTGGTGTGCCGGTGGTTGAACGTAAAAGGGCGTGACGTGATTCACTCGCGAATTATGACCCGCAACAGCGAGAGGGGTCTGACGATCCACCACTCTGCGGCGCCGTGCATCAACTAACAAGTCAAAGTGCTACAGGAAGTCAATGCCCAGAATTGGGTACGGGACGTCGGCGATGATGAATACCCAACGAAAATTACGCTTTAAACCCAAGTTTAAGGTAAGCGACTGCTGGCCAAACGTTGGGATGGCCGTGCCATTGGCAGCGCGTAGTGTTTGGGCCTGCGGTGTGCTATTGTCGTCTTTCGCTCTGGGGAGGACGCTCACTTCGGCACCGGTATCTACAAGGTTATTTGAAATGATGTCCCTTACGTTCAAAAGACGACTGTTGGTGTGATACCCGGCTGCGTGGGTCGCCACCACGGGCCGGGGGTTTAGTTTCCCTGATGAGCACCGGGAAACGTACACCCCGGTTCGCATCGTTTGGCTCCCTCACCGAAGCGACTGTGGTATTTACAATACCCTTCTTTTGAAGAACCGACAAAACGTCGTCGCAATGACGGACTATGGAGCCTAGGTGAGCGTGCGCGGTGCCGCTCCTGTGACCCACTTCTAACTGCTAGGCGTTGCAGGCTCGCGTCATTTCTAGACAAAACTGACGCGAGGTCGTTAGATGTTGGCAAGGCAGGCACCGTTGCGACGGAGGGCCTGGTTACTCCAGCTACAGCGGGGTTGTATCGTGACATAATGTCATCAGCTATCGCGGCGGTTTCCTCCAGCGAGCATTTGCGCGTGGCACTTAGTAAAACTGGAATGTTATGCGGCAAACGCTGCAGCCAAAGTTCCATTAAGAGCGGGTCCTCGCCTATTGTCGGTCCTCTCAAGCGCTGCATCTCACGCAGCAGTTCGGAGGGCTTCCTACTTCCAAGCTCAACGTTTTGAAGTTGTTGCATACGTTGGTCTTGCGTTGGGGTCTTGCGGGCAATGACAGCCTCCTTTAAAGCCTCATAGCTTCGGGAAGAGATTATTACGTCCCTTACTTGCATTGTGACCTCTGGCGGGAGGCGGCCTGCTACCCACCTGAAACGGCTGGCGTCACTGGTTATACGGCAGTTTTCGAATTCTAACTCGACCAGCGTGAACCAGAGTTCTGGATCAGCAGGTATGAATGCCGGTATGTGCAGCGTGATCGTCTGAGCACGGTTTCCGTTCAGTGGACATAGCGATTGCTTTATAGAACACAGACGGGAAAAGAAACCAACGATCAATGGGGCAATATAATCTTCGCGAGAAAATAACAAAAATCACGAAGAACTAGACACCAAAAATATGTATGGACAAAAAAAATTATTTGGTAAACCGACCAAAAAATAAATCAACAGATCGGGAAACAATAAAACACAAAAACGTGCGCAGACGGGACCTTGGACGGTAGAAAACAAGGAAACTCACGTGACCTGAGGATCACGTTGGGCTCACCAGTTGTAAGGTTGATTAGACCTTATTTCGTGGTTTCCTTAGTAAACGCGTGCTTCGGTCCTTCGTACTGCGTGGACCACCTGCACGTTACTCTAATGTGCAACACTGCGCAAATATGTTAACCAGAACAGTATTCACCACGACCCGTGAGAACGAGAAGGCGATTGGGAGAGATAGTGTTTAGCGTGTATTTGGGAGCGTGCGTGAGAGCGTGCGCAAGAGCAACGGTCAAATGGCAACCGTGCTTGGCAGTCAGCGTACAGTTGAACAATAAACGTGGTAAAAGTATGAACGAAGATGGCAGCCGCTACAAACCTCGCTCGCACAGTCGCCATTCTAGTGGCTAGCACCCGCACTTTCTCCTGATGACCCATCTTTTTGATAGTACGGTGCCCAAGCTTGCAAGCAGTACTCCATGTGCTGCCCAACTATGGCTTATTATATCGGATGGAAAATCTTCGGCTCTCTACACAACATAATAGATCTAACTCGAAGGAGTTCTCTCCTGGCCATATTGGCTGCTGCGGTGCACTCCTTCGAAGGCTGGACCTGAGGGACCACTTGCAAGGAACCCATACCATTCACACTAGCCCCTGCATTCGTGGCCATGCGTTGACACTTGGCGAGGTTTAGTGGAAGATCCCATTTGCTTGACCAGTTTTGCACTACTAACGCTCCAAGTTCCATATCTACTTCAGCTATCTTGACGTCATCGGCAAACATAAAGGTGGGGTTTATGGGCTCACGTGCTAGGTCGTTGGTGAAAATGGGGAAGATCGGGGGGCCGAGCACCGAGCCGTGTGGCGCCCCACTTGTTACACCTTCCGGTTTTGAGACATGACTGTCCACCTTAATACTAAAAGTTCGTCCTGCTAAAAAACTAACCATCCATTGTCTTGCCTTTCCAAGAATTCCCATGGACTGTAGTATGACGTCCAGAAATATGTGGTTCATGTAATTAAGCGCCTTACTGAAGTCTAAGTAGCAGACCGCAATCGACTGCCCTTCGTCCAGGCGCTTGTTTAACTCCCGAGGAACAGCAGGAGATTCGTCAGACAGGATCGTCCTGTCACAATCCCATGCTGAGCATTTGATATGAAGTTATATTGAACCAAAAGCCTAGAGACCTGTTTCCTGACCACTCGCTCCAGACTGTCATATAGTACTGAAGTAAAGCTAACCGGCCATTAATTTACGGCATCTTGCCGGGGTCCGCTCTTGTGAATTCCTACCACTGTTGCCCTCCTCCAGTCTTCCGGCACAGTCCCCTCTCTAAGTGACGTTTCATACAGCTTCGTCACCGGAGCCTTCAGGACCTCGGCCAGAGGTCGAACGATCGCTGGATAAATCCCATCTGGTCCTGCAGCCTTATTTCTATTCAACGTTTGCAACTCCGCTTACATTTCTTCTTATCCTACAGTAAGTTAGGGTATTGGAGGCTCTTGTGAGCCCTCCGTTCATTCCTCTAAATTACTTGCTGTTCGTTATATGCTCTTGAAGAATGTCAAGAGCACGTCAGCCTTGTCCTCGTCGTTTAGAGCTAGTCGGCCCTGTGCTCCTTCCAAAGATGCTTCACTGTCTCATACGTTTTTGAGGTTGCACGTAGGCGTAGAATAGCTTTGGAGTTATGCGGACCGAAGCAGCTAACCGACGCTCGAAGGTATATTTCTTCACTCTTTGGATCTCTTGATCTCTGTTCCTGGCCACCTTATAGCTATTCCATGCCCTCTGAGTTTTGTACAGCTTGTACGCCGCCCATCGTTACCTACGAATGATTGCAGCCTTCCGGACTTCTGACTCATACCATGGGGGCTGATTTCTATTGCTAACCACTCTCAGAGGTGCAAACTCCTCTGTAAGTTCGAGTAGCCCCATCATTATGGCCTCCCAAAGTTCCTCTAAGGAAGCATCTGTGTGTATCGGTGTCCAGTGAACCTCCCCCGCTGTTCTCTTTAGTTCACCTTCATTGATTCTTCCATAGATCCGACGTACCACGATTTCCTTCGGCGCCTTGCTAAGCCTTACTGTGACCCTTAGGACTACATGATCACTTTTGCCCAGCGGCTCTTCCCACTCAATTTCTTTAACGTCCTGAAGGAGTCGTGTTGTGATTAAACCACGGAGAGACGGGTGCTGTCCACCTCTGTGTCTAGTAGCCTGCATCACATGCTGCGTAAGTGCATAACACTGAACCCACTGCAGAGACTTGTCCCCCATTGATACCCTTGGTGCGACCTCGCTTCCCCAGATAACTTCCGGTAGGTTGAGATCCCCTAATAAGACGAACTCTTTTGTCTGTGCCAGCGCCGAGTCCAGCATTTTCAAAAGCTCAACGTCTTCCTCATCTGTCGCTAGCGGTGCCCTGCAGATACGGAAACAGCACACAGTTCGCACGTTGGTCCAGATAAAGCAGGATCTGGCCTGCATATTACCACAGGCCAAGCTGAACGGAGTCCGGCGATGGCCTATGTCGGTCCGTATTGGTATTGCTACTCCACCCCCTTTCCTTCTATTAGTTCTATCCTGTCTGTAGGCAGCAAATCCCTGGAACGGCATGTCAGTATCTGGCTTAATCCAAGTTTCCGGGAGATTGCAAGTGTTTGTGTAACATACTGACGGTTGCAACGTACATGCGTGGAAATCCTCCTTAGCCGTTGTCATATGCATGTTGAGACTGTTATTTATTTTATTGACTCTGGAACAAGCACAACATGCATCAATCACTACACTCCAACATTTGTTTATATTTCGCTCACGTGAAGTGGCATAATTTTGATTCGAACTTGGACTGCCGTGACGGTAGTCCTGACATTGGCATTTGTTGAACTCTGGTCCTCGTTGTTAGACGTTGTGGTGGTACAATTGGGGTTTGTGCTTACTTATATGCGTATAAGTTGCTAATCCAGTACCGTAGAATCTACGAATCAATCTTGTTCTGGTTTTGGGGTTCATTTTAAATTGGCTACGCGTTGCTCACAGTCGGAATAACCGTTACAAAGGATCCTTGGCCCTCGCTACTGACTTCATGCCTAATTTTACTGCTGGGGTACCCTAGGGCGCAATCTTCGAAGTATTGCCCTGCTTTTGCCTTTATAGGTGTCGGCGGTGCTGCGTCTACAATATTAAGTGACGCTCCGGGTTTCCCGGCTTTTTCTTTCCCACCAGTCGACCCGGTGTCAGACCAAACGTGCACAGCTAGCCTTCCTCACTTATGAGTCACCATACCGATGGCCCGGGATGGTCTTGCGGCCACCTCAACCCAACTGGTTTCCTCCGCTTTTCCTTCTGATACCCTTAAATTCGCTGGTTGTACCAGAGATTTTTTGGGCGTCTCCTTCAAAATCAGGCTTGCTGGCTGAACTTTCTCAATGCAAACTGGACTGACTGCCCCGTGAGTCCCCTTCTTTTTGGCCTTTTGCACTATCCGAACTTTGGCTTTCTGTTTACCGACGTCTAAAGCCACCTTTGAGACCTGAATTACTCCCTGGGCTTTAGGTGTTGACTTCCCGGTAGCGGTCATCTCCAGTTTCGCCGTATGGATGGTCGGCCGCTTCTGATCAGGTGTGCCGGTTCCCAGCGAGACTATGGCATTACCCGGTTTGACAAGTGCTGGGCTGCCAGGTTTAATCCCAACTATTCCCTGCGTGCTGCCCTCAACTGCTCCCGTTCTGAAGAGCAGCATGTCTCTCCAGTAGACACTGTGGAACACAACTACCAGGGGTCGTGACGGCGCTGGTTGCGTTCCACGCCATAGTCCTATTCGATGGCGCTCGACCATTGGTGTCGTAGGAGGCAAGCCAGCCACCCTAAGAACCTCAGTCACATGCCGGTGGTTTTCCTCCTTCCTGATTCTACCGTCTTTTACGATGTTCTCCCTAAGGTCATGAAGTAGCAGTCTTCTACTTCTGTCTGCCATGACCTCAGTGTCACGCTTCCTGCGTGTACTTCAGCATCTAGGCGTTCAACCTGCTCATTGAGGGATTCCACTCACTTTGGGAGGGTCTTTCCCACATTGGTGAAACCTGCTGCCTCTTCGCTTTCTATGCCCTTTGGCTTCGGCTGTCTTTTGCAGTTTTCTGACCTGGCACACAGTTTTCCCTTTGCGCTATGCTATGGATCGGATTCGCTCTCTCTAGTCTTGGTTCCAGTTTCATGCTCCTGTCCTCTTTCCCTAGTTCGCCTCGAACCATGCGCGAGCACTCGCTTGAGAACGCGAAGTAGTGGGCGCATATCCACTTGAGCGATGCGTACTTGATGTGCAGCTCGAAGTCGTCCTCTTCCAGCTTGGAGCACGTTTGATGGTACCAAAGGCATCAGTGGTTGCACTGAATCCCCCATATTGCACCAGGCCTGTGAATTCCTCGTTCCCACAACTCACTGCCTGATCGATAGGATCAACCTCTGTTCCACTTAATTCGGCAGTGGTGATAGAGTTTTTTGAAAATAGCGTATCGAACACCAGTAGGATAATAACATAACCTTATAAACGGACACAAACGGTACCCTACAGCAAGTGCTGCAAAATATGCGCACTTCAAAAGCGCCGCAAAAAGATGTTATGCGGTATCAGTTGCACTGATGCCAACAAAAACACAAAGAGGGCACCAAAACGTATAACCAGTTGTTGAAGAGAATAATCTCTTCTTAAGGGAATAAAGTCTTCAAAATTTAGGCAAACCGTAATAATAATAACGACACGTGAGTTTGGGCAAAATTGCGTGTGCAATTTCGCCAATCATTTAAAAACGACTATGACTGAGAGCGATTCGAAAGTTCAAACCACGCGGCCACTCACAAGGTCAGATCATGTCAGGTCACAGGACTCGCGGCTTGAGCCAGTAAATCGCCAGTTTCTTGCGCTACAAGCCCAAGGAAATACTGCCGTGCTGTGACTTTCAATTATCCAATATAATTCGGTATCTGTAGTGGGTGAGGGGAAGTAAAAGAAGCAGACTCGACCTCGGGGACAGCAACCTTACACCAACGTAGGTTCGGCCCCACAACTCACTGCTGTCCCCGTGTGAGACATTCCCCGAGTCGCCGAATAAATTAAAGGTGGTAATAGGGAATGATGACGAGTGGGGTGATATGAAGGCTGTGATAAAATGGATGGAGTCAGGGCCCGCCAGAGTAATGAGATGCAGTATAGGGTAGTTAGTCGGAAGGGGGAAAAAGACGGACAGTAAGAATAGAAGAGAGCTTTCTCGGATGTTTAGTAACAGTCTGGGAATACCTCTGTCAAGCAAGCACCCAGTTTATGCCTGAAGGCAAAGACCGAGGTTTCCGGCACTACCTGTGGAGGCGACTTTTTCCACGTGTTTATGATACGGTGGGAAAAGAAATACGCTCCTACGCTCCTACTTGCTCTTGGTTTGTTTCTTTAACCCTCGTGTCCCCTGTGTAACAGCCGGTCGTGGAAAATCCCCCTTTTTCCCTCGCGATTCAGTGTTTTTCCCAACATCACTCATTTCCATACACTATTGACTTGTCTTTACGAACTGGTTGTTTTTCTGGACCAATTGTTGTTTGTTCGCGCCCAGAGCGCTACTTTGGCACATCCTTGTTCAGGAACTGCGTGACGCACGTGCTGTCTGCTCACACGCTGCTATTCGGTTTCTCGTTGTTGAGTCCTTGTGATCGTATTATTGAGGTTTGTATATTGTTTATGTCATTGTTTATTTTAATAATCTAGTATCGTAGAATATCACGGATAATCGTCTTCTGATTTCGGGATCCGTTGCGAATTTGGCTACGCATTGCTCAAACGTTCGTGACACCCTGGGTGCAACATTGGGACGACGAGTCAGCATTGGTCTGTCTGTCACAGTGAATCCCTGACATAACGTGTAGCACCCTATCAAATCCCCCCCAGCCTACTACGATCAAGGGAGATTTGTGGCTTTTCGGCTTTCCCGGTACGACTACTCCTGCAACCAGTTTATCACCCAAGTAAACCTCCTTTGAACGGCTTCTAACACCATTTTGTCCTTCACCGAGGTCACTGCCCGTGCGTCACCAAAAATCTCTAAGCGAAGCCTTAAGGCCACCTTGTATATAGGAAGTATTTCTCCGGTCTCTCTGGACACTAAGGTTCTTCTTAGGTTGAAGGGCGCCCTGTTTGCCCTGGCCGCTGCTGACTTGTGCCGGTCGGCGGGTTCGAAGCCCTCGTGCACGGGCACACCTGGGTCCCTTACCACAGCTGCCGACCCGATGCTGACTACGACGGACAGGCCTACGTACCTGTCCGCGTTGTTTCCTCTGTCCGCCGACAAGTCTTCGCATTTGGCTGCACTCAGTGGCAAACCCCAATCTTCATCCCAATAACCAGTCCCGCCCAAGTCGGTTTGCAGCTGCCTTGAGGATGGTTCATCTACTATTTTGATATAATCTGTGAATGGGAACCCGGGGCAGTCTAGTGTGGTTACCAGATCATTCATGCATACCAGAAGCAGCGGTGGCCCCGGTGCGGAACCTTGAGGCCTACCACTGCATGCCTGGGCCAGTGTAAGCCTGGTGTCCTCGACACGCGCAAAGAGGGCTCTGTTGCTTAAGTAAACCTCGAACCACCTCAAAATCTCTGGGGCCACTCCAAGTGCCTGTAGTTTGCCCAGCAGAAAGCGGCAGTTTACAGAACCAAAGGCCTTTTGAAAGTCTACGCAGCTTACCTGTTGTTGTTCCCCTTGGTCTAATCTGCAAGTTTTCTCGTCGAAAAACGAGGGCAGGTTATTGGGGAGGAATCTTCTTTCAACAAACCCAGTTTGCTGATTAGCGATCAGCTGACGAGTCCGTTGGTGTTCCGTTAGTCACTCCCTGACCCGTCTCTCTAGTACTTTGGTGGTGAGCCTCCGGGACGGTAGTTGGAGGCCACCTTCCGATGGCCTCCCTTGTGAACGGGGACGACAAGTTCCAGTCTTCAATCTTCCGGTAGCTTCCCGGTGTCTAGAGATGCATTGAACAGCTGTTAGCTGTTCAGCCAGCGCACCGGATAGGGCTTTTAGAATGGCGGGATGGACATCACCTGGCCCCAAGGTCTTGTTATTCAGACTTCTCAGAGCTAGTTCAACCCCACCGTTACTAATGTCGACTTCCTCCATGATGATGGTCTGCTGGGTTACAGTGGTCTCATGCTACCTCCCAGTGTCCTGTCCAAGCGCATGTTTCACGAAGCTCTTCGGAGTCTGCGCTTTCTCGTGAGCGCTCGTTGACGGCATCCCTTGTTCGTTGACTACGCGCCCCACGGTGACTCTTGCTGTAGCCTTAGGCAGGACGTCATTACAGTAAGCCTCAGGACATGCCTTCAATCTACGCGGTAAAGCCGCTTCACAACTTGCCTGACATTCTCGCCGCACCCTAATGGCACGCTCACGGGCTCGCATATATTGCACCAAACTCCGTTATCCACCTGCTGGTTGACAACAATGCAAGTTTTGCGCTGCGCCAGTTGGACCTCTGTGGATCGGCTCTTCCACCGTGGTGGTTTGCCCGGTCTTTTGGCGCGTCTCACTCGGGCGAACTCGTCAGCCTGAGGTGGTGGTTCCTGATGATGGTCCACCCCTTTTTGATTGTCTGATAATGAATGCCTCAGTCAACTCTACCTGCTGCCTCTTCCGTCGCGATTACCTCAGTACTCCCGAAGTTCCTTCGCACCTTACTTGGCACCCCGGAGGAAGCTCCGTGGCTCGGAAATCTGATGACTACATGGTAAATGTTCCTAAGCAAGGTAGTGAAACCTAGTCCACTCTCTTCCCCCGGGAGTCTGGTGAACACCAGATTAAGTACACTAGGAGTTTGCCCTTTATTGAACGTGATCGGCTCTTTGGAGTACTGAAAGACTGGTATACTCTCAACCAGCTCCATCAATTTCCTACTACACTGAATGTCAGCCAAAGAAGACAGGCACTCTCCGTTTGTTTCGGGGGAGTGGAAATTCTCCACCATCAAAATCCGGGATGCCTGCTAGACAACCTGTGCCAGATACGTAAACAATAACAGGTCCTCTTCTGGATTAGCTTCTGGGCCGCGGCATACGCACACTATATCCTTGAGAGTTCCCGAAGATGGTAGGCGGCATAGTGGAGCTTTTATATTCGGAGTATGCAGGGCCTCTCCAGATTGCTGTTCAGGGTTTTCGTTTACTAACAGCAGAGTTCCTCCCCCAACCCCGACATCACCTCTGTCGATCCGGCAGGTGCAGCAACCCTTGGCAGGTAGCAGCTACGTGGCTGCACTTTGGTGCAACCACGTCGCCGCTATGGCATTGCAGTCGGCTCCAAGTGTTTCAAACTCGAGTTCCTTCCTCTTGTTTACTACGCTGCCAGCATTGGTGTACACTACTCTTAGTTCCCCAGTGGGAGGTGCCATTTCGCTCACCCGTCGGACATTACCGAACTCCCTCCTCAGCCGGCTCTCGGACTCATCTATTGATAGCCCTCCCCACTTTTTGTCACTGGATTGAGGAGTTCGGAAGAGAGGGAGCCGGTCTGACGCCTGTCCCACTGTCCCTTCAGCGGTATTCCTGCCTCGCTATAGAGGTTCCAGTCGCTGGGGAAGGAAGGAAAAGGTAAGACGTCAGGATGTAATTTCTTCTGAGTGCTATCCACTGCCTCACGGACACTCCGAAAACGCATGAGTCCATGTCAATTCCAACTTTCTTTTGAAATCGATGACAGTATCTGGCGCCAAAACGGCCGCAGGGAGTTCATTCCGGTAGTTTGATGCTCTGCGTGATATAAACTGGGCTATGATACCCTTTTCGGCCTTCGTCTTGACAAGCTTCAGCTCACGCTCTCCGAGCGGGGAGGCTAAGTCACGGGCAAATGATGGTATGTTTGTTCTCGACGAAAATTAGAGTTCCTTCATTGTTTCTGTCAGGCCTTCTTTGCAAGTCCATTCTTAAGCAAGGACAAATCTAGGGAAGCCAGTCTTTCCTCATTCTACAGTCTAGTTAGACCAGAAAACGCTCACCCTAATCTCCCTTGGACCCCCTCCAATGTGCGTGTCCCCAAATAACTTGGGAGTCCAGGCCTGGACTGAGCACTCTAGATGGGGTGGCGTCAGTGCAACGTAAAAGGGTAGTGTTTTATAATTATCTGATTGTCCTATAATTATAATGCTCCTCTTTTACCTTCCGGGCTGCAGAAGCTGAGGTCGCTGGCTAAGGACTGGAACTTCAAACCGGTAACGGCAGAGAAAAGAAGATGCCACCAGAGATGCTTTCATTACCGGACTCCAGTCTCAGGTAACACGATAACGCTTCCTGGAAAACTTTTCACTCGGTCGGCAAAAGGCCTTCGAGCAAGCACTGTCTATTGAGATGGCTCGATGTTAGTCACTATCGTACAAAGCAGATATATAAATGTCTTCCAAAGCTAGCCCGCCGGAGTTGCAACAGGCAGCCCTTAGACCAACTACCCCAGCTGAAAATATTTGCTACTTTTGCATACATTATATTTGGCACTGGCTAGTGTTTCTCCTGTGAACCCAGGAGACACATCATAGTTGAGGCCTGTCCGCGAGGCGGTCTGCGAGGGATGCTGTAAGAAGGGTCACTACCAGACGGTGTATAGCTCCCCTAAAAGCAGCGCATGTTCGACTGGGGGCTACCTATCGTCAGTAACTCTGGCTGCAGCACCCAATAGTCTCTTCCCTGCTGTAGCCGATATTCTCATGAACTACATTTCTCTGAAGGCCCTGATCGATACGAGAATTTTCGAAAATTATATCTCTGCGTCTGTTGGCAAACAATTCAATTGGCAGGTGATAAAACCTCTTATTAAAATCTCCGTGACTAGTAAACATCTAACGAGCTTCATATATGGCTACTGTTTCGTTACATTACAATATAAAAAGCGCCATTATATCAAGCCATCCGTACTAGCAAACCTTTGCTCCGATGTTCTCCTAGGCCACCATTTTCTAAAAATGCATCAACCAGCTGATATCCCATTATTCGGAACGAAACTTCCATTCTCTCTTCAAGGTTTACCAGCGGCTGATGTGGATTCCCCAACCCCATTGGGTGAAGATGCTTCTCACTTTAAAACAATCTTAACCAAAATCATGCCTTCACCTTGTCACCGACGAAAAATTCAGTTGGGCTGAAATTAAGAAGCTTCTGGACGATGGCACCGTTCAACCATCCGTAACCCCTTGGAGACCACAAATTTTAGTAACCATGAATGAAAACTGCAAGCTGCGAATGTTTATTACTTATGGCTGCAGGATTAGCTGATTTACCCGACTAGATCCTCATCCCTTGCCATGAATCGATGGGGTCTCTGACAACATTTCCCACTACACGATATGTAGAATATTCGATCTACAAATTACATGTTGTCTAGTACCCATCAATAGATCAGGGAGTTCACCTCTTTTGAAACTTGTGGTCAGCTTCAGCAATTTTGCCGCGTGCTGTTTGACGTCACGAGCGTTGTAACACGTCTCCAACGGGTTATGGGCAAAACAAGTTGTGATGAGGACGTGGAAAGAATATCAGCGTACCTTGATAATATAACCAGATGCTGAGTCACGGAGAATGAACACAACTACGACTAAGGGAGATTGCATTAGACTGCTTGCAAGTATACTCTTACATTAATGGGAGAAGCACTAGTCTTTTTCGCGTGATACTGTTATAATGGTTTGAAGTTTCAGACAAAACCGTTCCACCTGATCCTGATAACCTTTAGCCGTTGCGCAGCACGCTAACATCTACCGACCATAAACCTAGAAAACGCTCCGTAGGGTCGTTTGCTTACTGCCCTTCGTAGATCTCACAAGTTTCAGACAAAATACACCCGCTAATCGACAACTGCTGTCCCCTCCCCCTTCAGCATTCTGTGTCTCGTTAGAAGGAATGGGGAAATAAGACGAGAGCTCTGTTCCTGTAACGGTTGATGAACCCAGTCTTTTTGTTGTGGGGACGGATGCTTCTGATAATGCCATCGCGGCAACTCCGAAACAGAAAAAACAAACAGCTGCTTTCTTTACTCGCACTTGATTGCCTGGTGACCGACATCACTCAGCGTCTGGGCAAGAAGCCTAGGCCATTGTTGAATCAGCGAAAAAAGCCTCACTATCCTACTGGGCCTCTATTTACTATTATCCTAGACCAGAGTTTAGTGTCCTCCACATTCAGTTATAATCATGCAAGTAAAATAAAAAAACGGCAAAATCTAGCGATGGCGTGTCGGACGTCCTTGCTAAGGTTTTGACATAATATACAAGCAGAGGAAAGACAACGTAGCCGCCAAAGCTCTATCACACGTTTGTTCTACGTCGTACTCACAAGCATCAAATCTTCACAAGCCAAACGATTCCCGGTTTTACCAGGATGTTGCGTTTCATCCGTTCCAGAAATCTACCATTCTTTGTAGATGAGGTGAAATCTATAACGTCTCGCTGTAATGTCCACTCCGAATTGAAGCCCAGATTTCTCAGACCACGTAGTATTCCTATAAAGGCTACTCGCCTTTTCGGAATGCTCAATATCGAATTCAAGGGAAGTTTACCTTCGTCATCTCAGAGTACTCCCGGTTTCCCTTTGCCCTCGCTTTCACGGACGTGCCAGCATCCACCTCGATCGATTGTTTCTGCCGGCTATTTGCATTGTTCTGCATGCCACTCTACATTCACCCTGATCGCGGAACCTCTTTCATGCCTGTGGAACTTCCAGCATTCCTTACCAAAGAGAGGATTGCAACCGGAAGTGCGCCATAAAATCCACTAGGAAAATTACAAGTTGGATGAATGAAGGGAATGGTCTGGAAGGCCATAACTCTTTCGTTAAAATCAAAGGGTCTTCCTGTACCCTGCTGAGAGTTTGTGCTGCCCGATGCTCTACATTCTATCCTGTCATTGTCATGTAGTGTAACTAACACCAAGCCACAGAAACGACTTATTCCCGTAATCAGAAGTCGACTTTTGGTATATTATTACAAACTTGGTTAATTATACCAGGACACATACTCCTGCACCCGAATGCGAAATCGTCGAAGCATGACCCTCTGGTGGATGAAGTGGAACTGATCAACTGCCATTTACAATATGACGTCCCTCACAGACGGACACCGCTCAGGTATTGGCTTGTCTTCCAAACAAACCGCGAAGGCGACTACTTCCAAATCACCACTCTGTACCAGCCAGCCGGCAACAACTTCGCCCCCAAATACACTGAGTACAACTTCATTTCCCATCCCTATTGCTTCTCGTGGTCTGGTTCAACTCAGCATCGATATTTTTAACGCCTCAAGACTGCGTCAAGAACCGACCTGGTACATCTCGTTTAAGCGCTAAACAATTCGTTACAGAGCCACCATTTCCACCACAGGCATACCCACCGCAACTTGTCGCTCCCCCCGTCATTAGTCCGCGTGCACCCAAGTGGACATCTGAAGACCCATTTAGCCAACCCCAACGTGGCGCAATCTACTACTCAGTTGTCACCACCACCTTGTCTACCGATGCACCACCATATCGCGAATTTGCCCTTATGAATACCACCGCCATCTCTGGCACCACAATTCGAACCTTCTCAGCTCCCAATATACCACGTAAAAAGTTCGTTTTACTCGGTCAGTGTCTCATCCGGTCGAAGTCAGTTACCAGACCGTCCTCTACGCTTCTCATCCCACTGCAGCCCTTCTCGGCATCCCAGCTGTTTACCTACCGCGACCGAACCACGGCAGTATACCATCAACCACCCTTTTGCATCGGGATCTCGCCTCACCCGACCTACCGGGGTTCATCCTACGACTAATTAGTACCGATACGAAATGCTAGTTTTTTCCTTTATCTGCCCTGGGCGAAAAGTAGCCCTATACAATAGGTTTATCCCGGTTGGATCACTCCCACCTGTCCCCCAGTGGTGTTATATCCACGAATACGCCAAATCGTATTTCATCAACAAGTCGAGGTCCCAGCTCCGTAACTGCAGACGATTCTTCTAACTTCCACCCACTCCACACTGGTTCTTCGCTTCAGACTCCCCCACTCACCCATAACAAAGCTCCCCGTGTAACATGCGTTTGAGCAATGCGTAGCCAAATTCGCAACGGATCCCGAAATCAAAAGGCAATTATCCGTGATATTCTACGATACTAGATTATTGAACGAACAATGACACCAAAAAGATGCAAACCTCAATAATGAGGTCACAAGGACTCAAAAAACGAGGACCGAATTGCAGCATACGAGGAAGGAGCACGTGCGTCACGCAGGTCCAGAACAAGGATATGGCAAAGCAGCACTCTGGGTGCGAAGAAACAACAATTGGTCCATAAAAACAAACAGTTCGTAAAGACACGACAAAAGTGTAAGCAAGTGAGTGATGTTAAGAAAAACACTGAATCTCAAAGGCTTCAGGGTTATTTTCCACGACCGGTCGTTACACCCCTTGCCTTCTTAGTTGGTCCCACGTCGACTGGCCACTCCACACGTCCCAGTCGAATTCAGGGATCATTACCTTTTATCATATTACATGTCATACCGGCTCTCTCCCAATCTTTGCTGGCCATTCTGCTGTTGACCCAACATCCCTCCACTTATCCTCAACCCACACACACAGCAATCTACCCAGGGCTGCCTCATCCACCTCTTCAGTGCCAGGAATATCCCCTCCAACCTCAACATTTGCACAGCTACCTCCCGAGCCAGCGCAAGTGAGCACAACATGCATGTCCGTTTTGTTCATCGACACTCTTTCCTACAGCGAAAATACACTTTTTGCATGCCCGGGTCCTCTTTCTAACGAAGACTTCATCCTCATCGCGTAAACGTAGCTTACCGCGAATACTCCCAGCCTAGACTTAATCATATCCCCTTATAAGGCCTTCAGCATTTCTAGAATACATCGTCGAGGGGGGTGCATAATATGCTGAAAATAATCCTTCCCTGCCTCTCTGATGCAACACCCAGTCCTTGACGCCGTTGTTGACTCAGTCTGGATAGCAATGAAACTGCATTCATGAGAACTCTTGCCTGGATACATTTATCGTTCGCCCGAATCAACCACGGACAGTATAGCACTTATTACTGACGCCTTCAAAGGTACATCCTCCTACTCCACGGATCAAAAATTGATTGCAGGTGATTTTAGTGCTCAAGGTGTGTGTATGCTATCATACACTGGCCCACCATGTTATCAGGATTTGTTACCTGTATACTCTTTGGTGGTTGGACTCAACACGTTCAATCACTTTATGGAGGAAATAGCACTCTAAATCTTCTGTTTTCTCAAGGGCTTAATAGGGTGATCACCTCTGTAGGAGATAGCTTCCCGAGATATGGCCACAGGGCTGCCTCATGCGCGTCCTCCGTACCGAAAACCGTCATCTCCTCCAAACCGCCTGTCAGACCATGTCAAATGACTCACTGGAGCAGCCTTCCAAATATATTCAGATCTTAAGTCAGGGATACTTCGTTTCTTTGGTTTGATCCTCAGGTGGTAGCATACGAGCTATATACTATTTTCAATCAGTGTTCAAACACTATCACCCCAGATGTGCCGGCCCTGACGGTCTCTATACGAAACAGACTCACGCGGATGAAATCCAAACTCTCCAAATCTCGACGACTAGCACCGAAAACCCGGGAGCTATCGGTATATATCCAAGTGAAACGACCGTCAAAGACAGTCAAAACACAAACTGAACCCATGCTTACTCAGCAGGAGCCGAAAGCTCTTTGCCACTCCAGTAAGACGGAAATCATGAGTAAGCTGATGAAAGCAAGAAACCCACAACCCCGCAGGATTATACCCTTCATCACCATTAACGACCCCCATCTGGATAAACTGGAAGAAACAGCCGAGCTTTCAACACCTTTTTCGGTTAAACACTAACGCCCAGTGTACCCACTCCTGAATCCCACTCTGCATGCTTACCAAATGAGACTCTACTCACAGTTTTATTTCACCCAAAAGATATTTCTCCATTTCTAGTCTCCATGAAACCATCTAACCGACCAAGCCCGGACGGCATTCCACCGGCTGCTTTCGCTCTGGGAGATCCGAACATTCTTATCCTTCTATCTAAGTAATTCAACTTACCTATGAAATTTAGCTTGTTTCCCACTTAACGGAAAACCTCAAAAACTATCCCCTTGCACAAAAAGTGCTCCTTCCAAGTTCTCGAAAATTATCGCCCTGTCAACCATACGCTGATTATCGCCCGAATCATGGAGAAGCTTAATAAAAACGAGACAATAGCCCACCTCTTAACAAATAACTTGCTAGTCGTGGGTCAACACGGTTTCCTGAAAAACCGTCCCTTCTCTGCCTGCCAAGTTAAATTCTCGAACTCAGTCACGGAAGTGGCTCACAGAGGCATGTCTATGCTTATTGTCCCCATAGATATGAAGTAGGCTTTCGACCGGGTCTCACACGCTCGGCTCTTATCACAAGCCAAATCTTACGGCATCACGGACGTGCCACCCGGTTGGTTAGATTCCTATTTCTCCGATCGTCACCAGTTGGTTCAGATAAATGGGTCCGTCTCCAAACCCAAACCTGTCACCAGTTGCGTCATACAATGTAGCGTTTTGGGCCTACTACTCTTTGCAATATACATAGATGCTTCAAGAAAGCTTATTTCAGTCACCAGTGATATACTGCAAGATTTAACAACTCTCAGTTATTGGTGCGCTAGTTCACCAATGAGGTTTTCCGCGGAGAAAAGCAATATTCTCGCCTTCAAGTGCAGTTTCCCAGCAAGTATATTTAGTATTGACGGCCACCCGATTCCCATCAGACCGCTATTACGCGATTTAGGTTTGCAGCATTCAGCCACTCTCACTTTCTCAGAACACAAGACCACTCAAATTAAGAAGGCCAGAAGACTTATAGGCCCGCCTCACAGAACTTTCCACCCTCCGGAGGTCAAATTCAATACCTATGAGACCAAATTTAGACCACTCTTGGAATGCTGTTCTATAATCTACTCCAACATGACCCAGGGGATAGAGTACCACTGAAAAGTTCAGCAGCTCTTGACAAGGGACTCAATCGGCTTCTCCACTCAACTCGATTACGGCCAAAGCTGTGAACTTCTTAAACTAGATCCGCCATGGCTTAGACGCTTAAAGCTGAACCTCATATTCTTCCATGGTGTTATTGTTTATCGAATCATCGTATCAGCACGGCAGTTCAGAAGCCTAACGGATTCACAGTATTCTTTAAGACTGGGAGGCAACACAGATACCGTTCCCACTTCCAGAGTTGCATTTAAATCCAACATTTTCTGGTCAAGTATGCGGCTCTATGGAACAGGCCACCCCATAATATAAGTTATATGAGGATATCTAAGGCGTTTACGACCCACATAAACAAATATCTGACTTGCGCAAACTATAATCCAACTTATAGATCCGTTAATAAGTGAAGAAGGGGCCTCTGAAGATGGATTAGGCTTCTAGTAGATTTCAAAATTCCTTGCATTGAGCATCTCATTGTCCTTGGGTCATAGCTGCTGTAAGACGCGGTTGAGCAATGCGTAGCCTAATTTGCGATGGGTCCCAAGATTAAAAAGGGATTATCCATGAAATTCTACGCCATCATTCATACCAAACGATTACTTTAGTGTCCTACATGACTCTATTGTAGCCTAAGTAATATTTTCTCACATGAATCTCTCTCCTTTTATCATTCACATATCTCACCCACCCCGAACCACTTTTCTACCGCAGGTCACTTACTATAGTACCCACGACCCTCAGTCTCTACGCCAACCGACACCGGTATATCCCACTTCCATTTCACATTCCCCCTCCAGGTTACAGCCCATTAAATTACTGATGTCAAGAGGGCACCTGTGTTACCGCCTGTACTAAGGCAGGTGCCAAGATACCTGAGGCTGCTACACTTCCTTTTTCTTTCCCACTTAACAGCTACTTAACCTTTCCCCCTCATATTTCTACGTCCCAGCCACCAGTATCTACCAGTAGTAAAGCACTCGATAGTGATCTTTCGCGGTGTTGTTCCGCACCAAGTAGAATTACCAACCGCCGACATCCTTCCAGTCTAACGAATCTCATCAGTACTAGCCATACTCAGCCTAGCTTAGTAACCAAGCTGACTGCCACGCCAGGTGTTTCTACTCAGCCTATTCCACCATCCACATTACCGACTACTCCATCTCAAGGAATACTGATTGCGCCATCCGATCCGCCTTCAGCAAACGCAATGTCGGAATCCTATAAAAATCTTGACGTAAACCTTGACTCCACTAAAAGGCTCTCATTGTTTATGCTGAATGCACGCTCAGTAGTGAATAAGATGCGAATGCTGCGTATATTACTGCTCACGTCTGATTACGACTTTATTTTAATTACCGGCTGATGGGCGCTTTTTAAGGTCAAGGTCAACTTGACGTATATATCAGGTTGTCTCGTTTTTTCATTTTTCCATTGTTTAAACCTGTTTTTACTTGGCTCCCAGCAGTAATAATTATCTACTCTGGAGCGTCAAATAGTCTGTGGCAATAACTGCGACACACTACCGTGGGTCCATAACTTATTACCGTGAAAAATCAACACAACCCTATATTAGGAAATCTAGACCTTTACCTGTCACAAATCACCCCTTGTGAGATCATCTATAAAATACTCAGGGATTGTTTGCTGAATCAACCCTTTTAGTTATCGTTTCCTCCTTGGCTAAAACTCTAACCCTTCTCCTTCCAAACAGTGAAACCGCCTGGTCAACCCTGTTTGCAAGCATCCTAGGTGACTTTCTATAGAATTTCATCTCCGTTCCATATCTAGGCTGTTTGCAGTCGCTAAATTTTCAATAAAACTATTTGGTTATCCGAAGCCTGCAGTCACAGCCCAGTCAGCACAATGGTCCCCAAATAGTCACGAAATAGTCCCTAGGTCGACCCCGTTTGATCCCCAAAACGACTCCAAAGTGACCCCACTGAAACAAAAAAGGGTCGGTTTGGGGGCGTTTTTCGGCCGACCACGCAAAAAACCCTCCGATATTTGTGTACCTTCTGCATTACAATATTATCTCACTTTCCCGTACCTATTTTTATAGCACTACACAAAAGACCCCAGAACGAACGATACTAGTCCGGTGCGTCAAATAACTAAACGAAAACGTCCCATTTCATCGCTCTCATTTCTCACTTCCCAAGGTACCTTTACCACTTTCGAAATCACTTCCTTGCCAGTAACTACGAGCTGCATTTCCATTACTGATTTCGGAAGAAAAAGAACCATACTTTTGACGCAAGAAACATGTATTGATGGGTAAATTGTACAGTGGTAGAAGGGATTTACAATACCTACCGAGTTTTTTCGTTTGTACTCGTTAGTCTCATGAGAACTGTTCGCTGGAATTGCTGTTTTCCAATGCCTGAAATAGGAAGAGAGACATTTTAAATTAATCTCTTATTGTAAAACAAAGTGCAGTGAGCAAAACTTTAACATCTTTATGAACTAGGGATCGAAATACGTTTACTGGGAATATGTAAATCATTGAGGCAGAAACTGGAATCTCTTGCTGTATGGAAATGGAAAATATCGCAATAGATGCATAGCTTGATATAAGAAACGCCTTAGGAAATATATCGTAAACAGAAGTCACTCACGTCGTACGTATTGCACTGAGTGCCGATGTCGCGATACAGTTCATACCGACTCTCTTGATGACTAGCTCTACTCCTTTGTAAGCAACGACGCATTTTCTCTCGGATGAGCTGCGTTGTGGCTCCAGGATAGTTCTTCCGGCACACAGCCTCTGTAGCAATATGAATTCAAAATCTCATACTCACCTATCACAAGAGAACAAACTTTTGTTCCCGCCAAGACAGGTCTTCCGTGTGCACCCTTCATGTTTACCTGCGCGAGAACTTTTATCGTCATTAGCTGACGCATCATGTCCCTTGTGCAATCTCCAAAGTTGGTACCGGAAACATTCTGCAAAAATGTGACCTAAATAATAGAAAAAAAGGACTATCTCTCACCACTTGCTCGTAGTAGCTGTCATTTTTCAAGCGTTCATTCAGAGACGCGAGGTCATCAACACTGTCTACGGGGATCCCCCATTGGGACACGATCTTTGACGTCGAATTCGCATTTTGCCTCTGCAATTCGGCGATTTGGCACTCCAACTCCGAAGTATCTTTCTTGATTGAAGCTAAGAAAGCTGGCGTGAGTTAATAAGTATTTAGTGAAGCTGCTATTACACATAATGCTCTCACCGTAATTGGCCTCCTTGCTAAGAGGACTGGGCTTCTCACGAGATTTGGAAGCGGATGGCCTTTCCTCCATCGTACGGCTTGTTGATGCCATGGGACTCACCGTTGGGGTGGAAGACTAAGGTCTCCCGAAGGATGGACAACTACATGATTTGTGAGAATACAGCGATGGTACTTACGCTATGGTTGCTGGCACATTATGGTTTGGGTCCAGTGACTTCAACGGGGTACGCGGAAGGCAAATTGACTGGTCTTCTAAACAAATTGGCTCGGGAGACCATAGTTTCTTACTGGCCCGTGCTGACGGCTCCAAATCATCACCATCACATTCCGAAAAAAATACGGGTTTACTGCAAGTATGTCCCCATTAGCAATTAAACACATACTGTGGTCGTTTCCCATAACGTTCCATGGGCAGCGTCGCATCCGTGGATGGTCAGTCGGACATATCCTCTAGTATTCGCTGCAACTTCACAGCCTGTTAATAGTCATCTACAAAAGGAAACTGAATGATAGTCACGTTCTCTTACCTACGGCTTTATGGACCTTCACTTTATATGCCTTTGAGTTGACCGGTGGCGGATGACCATCGCGTACTAAGCGCTCCGCACGAGAAGCGCCGACAGAAGCCACATAGCGTGCTCTGACCCCACCATCCAGAGGTCATTAACAATAGCAACCGTGTTTTCTCCCACAAACTCCACTACTGTGAACATCTAAAATGTAAAGGTTTGTCACAGTCTATTTTACTTACTACCGTTATGAACGCCAGCTATGCACAATAGGATAAAATACCAGGTGTTCGCGGTATGGAATCAATAGCCCTTTACACCGTATGTCGTTACAGTTACAGGAGCGAATTTCCTCAGATGGCTGTTCACAAAGGTATACGTTGAGATTCACAGACGAAATGGGATTAGTGAAAAAATTTCCATTCCTCGAAACAAAGTCAGACCGTCTACATGCAACTGAATAGCTATCTCATCGGTTGTGTGCATTGCACTGGAATCCATTGCACGCTGTAAACATTCGTCGAGCCCAAAGTGCACGTATTTACCGTTACCTACGGACTTCTTTGGGGTTTGACGTGGTGATCCCAACAACGTTCGTGGATCTGTCAGCAAATCCGGGAGAACCTGCCTGAATACACGAAGCATGGCTCTCACATTCGCCATTGAGAGACGCATTTGTATGGCTGCCTGTCGTGCAACAGAACGTGCCGAAGGTCCTGGAATTAAGTCTGAATTAATGGGTGGAGTAAGCAGACACAACAACGAACCGTCTTCCTTCACATCTGTGCTCTCCGCAGGGATTTCTGGGATGCCGTCTTTTAATAAAGGTCTATGCTTTAAGTGGTCAAGTTACCTGAGGCGTGAAAAGTATGTGCAAACCACGAGTTCTCCTCGTCTTCACTGGCTTGTAAGTCTTGTGCATCATCTCCAGCGTTCCTTAATATCTTACTAGGAGAATAATTTGAATAGAATACCCATAAAAGCTTGTAGAAATGTCCGGTGCACCGACATCGGTCGGCTGATGGAGAGCATTAGGCTCAACATCGCAGTCCGCATTTATTGCCCCGGATGATGACATCCTCACCAAATCATCTGGTTTATATGGCCAATAAGGCTCACAAAGCGTGGAAATCATTACCATTTACAGCGTTTAACCAATTGTCAATATCCGAGGCATTCAAAGATTCCATTGTGGCATAAGCGGCTCTGACTGAAGCCTTTTGACGTCGCCAGATGGTAGTTCTCGAGCACCCAGGAAGTGACACTTGCTTACGGCGGTGTAGTCTCATTTTGTGCAATGATAGCTACTAGATATGGTTCGAATTTAAAGGGCATGTAGCAGTACATAAAGCGTATCTCGTGAATAATTGCAAAAATCTACTAGTCACGTGAAAAACTTAGTACCTTCCATCAAACATGAAAACGAATACAGCCATTCCGTTAATTAGTCAATAATGAGTTCATAAGGAATAGACGGACACTGCAGTAGACATTAAACATGCAGGCGATATTCATTGACTGAAATAACAGCATAAACGAGGCACGAAACGTCGTTATTGACGAAAGTGCAGACTCGGTACAGGACGACTTACTGCTAGCGTGTACCCTTCGACGGATTACGTGACAGAATGGCGCACCTCAGTAAAACAAAAAAGGCGAAAAACATCAGTGACGGTGTTTCATGAAGAAGCATGCTCGATTTGTCGAAAAAAAGAAAGGTACTCATTTGTAGTGGTACATTTGGGTGCTTATATGCTTAAAAAATCAAGACAATCACCGGGAAATCATAAAAAGCAGCGAAACAATAAAGTGCGTATATCTCCAAAACCATGACGTTTATGGGGATAAAACTTCGCAGTTGGCAATTGCAGGGCTCATTAGTACAATTGCCCAACTTATTTATCATAAAAATGGGATTTTGAAAAACAGTCCCGGAAGGTACCGTTTGGGGGCATTTTTTCGGCCCCTTGTGCTGACTGGGAGTGCGCAATTCCAAAAGAAGCAGACCGGCCGGTAAGATTTTGCCACGCGTAGGCGTACGTCTCCCAATCACTACGCCATGCTCCCTCCCATTAACGAACATCCATGATGACGCAAATAGCAAGATTGACAGCCTCTTACAACCCATGTAGCAATCCCAACCAAATCCCGATGGGGCCCCCATTGGGATTTGATTGAGATTCGGTTGGGATGCATTGAGTTTTGGTTGGGACACCCTAGCCTAAAGGTTGGGTTTGGTCGGGATAGGAAACGCATCCCGATGGGGATAGCCCAACTTCCTGGTAGCCCTTAAATGCTTTCCTAAATTTACCCATTTTCTCAACCCAGTTAACTGAATCTCGGTAAACGACCTACTGTTCCCAGTTCATGTACTCTCCCTCGTATACCACTGGAAAGAATAAAACCAAGTAGCAAAAGGCATACGTTGAAATGTATTGTAACAAAGTTGTCAAACAATGTACAGTTGAATCAAGGTAATTCTTCTGTCATTTTCTTCCAGGAAAGTTCATTTGACCTCTGCAATGGTACAGTAAATTGACGAAAAAATTATTAGTCACGTGCACCCACGTATAGTGATATTGATGAAAAGCGGGTTATTAATGGAAATCCGTAAAAGAAAGTACCAAAATTAAATGTTGATAAACGTGCTTTACAATGTATCGTATACAATTACACATGAAGCAGTGGTTTACTGAATTTCAAAACGCATGCGTATCCAATATTTTACCTGGGTTTCCTGCCCGACGAACCGCGGTCCCTGTCGTTGTTAAACCAGTGTTGTATATGCTTCTCGATATCCCCGTCGGAGATATCTTTCAGCCGCTCGCTGTTGTTAATGGCTTCTAAGGTCGTATGAATGTTGTGATAAGAAAAGAAAACTTGCCTTTAATTACGCTCATTAGTCGCAGCTGTGAAACGGCGGCCTTCGTAACACCGCCTGACCAGCAACACTGCTTTGCAAGCTCATCGCTGATCATCAGGGACAACATTTTTCGGACCGATTCCCGGAGGTCATTTGTTACAGTCCTGACAAGCATGGAAGCCTGAAACATGAATGAGCAGTATTGTTATCTTACCAGGTGCTCGTAGTTCGACAGAACATCCAAATCACCATCCATGGTTTTTAAGTCAGCCAATGTGTTGGCTCTTGTTGGCTTGTAGTATGATTGAACCCCGGGTGTTTTTCTCGAGCTGGACAAGTCGCTTACTCGTCTGTGTAACGCCTCGAACCCGGAGTTCAGCAGTGCTTGATGGTGAAAAATATTATATTCATGTCTCCCACCATGGCGGCTATTGAAGCCTGCAACTTGTCCACCTTTTTCCCCAACTGTTCCAAGGTGGGATGTGTCGTTTCAATGGACTTCTCGTTGAAACTAGTGGAACCAGCATTTCCGAAACTACATGGTGGTGTAAATGAATTTAGTAAGAACTGGTTGACTTACGATATAGGGGACATCATCGGAACTCGATTACCGGTTTCCAGTACACGGGATACTGGTTGTGGCGTGGAGGACGGCCTGGATGATAGGAATTATTCAGTTAGGTTGCTTAACATACCCCGCTATCTGACTATCAGTAAGACATTGTTCTGGTAGACTTTGAACAACTACCGGTCCGAGGGGTCGTTTTTTTGCGTTTGGTTCGCAATCGGTATCCTCTGAGTCACTGCTTAAAGTGACGGGTCGTCTGCAGGAGTAAGGAAATGCCAACGGAATACCTTTTGCGTGTTGCATACCTCGCTGCAAACAGTGTCATTAGTGCTGTCGCATCAGAGGCCTCTGAAGTGGCATCCCGCCGATATTGCGACTGACACTCCTGAATTTCATGGAAACTTTTTGGTGCAATCGTTTAAGTTTTAAAATATGCTCTTACCTGAACTAAACAATTCACGGCATTCATAAACTGGAATGTCGTCGGACAACTGTTTACCTAAAATGAACATGCTTCGATATTCAGAAGCACGTTTTACGCTTGGCCATCTTGTGTGTTTGGAATCCACAAGCCAGCTGTGATATATAATTGCAACCGAACCGTCCTCCGGGAAAAGTACGAGCCGGAACATCTGAAGAAGAAATTCAGTGATATTATGAAAAGTATTTAATTTTTGAAAAAGTACGTAACACAGGGATATTTACAAAGTGCTTTAGGCATGGCAATAGCAAACATTTACACTCAATATCGACAGCTGTAGCGGAGAAAACATCCACACCCAACTCATCGACGGAGAAAACGTACAAATAAGAAGATGGCAAATACTTTGTGAAAAATGGTTGGGAATTAACAAACCGTTTGAAACGAATGATACTATCCGAGATGTTGACAATGACACCAGGAAACCCATGTACAATGACTACATTATCCGGAGATCGATCAGTGAAGAAGGCATTCCTAAGAAAGAAAAAGTTATCACAAATCGGCTTTCGGATTAGTGGTGAACCAGTGCCATCCACATTGAAATTCCGCTGTAATGGAAGAGGAAAAGATCGGCCCTCAATCAATCTCTTGTACAATTGTTGGCCAGGGTTTCTGGGTCCTTTGATAAGACATTTCAAGTAACCAAGATAAGATTCGAAAGGAAAAGTGGAAAAGTAGTCCAACGTTCCGCGTAGAAGTACATCGTCATTCAAATGAATCTAATTGTGAACGTTATAAACGAGTTCTTTCGAACCGTAAAAAAGTTAAAATTGTTGCACAAACATGGAGAGAAGATCGGCTGCAAACTGGTGGTAACGAACATACAAACGGGGATGACAGAGAATGTACATCGCTACTGAAAGTGCCAAAAAGTGGTGGTACGCATCTTCCAGTAGTAAATGAATCAAACATACATGTCCCAGGTACAGTAAGAATTGTCGGTATTCGCTAGCTTTCCAGCGTTCCATGTCACTGATATGTCGACATTTTCGCGGAAAATCACATTTATTACCAACATGTGACTGTAGAATGCGATTCCCTAGTTCCTCGGCGACAGATGGACTAATACCGGCAAACCTATCCCTGGGACCACTAAGCCAGGACAGAAGCAATTTCTTCATTACACCCAAGCATACCAGATGCATATAGTCATGGCAGAATGTGCGAACCATGTCTATATTTAGAGCCAAAAATGCACTGTTGGACTCCTGTTAGTGGTGCATCTTGTGCCTTTTTTTGCGCGAAAGCTTTCGTCTGTCCTTGGTTTGGCCGTTATAGACGGGAAGGTCATTTTACCACCGGTGTAGTAACCAGGCTGAATGCATCTATCGCACCCTAAATAATCGTTGTGTCCCTTAAATTGGCGGACAAACGCTCGTGCGGGGGTGTCACAGATGATGGCAGAGAGGGTACATTCGTAGGACACACCGTGATGTACAACCCCGCGTCCAACACCATCTTCAGCTCATCAATGCACTCCCGCAGGAACTGTTCCACGGGTTTCGGTTTACCTCTACCGCAGTAAAATCCCACAGTAAAAATTTCACTCATTTGTGGTCTGCTTATTCGTGCTAGTATCGGCCACAACTGCAAGTCGAAGGAGCGATAAATGACCGTTCCATCACAGTGTATCTGTATGTCCAAGATGCACTCCGGTAGTTTCCGTGAGTTTATCAAACCTGAAAGTCCTTTGACAAGTCCCATGTGAAAATAATTTCCGTTCTGCAAACTCCGGACATTGCACTGCCTTGGTGTCCCGCAGAGAGTGCTGGGGTCCTTCGGAATGTTTGGTAAATGTCTTCCAAGTACGCGCAGCACAGCAGCACGTTGAGACATGTTGAGGCGAAATTTAACGAAATCTTGGCGTAATTCGTTCAGTATTTCAAAATTTTCATCGGCCTTTTCAATACCTGATATGAGGAATTCATATTATTCGTATACGTTAATATACCAGAAGCATACTCAACGTCTGCTACAGGTACACATGCAGACGGCGCGCCTTGAACCTCTTGGAATGATACCGACGAAGTTGATGGCACCATCTGGGTGTTATCAAAGTTTATAGCATCACCACGGTGTCTGGATTCTGCAAGAATTAGTGACAGTGCAGTCTTACTCTCAGCAATGAATACGGAACATCCATGACGATGTTCCCATAAGAAGGCATCCGAACAACACGGGCACAATACGTGCATCAATACTTTTCGCCGAAGGCGAAATCTTTGCAATCGTGATAGTCCGGACGTGATGATGTTTTATCTATAAACGAGAATGTAGACAAAAATGTTACCAAAGGTTTACTACATTACGTACCTAGAAAGAAAAACAGAAGTAAATAACAAAAGCCCATCAAATGTCCACCCAGTATTGGTTTTTGGTTTGCCCGACCGGAACCCAACCGTATCCCAACCAGATCCCCACCAAAACCCGACTGAATCCCTATTACAGTGAACTGGAGCCTAGAGAAGGTTATTGTACTTTATGATTGTGCATCTAAGCAAACGAAGTTAAAATAAACTATTTTTGGTCTTCTCTTTTACATCAGATGGCAATTACATCCAGTGAGGTGCTAAAAGGGGAAGATTTCTGACCACTGACACCGAGGAGGAATTATAGCTCATAATTCACGTTCATGGACCTCACTAGGCTCGTTTAGGACATTGGCATTGTTTAATCTATGGAACGTAACATTCAGTATGAGAAAATGCGAAAACGGATGCAGTTAAAAGTGAAAATAGTGCATCAACTTCGGAACACGACCAACCACCAGCGGACAAAGACAATTCAAAGAGGCGGAAAACCGTGATTTAAAACAAAAATGTAACGCATCTCAGTACCAGTATTATCTCAAATTTTTTGAGCGATGTAACATTTCGAGAATTTCCTTCACAAGTATATAGGTCTTGCCTCGCAAAAACAGTCAATAAACATCCCCATCAAATCCCCATCGGAACCCAACGTTAACATGGGGATCTGTGCTACATGGGAACACGTTAGCTCACTCGAATCGCGGATTGAAGCTCTTGACAGAGCCACCAGAATTCTGACACCACTGGCTCAAATCCTCGAGCCTTCTATGGTAACTACGGACTGTAACTTAGTTGCCTCGTGTAACTTCGTTGACAGCATATCTGCAGAGGTTTCAAAACGAATACGAAACTCGGATCACGACATTGTATTTAACATTCCCGATAGGGCCCCACTCAACATGGTCAGCAGTACCTTGCTGAAGGCCGCTGACATGGAAAGTGTGATATGCCGTAGCAGCAGACTACGCAAACAAACACAACGATATCAATGCCCTCTACTTTTCCAATTTCCGAACTCACTGACAGCCAGTGAGTTCATTCATAAACAAACAGTTATTGCTATTAATTCGCCATACAAGAACATTCGAATAGTACCCGACAAAACGCCACTAGAAAGAGAAGCGCTGAGAAAGTCGAACTCTCGCAAACATCCAAGGCAGGAATCCGCCCAAAAGACACCCAACCCCGTCATTCGCCTAACCTACTCTATGCAACCAGCGTCTATCAGCCAACGACTGTCTGATGTAGACCTTGACGCAAAGCCTGGGCTTTCTCCAAATCCACCAGTCTCCAAGCGCCCTAGGCTCGTCAATAGTGTCCTGGCCTGAAATATCCTGGAGAAACCTCACGGCACCTCCCAACTTAATAGACTTTGTGTCCCATACTCACATTGGGGGCTGGGTGCAACACGCTAAAACCCCTACTAGAAGCGCCAACATACTAGATCTTATATTCACCCACAGCATTTCCCACTATTCGGTTTCCGTTCTGATCAGATTTCCGGGTAGCGATCATAAGATAGTGGCCGGTAATCTTTCACTCCATTCTTATCCATCAGACTATTTGATCCCAGTCCACAGTCCTGTCCGTTTAAATTGGAACCCTTTGCCCAATCTCATCCGTAATCAAGATTGGAGCAGTGTTTTTCTAACGGCTGACCCCCAACAGGCGGCTGATCACTTTTACTTTCACATGGAGAACTGCCTCCTGAAACTTAGCCCAATATCCCAAAACTTTTCGCTTAGGAAGTCCAAGCCTGCACCCCTCCAACGAAAGTACCTTAAGATGCAAAAACTTTACCTCCAAAACCACGACTTCTCCCTTTTCATAAGGCTAACGCGTCTTACTGATATTATCCGGGACCTAAAGGAAAAACAGCTCCGCTACGAAGAATCCAAAGCCCTAAGGCACCCCAATAAAGCATTGAAACTCTCACTCCTACACAAATCTAGGAATTCGGCAACAGATACTATGATCCAATACGTTGTGTTACCGAATAAAACTTCGGCCACCTCCCCTTCTGAAATCGCTGAGGCCTTCAATCATTACTTCGCCAATTCCATGGCCCTCGCCTCAGACACAGCACCCCCAAATCCTCTGGCTATTACCAGCTCTTCCTTATCTACCCTAACCTTTGAAGTAAACGTTATTTCCAGGCTCATTTCACGCTATAAAGCATCTGCGCGTCCTGGACCAGACGGGTTGCCCCCAGCTGCAATCATTAACGGTATATCGGACCTTCCACTTTTACTACTGAACCTATTCACCTTGTCACTCAAATTTAGTTTGGTGCCGTCGAACTGGAAGCGTTCAGTCATCATTCCACGACATAAAAAAGGACCTGTCCACGAACGTGCTAATTACCGTCCCATCAACCATGCCCCTATCATTTCCAGAATATTGGAAACAATTATCGAAGATGGCATTATCACCCACCTTCTCGCTTCTAACCTTCTTAGCGATGGGCAGTACGGGTTCCTCAAATCGTGATCATGCACCACATGTCAGTTTGACTTCCTCAGCCTAGTCACTCAGGCTGTTGATAGCGGGCAGGCATTAGTAGTTGTCTACCTAGATCTGTTGAAGGCTTTCGACCGTGTTCCACATCTGAATCTTATCGCCAAATTGCGTTCATTCGGCATTGCTGACCCGCTGCTTTCTTGGCTGAAATCTTATCTTGCTCATCGTTCGCAAGTGGTCCTCGCCAACGGACAAACTTCTAAATCGAAACCTGTTACAAGTGGCGTTATACAGGGAAGCGTACTGGATCCTCTCTTATTTCTGACGTACATGAAAGACGCATTGGATCTAGTACACCACGGCACGCCATTTTTGTTTGCAGACGATATATAAATAGTTTACTCTTTCAATTATAATGATGCTATCCCTACTCTTTGCAACATTTCTGCTGACCTCGCAGCACTTGACAGCTGGTGCCACACCTGGAGGATGAGCTTTTCCACTGATAGGTGCGAGGTTCTAACCTACAAGTTCCAATTTCCCCCTGGATCCTTAACTCTTGGTGGGTCCCCAATAGCCAATCGACCTACTATCCGCGATTTGGGCCTCAACTATTCCTGCTCCCTCAACGTTTCTGAGCACGCCGCCATCCAAGCGGCCAAGGCTAGAAATGTGGCCCTTCTCTTCCGCTCCTTTCGTCTCCGGGACAGCATCATCAGCATCTACAAATCACACATCAGGCCTTTACTCGAATGCTGCCCAGTAATATTTTCTAACATGACGAAATCCGACAGAGTTGCGATTGAGGGCATACAAAGGCGTTTCACCAAACAACTACTCGGTTGGTCCACGTCTGTAAGCTATGGAGAACGATGCCAAAATCTGAATCTTGACCCACTCTGGCTCCGCCGCTTAAGACTAAACTTAGTCTTTTTGTATAACCTGCTCCATAACCGGTCCGCTTCCTTTAACCCAGTAATCTTCTCCTGTGAAACCCCTTAATCACTTCGGCGCTGGCCTTTTACTGTCTTTTTTAGTATAGCTAAATCGGCCACACGGCCACGTTTTTCCCTCTTGTCTACCCCAAAGTCCGGAACAAGTTGCCCATCACCTTTCGAGCCTCACAAGCCAAGCCCCAATTTCTGTCTGCATTCACCCCATATCTCAGCGTCACTCGTGCACTCCAGTTATCTAATATGAGCACGGCAGAACATATAGGATACAAGAGGGGCCTCGACTTCTAAGACCAACCCCTTCTCCGACCCTGCTCCCTTCAATTAAGGACACAATCAACGATAGACGGTTTCATCTATCTGACTGAGTTCTTAACGTTAGACTACTTATGGCCATTTCCTTAATGAACCAAACAAATGGAAACGCCAATACTTTCAACCAGTTTGCTTCCACCTAACCCCGTAGTTTCTGTCACTCTTGTGCCTCGTCCTTTACTGGTTTTTATATGCCTCCATTAACCGTTGATCCATAGCAGGACACACCCTGACTGCTGCTTTTTATCTGCTCTTCTTTCCTGCGTAACTCCCCCTTCTTAGCCCTTTTTTCAACTCCTGTCATGTTAATTTCCACATTTTCAAGGGTTTTGTCTGTTTATTCCATCACTTGTAAACAGCTGATTATGCACTTGGCATGCCTCGGACGTCTCCGAAATGAACCGTTATTATTATTCATTATTACATTATCATAACCCACAGCTGGAAACACGTCCAGACTGCAATCGCCCTATATTTCAGGTTCGTTGTCCACCACTATCTCAGTCGCAAAACTGGCTAACCAAGGATGCCACTTTGACTCGTACGGACAGAGACTCAAGTAGAACCTACCATAGCAATTGGGACCGAAATCAAACCACACAACGGGAAATACCCCTAATTGCTTATCAGATCGTTCAGTCTTTTAAAAAGCAACCAACACGAATTCCAGTTCACGCGCATGCCGCTAATATACAGCCACACTCGGCTGATTGACCGGCACATACTTTGTCCTGCCAGACGAACCTTACGCACTCGATGCCGTACGTTACCAGGAACGACGCTGAATAACACTGAAGGCAAATGTGTCAACACATACATATATAATTGTCAGTGAAACAGCATAATAACTCCGAAATCCGTTCAGAGATTACCCACTTTATCATCCGTTACCACTGTTTATCTTTCTTACGACCCGTAGCCGGCTGGAAATTGACTCTCCACTTCTTGAAGACCCTCCAGTTGCGCTTTCCTATCTCAGAATGGTACATGTTACTGATCCTGAATCTAAACTTACCTTTTTATAGTCTGCTGATCTCCCACATCCACCAGTGTTCACTCTCACAAAATTGGCCTCATGCCCCCCTGCTTCAAAACTCATTCCGTTCATTGAACTCCAGTAAATCCGTCATTCAGGGTTTGCATTGTCTTCATGATCGCTATCCTCTTCGCATGCGTTGATTTTCCCGAACATACTCCCTTACAAATTTCCCCCCCCCTTTTCCTCTTGCTCAAAAATTTATTCCACCTGCAGAAACTCGGTGGGCCTCCGGTTTCCTTGGCTTGCATCATTCTTGTTCATAATGCGTCCTTGGCACTGCGTTAACAACTTTTCGATTTCTCCACCGCGCACCAGTGCCCAGACCGGATTCGAAACCGGTTCAAAACTGCCGCGCGAACCATTATCAGAATGATCCATTCAAACCGTTGCTGGCTTTGTTTTTTCGTCTCTGATACTCTCGACTTTCATATTCAGAATTTGTGAATACTTCATACTATTGAGTGACGTGTTACACCATGATCATGCGCTACAGCGTGCATCTCGACCATGGCCGAGAAATATACCATTATTGTTATTGTTATTATTATTATTATTTTTATTATTATTAATAAAACCTGGTTGACAGACAACACTCCAAACGAGGATATCGCTATCACCGGGTACCAAGCTTTCAGGAAAAATAGACTCACTCAGCGGGGGGAGGCTGTCTTATATATGTAAGATAAAACATGCGAGCGAAAATATTTCAG
This sequence comes from Fasciola hepatica, assembly GCA_948099385.1. NCBI lineage: Eukaryota > Metazoa > Platyhelminthes > Trematoda > Plagiorchiida > Fasciolidae > Fasciola > Fasciola hepatica. The sequence goes on from CANUEZ040000076.1 coordinate 4,085,546, forward strand.
CACTCCATACTCGATAACTTGCCGGATTCAGTTTGGCTACAGGTCACTACAGGATGTTCTGATTTCATTGTTAGTTGCATCTACCGCCCCCCGAATACTAGTCAGAACGACCTTCTGCCTATCATAGAGGCGTTAAACGTTGTTGCGGACATACCCGGCCCAAAACTGGTGGCCGGCGACTTTAACGCACCAGGCATACGTTGGTCCACTTTGAAAGCCCCACATCACTTACTACACTTCTTGACCAGCATTCGTTTACGAGGAGGGACTCAACATGTGATGTGCCCAACTAGAGGCAGTAGCATTCTTGATCTCATTTTTACGGTAGGATTATCTGGTGTACACACATCTATCGTGAACAGCATCCCAGATTGTGACCACTTGCAGGTTAAATGTGAGTTTTCATTGCCAACACGAACCGTCCACAAACCAACCGGTAAAAGACCATTCCACCAAGCTAGCTGGAATCAATTGCCCTCACTCATTCGCTCGCAGAACTGGGATACTTTCTTTTTATCTGACGACTTGCATACCGTGGTGGATCATCTTTACTCCACACTAAATGCACGTCTTGACGTAATCACCCCAACCCAAGGTCTACCTGGGCGAGATAAACCAAACAGTTTTTGTCGATTGAAGCAGAATCTTTCTATGCTACAACGCAAATTCCTTAGGTCGAGAGACTTTTCGTTTTTCTTGCAAATGAACCGTTTATTTCATTCTAGGAAATTGATTGAAATGTCACTCAGGAAAAAACAGGAATTAAGGGCGCTGAGTCACCCCAAGAGGTCCGAAGCTTTATCTAAGCTGATGAAGTTGAGGAACAGTCAGTGCAGTTCTCCTGTCTCATCCGTTATATACAACAACAATTATATAACGAACTCCCAAGAGATCTCCGAGGCATTCAGTGCCTATTTTGCTTCGTCTCTAACGACGGATGACTCCCCATGCCTATATCACGTTGAGCCGCTGACATCTGCACGGTTCTCAACGGTTACGTTTCACGCAAACGACTTAACAATACAGCCAACTAAAATTAGGCGGTCATACCACCCCGGGCCAGATGCCGTACCACCGGCTACTTTTAGTCTAGGTGGCACTGATATCCCATTCTTGCTGTCAAAGGTTTTTAATTTATCTATGAGCGGTAGCGTTTTCCCCTCCCATTGAAAAACATCAGTTATTATCCAAATTCCTAAGAAAGGTTCACGCCAGGACCTAACCAACTATCGACCAGTGAACCACACCCCTATAGTTTCCCGAATTATGGAAAACTGATAAAAAATAAGCTGACAACTCATCTACTGAACAATAACCTCATTAACACTGGACAGCACGGTTTTCTTCAAAAAAGATCGTGTGCCACTTATATAAGTGACTTCCTTAACCTAATAACTACGGCCACTAACAGTGGTAAATCAGTGATCGTAATCTTCCTTGACATGACTAAAGCTTTCGATCGAGTATCCCACAATAGGCTCATGGCGAAGATAAAAACCTACGGAATTGTTGATCCGATCCTGAGCCGGTTTTCGTCATATCTAACATCCCGAAGGCAGGTGGTGGACGTTGATGGCAGTTTATCATCACCTCGACCAGTTACTAGTGGAGTTATTCGGGGTAGTGTACTAGGTCCCTTAATATTTTTATGGATGTTAATGACATTTTTACCGTCATCACGCACGGGGCTGCGATCCTTTTTACAGACGACATAAAAATTATGTACTCCTTTGAACCTGACGCCTTTGCTTCTACCATTGCTAGCATAACGGGCGATTTACTATCGCTAGACTCATGGAGCAACCAATGGTCGATGAAATTCTCCGCTGTCAAAAGTTGTATCCTTATGTATAAGAGTCAGGTTCCCGCAGGAACGTTTAGAGTTAATGATCAGTTCATCCCCAACAGCCCGGAGGTAAGGGACTTGGGATTACAATATTCTTGTACATTTAATTTCTCCGAACATTTGGCCGTGCAGGTTGCTAAAGCTAGACTGCTAGTTGGTCTGATTAACAGAACCTTCGGTCTTCCAGACAGCAAGCTCAGCCTTTTCAAAACTCATGTCAGACCACTTCTGGAATATTGCACTGTCGTCTTTTCTAACATGCGGCAGACTGACAGATTTGCAATTGAGAATGTACAACGTAGATTTACCAGACGACTACTAGGATATTCCTCGCCTTTAAATTATATGGAAAGGTGTGAAATATTGCACCTAGAACCCCTATGGCTGCGCCGCCTACGAATGAACCTGCCTTTCTTTTGCAATATTGTAAACCGTACAACTCGCAATTCACCCCCCTCCCAGGCCAAAACTCCCTCCAACTATTTTTTACGACGTAGGGACTCTATGGTCTTGATTCCAGTATCCAGGACTGCGATGCGGCCAAACTTCTTTATTGTTAAATATTCTTCCCTCTGGAACAAACTTCCACCTCAAATTAGGTTAATGTCTTCGGCCTCTTTATTATTCTAAAAAGAAATGAATAAACATCTAGCTGTCCAAAAGCACATCCGAATGCATGATCCCTACATGTCGTTTACCCGAGCCTACGAACTGGGCATGGGATACTAACCAAAAGCCTAACAACTTTGTTCAGTAGACAGTTATTACCGACGGATGGTAAGGAGCATTCTGTATTATAGTTAGCAAATAAAAGCAGTCCAGCCTACACTCCATGACTGTCAACAACACACTCCACGTGTTTGTTCAGCCACTTCCTATTTTCAACGCTTCTGACCACGACCCCCCACTGGCCACCGTTACTCCGGTGATTCCTTTTTCACGCTGTCAGATTTCACCATAGTGGGTTGGGTTCTTTTTTATTTTATCAGCTGCCGCCAGGTATAAGAGCATTTATAATGCTAGAAAATAAATGGCAGCATATGTAATATTGTCTTCAAGGTACCAGTCTCACCCACGCTTCAACTATTTACTCATTGAGACCCTATTTCAACACACGAGATTCCAGGCCTCATTCTGATGAACGAACCGCCACAATCGATGTGGTCTTCCATAAACCATTCGTCGAACTACACATAAGTATTTGCCCCCAGTGTCGCCGATTCTCCCCTCCTTGCTTTTTTTGGTAATTCTCACTAAGCCTCACAATAATTAGTCGCTAGTACCGGTCTTCTTCGCTTTCCGTATGTTGTTTAATCCAAAAAACCAGACCTCAACGTCGCGACCACCGATTTCTGTTACTGGCATAATTTTGGTGTTCTGCCTTTCTCCCCTAACCCACAGCTAGTAGAATTGCCAGACTGCAGCCTTCTCCGTTTTGTTTTCAAAACCTGCACCCTAAGGACGATTGTCGCCTTCGTCATCCTAGGAATAACTCGGAACCTCTCTCGCCGGACAGAACAAACGAGATTTACACACGACTCCATTTTCGCCCGTCTCACGATCGCATTCCCCAGGATTCCCACCATCAGACTTCTTGAACCTGGACTACTCGATCTCACTGCATTTATACAACTCATTTTAATCCCATATGTCATTATGCCCGTTCCGTGTTAGAACCCGCTAATACTGTTCAAACACTGGCACCTTTATTGTCACTGTTCATTGCTTCATCGGTCACCAAAAAAACGTCCGGCGCTGACATATCTTTCAGTATTCCTCCAGTGGGCAGCGAAGTAATTAGTAACCACCTGCACTCTCCATCGGTCCATCCGATCGCATCCGCAATGCTGTTGCATCGAGTGTTCGGGCTCTGCAGATCACTGCGTTCCCTCCACGACTGAACGTCTCCGATACACTTCCCATGCTTCATCGCCGCTCCGTTCCCATCATTTGTTACACCTGTCAAATTGGTCATTCGAAATGTGACACTCACCGTCTACTTACTGTACCATCACCGTTATCGAGACCTTTTGATCTTCCAGATGTTGCATTCGTGTTATATTACCGAACCTGACCCCGTATCCAGCCTCTACATCACACCACTATGTTGGTGTGATACAGATATATCTGTACCGGCTGATACATTCTATTTCTATATTCGTTGATCCACTGCCGCTTTCCGCGATATACCCGGGCAGTTTTATTGATCTGTCATTTTTGCATAGTGCAATCCACACAGCGTTCATCTATTGACGTACACTTACCTGTGAATTACTCTACCTTCCCTCCCGCAGAACTGAACACCTGAATGATGGATGTAACCACACCGTCGATATTGATTAGTCTTCCACTTCCGCTCTGACATTTCATACCAACCATATATAAAGTTAACAAATTGCCGCACGCTCACCTGTTTTTCTCCGGCCGTTCCCTGCCACCATCACTCTGATAGTCTCCCGCCCAAGAAATACGCAATTGTTTGCCACATATATGATTCCTCCAGTGTACAGCCACCACTTTATATACTACCATCTTCGCAGACTGATATATTTCCATGTTAATACTTCTTGGCATATCTGTCGTAAAGTGAATAATTCACCGAATGCTTCGACGGGATTTCTTACCATATGCCTCTCATATTCTGCAGCTCACCAAAAACATATCCTTTGAATATGTTCGAATTTCCACTAGTGGTAATTATTTCATTTACCACTTATGCATGTACTCCAGACCTTCAACTGACATCATTCGACCCTGACCTTCGAACTTGCCGGGCATTACTACAGTTTTAGTTCACTGTAACACTCTCTTTGATACTCTGCATGCACGTGTTGTACCCTTTTGCGAATTGTCATTCCATCATCACTATAATCATCTGATCATGCATTCTAGCATGCTTCGGGTGCATCCGAAATATACAATTATTATTATTATTATTATTATTATTATTATTATTATTATTATTATTATTACTATATTATCAGATGAACGATGACACAAAACGGATACAAACTTCGATTGTGCAATAACAATAACTCAAAAGACGAGAACCGAGTTGCAGCTTGCAAGAAGGGAGAACGTGCTTTAGCCAGGTCCAGAAGAAAGATATGACAGGGCAACGCGCTGGGCGCGAACAAACAAGAGTTGGTCCGTAAAAACGTTCAGTGTATAAAACAAGTCAATTAAGTAAATAAGTGAGTGATGTTAGGGAAACATGGAAACTGCAGGGGGTTTTGGTTGATTTTCCACTGCCGGTCGTTACGGCCGCAGCGCGCTCGTTTCCTTCACTTTCTCGTTACCCCTTTATAACAGGCAGATTTCTGATAACAGCCTAGACCCAACCCGGCACACGGGAAACCCCGAGCTTCCAAGGTAGCCTTCGGTTCCTTTTGTCTGAACCAGTGCTAGGTGATAGCACGCCGCCCAAGCTTCTAACATATGCTTGCCGAACCCGCCTTCCTCAGCTTCAACCTTTTCGGGTTCCCTGCAAAACCCCTAACCAGCTTGCTGATGTCTAAATCAGAAGCCAATACATGGTTGGAACAGTTACATTATGCGTCCCCTGCCCTGACGACACCCCGGTATTGATACCCCTACGGTTCACAGCTATTGGCTAAACCTTGCCTGTATTGGTTGCCGGAATGAGTAACGTATTCATTGCACTTTTATAGTTCACCATCCACAACTTCGCTTTTTCGATGTTCCCCCCAATCCCATACACTAAGAGTGATTTCCAAAGTCGAAGATGACTTTTCTGCTACTTGTTGACTCAATTAACCAGCCGAAATGACCACTGACACTAGCCCCCCTAACAAATCTTTTTGCCCTTTCATGATGGGTGCCCACCTTCACTTAATTCTCCTGTCTCACGCTAGAAATCAGCCTTCTCATCTCGCTTTTCTTGTACTTTTCTCGTATACTCGAGTCTTACCACGCAGACTACTATTCTTCTATAACCAAGACTCACTGACTTGCGCATATGATCATGGACAATAAAGACCCCATTCCACCCGCAATCCATATACTTCTGATTCCTCACGACCCCACGGAATACTAGCACGTTTGCGTCTACATGGAAGGGCCTGGCCTCAACTCCTAGTATTTTCCTTCCTTTTCGCTATTTTGTCGTCCCCTCCCGCAGCTGGTGCAACGACCAGACTGCTGTCTCCCTTTTCTCCTATTCCTCTTCCTAATCCCACTCACTTCTTTTGTTTTATTTCTGGTTCTCAAATGGGCCCCCTCTCTTCATCCACCACCTACTAATTAAATTATTTCGCACTCCGGCTAGGCTTGCGGTTGATATCTCCCTATATCTCTACTATCAAGCAACTACTCTACAAAACCACCAGTCTCCATCAGTTTCTCCCCCGTAAATCGACCCACTGGCCGTTTGGTAGCAAAATGTTTGTTGTCTGGTTTCTATTAAAACGATGACCATAACCCACAGCTGTAACACCCTAGAGACTGCAGCTCTCCTGATCTGTTTTAGGTCGTACTGGTTACTTGGGTAGCCATCAGCCATCTTGACGTTACTCACGGATTACCGTAAGGACTAAACGATTCGATCAATCGGGTTGATAATGATTTAAGCCCATACCCAAGTCTGCTGACTGCAAGTGGGGCACCTTGTATGGCTGACTAGTGACTATAATCTTATAACCAGAGTTACAATCCATGATGATAGTCTCACCGGATAACAGAGTGGATTCCTGACACCAATCATCACCATAAACCGGCTTAACATCTATTTCCCTCACTCCATACGAACGGTTCCATTCATTCTGCTTTGCGGTACTAAACCTATGGCCGGAATCTAGCTTTCACCGCTGCATTCCAAACTTACTCCTCCCAGTCCGTCAACCTAGCCCCTTTTTGCCTGCTACCCTTACCATTCTCTATCTGCCATCACCAGCGACCAAGGCCTTTACGAAACAAAATACCAGCCATTTGCATCCAACCAGCACTTGATCGTCAAATTCCTCTATCGCGTATACAGGAAACCCTATCCTTACACTCTTCCAGCTTCCACTTGTCCGCATCAATAGCGTTTATCTTTAACAGTCTGTTTCGTCGACAGCTCCTCTCTGAAAATCCGTTCTGCGTCCAAACATCATTTACGCTCTTCAAAAGTACTCTGCACTTCTAGCGGAGTTTATCGCCTTCATGTGGGTCTCCATTGGACACTGAAATTACCTGAACAAAACGGTCCACAATAATATCACATCCGACTCACTTTCATTTACATCACAGGCTCCCCACAATTAGTTAACCTATGCTGCGTCAATCTTTTATATTCCACCGGCATCTCTGACTGCACTTTGATATCCCCATGCGGACTTTATTTTTAACCATGTCTCTTGGTAATTTCCTTGCCCGATTCCTCGTTGGTGATCGTCCAAATATCCAGTTGGTGCACCCTCGCATCTTTTTCTGTGGAAGCCCCGGTTCGTTGCAGCCAGCTTTCGGAACCCATAAGGCACACTGTGTATTATTCCTGTCCCAACTCGCTGTCCGTGTTACGATGTCCGAAGCCTATTGCTTTACTGGTTCTTGAGATCACTGCACCTTTGACATTCTCCAGTATCGCTTATACCAACATTACCACGTTCGTCCGGCCATCCATGACGCCCTCCCGGAATTCGAAACCGGTTTAAGACTCCTGCGTTAACCATCTCCACTTCTGTTCACTCAAACACTGCTCAGCCTTACTGTTTTATTCCTGCTACGGTGTGATTCTTAAATTTCAAATATGTGAATACTTCACATTGTTATGTACTGCTGTAATCTCTGATCATGCCTTGTGCGTGTGTCGACCACGGTCACCAAATATACCATTAGTACTAATATTATTATTATTATTGTAAGAGAGTACTATCTAAAGGCTGGCTTGTATCGATCATTACACCCGTTTATAAAGGTGGAGACAGAGACATATGTGCCGGTGACAGGCTGAATAACTTAAAATTGGTGATGCTTAAAACTCTCGAGGGAATAATACTGGACAGAACAGTGAGCTTTTTAGAGAGGAATGAGCTGGTGACTGGCAACCAGCATGGTTTCTGGCACAGGCTGTCTTGTGTGTAACAGCCGGTCGCGGAAAATCCCCCCTTTTCCCTCGCGATTCAGTGTTTTCCCACAACATCACTCATTTGCCTACGCCATTGACTTGTCTTTACGAACTGGTTGTTTTTCTGGACCAATTGTTGTTTGTTCGCGCCCAGAGCGCTACTTTGACACATCCTTGTTCAGGACCTGCGTGACGCACGTGCTGTCTGCTCACACGCTGCTATTCGGTTTCTCGTTGTTGAGTCCTTGTGATCGTATTATTGAGGTTTGTATATTGTTTATGTCATTGTTTATTTTAGTAATCTAGTATCGTAGAATATCACGGATAATCGTCTTCTGATTTCGGGATCCGTTGCGAATTTGGCTACGCATTGCTCAAACGTTCGTAACAATACTCAATAGATCAATTTGGAACGAGGAAAAACACGCAAAATGCCAAGAAAAGGATCAAAAGCAGTCGAATCCGGACAGGAAGTAATACGGCAAGTCTCTGGGGAGGTTTTGGGTACATATGATTCTTTAGTTAATGCTAGATCGCCTAGTCCTGTCAGTGCTAGTTCATGTGGTAATGAGAGAAATATTGATCGTAAGGATGTCGATTTATATAAGCTGAGAATACTAGACCTAGAGCAACAGTTACTATCGGCTAGACTACAGGCGCAGGAAGCAGAGAAGAAGTGTACACAGAAAGAGCGAGAGCATGAGACCAGTGACTTCGACACTTCCGATAGATTAGGTTGCAATAAGGTAGGGAACCCCATGCCGGTCGCCGACTACAAACCACCATCGATCGATTTGCCTAGAGTGGAGCTAACGGTTTTCGACGGGCGAGCTGAGCAATACTGCAAGTTTGTCAAGCAGTTCGAGACGTTCGTTGAAAATAAGGTAACCGACCCTGGGCAAAGGCCTCTCTACCTGACTCACTACTGCCGAGGCCGAGCACGAGAAGCTATCGACGGATGCACCATGCTCGACCCAGAACAAGGCGACACAAGGGCAAGGAAGATCTTAAGGAACCTGTTTGGCCAACCTTTCAAAGTAGCCCGTAACCTAATAGAGGGCGTGATGGTAGAGGCAAAGAGAACCAAGGGCGACGTCTACACCATGGCCGACCTGGTGATTAAGATGCAGAACTGCTCAATAGCCCTCGACCATTTAGGATACAGGGCTGATCTAGACGCCATGCACACTTTGGAAGGCATAGTCCGTCACCTCTCTCCCGAACTACAGGGTCCGTGGGCGGAAGAAGCTGAACGGATAAGCCGAAGCGACAGAGAAGCCAACTTCGAAGACCTGACCGAATACTTGGACAGGCAAACGAAGATAGCTGACAGCAGATTCGGCCGACTCATCCGGGACAGCAACCGAGCAAACAAGCCCGGTACTAGCCAAGTCCAAACCCCTGTACGGGAACATCCAAAGTACCAGCCTTGGACCAATACACATGTCATTTCACGAGATGCTACGGCGAAACCCAATTGCAGATCCTGTGGTACTAGCAATGGACTACCAGAATGCCCCAAGTTCGGCAACGCCACAATAGACGAACGGTGGGGAATGGCGAGGATGGCAGGAGCATGTTTCATCTGTCTGAACACCACGCATCGGGCAGCAGCCTGTAGGACAAGGAATCGATGTGGTTACGAGGGCTGCACGGGCAGACACCATCGGCTACTGCATCAGGCGAGAGTAACCATATCTGAGGCGAGTACCAAGCCCAGCGTGATTTGTTCAACTTCACAATCTGCCAGTAAACCGGTACGTTTAGGCGTAGTGGCCGTGGGAGTAGTGACTCCGACTGGGGCAGTCAAGGCGTTGGCTTTCGTTGATAGTGGATCCGACACCACCTTAGTGAAAGAGCGGTTTGCCGACAAACACCAATTCGCTAAAGGTGCGACGTCGTTGGCAGTGAGCACGGTGGGCGGAACACAGGTAATGACTGCCGGTAGATTAAGGCTGCAACTCATCTCTCTAGACACTAACGAGGAAATTGAACCAACGGAGGCATTCACGTTAGCGGATATTCCCATGCGAGCACCAAGGTCGGTGAACGCAATCTTGACTCGGTGGCCCCACCTGCAGGATGTAACCGTTGTAGACTGGGAAGATGATGAAGTGGATCTCCTCATCGGCTGCGACGTGCCAGAGGCGCATTGGGTGCTCGACCAGAGAGTGGGCGACCGCCAGGCACCTTATGCCGTACGCACGGCCCTGGGATGGATGTTATACGGTCCAGTAGGGATACGCGGTTCCGTTAATTACTTATCCGCCGAAACGGACCGCATAGAGTATCACCTGCAGCGGCTGTATGAAAAGGAGTTTCATGACATTGGAGACGAAAGACCGACGCTGTCTCAAGAGGATCACTTCGCTCTACAAACGGTACGGCAAGGCACTAGAGGCCCCAAAAAATAGTTCGAGGTTCCCCTCCCGTGGCGCACACCGGTCGACCCGTGGACTGGTAACAGAAATTATGCTCTCCAACGATTACTACGACTAAAAGAACGCTTCATTCGAGACCAGAATCTGTGGGAACGATACGCGGATTTGATGAAGCGAAACGAGGCCCTCGGTTACGTTGAAAAGGTGCCTGTTAACACCGACAGCAAAAGGGGTATCTGGTATCTGCCTCACCATCCGGTTATCAACCCCAAGAAACCCAATAAACTGCGCGTGGTTTTCGACTGTGCGGCCAAGTTCCAGGGCAAGTCGTTAAACGATCGCCTACTACAGGGGCCTGACTGGACCACACCACTGATCGATGTTTTGTGCCGTTTCAGAGTGGGTAAAGTGGCTTTGTCTGCCGACATTAGGGAAATTTTCCATCAGATGAAGATTCCGGTAGGAGAACGAGATGCTTTGCGTTTCCTGTGGTGGGAGGAGAGCGACCGGGACAACGCAGTGGTGAATTATAGGATGACCGTCCACCCCTTCGGAGCCATATCGTCACCATTTTGTGCCAACTACGCCCTCCGAGAATCAGCGAACAAACATGGCGATCTAGTACATCGGACGGTGGTAGGAAGCGTCAGCAGGAACTTCTACGTCGACGACCACCTTGGGTCATTCGATGATGTGGAATCAGCTAGAGCAGTTCAGGGGTCTGACGAGATTGCTGGAAGAGGGCGGCTTCCATCTAACTAAATGGATGTCGAACGCTTCAGAAGTGCTGAAGGTCATCCCGTATCACGAAAAGGCCGAAAGGGTAAGAGATTTGGACAGCTCTCCACTTCCTATCGAGCGCACCTTAGGGATACAATGGGACGCGGAAACGGACGATTTTGTTTTCGAACTGAACGTTCCCGAGCTGCCAATAACCCGTCGTGGCATACTATCTGCCGTCTCAAGTTTGTTCGACCCGCTCGGTTTCGCCTCACCATGGCTGCTACCCGGAAAGATCTTGCTGCAGCGGCTGTGCCGTAAGAAATTTGATTGGGACCAGTTACTGGACGGAGGGGACCGGTTGGACGGGGAAGAATTTCTGAACACCTTGAAGAAATTAGGGGACATAAGAATCCCACGATGTTTGACTCCTGGCCATACGACACGGACTGGAGGACTACATGCTTTTTCCGATGCATCCGAAGTCGGTTATGGAGCTGTGGTGTACGGACGATGGTGCGCAGGAGATGGACAATATACCACGAGGATCCTGTTCGCCAAAGTCCGCGTTGCTCCACTGAAGTCGGTCTCAATCCCACGCCTTGAACTCAGCGCAGCCGTGTTAGCAGTCAGGGTGGTGCAAGCTGTGAAGAGATGTTTCGATCTCTACATTTGGTCGGTGAGCTTCTGGACGGATTCAACGATAGTACTTTACTATATCAACAACGTCCGGAGCCGGTTTAGTACTTTCGTTGCTAACCGGCTCACGATTATCCACGATGAATCAGCCACGCACCAGTGGAATCATGTCAGGTCTGGCGATAATCCGGCCGACCTGTGCTCCCGAGGTGAGAACAACTTCAGGCAACTGGACACGTGGACTAGAGGGCCAAACTTCCTGCAATTGCCCAAACAGGACTGGCCCGTGTTCGAATTAAAAACCCCTACGGAATTGGAACTGGAGATCAAAGGCGTAGTGATAGCAACCAACGTCGTCGAAGCGTCGTCCATTTTATCGCGACTGGTCAGGTTTTCTTCGTGGATGAAGACGCTTCGTTCGCTAGTTTGGTTAACCAGGTTCAAGAGAAATTTACTAGTCATGAAAGGGCTACGGCCCTCAGGCCGGATACGGGTCGGCCCAATAGGTCCCGATGATCTACAAGCGGCAGAGTACGATATTTTCAGAATGATACAACGCGAGGCTTTCGCCTGAGAACTCAAGAGGGCGGAAGAAGTGGGGCCGACCAATAAAGACATGCCATCTCCAAGAGGCGAGCTGAAGCGTTTAAACCCCAAACTAATCGACGGACTGCTGCGGGTGGATGGTAGGCTGACCAACGCCCACCTGAACTTCGACACAAAGTATCCTATACTGCTGCCTGCGAGACAACCTGTAGTAGAGCTAATGATTCAACACGTCCACGCCGTGGAGGGACATGCCGGGGAAAGTCACGTGACGAGCGTCATCCGAAAGCGTCTTTGGTTGTTGAGAGGACGAGAGACTGTAAAACGCGTAATCCGACGGTGTGTGAAATGCAGGAGACGCAATGCCACAGCAGGCAAACAACTCATGGCCCCACTACCAGAATGCAGGGTGACTACGGGCTGGTGGCCGTTCAGTGACACCGGGTTGGACTATTTCGGGCTCTTGTGGATCAAGTGCGGGAAAATATTAGAAAAGCGATACGGATGTATCATGACGTGCATGAAGTCACGTGCGGTACACCTAGGAGTCGCACATTCGATGACGACCGATTCGTTTCTACGGGCCTTGCAAAGATTTATCAACCGAAGAGGCGTACCGGCCGATATATACTTAGATAATGGATCGAACTTCGTCGGCGCTCACCGGGAATTGCAGCGTTGGCACGAGAACATAAACAGGGACGAACTGCAGAATCGAACCGTGGCCTACGGCATACGATGGCATTTCAACCCCCCGCAGGCCAGCCACCGAGGCGGCGTATGGGAACGCATGATCCGGTCCGCCAGACAGATATTGCTGTCAATCATGGAGCAGCAGCCGCCTGACGACGAGACGCTGAACACCGTCATGACTGAGGTGGAGCGAATCCTGAACAACCGCCCCTGGTTCCAGTATTGAACGGCGACCCCACCCACCTGGCGCTCACCCCGAACGACTTTTTGACGTTAAGGTCGAACGAGGGCTTCCAAGGGCCGGTAAACCTTCGTGGGAGCTACCTCCACGGGTGGAAGCAAGCGAACTATCGGGCCAAGGTCTTCTGGAGGCGATGGCTACGGGAGTACCTACCGGCTTTGCAGACTCGACAGAAGTGGCTGGCCAAAACAAGACCATTCAAAGTTGGGGACGTGGTTATGATCGCCGACGAACGCGCACATTTCAGCGCTTGGTTTTTGGGAGTAGTTACGGAAACCATCAAAAGCACTGACGGAATGATAAGAACGGTGAAGGTGAAGACAGCTAACGGAGTGCTCATTCGTGACATACGCAGTATTAACCTACTCGAGAGCGAAGACGGAGGAGCTGATAACCCTGAGGCCTAGTAAACCTTTTCACACCAGTCATCGAGGTGGATAAAGAAACACCATATATACCACACGGTCTCCGTCAAACACGTTACGGTGCTCGCGGTCTTTCGCTGACATTACAGAAGGTTCTTTCAGATATGTGTTGATGAATGCGATCCCATTGTATATCCCGATACATACACACATGCACGACGCACTCTACATCCTGTAAACCCATCAAACATGTGACATTTTCGTTGTTTTGCTTTTTGTTGATGCTACCGAATGCCCCTTGCATATGTGGAAGTAGCGGAGCTCAGGTCACACACACATGCTACACTTTACTCGTTTTCTTGCCACACGGTCTTTTGTTGACATTGCAGAAAGTCCTCCTTTGATGTGTAGTCCTACCTGTGATTTCATTGTACACCCCGGCACACACACACACTCACACACACACTCAAGCACATACATCCAGGACAGGACGGCCCCTTACGAGGACAACATCTATGCGACCCTTCACGCCCGCCATCGGTCATTTGGTCTTGTGGAAGATGTAGACCAGCCTCACGTCTATGTAGCCAATGGGTTAGGTGCGACCAGTAGTAGAACGTTGACGACGAGCATTAGACGCGCGCACTGACAGCAGGGCCTAGGCAGGTAGGAAGAATCAGTACCTTTACACCGAACCTTTGACTCTGCTAAGGATCCAGGAGGACATTGGTGGGCGGTGTAACAGCCGGTCGTGGAAAATCCCCCCTTTTCCCTCGCGATTCAGTGTTTTCCCACTACATCACTCATTTGCCTACACTGTTGACTTGTCTAACCACGAAGACCATGTTTACTGCGGACTTTGAACGAACTAGTTAAGGACACATAAAAGACCCTCATAGTGGGTGACTTCAATCTTCCGCACGTCGACTGGACGGCTGAGGTCTGCATGCCGGGATAGTAGGAGCAAACCTACTTAGAATGGCTGCATGATAATGCGTTGCATCAGCATATCGGGGAAAATACCTAATATAGCACTGGATGCGTCCCATCCTTGCCGGATCTAGCAATAACGAACTTCCCCAACGGTGTCTGGACTGCATTGTTGTGCAGCGTCGGGCAAGAGTGACCACGTGTGTCAAATTGTCCTATGCATGCGACAACAAAAGGTTCCCTCAAGGCTGGTCAGACATTTCGGTAGTATGGACATAGATAGGCTCCGTAATGGGGCGATGGGTTGGACCTGGGACACGACAGAGGGGACTACTGTCGAGGAGCGCTGGCAGGCCACAAAGGGATCCCTGATTGTCCTACAGGAAGAGTTCGCACCCTTAAAACGGAGGATTGGGGAGGGCCAACCCATGTAGTGGAAGGCTGCAATCGCCAAAGCCATCAGACGTAGAAACCGCAGCTGGAACAAGTACAAAGCTTACGGCAGTCAGCTAGCCTGGAACCGCTATACAAAGCTGAGAAACGAGACTGTGAGCCTTCTGAGAACTTCCAAGCGGGAGTTCGAACTCAAATTGGCCCAGTCCGTAAGACACCAGTCGAAAAAATTCTACAGCTATGTACAGTCTGAAGGCTCAACAAGAAATGCCGTAGGTCCGCTACCTACTAGAGACAGCGGTATTGTCACTGATGACCAGGGGGAATACTTTGGTAGTGTACATAGAAAGGATGATGAGGTAAGAGTAGATCTGGCTCTGGCGCATCCTTCTCCTCAGTTAAACGAGCTAAACCTCTCAGAGGAAAGCGCGCGTAAGTACGGGAATAAAACAGTCACGAGTCAGCGGGCCCAGATGGCTTTCGTCCAGCTATCATCAAGCCGTTGGCGGACATCATAGCTCCATCGGTATGCATGCCGTACGGGTCCACGTTGGACCAGGGTAAGCTGCCCCAAGACTGGAAAGTCGCGGCAGTCGTGGCAATACATAAGAGTGGGCCTAAGTCGGCTGTGCAGAACTATAGGCAGGTAAGTCTAACCAGCAACCTATGTAAGGGCCTTGAGAAGATCATCCGTGCCCACATCTGCCAGCACTTACTGGAGCACTCCATGCTAAGTCCTGCCCCGCATGGATTCCTGAAAAATGGATCTTGTCTGACCAATTTCTTGTGCTTCTTAGATGAAGTAACTCGACGACTGGATGGATGAATGCAAGCTGATGTATGCTACCTCACTTTAGCAAGGCCTTTGACTCCATTAATCATCGTCCTTTGCCATACAAGATGGAGAAGTTCTGCATAGGTGGGCCAGTATATAGGTATCTGACAGCCTTCCTCTCCCGCAGGACACTTTACGTCAAAGTAGGGGACAGGAGCTCCAGTTTGAGGAATGTCACCAGTGGTGTACCTCAGGGATCTGTCCTAGGCCCGGTCCTATTCTTGTTATCTATTAATGACCTCGCATCCGCTCTTCAGTCGCCTAGCTTTATTTTTGCGGATGATGTGAAGATTGTTGGATCTAAGGGTAGGGCGGACTTGGGCAGGGAAACAGGCACCGTCCTGAACTGGGCACACAAATGGGACTTACCTCCAAACGCTCAAAAAGCCATTTGTTGTCAAGGGCAACAGAGAGCCTAACTGTCGCTCATGATCAAGGGCTGTTCATCATAGAGGCAGTCAGTAAGGTTAAAAACCTTGGGGTCATCATGAACAGTCACTTCAAGTGGTCGGAAAGGCGAAGCTCTGCTGCGCAAAAGGCTCATGTGGAGCTCCTTATACTGCGATCAGCTTTGTCCTGCCGGCGGCCGGAAATATTCGTGCCCATTTACATGGCTATAGTACGACCTCACTTAGAAGGTAGCGTGCAGGCTTGGTCACCCTTCTACAAAAAGGACGCTGCCTGCCTAGAGAAAGTCCAACGTCTCGCCACGCGAATGGTTGAAGGGCAGAGGAGTAAGACGTATGAGCAGAGACTCTGTGATTTGAATCTTTTCTCCTTGGAAAGGAGGAGAAGTCGAGGGGATCTCATAGAAACGTTTAAGGTAATGGAAGGCTTTTCTGGCCTCAGACCAGATAGTCTATTCCAAGTGGCCGTAGATTCCAGAAAGAGGGGACATGAACAGAAGCTGATAGAAGCCCGAGCTAGATTGGTGAGTAGATCGCACTTCTTCGGAAACAGAGTAATAAACAGTTGGAACGGTCTACCTGATGGAATGATAGGCCTGCCGGCCGTCCAATCCTTCAAAGGTGCCCAAGGTTGCAAGTGGGAACTCCGGATTCTCGACTGGCAGTGGACATTTTCTATCCTGTGCGAAATGAACTTGACTAAACCTCACCAAGTGTCAGTGCTTGACCACAAATACAGGGGCTAGTGAGAATGGTGTGGGTTCGTTGCAAGTAGTCTCGCAGGTCAAAGACTTGGGCGTTATAATGGACAACAGCTTTAAGCCGTCAAAGCAGTGCACCTCAGCAGCCAGTACGGCCAGGAGAGAACTCTTTCGAGTTAGATCCATTATGTCGTGTAGAGAGCCGGAGATTTTCGTTCCGATATATCAGGCCATAGTTAGGCCGCATATGGAGTGCTGCGTGCAGGCCTGGGCACCGTACTACCAGAAGGACATCGAGTGTCTGGAGAAAGTGCAAGGGCTAGCCACTAGAATGGTGGGTGGGCAAAGGGGGTTTAAATACACAGAGCGTCTCCGTGCCCTAGACCTATTCTCGATGGAAAGACGGCGCATTCACAGGGATTTGATAGAAACCTTCAAAGTTATGAAAGGACTGTCAGGAATGAGACGAGAAGACCTTCCCTCTTTGATCCCCGAGAGAGGTACAAGGGGGCACAGCCTTAGATTACGAAGGAGGCATTCGAGGCTCCAAATTAGGGCGAAGTACTTCTCAAATAGATTGGTACCCTATTGGAATAAGCCCCCGGAAAAGGTCATAAATACCACAACAGTGAAGGCTTTTAAGAGAGCAGTAGACCTTTGTTGGGTGGCATTACACCCTGAGTTATGTTAATCAGCTTTTAGGGTCAGATGCAATTTACTTATTGTTTCCACCTTACTCTGCCAGGGCTGATACTGCACAAAATTTCTGCCTTTCAGAAAAAGAAAATCACGCAGTGTTGGGAGCTACGGGAATGCGCCGACAACACAACTATCTGGACACACGATTGACTCTAGCCACACCAAGTCCTGGGCAAACTGAACTGAACTGAACAGAATTGAACTGACTTCGGGACTGCGTTACGCCGTGTGCCACAGTTTGTGCGCTACCCTACGCGCGATGTCGTCTACGTCAGCTATCTCGAATTCTCAGGGAGGCAGTCATATTTCTGGCCGGACTCGTGCCCAAGAAAGGAACAAGCGAAAGAAACTGAAGAAAAAGGCGGCTCAGAAAAGGCGACGCGAGGAGAAATTCAACCAAGAGAACAATTTGTCTCCCGCCAACGCAGTTCTTACCAATGGGGAAAGCTCTGAGGGATCAAGTGACGAGGAGTCTGTTTTCGAGTTTGAACTGAAGGGACCCTTCGAACGATTCAAGGTATTTTTTCTCATGAGCGCTTTTTACGGGTTGCTAGTTGCTTTCTTGTGTCCTAATATCGCACAGATTTGCGGTTTCGTGGTAGGAAGCTACCGTTCAACGTCCGAAAATATTTGCTGTGTACACAGTTGTTCAGTTGTTCGAAAGTTTCAATTTTTTATGGCGTATTTAATTCGCTTTTCGTGTACACCCCGTCAATACGTTCGAACTCGGTTTAAATCAGCAGTGGCGACCTCCCAGATAGCCTCAGCCCTTCGACCTATTGTTATCAGTAAATGGACGCTTCCTATTTGTTTGAATTTCCCGTTTTATAATTTCCTATTTCTTTCTTTCACTGCCATCTTTGTATGCATAGCGGGGTGGCCAGCTCATGAACTGACCCAATACTGCTAATAATAGATTTAAAAGGAACTCACCGCTACAGTAAAATCCATGCCCAGCGTTAACCCAGCGTAGCACTGGACACTTTGGGATTGTCCTCAGTTAAGTCAGGACCTGCTCCCGTATAGAGTCTATAGCCTCTGGTCGTCGGTTTGTGACACGATAGCGAATATACTCGGCAGCGCGCGAAGCAGAACTCAAAACGCTGGGGCGGGACAACGTGTGTATTGGAGGAGCGCAACGGCGTGCAGACGACGTACACAGGCGGAGCAAGTGGCGCCACCAAAAACGGTAATAAACAAATTTGTTAGTTTTGTCATCGTGTGTTGTATCGGTAGCATTACAGGGGTCTCCCCCTAGAAGACCGACACAGTTGGGCTTCGACCCGTGATGGGTACGTCGACTTCGGTGGCGAGAGACGTTTTCCATGCCTCCCGCTGCGGTCGAACACAACAACGAGGCCAGCACAAGCCGTTCTCCATGACTCACACTGGTCGCTGTGCGTCGATCGCAAAATTGCGTCCTCCTTAACATTTCATCCGACCGGGGTAGATCCTGCTTGTGACTTGGCAGTGGTGATTGTTGTGGGGTTTTTCGTTGTCGGCATATCCCAAAGTTCCGTTTGCCTGTGGTTGTTATTGCCTTCGTAAAAGAGCCAGCGTTCGGCGTCAAATGAGTCCAGTCGCGATCCAATGAGCGTTGTGTTGGAACCATGCGAGATCCTGGAATTCCATATGGTTCTGTCTGACGGGACCAGCTGGAAGGAAAGAAACACGAGGAAGCTGCCCCTCGGGGCGCGATTGGATATTCGACTGAGGGGGACATGTCGGCGCAGTACAGGCTGCCGCTACTGTTGTCGTGATAACCACGTGGTCGTGCATTCATGCATAGTAGGACTATGTACAAGTTGAATATGAAAAGTAAACTTAAATATATACAACTGTTACATATTCAAAAAACCTCGTCGGCTGTCGCAGCTCGCGGCCGCGTCGATTTCTCCTGTTGACGGGTGCAGCTGTGTCTTCCGTGGAGTTTGGTGTTGCAACAGGTAATGAGGGGTCTATAGTGGGAGTAACAGGGGCCGACTCGGGCCGACTAAACGAAGGTTGTGAACAGTTTGGGACAATGGGGGAATTGTTCGGTGTGGGTTCTACCTCGATGAAGGCTGGTTTAAAGCGGTTTATGCTGATGGTCTCTTTCCTGCCGTCGACGTTTATCACGTATTTCTTTTTATTTCGCTGGACGACGCAGAACGGACCAGAGTAAGCCGCTTGTAGTGGTGATCGCACTTTATACACTCGAATAAACACATGGCCGGCGGTCGCTAGAGTGGTAGGTATGTAGTTGCTGAGGGGTTGTTCTCGTGGTGAGGTGGGCTTTATCACTCGTATTTGGTGTGATAACCGTTTTGCGTAATCCCAGTAATTAAAACTCACAGGTGGTAATGGAGAAACCAACTCACCTGGAAGTCGTAGTGTGCAACTGTAAACCAGTTCAGCCGCCGTAACACCCATATCGGCTTTAACAGTGTTACGCAGTCCTAAGAGAAAGATCGGCAAAACTTCACTCCATAATGGGTTATCATGAGCACGAAGGGCATCTTTCAGCTGGCGATGGAATCGCTCCACCATGCCATTAGCCTGAGGATGATAGGCCACCGTCTTGTTGAGTCTGAAACCGAATGCGTTCAGTAGCTCGTGGAAGGCGTCGTCAAAATGAAAACCGCGGTCAGTGTTCACGATAGCAGGGCAACCGAACTGACTCACCCAACCAGTTAGAAACGCTTTTGCAGCTTCCTCTGAGGTTGGACGGGAAATAGGTATGGCCTGTGGCCAGCGAGTGAAACGATCTGCGCAAGTGGGGATGTAGACGCAGCCGTTAGATGGCGGAAGAGGCCCCACGAGATCCACATGCACATGATGAAAACGTGCGTCCGGCTCACAGAATGTGCCTAACGTAAATTTGGTGGTACGATATATTTGAACGCGTTGGCACTGAAGACAAGCGCGGGCCCAAAGACGTACGTCACGTTTGACGCAAGGTCAACGAATTACTCGGTGACTAGTTTCACTAAGGCGGTTACACCAGGGTGCTATAAGTTGTGGCGGCTGATAAAAACTTGTCGGCGGAAACTGGCAGAAACTGGTGGTCGGGGTCGGCCCTGTGACGCATCGCGAATAATGGTTACGTCCGAAGTTGGAAGGGCCACTGGCACTAGGTGCAGGGGGCTGCTGTTTCTGAGTTGCTCTACCTCAGGATCTGTTGTTTGGACTGCGGCGATTGCTTCTAGGTCTATGCCCATGGGTAGTGGGTCGTCGATATTGTGGACGCGTGAGAGCGCGTCTGCTACGGGATTGTGCCCCAGAGACGTGTGGAATGTCCGTGGTAAACTGCGAAACATAGCCTGAGGGGGGAATCTCGCGTGGCGAATATCGATCAGAAGCTGACTGGAGGACGTACACTAGTGGTTACTGGAAAAGGTACAAAGCCGCTAAGCCGGATGTGTTGTCTCCGTCTTCATTAAGGGATGAAGGTGATGCTTTGGTTTCAAAGTTAACAAAGCTACTTCGGGTAATCTTGGATAGTGAGCAGATTATATATATATATATATATATATATATATATATATATATATATATATATATATATATATATAAATTTCCCCGGTTCACGGAAGCCCGGTGTATGTGAGTTAATCAGGGAATTTGACAGCTCACTGGCTCACTCTCAGAGATGTCGTCTGGACCGTTTAGCGAAGCTCTCCAGTTGACCCACTTCAACGGTGAATCTTCCCAGTATCATCGTCGTCCTCGTGCAAAGTCTGATGATAGGTTAGCACACAATTAATCAATAAATCATCGTCGTACAGCTTTAAACAGCAGGGCAAGCCACACTGACCATTGGCTTTCTCATCATCTTGCACGTGGAAATGAAGTGTGAATATACAAGATGGACAGTGAATGAACCCAATAACTAACACCCGGAATCCACGGATCATGCTCAACGTGCACCAGAGAGACTCGCAAGATCTGTAGCTCCATTCGGTTTATGCTTTTTGCCTTCAAAGTGAGAGGTGGTGGCAGGATTGGACGTCAGTGATTCCGAGCTTGATTCTCGATGGGGAGGTACTGGCAACTGTCGACTGCTTCAGTTACCTCGGTAGCAGCGTGACGACAGATGAGAGCACAGTAGTAGAGATGAGCATGCGCATATCCAAGAATCGAGCGGCGTACGCTGGACGGAAGCACTCGCGGCGCCGACCTGATATTTCACTGAAATTGAAAGGTCGGGTATACTGTGCCGCAGTGCGTTCAGTTTGGTTGTATGGTTGTGAGACTTGGGGTCTGCGTGCGGAAGATATTCGTCGTCTTCAGGTTTTCGACCACCGATGTTTGCGTAGGATTACTAACATTGGGTGGAATAGCCGAGTGAGCAATGATGAAGTCAGAAATTAAATATTGGGTACTAATTCAGAGAACATTCTGTCAGCTCAGTAGACTTCGTTGGTTGGGACACGTGTTACGTATGGCAAACACACGTCTACCATACTGTGTTCTATTCTTCGTTCCTCCTACGCAGTGGAAGAAACCACGTAGCAGTCAACAGATGACGTGACAACGAGGAATGAGAAAATTACAGCGAACTTAGGAGAAGTAGGTGCCTCACGTCTCCGTGGTTGGGGTCCAAAATATCCGTCAACCAGTTGGCTGAAAACACTGAAGGATATGGCAACGAACCGTGAACAGTTTTGATCGTGTTGTCGCTTTCCGTCGAACCAGAATGACTGACCAATGTGTGTTTGTACAGTTAGACTGTGTTCCACGTGTTGGCTACCAGGGCATTCTTTCTTTTTCCCATCCGTGTTGGTCCACTCCCTATCCTTGTATATTCATACTTTCTAATTCAACGTGTAAGATGGTGAGAAAGGCAGTGGTCAGTGGGGCTTGCCCTACTGTTTAACGCTGTACTATGATGGTGATGATGATTATACTTATGTTCTTTCTGTCCTTTACTGGACGATGCTGTAAGGTAGCAAGCGAAACCAGAGCACCGAAGTGAATGTTTAGTGGTTATATGAACTCAAATGAACTGAGAGTTTAGTTGAAGAGAAGGGTGTCAGTAACCGCATAAAGTAAACTATGTACGATTAGGAAAATAATCAATAAGGATGTTCAGAATACGACCGTCAACCCCATTATCGTGTAGAATATTCATGAGTGTCGCAACGAAGAGAACCAGATGCATTCGCATAGTCATCAAAAAATACCCTGAAAGTATGACCACCTTGATGAAGAGTAGAAAACAATAGAATTGAGAATGTAGTCAACAGCATCAATGGTTGACGGTGAGGGTTTGTAAGCAAATTGTATCAGGTCAAGAGAGTAGATTTTAGGAATTATGCGGTGGAGGAGTAAATTCTCAAATACTTGTCGTAATCTGAAGCGTATCAGTCAGTGAAAATCAGAAGACAAAAACCTTGAATTGAGACTTCATCGGACTTGTGATTTATGTACAGCCTGAAAAGGCACGGAAAGGATTGTTAGGATGTTTACAGTGAAAATCGGAACTTACAGCGCTGAAGTATATGACATTCTCTTCCACCGAGGAAAGTGGTGGACACTCCTGAACGTTGGAAGTAGTTTTGCAATTATAAAATGTAGACAAAAACAGGAATGTGATCAGGGGTTCAAGCTTCTCTGTTTCGCAGAAAACGTGGTTGGGTTTGTGGTTGTTGGGTAATGATTTGTATGGTGTTATCAACTACGTCCGACGTATTTTGTTGGGTGTCATGTGGGGTGGTAGACTGTGGTATATTGACTGACACACCGGAGTCCGAAGTACATTGAATTTCGCAAGGAGTGTCCTGTCGGAGGTCTATCTGAGGGTGCAAAATAAAGTTGCCGGGTTGTGCTGTCCTCTCTGCGGCCAACTGTCTAATTGAAACAGTCTCCACTCGGCTACTGCGAAGACGTACTGGAAAATACTGTTGATTACATTCGACGAGCCCCACTTCATCTACTGATAAGTCTTACTTTGATGTGCGGGAATTTCTTTCAATGAGAACTCGACCAGGGATTGGTAACCAAGTTGGCAAGGTGGTACCACTGGCGGACTTGCCACAATACGAAAATAAGCGTTTATGAGGGGTAGCATTTGTGGATGTGCAGAGTACGGACCGAACAAAATGTAAAGCATCAAGGAAAACACTTTCCCAATGAGTAACAGGTAATCCTCTCGTCTTTAGTCCCAACAAAATAGTGCGCCATAGTGTCGCATTTGACCGTTCGACTTGAGCGTTTGCCTCGGGACTGTAGCTAGTGGTTGCACTGGTGGCGATTCCTTTTTCATGGAGGAAAGTTTGAAGTTCTGAAGACCTAAACGAGGAACCTCTGTCGGAATAGACAATGCCAAAGATCGCAAACAATTGACAAAGGCATTTGATTACGGTGGACGAGGAAACATCGAAGCATGTGAAGACGAAAGGAAACCGCGAGTACTCGTCGGTGCAACTGAATAGATACCGATTTTTGGAAACTGGCGGCAGTGGTTCTTTAAAATCGATACTTAATCTTTCAAAGTGTTGTGTCGCTTTGATGAGAGAAGCATATGTTGGACTGAAGAGGTGAGGCTTGATTTCTGCCAAAGCTGGACATTGAGTCACCACGGATTTCACATCTTGTAAGGAATACGGTAAGTTACGTTTCCTCAAAGTGCATAAGGCGTGTAATACCCGAATAGCACAGAGAATTGTGGAATTCCTTGAGACTCTGACGACAAGCCATTGAGGAGCAGTGAACTCGTGACAGTGTATCAGTCGCAGGGTTTTCTTTGCCGGAACGGTAAACAACGTCATAGTTGAAACACGAAAGTCCCATCCTCCAACGGAAAATCTCTTCGTTCTTGATATTGCTGGGATGTTCTTTATTGCACATGAAAGTAACTGATCTTTGGTCGGTATTCAGCTTGAAATGATTTCCGAGTAAGTAATAGCGTTACGGATTCAACTGTAGCACATGCCTCCTTTTCAATCGCGGGCCGATGCATTTCAGATGAAGAGAGAGTCCTTGAGAAGAAGGCAACTGGCTTGCCATCTTGACTGAGGGTGGCCGCGATTGCTACTTCGGGAGCATCTATGTTCATTACAAGTGGTACGTCACGTTCTTTGACGGTGACGCCTGCATTTTCGAGTTCGTTCTTCAGCGCACAGAACGCATCTGTAACGGCAACAGGTACGGGAAAGACTTCATTTTGAGTAAGAGGGTATATCTTATCCAAGAACCGAGGGATCCAGGGTGAGTAGTATGCAAACAAACCAACGGCACGTTGTTGAGACTTAGCGTCACTGGGTGGTTTCAATTTACACAGACGTCGAAGTCGATCCGGATCGGGTCTGATTGTTCCTCTCGAAACCTCGTAACCGAGCAAGCGGATCGTGCGCGTTGCGGTGACGGTTTTGCCGTCGTTCAGAATAATTCCATGCTTCTTATCGTTTTTTTAAATGAATCTTTCCAGGTTAGCATCGCGTTCCGCAGCATCGTTACCACATATGGTGGCATTGTCGACCTAGGCAAATGTATCTCTGAGGTGTTCGCTGGCAGTGAGATTATCCATGATGCGTTGAAAACAAGCGACGTCATTAGTAACCCCGAATGGAATACGTGTAAATTGGTAAAGTCTGCCCCCCCCCTCGCTTCAAAAACAGTGAACTTTTTGTCCTCATTCTTTATTGGCATTCGATGATAAGCACTCTTCAGATCCAGAGTACTAAAAACTTTGTACTGAGCTATCTTCTGAATCAACTAGTCAATTTGGGGGAGTGGGTATGCGTCCAGATGCGTGGATCGAATAATCGTTTGACTAGTCTACAACCATTCTCTTTTTCCTATTCTCATTGGTAGGGACGAGCACCTGTGCTCCTAGGGTGATTCTGAGGGTTCTGTAATACCCTTCGCTGATAATTTACGAATTTCGGTTGTGATTAAAATTTGGTTCTCCGGTGACTGTCGACGAGACTGTGTTGCTAAAGACTTGCAGCACTGGGTCAGACGTTCAAGAAGTGATGGAGGATTGATGCACATCACCGAAAGTACTCCTACAGTCAAAGGTGGGTTGCGTCCATTGGAGGATATTTCGACACGTTCGTGAAGTTCCAAGAAGTCATGACCTAGGGGTATATCAGGACAGAGATTATCAAGGAGAGGAAGTTTTACCCGATCGTGCATACGTTGTTTGTATTGGAGTGTTTCGTAACAACATCCACGGCCGATGCTCAAGAAGTGAGTTGAAGCTGTAGACATTTTATTGAAACATGGTCGGACATTCCAGTGGTATTTACGAGCAAGGTCGGAAGACACAATACTTGCTAAACTCCCAATATCTACCAGGGCGCTCCAGAGTTCACCGTTCACTATGGCATCAGTTGTAGCACGCATCAGACAGTCATGGGCTGCAGCATTTAAGGTCGATGAGAATGAAGCAGAAGCAGAGGTGTTTGCTCTCCCGGGTCGTTAACTAGAGCGACACAATTTCTGGAAATGGTTTATTTTTCCACACTTTTTGCACGTTGCTTCCCAAGCGGGACTCGATTCTGGGATGGCGAGCAGGTAGAAGTATTAGCTGCCGAAGGGACGACTTCAGTTTTAGGTGAGTTTGAAGTTGATTCGGCGGTGTCAGTGGTAAGGCTACAAGCGCTAGGGGGTTCATCATTCTGATATATTTTGTATTGGTTTAGAGCTGTTTCCAGCAGCTTAACTTGTTCTATGGCAGTTCGCAGGTTGAGTGTTATCTGCTCAGGTAAACGCTAACGTATGTAACTCAAACGCATACCAGCGATAAAGAAGTCTCTCACGGCTTGGTGGCGGTGTTGATCGGCGGGAACGGTCTGGAAGTTGAACTCTTTGGCTGTTGGAAAAGTTTCTGCGTAAACTGGTCAAGGGTTTGACCTTCCTCTTGTTTCTACGTAAGAACCAAATAACAGGAGAATATTTTGTTCTTCGGCTGAACGTAAATTCCTTGTAAAGCAGAGATAGCGGATTCAAACGTATCGCAGTCAGAAATAAATTCGTACGCCAAGGGGGCACATAGTTGATGAATGTGTTAAGTTTATCTGGTTGGTGAGACTCGATCGAAAGCAAGAGATTCGTGAATGTTTGGTACCAATGGGTCCACTTCCTCGATGCATCAGGCGTTTAAAGTTCCGCTTCGAAACGGCCCGGCTCCAGAAAACGGTCCATTGTCGATAACAAGTCTGATAAGTTGTAATCTCGAGCGTACCAGTTTGTGAGAACCAGAAGACAAAAACCTTAAATCGAGACTTCATCAGACTTGTTACTTATGTACAGCCTGAAAGGGAACGGAAAGAATTGTTAGGATGTTTGCAGTGAAAATGAGAACGACCAACACTGAAGCATGTGATAATCTCTTCATCAAAACAGATGCACAGGTTATCGGACGATATTTGTCAGATCCCTTCTTAGGTACAGGTGTGATGTATACAGATCTCCAACAATCGGCAATCACCCTACAGTCAATGCAACGATTGAACAGATCAGTCAAAAGGGGTGTGCGTTCGAGAGAGCTGGCTTTTAGTAACATTGCTCATAGCAAGTCGGGGCCACTAGACTTATGACACTTAATGTATAACTCTAAGGACAGAATCAGGTGTAATGGTTGGATTCATGGGATTCAGTATATGAAGGAGGAAGGGTGATTCGAAGTTAACGGTGAACTGGTGATTCAAATCTTTAACGTTCAGCTTCAGCTTGGGCCTGGCATAGCACAACTTTTCCTGAGCTTTTTACATCTCACGGCGGTTCTTGCTACCCAGCATTGTGTCTATGCACAGATTATTCAGATTTCGTATTTCAGTCTTCATGAGTGTGGATAGCTTTTTTGCGTCATGGTGCCAACCCGATTTGTACGCCATTTCTATGGCTCTACGGAGCCTCTTCAAGCAAAGGGAGGGGAACCTATCGGGTCGAACATAACAGGTTTCCATGAGCCAACACAAGTCAGAAATTAAGGCAATCAGTTAGGCGTTCACAGTATGAGGACGCATCGTGTAAAGGAAAAATAGAAAAATTAGAGGGGCCAAAAAGGCCCAAAGCTTATCGAGATTCTCCGAGGTGCAAGCTCGTTTCCAGACAGTACGCAGAGAGTTCATCAAAGATTTGATTTTGCAGTAGATTTAAGAGTGAAAAAGTAAAGTACAGTGATCAGAAGTGCTAACAGTGGTATGCTTAAATACTGCGAAAATACGTGGGTAGTTAAATAATACTGACTCCAAAGGAACATCGAAGCTCGTTGCAAAGTTCACAAGATTTACAAAACCTAAGGAGATTAAAGGATATAAGCCAAATCTATTGAAGCCACCCGCTTTTATCCACAAGAAATAATCAAGACTTGTAATGAGTTAGTTGGAAAGGCTGTCAGTTAGCTGATTGATATTACCAGCGGGAGTATCTTTTTATTAGGTACTTGCGCATGAGTGCAGTGGAAGGAGAATACACCCCATTGCTACAAAAGACCACTGCACTAGTAGGGATAACCGGCAACCAGACCCTAAGACATGGAGTGGAGAGCCACATAAGGTGTGGTAATGAGCCGGACGACAGTGGATTACTGACTACCACCAAAGAAACCGGTGACCGTGAGGATTCGAACCTTTGACCTCCGAGGTAGCAATCAAACGCTCTAAACTACTCGACCACGCCCGATGCAACGTAAGAAGTAACAAGGACAAAATGGCAAAATGAACTTACAGAAGGTGGCTTGCAACAAACCGCAGTTCAATTGATCTTCATCGTGTTGAATTGAAATGAGTGATGCGAAGACTTAGATCACATGCGGTGAATAATTTTGATTCTTCCACCTCCTCGGTTGCTTGGGTTCGCAGGCCAATAGCCCCTAAAAACTTCAAACCTATCAATGAGGACGACGTCATCAGTTTATTTGTGCAACCGACTTCATTGGAGGAGTATTGCACGGACCTTTTTTGATTTCTCTGCAAGGTGATGTGGGCTACTTCATCGAATTCTCTCCAAAACGGGACGAATGTTTCAAGATAATATTGACAGCATTAGCATTTTGAAACTATGATGTCTCAAAGCAGCTCTTCAGCCAGCACGATATTTTTTTCAGTGCCCTCATATCATCCAAAACAGACGCTTTACACGATATCTGACTGCATTCGAAAATGCTCGAAATTCGTTCCCAAGAGCGCGGATCCGTAGGAAATTCAAAAAGGAGACGTTGTAAGATAACCTTTGGCCCATAAAATCAGTTCGCCTTCGGTATCAGAAAGGAAGATTCATTGATAAATCACAAACGATGGAACAGTAGTAGTTACAGCACGGCCGGTACTCAAAGGCCCCACCAACTTCTTGAGTCGTGCAGACAAAAAGAGAGGTAAAAGCTGGCAAGTCTTCAAAGCTACTGGGAGTGACAGAGCCTGTCTGGACTACAGAGAGGGTAGAATATCAGCTTTAGAAATCCACCGAGGTGCTAAGAAAACCTTCAAGCTAGCACTAGTCGGACGAACTAAGCGAAACCCGAAGGGTACGCACAATCAAGGGCTTCGTTTAGGAATGGAGTAAAACCTCTGGTTTTAAGGGGTGATGGGGAGATGTGATGACAGTTAGATTAAAGCGGATGTTTTGTGTCTGTAATTTGAGAGCGTACACGGACGTGATGGAGAACAACAAGCGTCGACCGAATTACTAATGTGTGCATCCACCGTTTCACACCTGCAAATTGCGGAAGGGTGAATCGCTGGAAAGGCTAAACATACATAAGTCCGAGGGACCCGATGGCATACACCCAGCCATCAATAAACCAGTAAATGCTATGATCAGTGGATATGTCTGTCGTCTCTCATGCATCACACTTAGCGAGGGCTCAAGCGGCGCCCTGCAGCTTGCATCACCTTTGGAGACTGCGTGATATCTACTTCCGATTTAAAGGTAGGGTGTACGTGGTGTACTCCTATGCGCCTGTAAGGTGACCTGTTCGAGCGGCTGGTGTCGACAAACAGGCTGTGTTCGATCACTGATGCCTGAGGATTTTCTTTCGATTCTGGTGGCAACAGCAAATAGGCAGTTCCACAAATCGAGCGCGCATCTACAGAACCGGGCGTGCCGCGTATCCAATTAGTACTACGACATCACTCCACCGGCTTCATTGGCCAGGGTATGTGCTACGTATGCCACCTCCATCGACTTCCCCGTCGTCCTTATTTCGCTGAGTCTATATATATATACACACACGGTCATCTGGGAGCATTTCGAGAGGCGCTTAGAACGAGTAGCCATCTCGGAGCCTGAGACATTCACACCCGACTATACCGAGGCATTTGGAAGCTAAACGGCGAAAAAGAACACCAATTTTCGCAATTTAATTGGCGAGCTTTCAAGAAACCTTTACGTATCGCAATGCACAGTGTTGAACTGAATAATACCTACTCTAATATGAAATACGCCCAATGACATTCATGTTGCTTTCTAACTGCAGTGTAAGGTTATCTGAGATCTGGGGCTTTTCGTGACTGCACTTTCAACGTTACGAGATCGTCATCTAATGCGGTTAGGAAAAGTTAACGTATGTTGAATTGACCCAATGCTATAAGTTGACCTCGGTTGAACTCGAACCCGCGCATAAACCTTACCCACGCTCTAGTGGTCTACCAACTGAGCTATGGGGGCAAGCCAAAGGACTTCGGACAATACGCAAATTGACCATACTGTTCGCCCGGCAAAATTACATTTGCGCATGGCATCCGACACAGTTGTCATTATCTGTTCGGCCAAATCTAATAATGTTAGTTGGGTTGTACCAACTACTCTGGTTTCACGAGTCAGTTAAAAACTGCTAAACTAGTTGTACATGGCATTATGATCCTGGTATTGGTCACATGTAAGGCAAACATCTGCCTGATATTTTCGCAGTTTTTCGGTTACTTTGCGCAGGTAGTCGATAGAATGGCACAGATCGTTAACATTCCCGTCGGCACTTAATCTCTAACTTGGATAGCTATTTAGCTACCAGATTTCGCCAATTCCGTTTAATTTTCATTTTCAAATAAACCCTTCTTGGTTAAAATCTTGTATCAATAGGCGTTCATCTAGTATGTGCGGTTAATATACAGGAACCAAAATCTGCTGGTAGTCAGTAATCCGCTGTCTTCCCGCCCGTTGCTTCACCTAACCTATCAGGATTTTATTTAGTTCAGTACGCTACATCCTACGGTTGGGTTGCTAATTTTTTCAAATAGAACAGTGGGCATTTGCGATAATGGAGTATGCCCCTCGCCATTCACCCATGAAGAAACGTAATAAAAAATCGACCCAGCTTCAAAAATCCACGGGGATCGTAGTCTTTTGAGTGAAGCGGAGCGGTGATCTTAATACGACAACCCGAGATAAAATTTAGAGTCAGGCCGATGCTCCCTTTTACGCGTTGCATCCATTCGGTTGAAATAAGGTAGATATGTTTCACGAAACAACAACTGAATTTTGGAATAAGTTCTCGCCTATTCTCCGGGGAGCAAAGAAGTTCGGTATAACAATCGAACCAATAATACATTTAGGCACTGTGTCTCGTCAGATACCTAAAGCAGATAAACTATCAACGATGCTTGCCTATTTGCAGATTTCTACCAACCCATGTCGTCTGAAAATGCGTGTTCACTTAATCGGGCTGCTTTCTGTGGGGTAGCCACAGTGGTCATAGTCTGCCCTACCTAGGTTCTCATTTTTTCCACCTCGCATATTCATTCATGCTCCGCGTGGCTAATCAACACGACATTGTTCAGTAAAATACAGTGTCTCTCGCTGTACGCCGGTATTCAATTGAGTCGTTTGATCACAAATCACCGTAGTGTAACAACCGAATCATTGTTTAGTTGGCTCATTGTTTTCTCTTAGTCACTACCTATCTGTTTTTGCTCTTCTTTCCAGCTCATTGAAGATGAATCAGACAGTGTTCCTGCTAAGCCCGTTTCTCACACAGATATTAATCTGAAGGCCCGTACAGCAGCCTTGTTAGCTGAGGAAGCGGAAGCAGCCCACGAAACTAAAAACCGTCGCTCCGGTTTCAGCGACTCGGAAAGCGGACGTCGTGATGACTCGCAACATGGCCAGATTAAAACAGATGATTCAGAAGGCACGGAAGTTTTGAGCAAGAAGAAGTTAAAGCGACTCAATCGTCCAACTGTCGCCGCTCTCAAGCAAATGGTAAATCGCCCCGATGTGGTTGAAATGTGGGATGTGTGCGCGCGTGACCCATTACTTTTGATACACCTAAAAGCATATCGAAACACAGTTCCCGTCCCACGGCATTGGTGCGCAAAACGAAAATATTTGCAAGGCAAACGTGGCTTTGAGAAGCCTCCGTTCAAGCTTCCAGAATATATCGCTCGTACTGGAATTATGGATATGCGGCAGACGGTCCAAGAAAAAGTTAGTTCTCTGCTTGTTTCATTTTCACACAAGGTTTTCTGAAGTTACTTTTCCAGTGTTTCAACGTCGCGTAGAAACTAATTAAACATCGACCTCGAAGCTGTAAATGGCAACAGATGCTCTTAATTAATCTTTATTAACACGTTCACATTATAAATACCAGTTCAGTTCTTTCAACCAGTAACCTCACACATCTCTGCTCTGGTTTGGTTGCTACCTCGCAGTATCGTCTGGCCGAGAACAAAACGAATGGAAGCATAGTATATCAAGAAAGGAAACATAAGGGGAAATCTTGTTTTCTCCTGGGATCATAGTAATGTAGTATTATTCCATTCGAAAAGGCGTCAACAGCTCGCATAATGTGATACGACACTAACGTAAAGGTATTCATCTGATATCGTTTCCTGCACACACTAACGTTTCGGTTTTTTACTTACTTGACGGCTTTTTTATGCTAGATGTTTCACCGGATTTCCACACCAAGATATCCCATTTGCAAGATGTGGTTTGGGAGTCATCTGGAGATTGTCCATCAAGAATACACTGGCTGTCACAGAATTGTCATATCGATTCTCGTTTACGATAACCATCAGACTTACGACAATTTCTTCATATTTATAAATTCAGTTTTTTGAAAGTGGCCCATCTGACTGCCTGAATCAGTGTCACTCTCTGCTTTAAAATTCAGATTAAGTCGCGAATTAAATGTGGCTTTCATTTTGGATTCCAGCAGTATCAAGATGCATACTCCGCAACCTTTGTGAATCATTGTTCAATACAAGTGTGGAGTTGAAGGATAAGAGTAATTCCAGTTTTTGACCGGCGGTGGTCAAATGGTTCACCATCGGGGAATTCAGACATTGGGTTACCCAGTTGGAATCCCGCCACCGCCGGCCACTTTCCCTTTCAGCAGAAGTTAATTAGCCACACACTCTCCTCCCGGAAATACTACACCTTTGCCTTGTAACCAATAAAGGTAGTAAATATTGGTGTTATTGTTATTGTGCGTTAAAAATATTCAATAGGAAGCATTTTCAGTTGCCGTGTGCTTTTTGATTTTTGCTTGTTAATTTCACCTTTACTCACAACCACTTCAGCTTGGTGATTCTTTTGTCGATTTGCGTTTTTCGTTTTTCAGGATGCTGATAAAACACTGAAGACAAAAATGCGCGAGAAAATTCGTCCTAAGGTTGGAAAAGTCGACATCGATTATCACAAGCTGCATGATGCGTTTTTCAAATATCAAACCAAGCCAAAATTGTCCATTCATGGTGACCTTTACTATGAAGGCAAGGAGTTTGAAATCAAATTGAAAGAAAAGAAACCGGGCAACTTATCCGATGAATTGAGAGCTGCTCTTGGCTTGCCATCAGGTGCTGTAAGTCCTATCGCGTGATATTTTTGCGTCTACTTTCCTGGCTGGGGTTTATTCTTGGTCATATTTCCCCTTTATGCGGTGTTGTATCAATAAATTCATTTAAACCGTTGAATCCATGTGAGTAGGCTTAGTACAGCTAAGGTCGAAGCGTCTGTTAGGTTTCTCAAATGACGACCGTGCTGTTTTTCAACGAGGCTGAATGCACTTGGATGCAACAGTGTGTCTTTATAGGTCAATTCCAACTAGGCAGATCAGTGAGTCTCTATGGACACCCATGGGCCAAATCATCCATGAGTGTTTTCTTTGTTTTGATTTTTGTACTAAACAGTGGCCTCACAAAAGCTGTCACAATATTCGACATTAGAATAGTTCATGTAGTATCAACACTACTCATCACTGAGAAATTCAGTGTTTTGTATTCAATTGGTCGACAGTCGCTCAGCTCACGCTGGACTGAAGCACTGATCCCATAAGCTTGATGTTCCCTGAAAACTCAAAGACCGTATATCTGCTCTACAATTTGATCACTTCTGATATGCGCTTGTAAAACTTAGAATGTACGTGTGGCATTGTCCCTAAAAGTTCATACCTTCTCCACCCGAAAATGTCGTCCATCATCTATGCAAATGGTAGGAAACCCAGCGTTCAATGAAGTACAATCCACAGTCTCTCGCCGTATGATGACGAGTCTGCTGGGGACCGTCTACGGCGTACATCTGACAACCTGCCCTTATGTGGACAAGGACCCAGTACGCGAAATGCAAAAATTCAATGCTTTTATCACTACGCTATCGTGTTTAGACTTGACTGGTTAATTCGTCAACATTTCGCATGATATAACGCCCATCCATCATTAGCTTTAGTCGTAGTGCTGTCACAGTTCATCCACGATGATGAGTACATGATCCGTTTTCCTTTGGGCAAGTTATAGCTGTTTTGCCAAGTTCCGAATGTAGTCAGACTTAAAACCTGCTTGCGTTGACTCAAGTCTCAGATTTGGTTGCTGATAGTGAGCCATGTTTCTTCTACGGTGGCAAGGTCAAAATTCAGTTCAGTTCACTCGTGGTATGCAGGGATCAGGGATCTTCCTGGAAGGGGGGGGGGGGGGGGTTGCTCGTTTTCGATCTGCAAAATATAAAACGGAATGAACTCCATGAGCACAAAGCTCGGTAACTGTATCATCGGGAACCCACACTTACAATAATCGAACACTAATATGGCTGCCAACAGCCTGCTCACTACACATTCAACCATTACCTCGCACTTCTGTGATCTGGTTTCGCTTGCTACCTTACAGCATCGTCCAGTAAAGGGCAGAAAGAACAGTAGCATAAAATGGAAAGTAGCCGAAAATAAAGTAGTAAGCAAAAATCACGAGGACAAAAGAATTCCCAATACAACTGTCCCACTGGTCGCGACACCTAGCCATATCACTTAATGTCTCCAACCATTTATTTGGCGAATCATGTGGACCCCAACACGAAAGTGTAACATACCCTACTTGGCCAACTCCACTGGCCAAGATTTTCATATTTCTTTTCCACGTCATGGACTGACCACCTCGAACTACCTTCCAACCATTACCTGCCTCGAAGAACAGCTTACGCTGTCTATCGGTGGCATTCGCAGCCCATGTCGCAGCCATCTTAACCTGTTCATATTCAGTACTTGATCCAGAGACTGACCTCTGGTTCCCAACACCTCACGTCTGATCTCAGCATTAGTGATACGGTGTTCCCACCATATCCAGGCAATGTTGCGGAGACATCGATGCTCGAACACTGACAGTCTTCGTCTATCTTCTACCTTTATCGGTCACGTTTCTGAGCCGTCTAAAATAACAGATCTAACCACCGCAGTGTACACTCGTCCCCTAACAGACAATCGCATTTCACTTCGACGCCACGGATAAATATGGTTGGTAAAAGCCAAACACGTCTGCTGTATACGCGATGTCACTTCATCCGATATCTGTTCATCCGGTGAGATGTGACCACCCAGGTAGCAGAATGTATCCACTTCAGCTAGAGCTTCCCCTGCCAAGAAGAGGTCTGGTGTAGCGCCAACCCAGTCTTGCAGCAATATCTTATACTTCGAAGGTTCAAAACGCATCCCGAACATTGCTACGCTGTTGTTTAGGCTATCTAAGAGAGTTTGCAACTTACGCGGATCTGCACCCAGAAGAACAATATCGTCCGCGGATTCAAAATCAGACAGTTTACCGTCTGAGCAAAGATCAACGC
Organism: Fasciola hepatica; assembly: GCA_948099385.1. Taxonomy (NCBI): domain Eukaryota; kingdom Metazoa; phylum Platyhelminthes; class Trematoda; order Plagiorchiida; family Fasciolidae; genus Fasciola; species Fasciola hepatica. The sequence goes on from CANUEZ040000076.1 coordinate 4,120,982, forward strand.
CGCTATTCTCACACGAGGATAGAGCTATGTCAAGAATAAATTCAGTTACAAAATTGACGAGGAAGGGTGAAAGAGGCTAACCCTGACGAGCACCACTTTCCGTGGTGAAATCGAGTGAAAGGTCGCCGTAAACACGAACTCGGCTTCGACTGTTTGCATACAAGCATTGGAAAATAGAAATAAATTTCTCTGGTACACCTTTCAATTACAGGCAGCGCCAGAAAACTGTTCAATCGACTATATCGAACGCCGTTTTCAGATCAAGAAAAACTGAGATCGTGGGCCTACGGTAAATGTGTCTGTGCTCTTAGGTTTACCGAAGATTGAAGATGTGGTCGATATAATCCCTACCAGGTCTGAAACTGGCTTGATTCTCACGCGCACCGATTGCGCGGGCGCTGAATAATCGGTGGAGAATAAGACCGGTGAGCAGTTCGGATGCGATACTTATCAAGCTAATTCGCCTGTGGTTTTCACAAAAGGATCCGTCACCTTTTTTGTAAATCGGCACAATCACGGATTCACACCAATCTCAGGGAATCTGCTCACTATCCCAGATTATCCGAAATAGCTTTGTTAACTTTGAAACCAAAGCATCACCTCCATCCCTGAAAGAAGACGGAGACAACCCATCTGGTTTAGCAGCTTTGTACCTTTTCAAGTAACCTGTCTCCCATATAACCTCCGTTTCTGATGAAAGAGTGATATCTATTCACATCGTTTCTGTTGCAGTTTTAATGATGATGATAATGGAAAGATCCACCGTTGAAGTGGATCAGCTTAAGAGCTTTGCTAAACGGTCCGGATGACATCTCTGAGAGTGAGCCAGTGAGCTGTCAGATTCCTTGATTAACTCACACACACCGGGCTTCCGTGGACTTACGAAATTATTATGTGCATATATATATATATATATATATATATATATATATATATATATATATATATATATATATATATATATATATATATATATATATGAGATAACGTGAAGTTTACAATATGTGAAAGCAATGTTTTCTAATATTCTCACCGTACACGTTTTGTAGATTTTTTCCTCTGATTTCCATTTGTTGTTTGGGAACGCGACGTCAACAGACAGATAATACAGCATTCGCGCCACCGAATTTCGTTCCAAGCCATATCTCTCAGCGTCTCCAACCAACGACGATCCTCTTCTTTTTGACCCCAACCAAAAAGGCGAGAAACCAACCCAAGTGAAAGGCGGAGGTAACTTTTCCATGCACCTGCACCAAGTCATAGTGTGATCGCCGCGCCGCTTCTTCCAGCCTTGTCCAGTATGTGTAAAAGGTTCGCAAGGGGACGAAAGATGAACAGGCATACGAAGAGCGTGCCCGAGCCATGGAAGGCGGTGTAGAGCGATTATCTCTACCAGAGGGCGACTATCAGCACCGAACACACGACGACGAACCTCATCATTGCTCACTCGATGTTCCCATTAGACACGAGTAATGCTTCGGAGAAATCGGTGGTCGAATACATAAGCCGTGGTCCGGTTCTTCTTCACGGTCGTTTCTCAGGCTCTTGGTCAAGTGACGTCTCAGGGATTTACGCACTTCATTGAATGGAGTATCCGGAGGGACGGATGACACATTAGACACAGCGTACAAAGCTACCTTGATCTGTTGCCAGCGTTCATCTTGGTCTTGAACATCCGGCTGCATCAATAACCGTGTCGACAGCTCCACCTGAAAATCAAATCGTCGGTTATCGTCTAGATGTAACTGCACGTGACTGGTGGCTTTAGCTTTGGTGCGACCGCGGACGAGACATAAACGGAAACGAGCAAGTACCAAGGCATGATTTGAGTCCACAGGTGGAGACCACAATAAATGGCGGTCTCCGGTTGATTCACGCCAGCGGTGACCACTGACAACGTTGTGAAGATGTAGGAAGACGTCATGTCAGTCTATGCTGCTTCTTATGGCAAAAGTTCGTACTTGCCAGAAACAATCTGTGATCAGAGCACAGCTGAATGAGACGATCCCCGTTATTGGTACGGTCGACTTGGATAGTAAATGGGCCTGCGATGTGCCTTTCAGAATCTCCTAAACGGCCAACGTGGGCGTTGAAATGTCCAGCAATGCCTACCACGTCTGTTGAACGCACGCATGGAAGCAGATGAGATACATTGTGGTAGAATTCGTCATTGGTCTCAGAGGAATTGCAGTCAGTGGGTACATACACACACACGACAAACAAGCATCGACGCCTCAGTCTGTTGCTGTTGACATGCACATAACCGTCCAACCGAACTGCACACAACCGACTGGTGACTGGAGTCCGGTCTATCGGTGCACGCTCAGCTCTCATGCTCAAAGCAGTCCCTACGCCGTCCTGACCACAGGCACTAGAAACTGGATCAGCCGACACACGAAGATTGAAGCGAGAGACTGAGATCGTACTTGGGGTGCGAAGCGTGATCACAGAAGTGGGTCTTTTATGTGCGTTTCGGAGACACAACAGACATCATTTTTGAAAGTTTGTAGAGTTCTAGCGAGGGCTGCCTGTTGCCCTGTCTGACATAGTGTACGGACGTTAAAGGCAGCCAAGTAAAATGAGCACTTAGGCTTTAGAAGTACGATCGGTTTATTCCCAACTCCTGAACTACTGCTCCCTTTAGAGCCGCAATAACCAGTGACATTTCGTATCAATCTTAAATAAATAGAAAAAAAGTTGATGAGGCCCTTTACGGGAAAGATGCTGGAGGTTCCTGGGCGAATGATATTTGGCAGCTGCCTACACCGCAGATGGGGTTTTTCTTTGGGAACCCTAACCCGAGCTTTTGACTCAGAAGTGTGCTCCACATGGTAGTACCTCGTTTACCCAGCATGGGAATGTGACCAAAGAACCTGTGAAGGAATTTCTCCTGGTCTACCACGTGAGACCTGATTGTTGCAAGCATTCTGTTTTGTCTTCGCTGTTGATTTGTTATCAATGCGCCTTTCAGATTCAGTTCTTGGCCTCGTGCACCCAATGGGCGAGCGGAATGTGGACGGGGCAGCATCCTTTGGGCCGGGAGCTTCCCAGCTTAGGCGGACGATTGCTGCCCAATGAAGTGCTATTGTAACGAAGAAGTCAAGACGGGTTTGGACACTTGTATTTTGACAATCAAACAAGTCCGCTTCATGAAACACATACAATCGTTTATATACCGCGTTTTCCAGACCGCGCTGCACCAATATTGCTCTTGCAGCTGCCTGAGTGTTTCGGCTGCGTTCTTGGCAGTTGCTTGTAACCAATAGCTTGATTCTGTTTGGCTGGTCCGATTGTCCCGGTTGACGGCTTGATCCATAGCCCCTCATCTGGGCTATCTTGCTGGTTGTCTGAGGTCTCACTGCTTCTCATTTGTTGACCAGTGTCTCCTTTTGTCTGCTTCGGAATGCCTCCGATGTATTCGCCGTCTGTTTTCTTCTGTCTATGACTAGATTGGTTGGCCCGATCAGTTTGATATCCGTGTCGTCTTGTTGCTCCAGCATTCCCCGCTACACAATGGTTTCTCCCACCGCCGAGAGAAACAGAGGGTACTCCAGTTCTACGTCCCTCTAGTGGAGGTTTTAAGACCTGTAAACTGTTTCTCTCCGTGTTTATTTACTGGAGTGTCCTCTCCAGGGGTATAGTGGTTAGAACCAGCTTTTGCCCATCAACCGGTTCAGAGATTGGACTTCTTGTGGCCTCTACCCATTGACCTGTCAGGCATGATTGCTTCTCCGGCTTAAGCAAGCCATCTTGGATAGCTCTTTGGGTTATGGAGGCACGGAAGCCATCACACCACAGCAAGGTGCAGTCTCATCGTGATTGCAAGGTCGGGGCATACCGGAGATTTTCGTTTCGCATAGTCGTTTTACAGAGTGACACAAGATGCTTTAGTTAGTCGTTTGTATGTTCTCTATACCAGGCCTTTCTACTCTTGCATTAGAATGATCATTTGTATCACACGGCCTTGTAAAAGTGTTTGCTTCGTGTCACGTGCTTCGTTGTGCGGAAAATAACGAAACTCATGTGTTTCATCGTTTCGTAGCATGTAGAGGGTAAAATACACATGTTAGTGATTTGGCAGTTCGTATCTTTTCCGTGAATCTTTATTTATGAAGCGTAGTCAGAAGGCAGCTAGATATGTTCCCAGTAGTTTGGTATCATGTCAGCACAATGCAAATACGATCAGTTGTTGTTTACAGAGAGATAGTGATGTTACATATTTATCCGATTGTTTCACAACACCACTTTACACGTCCCTATCTATGAAGGGTGCAGAACGCTATCCGCCACCGTGGTTGATTGCGATGCAGCGTTACGGACCACCACCGTCCTATCCAAATTTGAAAATCCCTGGTTTGAATGCACCTATCCCAGACGGCTGTGCTTTTGGCTACCACCCTGGTGGATGGGGTAAACCTCCAGTCGACGAACTCGGTCGGCCACTATATGGTGATGTGTTCGGTAATGGTGGAAACATGGCCGGTATTCCCCCACCTCCACCCCCTCCCGCACCATTGGACGAAGCCGACGAACAAATCGGTACGTTTCCCCCTGTTATTGATATGATATTACCCAAGTTTTAAACGTGCTCAAGTTCAGTCGTTTTGTGACGTATTTGCTGCGTTTAGAAATTTCGCGTAAAAAGTTTCACTTTCTCCTAATCTTGGCAACCAAATTCACTTCCACTGAGTAGGTAGAGTTAACACTTCTGGCTGGGGGTTCTGTTGGTTCCTGATAGGATAACCCTCCTGTATCTGGTCTCCGATTGGCACTCAGCTCTCACCTAAGGCACCACAAATCTACTCCGACGGTGGCCATACCGCAATAACCCCCTTAAGAAACTAGCTAAGCCAGTTAGTGAGTAGGGGAAAAATATTCATTCTAGAATCTGGCCATCAAAGCAGTATTATGGCCGAAACACCCAACCACAACGGAATCTCGCTTGACCACGGAAAAATCATCTGTATGCAACTTCATCCCATTTACGGACACTCTCACGTCACATACAGCGCAAGTTTGTTACTCTATTCTGTAGCACTTCTCAATGCTTTTGAAGTCACAGCGAGATTGTGAACTTTAGGTGCTCCAACAGCCAATATACCACCTAGCGTCCTCCCGTTTCGATTCAGCCACGAAACCAAATCGACCACATTGCAGTAGGCTGTACATGACGGGGTTTGGTTCTGGACTGCCGGTCGCAGTTGTCTACTTGCGTTGACTCTGATCAAGCTTTGTTGTACGCTAAACTGTTCCCCTGCTTCGATGAGCCGACAAAAAGCTCATTCCACCAACGGTTGAACTAGCACAAGCTGACGTAACCAGCTTGCCGAATCATGTTCCAGAGTGCTGTGACTGAAGAGCTTGAATTAGCTCCGCGAAATCAACCCTGATCCCTAAGTAAGGGTTGTCCGCGTTTGTTTTATATGGTAATTTGTGGTCTGGCGCCCCACGCTCTGAAACTGTAGTTTTATGCCGGGTCTTTGTGCGCCGATCGATTTCGACTGGTAGCGAAGACAAGAATACGTCTTGTCACAAGACTTGATTTCGGTGAAAGTTTACGTAGAAAAATGTCGGGGTCCTTTCGTTGCAATCTGCTGCAGTCACTTGAAACTCCCGCAAGCTGTTCCATCTCACCTGAATAACTGGTATGAAGACAACGACTTGTAAGTCAAACGATCTGCGAAGTCGATGGTGTACATACTCATTATGTGAAATATCGTCTTGAAAATCGGGTGGATCACTTTTAGATGTAGATCAACTGCCTCCCCCGCACGGGCTTCCCACTGTGCCCCTCAGCCCAACACTTAAAAAGGCGGAGATCCTAGCCTTTAGACGTCAAAGACTGAGGGTTCCCCGTGGCCTTATCTCGGCCCTGTTTAAAGATGGCTTAGTACCGCTCAATAGAGATTACCATATGTTCTCTGAACGCTGGAATTTCCAGTAGGGCTTCGTTACAAAAGTAATCGTTTGACATTCCCATGTTTTAAAAAGAACTCACGCAATGATTGTATCGCTCATAGGTTATCCCGATAGTATCTTAACTGTTATTATTCGCCATACCACGTAGGGTGTGCCACACGTGCGAAGAACAAGACCGCGAGGAGCAGGCTGGGTTTCGTTCTGGTCGTAGACATGTCGGGGTTGCATTGACCTCGAGCAGAGTTGTGTGCTACCGGGCACGTTCCCAGACTGCGGATAAGGAAACGACCATCGAACCAGCGGCTAGTGAATGAAGCGGGCATAAGCTCACTGAATAAGCGGCCGTGGACGAGCAGCAGCAGTGTCTGGGGACGTGGTGGGTCCTCGTTTTGGCTAGCGTCTGTTAATTGCACTGTAGCATGGCCCATGCGGCCCGCCACCAAATAAGGCCGTTGTCTTTTCTGCCCTGCAGGTTTCACTTGAATGTAAAAAAAGTTAGTGGTGCCACATCGAGTAAAAAAGGCCGAACTGGGCTACCGAGGGCTATAAAAGCTGCGAACAATGCTGGGGACACCTTCATGCCACTATCTTTAAGACTCTGTGGATGTTTATGAAATCACACGCTAAGAATATGCTACGGCGTTCCCGGTAAGCGACGCGCCTCGTGTTCTAGCGGTCGAGGTGACAACGGTGGGCTGGAATTCTCCACTGTAGAAAGTGGACACAGCCTGTCGGAATGTAAGCGAACTACTGGGCGTAATTAGCCAAAGTATTGCGAACATTACTCGGTTACTATATGGATATTGCCTGCCTTCTGGAAGTTTGACTACCCGTCTCCACACTCAGTTTGTTAGGCTTCGGGGAGTGGATGCAATTTATCGACTATCACGATAGGCCTGCGGACAAATCCGAACTTCACGGTGTCGCATTCACCCAAAAGTGCTCTGATTTCGACATTGGTCCTGGTACGCTTCAAGAGCTCTCCCCAGAACTTGCCAGTGACTGCGAACCATACACTAACTCGATTGTTTCGCAAAAGCTATCAACCTCGAAGCGAATTCGGCAAAAATGAGGACTTTTGATTTGCCGTGTGTTTTCGGTTCAGCATTTATTCATCAGTGGTCAGACAGTCCCGTATATACCATCCTTAAGATATCTGAGATCAGCTCTCCTGAATGGCAAGGCAAAGACGTAGTACTACCAAGAATTTGCAATGCGCGGGGAGTGTTTATTTAGCTCCGACATGTGCTGTGGACACGGAGCTGAATCAGCCTTCGAACCGAGATTCGCATTCTCTGTGCCTCTGTCCGACGCTCGCTTATACACGGGTGTGAAACTTAACCACTGCTAGCTGAAGATACCAGGAGGGTGGAAGTGTTCGACTTCTGGTGTCTACGCCGAATTCTCCGTACAAATTGGCAGGAAAGGTTGCTGTTCTATCGGTGCGCAAACCTTTGGATTATCCCCGGTCAGTAATTCTTCGATCGTCTAATCCCAGCGGAAAAGTAACCTCGGACAAAGTGTGGATACTGTATTCATTTGTAACCAAAAATGAGCGCATTATATAGCATGAGGCAGGGAATTCATATATACGTATGGCTTTGTTATTGTTTGCCCAACGTGGTGCGCGGTGATCAGTTAAGTTGGATCACAGTATGTCATAAGTCTGATTGGCTGACGGGTTGATGTGAAGGGTAGGCAGTAACTTGTCTGTCAGTGGTCGACGTAAACAGTGACGTGTGATAGGTCGATTGGTTCATGAGCACACGCGTCATGATTGTACTGCTATGTCGGATATGCAGACCTTGCCATTGGTTCGTGCTCACCAAGCACCGTGTCCGTGGGTTGGAAGAATGCGGACTGCAGACTTGCTGATTACGTGTTTTCAGGGAGATTTCCGACTCCTTGATAGTTGTGACGTCGACCAACTCTCCATCCTTCTTTAACGTCACTGCCTGCGGTGGTTCAGTCATATACTCCGGCGGCGCGACGCATCCGGACAAACACTTCCCTGTACCATGTACGGGATATCGCTGTCTCCTTGGAGCTTAACTAAAAACTGGTCGAGCACAGTTAAGAAAGACACGGAGCGCCTAGGACTACGTGCGATCTACGGTCCGTGATATTGGAAGAAAAACTGGGTCACGGTTTGCACCATGCTCACATTCTACCGCAGCGCGTAGTTGTTGATGATCCGCGATATCCGTGAGACGTGGTTAGTCAACTGCTGCTGTCCCCCCGCCTCTGTATACCCTGAGCAACTGAGTAAAATATGAAACTTATATGCTGCAGTTCGGAAAAACTGTCCATGGAGAGATATCATTTTTTCCTTACTTAATCTGTCATGTACTCATCTCGTTCATTTCTATGGATTGAAGGAGTCAGCGTGGTTTAGCCTAAGCTGTTGTTTGTCTTGATATCTAAAACAAGATCCGGTTATCTTCTCTCGATCCACCCCTCTCGTTTCTGCAAATACCCATTCCTATTTGCTTTTTACACTGATGGGCACGAAGCATTCGCTTATTTATATGATGCATGTCTGCACTTCTGACGTCTTGTTTCTCAGCCAACGGGACCGTTACGTTCTGGGGTGAATTGGAATCTGACGAAGAGTCAGAGGATGAAGACGAAGGTCAGGACATGGATACCGACGAGGACAGTGACGGTGAGGCTGTATCTGCTCCACTTGCCGAAGGCGAAGCACAGAAAGTGCTCGCTACACTACCAGGAGCTCATCGTGCTGAATTAGATCTTGGTGGTCTAGTTACACCGGCTGGAGGGTAAGTTGCTGTTTTTACTGGGGCTAACCTTGTTTCTGGATGGAAATCGATCATCTACGCATCTTTGAAATAATCTGGTAAATACGTTTATCATGTCAGTCAACATGTGTGGGGTAAGGTCATCATTGTGATTCTCTGTCTGTGTGTCAGGAAAACCATATTTATTTGATTCCTAAAAGGGTTTGGTTGAGATTACACTCGATCTAGAGAAAACTGGGATACTATATTGTTGCGTCGTTCCAGTTCGCTGTAGAGCTCCACTCTTTCGTATCCAACCTACGCAACCATGGGTTTCTATTTCTGTAATCTGTGCTCATGTATGAGTACAACAGAGGGCTCCCTGCACCGGTAAACATCCTCAGGACTTGTCTTGAGGAACCACATAATGACGTTCCAAGCGACCACTAAAGCTGCAGGCTGTAGTGGGGTTTGAATCTCATATCTCAAACTTGATGTAGCCTGATAATACTCAACCACCACAAGCCAAGTAACAAACTTTTTTATACCAAAGTGATTTACGGTAGAAGGGTTTAAACCCTATAGTCAAATGACACTGTAAAAGGGGTGTGTGCGTGTGTCAAACATTCAAGTAAGATTCACTTTGCCAATCCTGCTTTTGAAAACAGAAAGACCGTAAGTGGTTGGAAATACGGAAAATGTATACTGATCACAACCCGTCACGTTTTGTCAGGTAAAACTGATCGGTGGTGCTTAGGAACATTGGTTCACTGTCGATCAGAATCGCCATGTGTTGGTGTACAGGATTGCCGCCGCGTACTTGAGCGACTCGCAGATGAACGAACTTTGAGTCTTGCGGCAGAGAACACCAGCTCGCTTTACTATGTGTACTGTAGGACAAACCGTCAAACAATAACAGTAATCTACCTTAGATTATGGACATACCGACCAAAGAGTCAAGACAGCCAAAAAAGGCCTCAGAACGCCCGGACAACAAAGAACAAAACGCTGTAGACGGCGATGTAGGAGCGAGCCAAGTGGTTCACAAAGAAAGTCGCTATTTGTGGGAAGTATTTTGATCAGTCAACGGTCAGAAAAGAAATAGTTGCTTGAGGGAACACATAAGCGTGATGAAGGACAGACGGAATAGCTATGACTATGGCAAATGTTTTGGTTTGGCGTGGAATATTAGACACATGAAGTCCATTGTCGAATCAGGCCCATAATCCAAGGAAGTTCCGGTGATGGGAGTAGATTGTGCGTTCTCCAGAAACTGTCCCAGAGTACATTGGTCACTGAAGCGAGTAGCATCTGAATGATGGGAAAGAACAAGTGGTCTCGGACGTGACGTAACAACTAGACACTGGTTGCATTTGCAGCTCAGGTTATTGGCATCGATAAACTGTCGTTTAGTTTGATTCTTCGATCGTAAACTTCTAGTCGAGGTGACAACATCGATGATGAGTTTCATTCGAAATCTTGCATTCCATTTCCATTTCAGGTTTTCCGTGCTGTTAGTCTACTCTTGATGTTTTGATTTTTGTCATTTTGGACTAGGTCATGCTAAAGGGTGACAACTGAAACAAGTACCTTAAGCTTCAAGTTTATTAGTAGATTTAATTGTGGAGAACCCACTAAATATTCTACTGCCTAATGTCTACCTGGGGGCGAACTAAGTAGCTTCATCTCCTTTTCAGTCATTTATTTTTGTTTCAAATTACGGCTACACACCCTCCAACTCATCTCCTTACAGACTTATCACACCCAGTGGAATATCCAGTGTTGGTGCAGGTCTCGAAACCCCACAAAGCACGATTGAGTTGCGCAAGAAAACTATCGAAGAGGCAATGGAAGACAGTACGGGATTGGTTACTCCATCCGCTCAGCTATACCGTGTTCTGCCTGAACGTGAGACTGGTTTGCAACAAGCGGCTCTTATGGGCTCCAACAAACTATATGATGTTACTGGTGTCACCGGAGCTGTGAGAGGAATTGAGGTAATCCTAATCAAAAATGTTATTTTCCATCTCTGCTGTTTCTACCGCTTTGTTTTTTATCTATTCATAATTCTGCTGTGGAACTCCGATCTCACCATCACGACGAGACTGCACCCTGACGTGGTGTGATGGTTTGCGCGCCTCTATGACCCAAAGAGCTATACGGGATGGCTTCTTTAAGCCAGAGATGCAATCATGCCTGACAGGTCAATGGGTAGAGGTCAGACGAAGTTCAGTCCTGGTCCTCCAGGTTAGGGGTCGATCTGAGTTGGCAACTCAGTCGGTAAAATCAGTGGAAGAATAATTGATCCCAGCAAATGGGCTTCCACCAAGCCATCCCGCTGCCTTGCAGATAGGTTCTTGTTAGAACGGAAGGCTTTGGATGAGAACCCTAATCGTTCTCCTGCTTTGTGGCTGGATACCCTAGCAGTATCCGTCCAACATCTACCATGAACACAAAGAATTCCATACTGCATCGGTCGTCGCGCAGGATAATCAGGACCGCGTTGCCCATTGTATCGAGCGGAGTGGGTAAGTGATAAGTGAGCTACTGCTCAGAGTTCCCTCTCTTTCATTCAGCGTTTGTCTTCTGTCCCCAACCATCTCTTTGCCCCTTCTATCCACCCATAATGCTCCCATTGATAACACGGTCGATACTCGCAACGATTCATTGTCAAATAGTGTGAATAATCTTCTATCTTGTAACTCACATTTTCTCAAGCCTCGTCAGCCTCTGAATCTGGGCTCCTTTAACGTGCGTACTCTCATGCAGGCTGGTCAGCAGGCGTGCCTAGCCCTCACATTAGATTCTCTGAAGATTGATGTTTGCTGCATAAGTGAAACGTGTATCCAGGATTCGAACAGTGTGATTCAACTAACTGCTCCTGGTATCTCATCGAGGTATTTTCTGCGCACTTCAGGAGACGAAGTAGCTAGAGCTGTGAGTCAACCTGGTGTAGGAATAGTCTTGACTGACAAGACTGAGGCTGCCCTTTTAGAGTGGATTCCTATTGACCGTCGTTTATGTACTGTGGGACTCCAGGGGCCAGTAGACGTTCGAAAGGATAGCTGTGTTAAGCTGTGATCTCGGCATAATCCCCAACAGACTGCAGCTCTGACACACAGAAAGATGATGAACTCGCCGCCCTCGTTCATAGGAGCGAAGGCTCTGAAATCGTAATGCTAGGAGGTGATTTTAATGAACAAGTTGGCAAACTTATTGCGTCAATAGCTTGTTTAGGTGGGCGTTGTGCTTTAACCGCTCAGCGCACAGATAACGAGGATAGGCTTCTCCAGTTTTGTGCAGACAATCGGTTGTTTATGTCTAGCACCAATTTCCGGCACAGCTCGCGTCGCACAGCGACATGGCGCTCTAACTCTTCAGGTACTCTAAGCCTGATCGATCATATGGCAGTAAGCTACCGGTGGCGCAGTTTTGTTCAGAATTGTAGATCTTACTGGTCCATGTACGTAGAGTCTGACCACGCATTAGTTTTCATGCGATTGTCTCTCCAGCTCCATGGTCGTCGGCGCAAACCACAAACCCGGTTAGCCATGCAACATTTGTGTGATCCAGAAGTTCACACCAGTTATCAACAGAAATTAGCATATGAGCTAGGATCTACGATGAACAGTGATGTAGAAGAGGATTGGGCCATTATCAAACAGGCGATGCATGTGGCAGCAGGTTTTGCCTGTGGTCCTAGATCTATTGTCCATCAAAGAAACTGGATTTCGCAGGAGTCGTTGAGTCTAATGGAATAAAAAACGTCAGCTCTTGAACTGTAAGGAGATGAATAAGGCACGGTGAAATCTACAGAAGCAAGTTACGGAAAGCTTTAAGAATGACCGCGAAAATTGGTGGGTGAAGGTAGCCGAATAAATGGAAATAGCAGCTGCTTCAGGTAACAGTCAGAGACTGTTCGAACTTTTTCGTGACACGGGTGGACGGCGAACTCCGGTCAGTGAAACGATGTGCCCATTCATGGCAAAGAGCGAACGCTGAACCGTTGGGCAGAATACTTCGAGGATCAGTGTGTAGTTACTCCTGCGTCAATAACTGCCTCATCGGAAGTGGGAGTGGAGTCGGGGATTCAGTTACTTAAGCGTGGGAGAGCGGAAGGTCCCGATGAACTTCTCTCAGTTCTTTTCAGACTGGGTGGAAATGCTTTGATTAAATCACTTACCACCTTGCTCCGAGACATTTGGAAGCAGGAGCGTATTCCGTTATTATGGAGCGAGTCATCGATTGTTCCCATCTTCAAGAAGGGAATACGCAGTAAATGTAGTTATCATCTTGGGATTAGTTTAATTCATATAGTTACCAAAGTGTTAGCCTCGATTCTACTGCACCGTCTTACGCCCACTCGCGAGAGGAATGCCCGCGAACAGCAGGTTGGATTCTGCCCAGGTCGAGGATGCATCGACCAGATTTTTACTCTTCGCCGACTACTTGAAATGCGTCACACACGCCGCCGACCGACAATAATGGTTTTCTTAGACCTGAAAGGCGTCTTCGATTCAGTTGATCGAGCAGCGCTTTTCAGTGCTCTTCTGCGGAAGGTATGCTCCAGAATTTCGTGAACCCAATGAGATCATTGTATTCTCATACTTCTGACCGCTTTAGAGTTTACGGTGAACTATCCGGTGGGTTCGAAACGACCAGCGGTGTTCGACAGGGATGTCCTATGTCTCCATTCCTGTTCAACTTCGTCATGGACAAAATAATGGAGAATGCGTTCCAAAATCTTCAGGATGTGGGCGTCGAACTAGGAAATAGTGAAAAGCTATGTGACCTAGAATACGCAGACAACCCTGTCTGCTTGTTCGGATGCATGGAACATGCTCAACGTGCACCAGAGAGACTCGCAAGATCTGTAGCTCCATTCGGTATATGCTTTTTACCTTCAAAGTGAGAGGTGGTGGCAGGATTGGACGTCAGTGATTCCGAGCTTGATTCTCGATGGGGAGGTGCTGGCAACTGTCGACTGCTTCAGTAACCTCGGTAGCAGCGTGACGACAGATGAGAGCACAGTAGTAGAGATGAGCATGCGCAAATTTAAGGCTCGAACGGCGTACGCTGGACTGAGGCACTTGTGGCGCCGACCTGATATTTCACTGAAGTTGAAAGGTCGTGTATACTGTTCCTCGGTGCGTTCAATTTTGTTATATAGTTACCTGTCTTGGGTTCTACGTACGGAAGATATTCGTCGTCTTCAGGTTTTCGACCATCAATGTTCGCGTAGTTTCGTTAGGATTGAATGAAATTACTGAGTGAGCAATGCTGAGGTCAGAAATTAAGTATTGGGTACTAATTAGGGGAACGTTTTTTTACAATGTATCCAGCTTAGTAGACTTCGTTGGTTGGGACACGTGTTACGTATGACAAATACACGTCTACCATACTGTGTTCTATTCTCCGTTCTTTCTACGGAGTGGAAGAAACCACGTAGAGGTCAACAGATGACGTGACAACGATGAATGAGAAAATTACGGCGAACTTAGGGGAAGTAGGTGCCCCACGTCTCCGTGGTTGGGGTCCAAAATATCCGTCAACCAGTTGGCTGGAGACACTGAAGGATATGGCAGCGAACCGCGAACAGTGGCGATCGTGTTGTCACTTTCTGACGAATCAGAATGATTGGTCAGTGTGTGTTCGTACAGTTAGACTGTGTATTCCGTGTGTTGACTGTTAGGGCGTTGTCTCCTTTTCCCACCCATGTAGGTCCACTCCCTGTCCATCTTGTATATTCATACTTTCTAATTCAGCATGCAACCTAGTGAGAAAGGCAGTGGTCAGTGGGGCTTACCCTACTGTTTAACGCTGTTCGGTGATGACGGTTGTGACTCCGATCTCACTGCACCCTTACCTTTCAGCCACTCCCGTGGAATTTTCCCGCCTGATTTAGTCACAGTTCGTTAAATATTTCACTTCGCTGCATGCCGCCGTGGAGTTATCTCAGTGAAGTATATTGTTGCCTGCCACGGAAGTTTACGAGCAAATAAAAACAGTATGATAATGTTTCACAAAATAGGAACAGTACATACTGACCTTGTTATCTAGCTGCTATCTCTTTTTACATGTAGTGGGGGGAATACTAAATTCTCACATGTATCACGATCTGTGCTCGCAGATATAGTACGTCCTGTGCATCTACTTGGATTTTGTTTTACGATAAAAAGTATTACACAACGAAAATCAAGAACACGAAGAAGCTTGCATTCTAACTGGTTTTCTTTAAAAAAGGTATCAAAACGCAAAACATGTGGTACATAATCGATAATGTTTGAGCACTTTTTTCTCGAAGCATTATTTGATGGACCGTGTGAAGTATCTCAGCGTTAGATTGTTATATAACTTTCAATGGTCTCTACACATTTAAATTTTTAGTGTGGAACTGTATCGACTGCCCTTTCAAATTCGCAATCCACAACAGTCTGCCGTTCCTTTCTTTTTACAACAGCGTATATTTCCCTTTATTTTACCCGGTCTGCTGAAAAAGGCTGTGTTTATTTTCATAGCGGTTTATGCATCACCAGTCTTGTTTCAGGTATGGCCTCAAGAAACCTGATATCAAATTTGCTGTAATCATATCACTACACCTATCGCATTTGCGTAGTGGACGGTCATCACCGACTCTTCACACCCATAGCGTGGCGACCCCCACCGAAGTCAGTTCACTTCCAGGTTTCGGTTCCTTTTTTCGAGATTATCGCTGCACAAAAATTCTATAGATCCATTCCTTGTTCGTGTATCAACCAACAAGAATAGAGTTTTGTCTGAATTACAAACCCGTTTTGGTCCGTAGATTTTTTTCCACGACTGAAAACATTGCAAGAACACGCCTAAGTCAATTTACCGCTAATAATTTGTTGAAGTTCTGGTCACAAAGCAATATCGCCTTGTAATCCGTCTCTTCTGTTTTACTCATCAGGCCGAAAATCCTCGAGAACAAATGCTCGGTAGACGCAGTTCCGGAGTCGAATCGCAACAGGGTCAGACGTCTGGGTTAAAGTCAGGTTCAGCCAGTGCCTCACTGGAGGGAGCACAACAGAATGCACCGAAAAAATACAAGGAATTCAAATTTTAAGCTTTTACATCATTTGCTCTCATGGATCCTTCTACTCTGTCGCCATTTCAGCCTTGTTTTTCTGTCTGTTTGTAAATATATAACTTTCAGCTCACTAAACTGGATTTTTTGATGTACAGCGTGCCAGGGGTGATCACATTTTCGCTAGAAGTCGGTTTCATGATTTTTCGCCCAAGAACTATCGATTCTGTTTCCGTTATTCAACAATCACATTCACGAAATAGGAGTACACTGCTAAGTGCGGACAACTTGGACACAGTACACAAATCAACTCGAGGTATTTTTGACTGCACCACTCGGAGATCATCCGACATACTGTAGTTTTGTGGTCAGAAGCCTCAGTTGATTATAGATTGCAATAACGGTTAGTCGCATACTAACTACTTTCTGCTCTAATATGAAATTCAGGCGAGTGGCCAGACAAAAGCAACCTAACGTTACTAGAAGGCGAGGTGAGGTTTTCACCCGGCAACGAAATTTTCTAAATAAAATCAACAAAGGATCATAAACAGCAACGTGACGTGCGCAATTTTGGCCCGCCGCTAAATAAGGCCGTTGCCTTTTGCTATATACTCAGCTATCCTGGGTTAGGTAAAAGTGCGCTGGGACGCGTTCGGTATCGTTAACTGGCAGACGACTGTTCAAAAGGCGACGCAGGGACCGTCAGTCCGGTCCCCGGCTCCCGACACGTAAAGTTCCCGTTGCCTGGTAGGTAGCACTTGGTTGTGCATGGGCTAGAGTTGCTACCTCGAACCAAACGCCGAGTAACGCCGAGGATGTCGCTCCATACCTGATTCGCGAGGCTTCATGAATAGTTCCTCCACAAACTGCTCACGGGCAGGTGCCATTCAAGGCATCCATGAGGCAGGCTCATCCTCTCGCAGCCTCTAGTCGCATGAATATAAAAAGTAAGACTAATGTTTTCATACCCTGGTTCTTGTCAAGTTAGACATGTAGCACAAATATGCTTGTTCGATTTCCCGTCGTTATTCAGCGCTGTTTCATAGTTTCTCAGTCGTGTATGGTATCTCAGCCAATGGATACGCTGGGCTTGAAATCATCAAGCCAGTCGCTGTGTTAACAAACCGATTCAGATGCCCATGGTTTTCAGAGGTAATGTATTCAATAGTTTTTTACGTTTTCATATCGTATTGCTCGGCAAATGTGAGTTGAGCGTTCAAGCTGCATGATGAATCATATTATATACAAATGTGAATTCATTTCAATCATAAAAGGCACAATTATTAATCGTAATTTCAGCGAAGGCTGGTTAACACAAAGACAAGAAAAGTTGTTGACACTAACTCATGATGGTATAATCATCTGGGAATCCGCACAATAGCATCCATATTGTCAGTGAGATATGTTTTTGTGTACTTGAGCAGGAATGTAAATGACAGTATACAGAGTATGGGCCGGCACATCGTCGACAGTTGACCTAGGTCCGTTACCAGACAGCGGGTCGTCGCCTGCCCAAAATCGATGGCAGAGATGGAGCCAACGAAGCGGATCGATGGCCCCATCAAACTGTGACAAAATGGAACGAGATCATTCGATCAGCCGCCAACAGTCGTTCTCACCGAACCGAACAGGGCCAACCAACCAGTGGCTAAGAGTTGTTTTAGCCGAACGGAACGAAATCAACCAATCGGGTTTGCAGCCTAAAGGGTCAGTCAAAAGACCCGATTATGGAAACCGTTATCGATCATTTCACTTGGTTTTTTGCCTGAGGTCACTTGGCATTCTATATTAACCGTTCCTTTTGTGTTAGTAAGACGCAATGTCGCTGGAGCAGGACATTCATGGAACTCGTAGACGGTCAAATATTAACTTGCCCGCTCAAATTTACTGAATGCTTCCTCAGTTGGGTTCAAGGAACGGAGTGCGTGGTGGTAAGTACATGGTACTATGAAGTGCACATAACTGAACATTACTTGTTCTGTTGAGCACGGAAGCATGGTTAGATGGGGAAATCGCAGTGGCGTTTGGCTGTTCTTCATTCAATTTTCTTAAAAAAAACCGTAGAAAACTCATTGATTACCAACCGGGGGGTTTTTGGGTGGAATTTGTATTTAAATATTCTGAAACCCCAATACAAGCGGGAGCACTGCAGGGAACAGATGGCCTAGACTTCGATCTTCTGTACGTTCTGCTGCACCAGATATGATTTATTTCGTCAAGTATGGATACCACGCGCTGGGCCCGATACTCTATATCACGTTCATCTGTCCAACAGGCCAGACGACAGTTTTTACCACTGAAAATATTGTCGGTAGTCACAAACAAAGTGACCATGGACTAAAAGAAAAATCCAACGGGGTGTACCCGTGATCATTAGATCACGGGTATACTCCATTGGATCCCCCCTCCAATGCGTGGGTGTACTTTGATTTTGGCCACGGACAGTTGTCTCAGTAGTAAAAACCGGAATGCGATCAAAATAGGCTGTCATCGGACAGACTGCACTACGCACATTTCAGTTCAGTCCTCTACAAAAGCACAACCGTCACGTTTTTCAGTATGTATCCATGACTCCAATAATCGGCCAATCGATATGCCTGTTGGACAATGGACGTATGTCCTATCCGTTCGCGCATTTATTTGACGCAATGTTTACTGCGGTTTCTCACCCGACCCACTCCCCCCTTCAAAGGGCAAACTTGTTGAATATTCCCCCGAAAATATCGTCATTGAACGGCCTCATTTCACTGCATCTCCCCCTTCAGTTGCAACTATGCCTCTGCACGTTTTGATTTCGATTTCAAGGCATTTGGACAACGATCCTTGGTCTTCTATTCTCCGAGTACATTGCACAATTTGCATCACTGCGCTTCGTTTTGAGTTTGTTGAGGCTGAAAATGGTTGTGGACACTGAGTTGACTTTTGTATGAAATTGTAAAAGATTGGTTTCGTGTCGTACGTGGATCTGTCATTATTCTCTTTGACGTTTGTTGGTTATAGAATATAGACGAAGTCTGCACTACATAAAGAACAAATTGCTCCTCTATGATTTGGGAGCAGAGGGGTGTTTTGAGAGGTCTGAAAGCCACGAAGGCACTGGAGGACATGGAATTAAACTCATCTGCAATGAAAATGCCACAGTGACCTCTCCTAATGCATGAAATCTCGTCTGAATGTTTTGTATATGTGAATTCGTCGAATACAATTCAATCATGGTGACTTCATAAATTCAACAGCTACAGTCCGTGTTATCAAACAATCGCTTTTTCGTCTGGTTTGTTACTCGAACAATAAACGGCTTTCGGCGTGTTCCTCTTACGAGATCCATTCCGGGGGTTTCAAGCTAAATGACTATTGGTTGAGAATTACCGTACACGCCTGAATAATAACGAGAAAACCTGTACATCTCAAAGGTGTTGCACGAACTCGCTAACCTGACGGGATTTTGGCCGTTCCAGGGTTTTATTCTTACAAGACGTTCAGTTTGTACTTTTGTCGGTACTCCACCTCGTACTCTCTTTCGCATGGCGAGCAGCTCGATTGGTTTTAATATTTGCGTACTGAAAATACTGTCGGCCGTTTTGTTCTCTGGACTCGATCGTCTGAGCTTGCTATATTCCACGGGTGTGGTGCACGACACTCGCTTACCCAACAACGTGAGTAATCAAACGACACGAACAGTTGCTCTCTTGTAATAATTATCTGTCTTCAATTGTCTTATGGTTTCACCCGTAGTTTTCTTATAATGTTTCCGAAGTGCCCCACTAAATGCAAGATTATTGGTCTTTTACTCAGGACCTTGCGAAAACCATACCAAGGAGACTGTGGAAGCCACTCATCAATGCATAGGACGGATTAGTTTCAGACTCTGTGACCACAGGGCTCCAACCTACAATACGAGCATCACCGATTGGCTTCATTTATGTGGTTATTAGATACCTGAAACGTCGATTAAGTATATTTATGAAATTCCCATGCGGTCCTCTATTATCACCCCTGTAACTTTAATCAGAGTCTTGCTCGTCCTTTCCAACCGTATAAATGTACGCATCCGTATTTTTCCCACATTGAACCTGGTTACCTTGCCTCCACTCAACTACGGTCTCCCCATGAGTGTGCTTTCACGATGGGCTGGTTTTCCACTCCGGTCAATCTGGGGACCTACGGCCTCCAAGATTTTCATGCGTCATACGTACCTTGCTTTGTGTGTCACGCCACCCATCGTTCCTTGTCGGCTTTTCCATCCGCATCAGGCGAGTAGTTTTTGTACTACCATCCCGCGCTAAGATCACTCGATATCTGCATGCAATCCCCATGGTCATTGTATGGTCTAACTTCATGGTCATATCTCCGTCCATCTCTCGTACGTACCACGATCTTTCCCTGACTGGTCAAATTTTCTTGCTATGAATAGCTGAATTCCACCCTATACTGATGACACGGTCCCGCATTGATCGGCATACGTTTCTTGCGACCATTCGAACGATTTGATATCCACTCACGAACCATTGGGATTGTATTGCCCCACAAAACTGAGGTACGTTCTTTAGTTGTAACAGTCGTTCCTTATAGTACACGTAGATTATCGACTCGCCCTATGTGACTTTTGGTTTCTGGTTCATGTACTACGAATCACTCAATCACGACCGGTTCATTTACAACACCCTTCCAGACAGTAATAACTTAACAAAAGACCAATACGTTGTAAACTAGAAGAGGATATTTGGATTTCAATAACTCAGCGGCCAAGGGAGACCATCACTGGGTACAAGATTGCTTAGAACGCGAAGTCTCCGCAGGCTATGTCATGTTCATCATTATATTGAGAGGTAGTCAACATCAAAAGCCTTACGAGTTGGAAATAACGGCTGAATAAAAGTGATCAGCCATGTCACAGACCTCCAACGGCCAAGATAATTCCGATATGGCAAATTGACTAGTTTGCTCCGAATATGAGCTACTTGATCCCGCGTTGTCCATGGGGGTTTCGAGCGTCAGCTGTATAACCGTTTTGGCAATGACTTGCCAGGCGGAGTCGGTATCATCGGGTTGTTTCAACTTCCCAATGACTGCAACTAACTGACCGACTTTCGGACGGTTTGTAGCACTTTTTGAATCCTGCTCATCTTGGTACTGAATTCGCATACAACCGGTTGCATCGTCCAAGATGAACTGGTTCGAGTCCAGCAATTCTCTCACAGTGCCCTGAAGCCATACCAGACTGCAAACAAGAGGAGGACGACTCCGTTTTATTTGTGGGATATGCCACGTTTCTCGCGTAGAGTCGAAATACGGCTTACGAGTAGAGATAATTTGAACGACAAGTAATTTGCACATGAGCAAAGGCGAACCTGACATCTGAAAAAATATAAAAACAACAGATCTTAGACACCGGTGGGTAACAGTGTTATACGGATTTGAAACAGACAAATATCTGTCTGAGATAGGTTTTATTTAAAAAACGAATGCTATTCATATCTGACACCATTTCTTGGTTATTCTTCATATCGGTGGTATTTTTTACCCTGGGACATCTTGTTAGTGGGGGATTTTTATCAAGTAACTACCGTAACGATGTATACAAGACGGTGATTCACCGCCTGAAGTCTTCCGACACAATCCGACTGCAATTACATTTGGAATCTATCTACTAACTTCAACTCAATAGCAAGAATAGAAAAGGGTTTTTCGAGGTGCACCCACTTGCCCGAAAAAAAAACAATCCCACCTCCACTTGACCACTACGTGGACGCTCCAGATTTCCTCCCGTTGTAATGCTACTTAATTTTAGTCGTAACCGGAAGTTGAAGCCATTCAACCCCGTCTTAAGTTTTTCGACAGAAATACGGTTGTACACAATGCGCAAAAGTCTTAGCTGTCAAGGCACAGCGGAACGATGCCCACTGCGACAGAGTTGGGGACATCCCGTAAAACTACTAGATGAATGTGTTGCATACATTATCAGAGAATTCCTTGATGGCACTTCCGCCTGGACTGCTATTTTAATGGAAACGGAATAAATAAACGGAAATCAGATGTGTTGATTTCTTTGTGATGTCTAATGCATTCGAGAAACGAAAGATTTATTTTATGTCCCTCGAACTTTACGGAGCGAAAATTGCTTCTAATCATAAGTAAATTAGATCACGTCTCTCTTGCGAAACGGTATTCGTAATACCATTCAAGATCGATCGTACTGGAAGTATCGGCTAAAACGTATATAACGGGATAGTTGTGTTTTGGTCGTCCTAGTGCTGAATTATTTACAGTCCTATGTAAGCGTTTAACACTCAGTAACACAAAGTTGTCAGAAATTTTGGTAGTCAGCCGACGTTATGGATATCTTGGGTAACCGAACGAGGTTGCGATGCGCTAACAATCTACATGCCGTTTGGGTAGATTTACAGAAAGACCAGTTCGTCATGTACCATCAACACTCGGCTATTCGATCCGACTAGTCAGGAATTATCATCAATCCAAAATCACAGAATTCCATTTTGGCTTCGAAGCCGACGTGTAAGACCGGGCTGGTTCTCAATGATAAGCGCCTCACCTAGACACTACATCATCCAACAAGCATCCGTGACTAGTATTTATTGATAGCCAATAATCATCCAAACAACAATCATTAACGACTGTGCCTCAATCCCAACTACCGATCTCACATGGCAGTGGATATCCACTGTTGACAGAAAATAGGAACGAACAAACCGTATGGCATGGACTCGGTGTTCGAACCGTAATTTCTACACGAAAATGAACTAGCTCAATATCACTTCTGTGGCCGGTGATGCTTCCCAATTCGGACAAAATAAAACACAAATGACATTATTCATAACCTTGTTCGTAGCTGTTTTGAGGAAAAAGGCACACTCCATGTCCAGAATAATTTCGCTGCATCCCTGTTGGTGACTATTGCAGAATAATGCGTCGTTTACACACCGGGTTGAGAATAACCAAACGAGATAAACCAACATATGCAACAGAAGGTTTTGAGATGAGGAAGCTATATGGTTGTAGCTTTGCGACATGTATGTCCTCTGGGAAATTTAGCAATATCTCTTTCTGTAACGATTTACCAACAGGATCGTACTATATCACACAACATTGACAAGAACAGACCGTTCGGGGGTCGTCCTAAATAACGTGTTCAATTTACAATCCAATGACCAAACAGTGGTCCCGATTAAAATAAACAGGCTTTCTCACCACTGTTTGTACCGGAAAAGTGGGTGCTAACAAATAAATTAGTGGGGAAAGTAATCTCTACAGTCAAAAGGTAGATCCAGGCCTTCGAAAATCAAACTAACCCCACGCCGTTTCCAAAATATCAATAGTGATCTACATAAGTATTTACCTA
Source organism: Fasciola hepatica (assembly GCA_948099385.1). Taxonomy (NCBI): domain Eukaryota; kingdom Metazoa; phylum Platyhelminthes; class Trematoda; order Plagiorchiida; family Fasciolidae; genus Fasciola; species Fasciola hepatica. The sequence continues at coordinate 4,144,047 of CANUEZ040000076.1, forward strand.
GTATTGCATTCTAACAAGGAGCCCAGTATCTACGGCTCAACAAAAGTATGAATTAATATGACACTTGACGATTGCAGTTCTTTTCGATCGAGAAGCGAGTAAATAGAAAATTACTTGCGCAGATGCTTCCTCATCGATCAAAAGACATGTTGTAAAGCAAGCGAAATAGACAAAGGGAAGAACAGGTGATTCTGACGAGGGATACGATATCTATTATTCTCTTGAATTTGACAGAGTGAAGCAGAATGAGAATAAAAGATGAATGGGGACACAAGCAAAGGCACGCATTGAACAAATGCAGGGGATATTTGTTTGTGTGTGCTGCTGACGATTTGTTATCATTAGGGAATGCAGACAAACGGGGAAATAGGGGTTGGAAAAAAGCACGACGCGAATGGGACTGCCATCCATCTATCTGACCCAGGTTTAGATCATTGTGTCCATTAACTGCAACGTGACCTCAAGACAGTCGAGCTAGAGCCGTTGGAATTGAGTGTCGCAAACCTTTGGCGGAAAATGAATAAGGAATGTGCATCAATAAATAATGGTGGCCAAATACAGATAGATGGGCAACAAGAGAGAGAGAGAGAGCTGGGGGCGGAAAAAACGAGTCAATAAAATTCGCTTCAGTTGCAGACATTCAAACGAGCATCGTCCGTTGCGACGCAGACGCGCACGCAACGAGTCAGTTGCTATTATGAGCGAAAAACGATATTCTGGTTGGTTATTCTTTCTTTTTCAAGATCAATCTATGTATGTATATGCGTTTATTTCATACACAATTTCGCTGGCACGAGAGAACACAACGATAACAAACTTCAGGGAAAGAGGCGGTCACATTGCAAGTGAATCGACGATGATGTGCAATCACGAAAGAAACACGGGCTTAGACAGAACTTGGGTGATGAAAGCATGCGGTTATTTGTGTGTGTATGCGTGCGTGCGTAGGTCATAACTAGTGAGGTATTGAAAATACGTTGGATGGAGAAAGGATAGGAAAAGCCCGAGACAGAATGACAGAAAAATAGGCGAGTCACGCGAATCACAATCTAAAGCAATAAACCCCGAAACTTGCTTATCTAAACTTGTGCGTGTGTGCGTAGGACTCAAATAAGGCAACAATGAGTGAATTGTACAAAGTTCGTATACAGGTTTTTGTGAGTCCGGAGGCAAAACGTCTTTAAAAGGGTTACAGTTAGGGTGTGTTGAAATCGAAACCGCGGATATGTCCAATTCAGATCACAGCCATTAGGACACGTTGATTATAGTTTCTGATTGACGTTGGCGCTAGAGCTGCGAGATTGTGACGCGCTCGGTGCAGGGGAAAGGCCACGACGACGTGAACTGGCTGATGTTGTGGGCAGCTCTCCGACTCCCTAGATGAAATAGATGGAATGGGCATTCCACAGCGAGGATGATGTATAACTACTCGAAAGAGTGTTGTGAAGCAAGTTTAATTGGAGCTATTCACAGCACAACCAACAACATATACTCACGAACTGTCTCGCGAGCGAGTAATATATACCGCTTAAATTCAAATTAATGAGTCTATGCAAAAGTCGTTGGGTGAAAAATGAAAGGCTTCGTGTCCTCTAGCCGTATGATAAAACTGACCCATCAGCTGATGTACACATTCGGCCTATGACAAACAAGAAAATTTCGAAAGAAAATAAATCACGATATTTATTTTATTTATTTATTTAACGACTCTGGAGTGAACTAGCTAGAAGCAGAAACGGAACAAATCCGCAAGGAAAGAACGAGTAAACGTTCGCTGCGTACGTTTGATGGTCGAAATGATGTCGCACTGATACTGTAAATCTCTGACGCGGACATTGGTGAGTAGCGCAATACTTCATCTAATGTTCGACCACCGAGTATGATTAAAAAAGCCGTTTACATGAGAAATATGGTCCAGTAAGTCCTACCCAAGGTGGTTTAGTGTCAAATTGATTTTAGTATGCAACAGTGTACTGTTCACTAAACGTAAAAAGTATAAATGAAAACTCTAACTAATCGATTCGACCAAGGACATCCTGTTACACTTTCTTCGTGGGATCGAGAAGAGCTATCTACTCAAAGGTCAGAGATGTGAAGAAAATGGTTGTCATGGTTAAGGGAATTATTTCGTTCACGCAACTTTCAACCTGCCCGATACATTACCCGGCAATTATATCCTTATTTATGTAATGGTCACAATCTTTCGGTTTTACTGAGAAACAACGATCAGAACCGCTGCGCATGAATAATGGTTGTCCAAACAGAAACTAAATTGGTGCTCTGATACTGCAACCGACTTGAAATATGTTAAAACTACACTGATGGTCAATTCAGAAAGAGAATGGAAGAGAACTAAAAGAGCAGAACCGTGTGGATAGAAAGGGAATGTACTGACTAAAAGTGTCAGACTTACGCACGTTCCATTTATAAGCATAATGGATTTACGTATAGGGATATAAGTGAGGCAGTAAGTGGTTTTTCAGTCCAACAGTGGAATCTGCTTGAATTACCAATTTATCAACAAGCATGAAACGAATATAGGTCTGGTTAGGTTAACCTAAATCAAATAGGTGTGAGTATGTATGGGACTAGCTAAGTCATCAAAACTCTCTGGCAATTCATGGATTACCGTGCTCAGGGTGCGGCGTACAAGCGCGTGGTTTCTTGTGGCTGACTGGGTGGACACGCGTGATTACGTCTGAAAATACCATGGGTTTCCATGACGCCGCTGTCACAAGACTGGGGCAGCTTCAGAAAAGATATTCACAACGAAATGAAACTGAATAAAAAGTGAGAAACAACTATTTATTATTATTTGTGGTGACTTATCGAGAGAGATCACCGTCATGTAGAACCTGGATTCGGTTATTCACATATACAAAGTCGAATAGGGGAAATAAACCTCAGTGAGACTCGACTCAATAAGCAGAGCCCGAAAACTGGGCGCTTAGGTGCATGAGGCACAAGCAGAATCAGGCGAACAATGAGTGATTATGAAATTTAGTCCAATAACCACGTCCAGCATATAACTACTCGGAATATGAACACGCACTGCATGTCTTTGTTAAATAACCGTTAGAGAACAATGCAAGCGAGTCATCTGGTAAATTTTAATGGAGCTTTTCAAGCTGAGTCAACAATTCCTAGATTCTCCCATATTATTTAGAAGTAGAAGCACACATAAGGGCAAAGAGTGAACAAGATACAACTTCTCTGATGTCCTTATTCCGTAAAGAAGATGTCGGATGCTAGTAAAAATCTTCTTAGAATGAACGAAAACCAGAATTTCAATGGAAACAAAAACAGTCAACTAGCTGCCACTCACTCTGGTTTGCACCTGATCAATTGCATCACGCATGGCACGCAGCGACTGGCCTGTGAGCTGTTTGATTACAGACTTCTCAAAATCGGGCTGGGCGAGAAGGAAACTCAACAGACGGCGTCCGTGATAGCTGAAAATAAAATTAAGTAGGCCGCAAATATGGATGAAAAAACAAGTTGCCAGCGTTCGTGAAATAGCAGAGATATTGTGATAGACACGTCATCTGAAATAACAAAAGAAGGAATATATCGAGGATTGTACACACGGCGGTCGGAACGAACACGACGAAAACTATCCTGTTTTATCGACGAAAATACATCTTGAATGGTGAGGCATTTGCTTTAGTCATCTCAAACGACGACGTGAAGCATCTGGCTTTATAATCAATCCACTACAGAAGAGAAACCCAGATATGAAGACAAAAGCCGGTGAAACTGAGTGCGCTGAGCAGATCCATCAGAATTCAACGCTGAAAAACTCAACTATTTTATCGGTGGACCCCCGTACATCAATATTCACAATTGGAGATGATCATAAACTGTCATCATCATTGTCAACACGTTAGGTATCAACACTTCGTGGATTAACGTGTTCCAGTGCTCGCATATAGCAAAAACGAAGACGATGACCTTATTCGCCGTGGGTTTGATGCAGACAGTCGCCCTCCTTGGTGAGGTTATCCCACTACGCGGGAAGGTTTTGCATGAATCAGTTGAGTTCTTTTACGCATTACCCTCACACTTCTGTGTTCTTCATTTGATGGCTAACTCGCAGCATTGCCCAATCAAGAGCGACTTGAGCAAAATCATAAACTGTAGCCCAATAGAAAGAAAGATTCTAGTGGGAATTACGAAGATGGTGAAAGGGCTCGAATGTAACTACACCACTGCCCACAACACCCAATCATGTCCATTACTGTACTCAATCACCCGCTGAGCGGATCTCATAGATCACAACTCGGAAGTGTAACACGTCCAACTCGACAAAGTCTACCTTTTTACAATGCCATTTCATGGACGAACCACCTCATCTCACACTCCAACCTCTAACTGCGTCGCAGGACAACGTACACCGAAGAAGTCTATCAACGGGCATGTGTAAAACATGCCCAACCACAGTGACCTGTTCAGCTTGGGCGCTTGTTCTAAAGAATGAATTCTGATTCCGAACACCTTACGCCCAACCTCAGCATTTCTGATACGGTTTTCTCACAATACTGGAAGACACCGATAGTTTTCTTTCGTCCTCCACCCGTAAATGCCATGTTTCTGACCCGCAAAGAGGACGGATCAAAATGCAACACGATACACATCTGGCAAGCGGGTCGCGTGGGCCCCGAACCTTAAAATTCTAACACACCCTACTTGGCCAACACCACTGGTTAAGGTTTTCATACTTTTCTGCCATATTATAGACTGACCACCTCGACTTACCTTCCAACCTCGACTTACCTCAGAGAACAGCGTACGCTGAGGAAGTCCATCAGTGGACTCGCGCAACACATGTCCCAGTCATCTTAACCTGTTCATATTCAGTACTTGGTCCAGAGACTGACCTCTGGTTCCCAACACCCTACGTCCGACCTCAACATTGCTGATACGGTGTTCCTACCATATCCAGGCAATGTTGCGGAGACATCGATGCTCGAACACCGACAGTCTTCGCCTATCTTCTACCCTTATCGGTCACGTTTCTGAGCCGTCTTAAATAACGGATCTAACCACCGCAGTGTACACTCGTCCCCTAACAGACAATCGCATTTCACTTCGACGCCACGGATAAATATGGTTGGTAAAAGCCAAACACGCCTGCTGTATACGCGATGTCACCTCATCCGATATTTGTCCACCTGGTAAAATGTAACTGTCCAGGTAACAAAACTTACCTTCTTCAGCTAGAGCTTCTCCTGCAAATACAAGGTTTGCTGTTGAGCCAACACAGTCATCCAACAGCATTTTACACTTTGAAGGTGCAAAACGCATCCCGAACGTTGCTACGCTTTTCTTCAGACCATCTATCTATCCACGCTCAGAAAAACAATATCGAGCAAGCAGTCTACTGTAGGAGCAAAGATCGAGCTGTCATTCTAGCTCGAGGATAGAGCTATTTCATGAATCAATTCAATTACAGAATTGAAGAGGAAGGGCGAACGAAGGCAACTCTGACGAACTCCACTTCCTGTGCTGAACTCGAGTGAAAGATCGCCGTAAACACGAACTCGGCTTCGACTGTTTGCATACAGGCATCGGAAAGTAGAAATAAATTTCCCTGGCACACTCATAGTATGCCGATTTCAATGTGAGTATACTTCAAAAATGTACAGAAAAAGTCAGCTGGAAAAGAAATAATATACCGCGTTTCTTGATTTCCGTCTGTCAGGAATTGGCTTGTTGCTATCACTAGACGATCCGTTAGGGCACCGAGAGAGGCGGAGGCATTGGAATTCGCAGATGAGGAGGACTGCAGATTGGTGGCCGAACTCCAAGACGACAAGCGTGCCGCGGGCGTAGAATTCAATTTATTGCCCACGGGTCTTCGAGCGTCTTTACTGGACGAGCGGTGGGATTGTAGAGCTCGTGTGTTCAAAGACTCGACTATCTGAGCAATTTGTAGTGCAGTTTGCAGTCGGACGGCGGGATTTTTGTGCCTGAAAGCGAGGGCAATAACATTACTTTGTACTGAACCCATGAAATCGCTTCAGCGATCTGATGCATGATTTAGGATACAAAGCGATGTACATCAGTGAAACAGAACGCCAGTTACTGACAAAAACCGATGAACATATGAGGTGCAATTCAGAGGCCCGTTGGTTCACTCGAACAAAGGCCTACCAACAGGGCCGTTTTTACTCACAGACTTCATTCTTCTCCAATCCTATTATCAGCACTGGTCGCAGATTTTCCATAAACACGAAATCAACACCGATTGCGGTAGCGACTGATGCTGATTAGGTGGTCTTTTACCACATTATTATTAGAAGTAAAAGGTCGACAGTCATCCTTAAAATCGAAAAATAGTACTAACGCTTCCAAAAACATGGGGCATACAGCGACGAACAAAAATAGAAATAAGAAAGACAGAGGGAATATAGAATTTCCATTCTTCTAGCGGAATGGTTTAATAGTTTACCTAATTGTTTTAAATGTACTATGGCTAACAAAGCTTAGCGTTCCTAATCACGGTCATGCTGCTCATTGTCAGGCAGTGACTAAGGGGTGACGTTCACTGATCCCTTCGCTCAAGTGGTGCAAGGTACATTGACCCTAACTCCAGGTTCTTGACTGATTGCATTCGAAAACATCACGTTAATCTAGTGCTTGCAATACAAACTACACAGCATTCGCACAGAAGTTAGTTTTGAAAAGTACCTATTAGGAGCTCTAAGTAACTAATACTCTTTTGGACGACCACCGGCAAGATGGCCTACATTTTCACAATCCTACACAAAGTCACGGACGCACCATCGCGATGGTTCTATCGGAGAAATCTAGTGAGTACCAAAGACGTCTGATGTTTGAAACAACAGACAAAAACAAAACATTCTTAACCACGGAAGCGGTAGGGTGCGGTTACTTCATAGACTTACCGATTGCTTATACCTGGAATGGGACGAATGTTTAAATATTTGCTCATTTAGAGTCGCCAATAAACAACGGATTCGCTTTCCAGACATGGGTAATCAAATACGGGAAGTGGTCGAGGGTTCTCAGAAAGAGATAGCGAATTCTCAAGATCACACTGCACCATATTTTTTAACAGTCGGATATCATAGCGGTGCTACAGATGGCATGGGTTGACAAGCGTTGTTTTGACATTTGTCATTCATCAAGAGGGAACTTCACCAATATTGATATCAGCCAAAGTAGACGAGGCATTAGATCAATTTCAAACGCCTAACTCTAAGGGCAGGGACAAAAATACTGTCGGTCTTGAAAATGCACGCTGTCTCCAAATGCAGTGAGGTAAAAGTAGTCCCCGATAAACCATTAGCAACAGTGCCAAGGCGCGCCACCAAACCGATTTACCTCCCTACTTGTTGACTGAAGGCTAAAGCGAGTTGTAATGTTCGAGAGTGATTCATTCTACTTTGCGTTATTGTATTCACCGTGCCATATATATATATATATATATATATATATATATATATATATATATATATATATATATAACACGGATCTGGTACAGACAATGTGCCAAAGAGACAGTGCAAATGAAATAATGCCTCACGTTCTATGCGTTTGTGAGGTTCCTAATTCTCAGTAGTTCTGCGTGGGGTTGACCCTATTCAATCCGTTCGATATCGCACAAGCCCAGGCATTCATGCGTGGGCTGTCCGCGAGTTTGGACGAAATCAAGCCAGTCATATGCAAATGGCAATCTATCTACCTCAAAAATACGAAGTAGCGATGGATTTCCCTGTCAGACCATTATTTGCAGAAGACTTTACGAAAAAGTTAGAAAACGGCCCAGGTGAATCGCCAATTCATGGTTTAAAATTTGTGCAAAAACTATTGTCGTGAACCTCGCGTTTAGTCTGTGGTTTCCCTGAATGAATTGCGCGCTTGATTTCCTCTTGCAACTCCTATCGCTCCAGCCCGCATATGGTAACCAAAAGATGGTGTATCCACATGAATTCAACATGATACCGGAAGGAAAAATAGAGCATCCTCGAATATGACAGTATAATCAGATTCATGGCCTATCAAACGGATTAGGATGATAAGACACTGGGCAGTCTGGTTTATTGATCTTTGTCCCAAATTGCATCGGATTGCCGACATATATCGCATCGCAACCGCGACGGAAGCTGTTGGAACTCTGCGGTGATTGTGTCGCTTCAGCTCAATAGCAATGGCACAATTTCGGGTGCAAAATATTCGGTCTTCATGTCTGCCAACAGTTGAGGCAAAAATGAAGCGGTAGTACCTCAAGCTAGCAAGAGTAACTCAAAAATCGAGCGCTTCAGGATAGCCAATAGATTTCAACGTAAGCTTTGCTCTTTCCAAATATCTGGTTCGGTGCTGAATGCCTTAGTCTCTGAGACAATAATAACTAGACAGATTAGGACACGATATCAGTATCATTATCGCGCACTAGGTCACAGAAATTCGATGCAGAACAAAACATTTCAATCGAAGGCAATGTATTGAGATTACATCAACGTTGCCAAGGCAACCTCACACACACAGGCACAATACAGTTGCTGGATAGTGACAACAACGATCGGCCAAACCATGGAAACGGCACTGTTCAAACAACAGTGGGGAGAAAACAAACCTGATGACGCAAGCAACCAGTATATAATCGATCGACTCGGCAGAGTCAGGTTTTGATGCGATTTATAATACAGTCCCACAATTAGTATCCTCAAGTTTACTCATCTGATACTCAGAGAGAAGGAGAAAGCACAATTTTAATGATCACTAGAAGAGAATGGAATGAAAATTTATAAAAAAACGAATGTGCAATACTTGAATTTTCCGCTACAATCGGCTGCGGTACATCGCGAAGAGAAATACCACACCATTCGAGGTGCACGAGAAAAATGAAAACTGAACAAATTTTCAAATTCGATAATATATTTAGGAAATTTGCCAGAGCGACTTTGTAATTCGAGCTTGAATACGGAAATTTCCCTCTGGCAAGCCTTGCTTATGCTATCCTACTTTTCCTACCCTTGAGAATGGCATCATTCAACTCTCAGAATCGTCTGTTGCTCACAACTTAGGTGTGTTGATATCGTATTCTCCATGTTGAACGGCAGTTAGCATTCAAATTTTCAAACATGCCGCGTTTTCACAGCATTAATTGAGTAACAGATGAAACATCTTGATTCAATTAAACAACTCGGTGTGATATTACACCGCAAGCCCACGTGGTTCAGACATGTCAGCTATATTTTACTGTGAATTAGACGTTTGTCTCTCTGTTTCAGGTCGCAAACTTCAATCCACACCTACATAAAAAACGGTTTGTTTTCTCGTGTGTCTGAACTCTACTGGCTACACACCTCTCGCGTCATTTTTCCGGCCTACTGTTGAAAGACTTTCAGCTTATCACCACGTCAATCAAGCTAGTATCCTCTGGAAGTGGTAAATACCAACAGCATTTTGCTAATCTGATCACATCCCAACACAATAATGCTTCCCCTGAGCTATTCACAAACAGCATACCCTACTCACCCACTTGTTTCGCAAAGAGTTAGTGAAACGCTCGTCAACTTTCTTTACAAGCTTTCATAACATACATCTTCACGCACGCACTCGGGTGTACAGCGCTCCCACCATTGCATATTGCAAGGATTCTTGACTGCCTAGGTTCTGTTTTACCTACACTTACCCAATAACCAAGACGCTCATTTCTTTACTGTATTCATTACTTGGACTTGGTTATGAGAAAGCTGAAAATTTACCCCTTTAAGGGGGGGGGGGGGTCAGCTGGCTGGACCGGTAACGGAGTTCATCTATCCTAACTGAGGCTTCTCATATTAGGACAATGTTTCGTTTAAAACCAACTCTGTCTTGCAGCAGCATTTTAAACTTTGAGTTGCGAAACGCATCCCAAAGATTGCTACGCTGTTTTCAGATTATTTAGAAAAGCTTACGACTTACAAGGACCATCATTTGAGAGTAAAATTTATCCAAGTATTATTAGCCAGACCAATATATTGGAATAAGTACTAAACTGAAGATACAGGACGAAGGGCAGATAATAGATTAAACCCCTTCCCGATTGGGTCTCACGGCTAAACAGCAAACAAAATTATCGGGACCAGTGTCAGATTGGAAGTCATTCAAATTGCAAACGCTCTGGAAACAAGAGACCATCAGCATGTCTAACTCAAATATTGTATTTCCATAGGAAATCGTTTGTGCAGACTTGGTTCACAAAAGACGTGATCTTCGAAAACAAACAACGAATAAACGGAACATATTTTAACTAAGCTAAGTACACTTTGAGCCCGATTTGATCTTTACAGATAAGCGGACTGCCACAGTTGCCACCGGTGCGAATGCCGAGCAGTTTGTAGAATGTAGGTAGAATATACGAAGAATATGACGGAAAAGATTCAGTTTTCGATAAAACTAAGTGCCATCAGTGAAGCCTAATACCGGTTATCTAGGTCAATTAGCGGGCCCAGTTATCGGTGATAAGAAATGCGACAGGTCCTCCTGTGAAAACCACAGGGGAATAAGTCTCGTTAGCATCGCATCCAAACTGCTCGCTGGTATTATTCTCCACCGCTTATCTAACGCTCACGAACAGTGCTCGCGCGAAAATCAATCAAACTGAGTTAAGACCTGGTCAAGATTGTATTGATCACATCTTCACCCTTCGACAAATTTTAGAACATGGACACACCTTCCGTAGGCCCACTATCTCCGTCTTTCTTGATCTTAAAGCGGCCTTCGACTCAGTTTCCGTCACAGATTTCTGGCGCTACTTTTTGTTGGGTGTACCAGAGGAATTCTTTTCCATCGTAAGATCCCTTTACATTAATAACCGAAGCCGAGTTCAGACTTACGGTGATCTTTCACCTGAGTACCTCAAGAGAAGTGGTGTTTGTCAGGCTTGTCCCCTCTCTCCTTTTTTCTTCAACTTTGTGACTGAAATGGTCCTGGAGACCGCACTTTTGTCAGGTGAGGATAGCGGCATTGGACTTTTACTGGGTGGAAAGGTATCAGACCTTGAGTATGCTGACGATACAGTTCATCTAAGAGAAGATCCAGGTAAGTTGTAAGCTTCTCCAGACATTGCGTAGCAGTGTTCGGTATGCCTTTTGCACCTTCAAAGTGCAAGATGCTCTTGCAGGACTGGGTTGGTCCACCATCAAAACTTTCAGTGTCTGGGGAGACTATAAACATGGCAGACAAGTTCTGTTATCTAGCGAGCTGCATCTCACCCGGAGGTCGGATATCGGATGAAGTGTCTCTGCGTAAACAGAAGGCTCGTTTGGCATTTTCCAATCTGAGTCATCCGTGGCGTCGACATGACATCGGTTTACCTATCAAGGGTCGAGAGTACGCTGCAGCAGTGAGGCCCGTGCTTCTGTATGGTTCGAAGACATGGCCACTGCGAGTTGAGGACATACGAAGATTGTCGGTACTTGAACACCTATGCCTTCATAACATTGCTTGAATCTGGTGGGAACACCGTGTGAGCATTGCTGAGGTTCGGCAGAAAATCTCAGGTTCAATGATTAAACCATTAGATGAAACATTTAAGCTCACCAGGCTAAGGTGGTTGGGACATGTGTTGCGCATGCCCCCTGACAGGATTTCCCGGCGCCTAATGTTTGCTGAGGCGTTTAAGGATTGGAAGATGAGTGAGGGTGGTCAGTCCATGACATGGAAGAAAGGTACGAAAAGTCAACCTGCAGACTTGGCCCTGTAGGGCGTGTTAGACTTCCTGGGTGAGGTCCAAGAGACCCTTCCATCCGATGGTTCGATACATTGGGGGATATGGCTAGACGCAGTAATTAGTGGCGCTCTTGCATTCACAAACTTTCTTCATAGACCTAATTCCAATATGGTAGTTCTCCTGTTACCCATTTCATACTCTCTTCTCCTTCATTATTTCATTTAGAGATTGCCGCTAGGAGATAGCAACCAAAGCCACCGTACCCAGTGCGTAGCTATTGGCTGTCTGAACAGAACAGAACAGAACAGATGCCAGTTTGGTCATGAAAATCTCCAAATACACTGCAGCAGTTGGACGAATTTTCTCGTATGGCCCGAGCATTCAATTGTTAAAAGTTAAGGGCAGTCTATATTTGAGCTTCGGTTTCTTTGAAGCATTGCCCGAATCTGGTAAATCAATCGGATTGGCAAGGATAGTAGAGGTGCGCAGTACTGAAGTTCCCGTATAGACGCCGTCGGCGTGCAATTTGTGTGCCGACGGACAGCGGGTGCCGGCCCGCCCAACGAGATACAAACCATATCTGTGGTCCATATGAAGAAACGCACGCAAAGAATAGAACGCGAATGGATATGCTTGTTTGTTCTCAATAGAAAAGTGCAGCAGCCCATTGTCGATATGGATTTCAAATGTTCTAATGGCCCACGTGAAACCTCATAATGGTCCCGTGTGGAGAGCAGTCAGCAGTTAACGCAATAGAATATGAGAACCAGTATGAACTCACCCCAATCCATGCTGAAGTAGTGCTCCAATGGCTCGTGAGGGATTGGCCGTTTGTGCTAGAGCTGCCATGGCAACAGAGACCTCATCACGCAGAAATGCCGCAGCTGCTTCACCCGTTTTTCCCAAGAGCACGCGTACACATACCTCCACATGCGGATCCATTGCTCGCCCCAAACCTTGAAACAAACTGGTCAACGTTTGAACTGCTTGACGTGATACCTAGAGAACGAGAAGTTGGACAGGTAAGCTAATTCCCGCCAACTATTGGCCAAGGTGAGCGAGATTTTGTGTTTCTGTTCATTTTGCCTTCAACTGGACGATGTTGAAAGGTAGCAACCAACACCAGAGCACGGAAGTGCGAGATTGATGACTGAACTGAACGGCAAGCGATACATGAACCAAAGATTCAGATAACAAACCACAGATACTGTCAGTTTATAAACTTTAGGTATGTCTTGTACAGTTATGGATTGATACGAGTAGAGCGCAGACAGAACATTGAGTTCGGGTGGCAAGTCTGAGCAATATATATGGACAGTTAGTTCCTCTTAGATCAGACGGACACAATTCACGACTTGCATCTGATTGCATAGTGTTTTCACCAACAACGCGCGATATGCGAAACACGCATTAATGTTCCAATGCATAATACAGTAGCGTGGAGAAATACAGCATATGCAATAAATGAGAAAATTGAAGAATGAACGAAAGACGATTCTCAGAAGTGGGGACACAAACCCTCGCAACAGCCGTTACTGCCTACGATTCTGAGTCATTTCCAACAAGGTTTTTAACCGACCAAGCTCTGAATCTTAAAGTCACCGGCGAGGCAGGCGTGAGGTACCAACAAAGACGTACGTAGACGTCAACGTTTTGATCGACCAGTGCCACTTAAGAGCTTGGAATCCACATTCCCTTCTCTAGCCAACCCCAAGCTCTACAGGCAAAGCACGGCGAGGAGGTTAATGAGGAGGCATACGTAGTACGTGTTCTAACCAATGAAGTGGGTGGAGTAATATAGTACACTAATTGGGAACGCGGTACGTCCGGTTTCGAAAAGGCGTATACGAACTGTGTAATTTCCGATTCGATGTTGCCTTAATGCTCACGAGAAACTCTTCACACAACGGTGATCGAAGACGGATAGCCAGCCAACATCGGTCGCGTGAACAGGTTTCGCAACCGCATAGAAACACTGCGCACGGCAACGACAGAAATGCCCCACCATCTCCACAGGTGACGGAGACTGCAGAACACCGCCTGAGGTTGTCGATCTCATCCCCAACGTTCCTATCAGTGCTTATACAACTGCCAAAGTACACAAACCTCTCGACTATTTCTAACCTGCCAACCTAAGAAAGAATGGGAATGACTGAAATGCATCAAGCTACAATATGAAACTTAACTCGGCAATTGTTTGGTATACACAGCAGTCCTTAAAGGACGAGGTAAATGAACACAAAGATCGACAAACGGGGAACATGTGTGTGACTGGCCAGTCAAATGTGCCGGACACAAAAAAGAGCAGATAAGCTATTTGATAATTGACAGAACAGCTAAGCGTTCAATCGCATGTGGCTGAACTAATAATAGAAATGGGTAATGTTCACCGTTTGGAATTTCATCACTTCTATCTACATATAAACCCGGCAACGTTATGATTAGAATTATCTTCCCGGATGTGAAATTGAAGGTAGAGCGACACGGAATTTCAGCCGAAAGAATACAAACAGAAATCAGAAGTACCTGCGAACGTAAATTTCGACATTCGGCTATGATCGCCTGCACGGCTTGGCTTAACGTATCTGCATGACTTAGTAGCTGAGTGGACGTTTGACGTGTCACGCCGGCGGAGGCCGAACCACTTTGACCCAATACGCCAAGGAATGTGTTGGGCTTTTCCAGTGCAATCTGCGACAGTGCTTCCAGACCGGACACTTTGGCCTCCCAGTCTTCCGAATTGATTTGCTGTAACACAATTGGTAAGGGAGGAGTAGTCAAATTCAAGTTGAGTGCGGATTGACCTTTCACCAAAGGGCGGTCTCCTACTGGGCGACCACTCGAACTGGTGGAATCCGGAATAAGAGATGTTGTTCGACTGGCAGGAGTAGAAGCGATCCGAGTTTTGTTCGGGCTGAATGACAACCGGGGTTGCGGGGAAGATAAATCAAACAGTATACATCCTAGTGTTACCAGTTATGCCAATCAACAAAATATCCTAACAAAAAACACCTCACAACCTGTAAGAACATATGATTAGACAGCCAATTTGTTTTCAAGTGCAATCTTCCTGATACTCGTGCTTCACTAAACGCTGTGGTATCCATCATCGATTCATGAACAAAGATGTACTTTTCTGAAGGAGAGGATCTGGATGTATCAACAGAGATAATGTAACAAAAAAAACTTTACACCAACCATGGAACACACCATAGAATAGTGAGCATAGACGGTAAGAAGATCGGAACTTCCAAACTACTTCAACCACAGGACATGATTTCCACGAATTATTGTAGCTGATAAGGATGGAAGACAAAAAGAATACTCGAGAATGAGTGTCTTCGAAATATTTTTCAGAGACGGTTGAAACCACGTCAGCAACATTGAGGTTAGGTATACGGTGCTAAAAACCAGAGGGTAGTATCTGGTGTATGTGCTTAATTCGAACGGGTGACTGATCCATTCATGTACTTCGCATGTCAACGGACGGATTACCTTGGTGTAATTTGCTATCCGAGGCAAGTAGCGATAACGGGGAAATTCGAGGCGATCGGTCCATAAAAGCGGCGTTCCATTCAGTCGATCTTACAGTTCTCTGGCGCTGCCTGTCATTGAAGGGTGTGCCAGGGAAATTTATTTCTACTTTCCGATGCCTGTATGCAAACAGTCGAAGCCGAGTTCGTGTTTACGGCGATCTTTCACTCGAGTTCAGCACAGGAAGTGGAGTTCGTCAGAGTTGCCTTCGTTCGCCCTTCCTCTTCAATTCTGTAATTGAATTGATTCATGAAATAGCTCTATCCTCGAGCTAGAATGACAGCTCGATCTTTGCTCCTACAGTAGACTGCTTGCTCGATATTGTTTTTCTGAGTGTGGATAGATAGATGGTCTGAAGAAAAGCGTAGCAACGTTCGGGATGCGTTTTGCACCTTCAAAGTGTAAAATGCTGTTGGATGACTGTGTTGGCTCAACAGCAAACCTTGTATTTGCAGGAGAAGCTCTAGCTGAAGAAGGTAAGTTTTGTTACCTGGACAGTTACATTTTACCAGGTGGACAAATATCGGATGAGGTGACATCGCGTATACAGCAGGCGTGTTTGGCTTTTACCAACCATATTTATCCGTGGCGTCGAAGTGAAATGCGATTGTCTGTTAGGGGACGAGTGTACACTGCGGTGGTTAGATCCGTTATTTAAGACGGCTCAGAAACGTGACCGATAAGGGTAGAAGATAGGCGAAGACTGTCGGTGTTCGAGCATCGATGTCTCCGCAACATTGCCTGGATATGGTAGGAACACCGTATCAGCAATGTTGAGGTCGGACGTAGGGTGTTGGGAACCAGAGGTCAGTCTCTGGACCAAGTACTGAATATGAACAGGTTAAGATGACTGGGACATGTGTTGCGCGAGTCCACTGATGGACTTCCTCAGCGTACGCTGTTCTCTGAGGTAAGTCGAGGTTGGAAGGTAAGTCGAGGTGGTCAGTCTATAATATGGCAGAAAAGTATGAAAACCTTAACCAGTGGTGTTGGCCAAGTAGGGTATGTTTCTCGAATATCCTGGTTACAACGCAGCTTTATCCACTCCGTTTCAGTATATTTTACGACTGAAGTTATAGACCAGTGCAACAAATGTTGCTCCATGGAAATGGTTTACTTCCATCCTGAAAGAGTGGTTTCATCCTATCTAAAACGGTTACGCAGGAAGGATGAATTAGGCTACAAAACAGGTAACACACCTGAGGTCTGCTGACTGTCAAGCTTGGTCAAAAGGGAAATAAAACGTCTGACCTGCATCTTATCTCAAGTTTCTGCCCTTTTGGAACATCCAACACAGATGGCGGGGGATCAACTAAATTGAAAATGTCTCCCCGTTAAAGATATGGATGTTGACCATCCGAATGGTCGGTCTATACGTTTTTTTTATTATATGCTTGCGCATGGGTGCAGCGAAAGGGCTATATATCCCATAGCCATGAGGACTCACTACACTATTGAGGATAACCGGGTAAGCGAACCGTGAGACTTGGAGTGGCGAAGAACCACGTAAGGTCCCAATAAATCAGAAGTGGTAAGGATCTGGACGGCAGTGAATTACTGTCCACTGTTACTCGAAGAACGCTCTCCCCGTTTACGAACAGGCTAATAATCCTGAAATCGAAGTATTCTCCAGCAAGAAGGTTTTCGAGCCCCTGAAGTCCACCAAGTAAACCAAATTTGGACAGACGGTTTACCTTTGGAAGTACTCAATCACGGAGCAGGAAATTGGGAACAAATGATCTGTTTTATCAACCATTCAGTATTCTTGACTATTGGCATCCTGATACAATCATCCCTATGATAAAAGGGTGATGCAATTAAACGGGATCCAAGGAATTCCGCTCGTCGGCGTTAAAAACAGCTGAACATGATGCAATTCAGTGCCTCCGAAACATTGTCATAAGTCTCATCGATGAACACTAATTGGCATACAAACCCAGTCGTGCCACGATTAATGCAGTAGTACGCGCAGTCCGTTCCATTGCGAAATCCCTCAAAGATTCATGTAAACCAGTTAGATACAACGTTATCGGTTACACATCAACGTTTACCAGTGCGCCACGATCCTCGCATCTAAAAAAAATTCGAATCTTTTAGTTGCCCCATATACTCACTTAACAGACTGAGAAGAACACGATTTGCCAAAGTTGGAAGAAGTTTCCAGACATCTCTAAAGCAGTGCCGGTGTTCTTTAACGAACTACTCTTTCTCCACATTTGTTCGCCCCTTACATTAGTGACTTACCCGTAACCCACTCAGCTAGTTTACAGAAGTATACCAATGACGCTGTTTTGTCTCAGCCTGTCTCCCAGCAGTCCGATTTAGATGAGTTTAACGAAAATCTTGTAAATCTAAAAAACTTTTCTGAATAGTCTGGTCTACTGCTAAACAATACGAAATGTCAAGACTGCATTTTCCCACTTTGTGATAGCATCTTATAGACACGTTTTATAGGACACTACCACTACTAACTCTACTTTACTTGCACGTGTAAACCATGTGAAACTTCTCGGTGTAACTTTGCAAGAAAACGTGCACTGGTCTTTGCACATTGAAATCAGTGTCGGAAAACTGCGTCGATCGTCCTTTCAAATTCGTAAACTTCGATCGTGTAGTGCCCCGCAGTCTGTTATTTCTCCTTCGGTGCACCAGTGTATGTCTCCCATAATTCCGTATTGTTCTCCCGTGATTTTTTTCCTGGTCTGCTGAAAGAGGACCACTTCACTATTTGTAGAGCTCTGCGCGTTACCAGTCTTGTTTCTAGTGTAACCTGAACGGACCTCAAATCAGACTTGAGTGATAAACATATTATATCATCCGCTGCATTTATCAAAAAGATCATCGCTGACTATTCATACCCACTGAATTGATGTAGAGGTATGAAGAAGTTAGCATCAGTATTGGATTCGGTTGGTGCTTCCCGTCTCCCTGGTTGGGGCCCAAGGGATGAAGATTGTCGTTGGTCAGACACATTGAGGGACATGGCTGAGAACAGAAGTCAGTGGGGCGAATGCTTTGGGGTCTGTCTGTCAAACTCTCGCGTGCTGTAATCACAAAAATTTCATTCCGACAAAGAAAATGACGAAAAACTTCAAAAAGTGTACGATAAAAATGAAAAAAGTCAGCATTTCTCTCTCCAGCTAACTGTCTGTTTCAATGTATTGTATTCTCCTTTTCCTATTTTTGTAATTGTTGTGGCGTCGGCACCACGCTTGATCTCAAGCCGATGTATATATATATATATATATATATATATATATATATATATATATGTATTGCATTGCCACCTCTCGCTTATCCAATCCCACCCGTTGACCCGTTTCATGTTTCGGCTACTTCTCTCAAGGTGTCGCTGCACAGAAATTCTGCAGTTCTGTTACTTGTAGGTGTTTTAGCAAACGAGGATGAAGTTTTTTCCGAACTACTAATCCCTTTTAGTGAGTAGAATTTTTCTCGACGGCTAAAAGCATCGTAAAAACGGGCGTCAACCAGCGTAATAATAACAATAATAATCAGTTTCATAAATATGCGTTCAAGGTGGTTCGAAAGACTCACACGCTAGGTGGATTCGCTGTTTCCGAGGAACTTGAAGGACTTTCATTTATCGTCTCGTCCTCGTCTTCAAGTGCGAATTTCGTCTTAGGTATGGGCCGCTCAACGGTAAGCTGTCTCGGTTTTGAACCAGCTGGAGAATCCCTTGTAACAGCGGTGTTATCTTGAGTAGATTTTGTCAAGTTAGACTGATTGGAGGAAGCTCCACCACTTCGGCCGAATGGAGGCCAAGTGTACATGGGCGGAGTTTGGTCTTCGAGTTCGTGCAAACTGGAAGCTGAAAGACAAAGTTCAGAGCAGTCGCAATGATATTTGTCTGATCTCAAAAACAAGATAACAGTCCGCATGACTACAGGTATGATCAAGCTCATCATTACTATTACAGCTCAAGCAATGTGGTGTACAGTCGTTGTCAACCCTATAAGCAGATCGCGGATCACATAAATTTGGTGTGAACTAAAAATCCACGCTTAAACAGATTCAAGAACAATAGTACGATCGCGTATGTCGTTATTGTTCCGCATCAACAGTCCAAATTTCGTTCTCGAAGGGACCACTATGTGGACACTTTATGGAGTAGTACCTAGTTTAAAGAAGAAATACTGAGAAAACGTTCAAAGCCAAATTGGAATATAAACATGTATCTGTCATGTGACATAATTTGTCTTCGCTGAGGTAAGAGAACCTAATCGGTCCACAAGACTCTAAATTCACTGTTGCGAAAATAAAATAAGCGTTCAAAGGACCATGCAAAACATGCAAAACAGTTCTCGATGTCCACCGGTGCCTTTATTCTGGGTAGATATGCCATATAACGTCAGTTAACTGTAAGAGAGAAATCTTTCATCTGATTGGTTTTCTTCTAGAAAATTATGAGACGACGAGAAAAAACCGTTGAGAGGCTGTCCGGGTAGCATGCATGACTTACGTGTATGCACCTCGGATTCGAACCCAAGTTGAAAATCAGTGGTTTTGCACTTTCGGTGATTGCTGACGAGGATAAAACAGCTATACTTCGTGGTGAATCTTTTATTTTTTTTTTAAATTCTCCTACTAATCAAACGGAACTAATGTCAGTTGAATCGATGACAGAGGTCAAGAAAGGTGGACGACTAGTCAGCATCTGTAAACATCTTTTAGAATTTACTACATGCTCTTATTGAATAGTGAAATTCAGTGATGAAAAGTCATTCAGGCCATAAATTTTTAGGTCCCGATATTCTAATATTAGCTGTCGGGGTGGTGCATATTTGACAGATCATTGTGTGTAATTAAATACTCGTCACTGAAGTGTTATGATTTACTACATTCAGAATAAACTGATTACATAAGAATCAATTCGATAAATCCTATAGGCTGTTACCAAATGAATCATTTCCCTCTCTGTTCAGTTGTAAAGCACTGTAACAGAATTGGTCTTCTTAGAGCACATGTGACAGCGTTTCAAGTATTCAACAAAGAATGGGACTTACAGGAAGGAAAATTGCGATGACTGACGTCAGATTTCACAACCACCGATTTGGCCTGTACATGTTCATTCGTGTTTGCTCCACTTGGTTCTGGCTGAAATACGCCAGCACAGCGACATACAAATGTAAAAAGTCAGAAAAAATTCCATTAACCTTTCTCACGTTAGGCAATTTAAGATACTTTCCTGTAATCTACGTGGCAGATTTATTGTACTCCCAAATTGTGCATAGGTTTCATTTTTGGGGATCAAGCACAATAATTGAGGAACCATACGCGTTCAGCCTAAGCCCTTGTATCGTTTTAACCACTTTGATTTATGGCTATGACGTCATGCGGCATATGGATATAGACAATGTGGTGGCTATTAAGTCTGATAAATTAGGGTCGTTGCTATTTTTTGACGGTGCCAAGGATTCTTGTAGCTACTGCGTATGCCCCAGAGTGCATGAATTCGCACAGAAAAAAAATTCCCAACTGCGTATGCGTAATTAAAGATTGAAAACAGACTACTTCAACGAGAGTAACAGTGGTGTGTGTGACTTTCTCCGCCTCCGGATCGACAACAGAATTACCCTAGTCAAACATGCAGGTTGCCAATTAATCCAGGATTATTAACTGCCACACGCACGCATCTTATCTGACCGAGCCGAATTATCTAATCACATTTCGATCCGCACCGGACGGTCTCGCTTGGCGGCGCCGATTGCACGTACCACCGGGACTTACTTACTCGTGCGTTAATAAACAGATTCCAATGCGTACTATTTGTTTTCATTAATCGCGAATTCAATACAGAGTACGAAAGGTTTTCTACTGTGTTACGCGATAAAAATAAGTTAAAACAGAATGGATAAGCCCCACAGTCCAAGGACTTGGTTTTTGTGAGATGGACAAGAAATAAGCTTTCGAGGTGCTCAACGAAACGCGTTTGTGTGAACACAGCAAAACCCAAAGGGGTCTAGAAGACCAGAACGATTGCGGAACCTTAGCGGACGATACACGGTAAGACAGGTGAAATAGAAAGTAGTTTAGGGTGGTTTACCAACCGACCAACGAGCGTTAACATATAGGAAACTAAGAAAAATTTAATGACCTTAGTACGGGTGTATTAAGTTTAGAATGCGCGATTAAAAACGCGGACTGTTCTGTTGTGATTAGACAGGAAGGTGAGACGAGCCAACGGAATTCAGCTCTAAGGTTGGAACATGACCAAAAAAGTGCTCCGGGTGATGGGTTACCAAGACTGCATTGGGTTACCCGTGAGTGTCTTAAGATCCGGACTGCAAGACTGGACTAGTATTTTTAGCGACTTGGGTTTCAACCTAACATGATGTGGAGAGGAAATTATGTGACAAGGGGAATCTTAGAAGGTAAACACAGGTAAATATGACAAATCAACGCCTAACATACATTTGTGGCACCCTTGCGTAACTTTTGCAGCTCTTTGTTTTTCTTTTGCAAAATGCGTTGACGGAAAACAGTGGAAACCTGAGCCTAGGGTAGGTGCAAAGTAAAATCAAAGAGAAAACAATTTAAGTTGAATTGTATGGACATAAAATCGTTTGTACGAAAAAATAGGACAGATATTTTCGTAAGCTCGCGTGAAATGGGATATAACAAGATACGTAGTCAATAAATATGACCTTGAGAACGGACGCAGACGGTCGGGGAAGTAACGCAATAGTTCAATTCAGGTGAAACAACTATTACCTAAGCACTTATTCTATATCTGAGAGACTAATCTGTCGTATTCAAAAAGATTAAGTGCGCAGAAACAATGAACTGATAAGTATGAATAACAGTATCAGACAGACATCCCACTATATCTCCGAATGCCTTGAATCACTAAGTAAGCCAAGTGTATGGGCCAGGGTTAATTCCCCTATTCAATGTCACGGACTGATCACCCGTACTCACTTTCCAAACACTACCCGTCTAACAGAGGGAACATGCACATCACATGTCCCAATCATTGCAGCCTATTCCGCTTTAGCTTCTGATCTGACGATCTGTCTCTTGTGCTCAATACTACACGTCTAACTTTAACATTACATATACGATGTTCCCACTGAAATTCAGCAGTGTTGCAAAGACAGGTGTTCAACCACCGAAGTGACAGGCTTCTGAGCCGTTCAGAACAGGCCTACCAGATAAAGAGCACGTCTGACCCTTAATGAACAAACGAATGGGTGTGGCGGAGGATATGCACCACTGATGAGCTCTAACAAGAGCGAAACTCGAGTCTGGTGCTTCCGAGTGCAGGTTGGTCGGATGACCTGAGGTTTGCGCGTGAAACGTGGAGTCCAAAAAGGACAGTCAATCAAACGAATGACACATTGATAAAACAGATGACTGGGGTTCATGAAAGCCGAACGTGTCTTATGCATGCACGACGGAACTTCTTCCGATATCCAACCATCAGGTAAAATGCAGCCGCCTAGATAACGGGAACTTATCTATCAGGTTTATCTCGTTCCTGGAAATTAGTCGATAACATCGACTTGCTTTGTTCTAGTTTTTGTTGCTACTTAGCACCGTGAATCCGACATAATAACACGGTAACAGTGACATCTGAGGCAATCAGAAAGATAGCCCAGGTGAGTGGCTACCGATTAACTCATCAACCGGATCAATCGGACCGAACAAACGGGAACGGCCGTCAAAAGAATTAGCCTAATAGCGGCAGACACCCGGTCAAAATGAAGTCGAAATACTCAGGCAACCAGGGGGTCGGTGTTGCTGCATCGTGATCTGGAGAAGGGAATTCATAAATGGTTACACAAGTTTTACCGACTGAACTTGTTTGACTGCTCAGATACGGGTGTTTCCCACCCATCTTGTCCTCTCCGTTCAATAATCCGATGCGAAATCTAGTTAAACTAACTTTACTTGAACATGAAAAATACAGACAAGAAATTTTTAATATTTTTCGCCACATTATGGGTACACCATTGCAGGTCTCGGTAAAACCATTCTGCCAAGAATGACTACTGGAAAACAGTTACTGTCAGTTTAATTCAATTCATTAAACCACCAATCTCCCACTTTTGTGCTCTGCTTCTGACGGCTCCTCGCAGCATCGTCGAGTCGAGGGCAAAATAAACAGTAACTTAAAGTGAAGAAAACCGAAAACTAAGTGATAAGCAAAGATCACGAAAACAAAGAAAAAGCTTAACGGCTGCGACCAACGGCCGGAGCACCTAACCATGCCATCTAATGACTCCAATCAACTGGTGGGTGAGTCTCGTGGACCCCAACTCGGAAGTCTCATACATTCTGCTTGTCCAATTCGTGATCATATCAAGGACTGACCACCTCGACCTACCATCAGAGGACAACGTACACCAAGGCAGTCTATCGATGGGCATGTGTAACACATACCCAATCATACAACCCTGCTCAGGCTGAGCGCTTGTTCCAAAGGGTGACCTCTGATTCTAAAGACCTTAAGCCTTGCCTCAGCATTACTGATACGATGTTCATCCAACATTCGAGCAATAATGCAAAAACATCAATGCTCAAACACTGTTAGTCTTCGTGTATATTCCATCCGTAACGGCCAAGTTTCTGAGTCGTCAAGAAGGAGGAATCTAACAGCCGCAGCGTACACTAGACCTTCAGTGGATACTAACAGCTTCGATTTGGGATTGCGCAATATCACTGCAATCACAAGGTTGAACTGACAAATTCCTCTTCAGTGGATAATTGGATGTTACGCTATAACTGCTTCAAATTGGCAAAATTCATACGAACCTTCAGCATGCGCGATGACACTTCATCCGATATCCGACGACCTGGTGAGATGAAACCGCCTGGATAACAAAACGCATCTACTACAACTCAAGATTCCCGTGTCATTACAAAGTTTGGTGTGGGGCCAATCCAGTCCTTCAGTAGTATTTAACACTTCGGTAGTGAAAAACGCATCTCAGACATTGCTACACTGTTGCTTGAACTATCTTGGAAAATGTTCTACTTAGCTCGATCTTCATTTCGAAGAACAACATAGTCGGCGTATTCTAAGTCAGACAGTTTACTACCCGAGCAAAGATCACTGTCGCCGCTCTCACACGACAATGCTATTTCAAGAACCATTTCATTTACAAAGTTGAAAACGAAGGGCGATGGACGGCAACCCTGACGAACACCATTTGCCGCGGTGAACTCAAGTAAAAGATCGTCGTAATCACGAACTGTTCGTATTCAAAGATCGGAACAAAGAAATTACTTTCTCCGGCACAGTCTCCATTGAGAGGCAGCGCCAGATAACTATGCAGTCAACTGAATCGAATGCCGATTTCAGATCAAGGAAGACAGAGCCGTAGTGAAAGACGATTCGAAGTAGAACGGTAACAATAATTGCCACTGTGTCGTCAGCCGTATGAATTCCGAAAGAGGCAATTACTCAAACAAACCGATTACGTATCTCAACAATACGAACATCAATGAGACAGGCAGCTGTGGAAACGTCTGAGTGCAGTAACAATTACCAATGCAGTAATAAAGTTTGGTGAACATGAACAGGGTAGCCTTACTGTTAAAAAAATCACCGCTGAAGAAAAAAACATTCACATAAGTAAAGCTTGATATTGATCCTACCTCGGGTCCGATAGTGGATATATTGGCTTTTTCAGTCGGTGGAGCCGAGTTTGCGGGTTCGACCAACCCGACACCGACTACACTAGCGCCAAGCATCTGATGCTCTTCGCCGGGTTCAGACTGTGTGGGTACCACAGACTCGGTCCCGGAGGTACTGACACGTGAAGTCTTTAAACCACCATCTGGACTGATATGTCTGACTGCGGTCGATGAGGATTGCAAAGGCGATAATTGTGACGGGGCGGGTGTAGAATCAAACAAACCTAAGTGAGACAGGAAAAGGGCGATATGCAATTTAGTTTTTTGAAAGCACAGGACAAATACCGATCAGCAAAATGACGTTATGAAAAACACTATAGAATATTAGAGTAAACATTAAATTGGAAACGAAAAATGTCTCTCTGTCAACGAAAAATGAAGTCACAAGCTCGAAAGTTTATATTCACTTAGATGGTGGGCATAGAAGTAGATCGGAAGTCATGTGAATTGTTTCCAGTGGAAGACAGAATTGTGCAAGTGATTCGTAAACCACAATATCCGTGCCTAATTTGCAAGAGTCCTCACGAGTAACAGCCTCAAACTGATGGACGTAAGTGGCATCGGTTATCGGCCAGGTTGCGAAGTGTACGGCCAGACGAGACGATGAGGTCTTTTAAAAATAAGTGTTCACCATAAATAACTAGAGATTAGATCAGAAGACCGCGGCTGTGTACTAGATCGCCTCTATTGGAAAAGAAACCCTGGATACATTGCTTCATCTAAGATTGAATTGCATTCACATGACTGATAGGAACCTGAGACTGTAATCACCTCTTTTTTGGTCAGTTAGATATAATCGGTGGCCCTGAATACTTCGGGAGCTGCACTGCAACCGGTGGAGTAATATAAGAAACCTTATAGTGAATTGTAGGAACCAGAAGCAATTTCAAAAAACTACACAGGGTGATACCGCCACCCGACTCTCCGCGAAGGAACGGGTATACGATGCCGTGCAATGCGAAACCTGACCGCATCGAGCTGAGGACGCTAGGTGGCGCCCCGGTTTTATGTTTGACTAGCGTTATTTCTCGGGCACGGCTCGCGTGTGGTGGAAACTTTGAGCGAGCGATGAAAAAGTTTATCGTCGAGTGCTGGACGTGGATAGCCAAGTTTCTACCGAAGTAATCACCAGGTATCAGTGGTCAGACTATGACTTGGCGTGGATGAATAAAGAAACTAGTGTCGGTGCTCGCCTAAGTTGATGCAACCAGACGTTTTAGTTGAGATTTTCATTGATCAGAGCAAGTGAAAAAGATGGCTCTAAACCGAAATTAGTGACACAGACTACCGGAAAGAGACGGGATTCCACCTAATCAGCTACACTTAAGGCGCTCATCTTCATGTGGAGAAAACTGACACTAATTATCATTACAAAAATGATCCATACTGCAAACCAAATACCAAACAACTCACACACCTTTTCCGACCACATTGATCGATGGGGAACACGGAATGTTATTTGGCAGAAGACTTGATTCCGTCACAGGAGTAGAATGGGGACCGCTGATTGGGAGGTTTTGAATATTGTGTTGGCCTGTGAATAGAAATTTACCGATGCATAGTTTCTATGACGTGTAGTGAGATTGAAACAGAAAAGCTGATGCAGCACATTCTGAGGCCGCCAAAGTGTAGTAACAAAAGACAGTTAGACATGCGATACTATGCATTGTTGGAATCCATGGTACGCCTAAACTAGGCCATAAAACTGGTGGGAAAAGCTTCTTATCGACTACAAGCAGCAGTCATAGTTACCGGGATGATCATTTAGTGCATGCGTAATGATGCTAATGTCAGTTTATCCTATCTCAACGGTTCAGAAAACAGATCGCTCAACAATTCACAATGGTTTGAACAGTGAAGTCGTGTTCGTCGCGAATGGATTGCCAATGTGCTTTTGGCAAAGAAATGTTCACACAGCTGATTCATCACATATTCTGATTAAATTTGCTTATGTGCAGTGTACGTCAGTTGTTTTTGGCTACAGACACTAGATGCAAATATTCATGTCTGCATTGAACTGACACAGAGATGGTCTCAAATCGACCATGTAGCGATTAGCTACCGGCCAAACTGTCTTGATTTCGGCCACGCGTTAGTCTGCGCTACGATATACTTGCGGTCGGAGGGCTCGAAATTTTCAAATCATGCTCGCATAAATATCAACAATCTGAAAGGCCCTCTACTGCTGGAAGCCTTCCAGACTACGCTGGTCCAGATACTGAAATCCACTACTCAACCTGATGTCGACGAGTACTGGGAGCGACTAAAAGAAGTCTGACTGAATGCCGGCCTGGCCAGTTGCGGTACGGTGCGCCGCACCCAGAGCAGTTGGACTTTTTCAAACTCCCAATTGTTGTTGATATATATATATATATATATATATATATATATATATATATATATATATATATATATATTATATATCGAGAGAGAGAGGAGTGGGAGAACAAATTTACCGGAATACAGTGCCAGTTCTCATTGTGCTTCGGAACTAACTCAAACGCACTCCGAAATGCCACCTGATCAACTGACTGAGATATCGTTCCGACTGACATAAGTGATACAATACCAAAGAAACATGAATAATGGTATAAAGGTGCCGTTCGGTAATTCAATCTATTCAATGAATAACTTCACCCCTCAATGCTTGCTGTTCCGTACCGAAGCCCAAATGGAAGTCAAATAAATCAAAGATAAAGAACAGATAAGTTAACTAAGAAAGTTACAAATGGAAAATTCATGTACACAAAGCAAACATTCGGATGCAAGTACGCCCCGTGAAGAGGACGACTGATCAACCATTTAGTAGGCGAACTGCGAGAACCGCAGTCCGGAAGCCTAAAACGGTACACAGCAAAGCCCACTGGTTTCGGTTTTTATACCATTATACGACATCAAAGGCAGACAATTTGGACCATTTCTCAAAATGTTTACCACCTGAAAGAGCAATGCAGACCGAGGAAATCTATATGTGGGCAGGCGTACCACATATCCAAACAGCCATAATCGGTTTACAATAGGCGCTTGGTATAGAGACTGACCACTGACGGCAAGCTCAACGGAAAAATTAGACAAGGAAAAATGAGTGCCGAATTTTTTTCGGCTTCCAATTCGGAGTATCATTTTCGGGGGGGAAAAACAAATGAAAAATGTGCGTAAACTGCGATTACCTCCTAATAGACACACAATTTTGAGGATATTGTTCAGCAAAAGCACTTTATATGGAAAATTAAAAGGTGCACTATAACACTAGTCATTTAGTAGTAGGACCTCAACGACGAGGATAATGATGGTGTTGCTTTACTTAGACTTCAGATAAGGAAGGAGAGGAACAGAGGACACCTGATAAACCCATCTCGCGGGCGATTCACGTCTATGAAGTAATGAAAAACTAAGACACTCCAACAATCGAGTTTGTCGAAAACATCAATTGCTTCCAGTTCATCCCACGGCAGGTCAGAGAGTGAAATGTACCTCGTATCAACTGATCACTTACCTCGAAGTGGTCTGCGCTCATGTAAACCGTGCATCTGATATGAACCAGTACGATTTGCTTCCAGTAGGGCACCAGGTACGTGTGATGTAGACGACGAGTAACCAGTGGCACGGCCAATTACCAAATCTGAATAATCTGGGTTCTCACGGAACGAAGCACCCGTGTAGGGATTGTATTTTGCACCAGGGGTCGTAACACTCGGACTATGCCCTTGACCACGCGGCGAGGCAGTCGTTTTGGCGTCCACAATGGTCGCAGGACCGGATAAGTTAGCCCCATTGGCCGCAGTTCCCGAGGTAATGCGACTAAAAATTAGGATTAAAAACAGGGATACAAAATGTCAGGCGAATTTATAACAAAACCAGGTACTAAAGAAAGCCCTTATAAATAAGCGACGTTTACATTGAACAAGTAGACTATATTATTATAAAGATTGTGCATACGTGCCTATTTGCTTCCTTTCCATATGCTGCATCAGAAACGTGTAACATACTCAGGATGACCGACATTCCGCTGAATATAAGTTACAGGAGAAAAAAGCTGATTAGAGGGGCAAAACTTTGGACCCGAGCTATCAAGATTTTAACCCCGTAGTAGTAACCGTTCGACCACCACTGGTCTGAAGAGAATAAATATGTTGCAAAATAATAAAGATAATGAAGAATTGCCGAAATTATCGGAGATCGCATGAATGGCGCATGAGCGTGTGGTATTACGCTAACATTATCGGTTAGCTATTCCCGTTTCACTGCCACAAGAATACACGAACGCTCGTCATTTGGACTGCAAACTTGGCAACCGTTAACAGTGACGTTTCTTCTCGTAGTTCGAGTTCAGCAGACTGCTGGTGTTATTTTGCTTATCGAGATGGAATACGCGATTGCAAGCCGAACTAATGTCATCAGAACGGAGGTGGCGTGGTGAATGTATGACTATTTATGCCAACTAATGTGGGTCTCAGTTCAGCCTCGTAGGGTCATCCATTAATTGGCTATCACTTAAATCAGGTTAAGAGGTGAGTGACAGAAATGGTCGTAAAAGTCAGTTACTTTGTTCCTGACTGTCTGCTGTTGCCCTATGGTTTATTCACTTGCATTCGTTCCAACGTATCCTTTCTGTGGCAGTTAGGTCCGTCATCCTTTACGGCCCAGAAACATGGCCGGTACGAGTGAAAGACAGGCGAAGACTTTCAGCACTCGGGCACTGACGTCTCTGTAGCATTGCCTGAAATGGTGGGAACACCGTATCACTAATGCTGAGGTCAGACGTAGGGTGTTGGAAACCAGAGGTTAGTCACTGAATCAAGTACTGAATATGAACAGTTTGAGATGGCTGGGACACATGTGACGCGTGCCCACTGACAGACTTTCTCAGCGTGCGCTATTCTCTTTAGGGCAAGTAGAGGTAGGAAGGTAGCTCGAGGTGGTCAGTCCATGATACGGCAGAAAGGTATGAAAACCTTGACCGGTGGAATTGGCCAAGTAGGACGTGTTACACTTCCGGGTTGAGGTCCGCGAGACCTGCCTACCAGAACATTGGAGACATAAAGTAATATGGCTAGGTGCCGCGGCCAGTGAGGCAGTTGTATTCGGACTCTTTCTTTGTTTTCGCGATTTTTGGTCACTACGTAGCTTTTGGCTTTCTTCACTTTAGGCTTCTATTTACTTTGCCATCGACTCGACGATGCTGCGAGGAAGCCGGTTTGCTCTTTGATCGTATTCTTGCCCACACTTGGTTCAGATCGGTGAGTCTGTTCACCGTAACGTCGAACTTCACGTTTCGCGAGCTTCTCTTGAATGATTTGTCCTGGTTTAGTCAATTTCACTGACCCTTTCGGTGTCAGGTCTGTGTTTTTCCTCATCATTGAGGGCTGAGAGTAAGAAGACTGAACTGTTTTTATTTAGAGCTAGTTTGTGTTCACGATTTAGCGTGCATATATTCCTACCAATTTACTTGATGCTATATCTGTCAAAATTCTCATATCTGTTTTTCCTTTATATATTGGTAGGACTTTTCGTATAGTCATGGGATGTTTGTAGGCTAATTTATTCCCATGAAATTTTTGCAACCTCAGTATAATCACTGAGACACTCGTGATGCATGACAGGATGACCGGAGTGGTTTACTGCTGACCTTTGGTGCGATCTTCGATTAGCACTTTGTATGAAGATTACTGTACAGCCGTTGGGTAGGAGAGCGTGGAATGAAGCATTTCATTGTATCTTCGCACTTCAGATTTAGACCACTGCCTAACAGTATACAAATTTCTAACCGAAGACGGTGAGTTCTAACAAATGAAATCGTATCAAGCAAACAGAAAATAGCGAATCCTCGGCGAAAGTCAGGGGAGACACTAAGATGCAACTAAATAAATTTCGGAGTCGTATTCAGTCCTGTTCTCTTTCCTATGGACTTTGTCGCTTAGGTAGGTCTGAAGCGATAATTTCAAGACGCTGAGTTGCTACCAGGCAGACCAACCTGAGCATGTACGTGAATCAAATGACTACTTTTGAGTAGGAACAGCACGAACATCAATTCATCATATTTCGAGTGCAAAAACTAGCTACATTAGATGTTTCGTTTGCTAGAAAGGAAACTAACGACTGCTTAGCAGCGGCAATCGACTAAAATGAGAAAAATTCGCAACGGAGAAGTTCAACTGAAGACAGAAATTGTGAAAACTTGGTAATAGTTCATTTTGATGTGCTAAAACCATCCGACAGGTGGACCTTTAGGTCCCCACCGCCAAATACGCCGTCAAGATTTTTACACCCTCCTACCATGTCATGTACTGATCACTTCAACCTATTCTTCAACCAATACACTGAAGAGATCTGTGGGCATGTGTAACACGAGATCCAAACACTGTAATCTGTGCAAATTAGATATATGGTCGAAAGACAAATCGCTAGTCCCCAACAACCTACGTTGTCTATGCATTTCTCTGGCCAAAGTAGAGCAAAACTATGAAAAAAGTCGATTCTCAAAAATCGACAGCCTTGTGTTTTTTCCGCAACGGTCAGGTTTAAGATTTATACATCAAAACTGACATAACTGTGGCAGCATACGATCTTTTTCTTACGGACAAACGTATCGCGTATCACATCACTGGTAATATAGGAAAATCAAAAAGTACTATTTGTGTACGCGACAATGTAGAGGGGTGTGAGACTGTCCATGCACAAGGAGGAATCGATGTAACTAGTCCCCTAAAAGATTATATTATTCCCTTTTGAAGAAAGCTGAGAACAGAGACGGACACTTATCAATGGTGTTAATTTTACTGTCATTTTCTGTCTGGTCAAATTGCGAACAATTAATTTATGCACAGTCTAACCGCATGAAGACCATTAGAGCATCCATTTGTAGTTCTCCGTCCCACACATATCATCCTCCATTGCACACAAAGAGCAACGCAGTGACCCACGATGTTGACCGATAGGGCGATAATGACTCACAGGTACTACAACCATGATTTCTATAGTAATTCATATTTCGGTGATTAACACTAGTCGACTGCTGTGAGGGAAATGCTCCGCTAGCATTATAAGCCAGTGGCGGAAGGGCTATAAGTTCAATAATCCGTCCAGAAATACCTGGATAGCCAGGTGGTTTAGATGTTCGATTCACAATCGGCCATCTCGGGTTCGAGTCCCAGTCGGAGCTCGGTGGGTTTGATCTGCTGGTGATTCCTAACAAGAATAAAACAGCTGTACAGTGTTTTCATGGTTTTCAATGGTGAGTTGAGCATTCACACAGCATGATGAATCGTATAACGTAGAATTAAACGATGCGTCATAGCAAAAGTAATCCCTTACAACTGTCGTGAATAAAACGAATCACATTGTAACAAAAGTCTCACCGTTGTCCCGTTGCTTTGTTCAAAGTCGATCGTTGTACGGGGAGAGTGGGCACAACGACCGGATCTAAAACTGGAACAGCACAGTTTGCTTCCGTCACAGAGACGCGTAATGGTTCCTGGAAGCTACGACGTGTCTGGTCGCTATCGTCAGATTGAAAATGATCTACCTGAAGACGTTTACGTTCAGCATCCTCGAATAGGCGCATTGCCCGACGATGTGATGCGGCACTGCGGATGCCAGTTACCTGAATTTTCAATCAAAAACAAATTGAAGAATAAATCTGATAGTGAATGGTCATGGCAATATTCGGATAAGTTATGAGAAGACTGACACTCGCGAAGGCACATGATATGGCGCTAATCCGTCACTTTTTTGAACGTATTCGATATGCGACCTACACAACGAATGAGTCAGTCTGGGCAGACAACATGCGAAACGGTTTGAGTTTCAGTTGGGACTCGGTGAGTTGGCACTACACATAGCTCCTCACAAAATCTGAACTGAACTGAACGTTCGCACGGATACACTACTGCCTGCTTACGAGGCGTCATCACTTTCCATAACCAAGATTCAATTTCATACCGAAAGCGGTACAAATAATGATTCCCAAAATGAAAGACGAAGGGGTTGACCGTGGTGGACAACCTACTTGTCTGTCTATAACCCCTTCTGTGTTTTTTTTCCTCGATGTGCTACGAAAGTGATATGATTCATCGTTAACGCTGTATCATCAACGGACCCTGAAAACGTAGTACGACTGCTGCTAGAAACCTTGAGCAAAAATATTCTGTGGGTTATTTTTATACGGACTTGATTCGGAAAATCCTACTTGCTACATTGGGGATTTCAGGGCTGTCACCACCAACGATTACAGGCAGACGTAAATCAGATATCCACGGCTGCATCAGAGTCTAACCAGTAAATAATCCATTCAGAATCAGACTTAGGACCTAAATACCAAGCGGATTTGCCCAATGTACAGGATAGATGAAATTTGCATGATTCATACCAGTAAAATTCGCAGAAACACCCTCGTTAGAACAGTATGACTGATCGCTTTAGTTTTTCGGTGAGAAATGAATGAAACTCGATGAAAATTACACAAACCAATATCGAATGTGAGAAAACTTCATCCCGTTAATTTACAGGAAGGGGACAAAAAACGACAACTGTAATCTGCTTTTCCGGTACTAAGTTTTATCTTCTTTGTTATTTGCAAGTGTAAAACGTGTACTGAATTTTGCCGCAGCTCTAGTAAGTCAGTGAAGTGCATGCACAACGCGCCAATGGTAAGCGGATCCGGAACGTTTGGTAACAAAACACTGGGGATGTATATTAACAGTTTGGACACGCCAATTATTTGTAAAATAATTTATTACAGAATATCAGCGCCCAACTCATTACTGTTAAAATACTATTCGCCAGAAAAACGCCCCCTGCCCCTCAACCCGAAAGCATTGTACATCGGTGGAGTCCTTCATTGGAAAAAGTGTTTTGTTGTTACTAGAGCAGGGTGATCGTTTTCAAACGGCCACTCGTTAGTATAAGATTGAGTTATCCTTAGATTATATAACGACATATGCCCGACGATTCGTGATCGCTATCAACTGTCTGACAGTATCTAATAGCCAAAATACTTGGTTATCTCGTGGAGTGACTTCCCTGATTTCCACCTTACGAAGGCATGCCAGACGACCTTTACCTGTGAGCATCACGTGAACTAAATAGAAAGGATAGACGTGCGGGATGTCAGATTGGAAGATACACATAATTGAGTGTCACAACAAAACTCCTGCAACGTAGACTGTATGACATAAAAGTACAATAGTGCCGGGCTTTTATTGAAATATACCGAACCCCTGATATAGAGCCTCAAGAACATAGTTTCGTTTATTTTTTGAATGGGGCGTTTTTTGGCGAACACCGTACAAGCTCAATGTGCAGCTGTTGTTCTGTCCTTGTTAACAGTCAGTAACGGTGCAAATAAATCACGTAGCATCGGTGGAAAAAAAGCCGTTGAGAGTCAGAACGAGAAGCTCTTTCCTTAATGACATGCTTGCATATGAGTGCGATGGAAGAGGTTTACTCCACAGTCTCAAAGGCCCACTACGCAATTACGGACAACCGGTAACCAGACTCTGAAACTTGTAGTGGAGAAACACATAAGGTCCCAATAGGTCAGGTGTGGCGGCTAGCCGAACGACGGTGGATTACTATCACCGAAGTAACCGGTGTTAGCAGGGATTCGAACCTCTGACCTCGGAGTTGGTAAGCAAACGCTATAAACCACTAGCCCACCACCGGCTGAAGTGTGCGGTTCGAAGTAATACACAATGAACTCAAGTTTCAGATGGGACTCGGTGGATATGCCGTGCAACTGATGCATCCCAATAAGACAACTGAAACAGATGTGCAGTGAATGCTTCTGACTGCAGCTTTCATTCTGTACGGTAAATCATTCTATACGATTTATCATCATTCACTCACGTCAGAAAGTTCAGAATCGATAGAACGACAGAGAACACGTGGTTTGTCCAATCGCGCATCTGCGGTTGCGTGTTTCGGGTATCTCAGAGCGAGGCGATTACGCGTAAGACTGGTTGAATGCTTCCGTCCCCCACTGTCGCTGGACAGATCTTCATAAATGAGTGCCTCGTCTCCATCAACATCGTCATCGTCGTCATCATCATCATTGCCATCCACATCATCATCGTTTTCATAATCATCATCGTAGATTTCATCACTAGCACCATTGTCATCATCATCACCAGTCGCGGCACCAACGAGGCCAACGGTTTTTCTTCTCCGTCTGGATGAGTAGTGTGGCGAAATTGAAGAGTCTCCTTGATCATGCACACCGAGACCAAGACGCTGCGGAACAGAAGACGGCGGTGTGCTTCCTGGATAACCAAACCGATTACGGCCAACAGATTGGTCCCGCACAGGACTTGAGCTTAATGTACACCACGAACGACCACTCTGACGAACCATAGTTGCACGGGTTGGCAAAAGAGATGGTGACATACCGCGAACTGCTGACAGGAATCACGGAACCAAAAGCAGGACCAAAATGTGAACGGGGTAGGAAGTGAACGAGTTAGGTAAAAAAACGTAATAAGACGAGGTAAAATCGCGATTGTAGTAGATGTGTGAAATACGAAGGTCTGTAGTCGACAGGAGAATAACGGTCAACGTAAAGACGTGTAGTGAGTGCATCGGCAAATAAAATAATGGACGCTGTTTTTCGTCCTTATAATTCATACATTGTAAATGGACGTATTAGCTCGTAGAAATGTACACTGTGTGGTAGAGAATGAGAGGCCGTTCTACACGCTAAATTACTTTACATAATTTGTGTTCTCGTAGCATTCCCACCCAGTCTGCTAACGAGTAACATGTATGTGCATCCTGGACCTCTAGCGTTCGTCACCCGTTTTCTCCGTTTCTAACGCACCAACAGTTTATATTTACCTTTTTACGATGCATGCTGCATAAACATTCTAGGTTTATATTCCTAACATGGCTGTCCTAGAACTGCACATTTCCACTGTAAGGAAATTTTGCTGAACGTCCCACCCATGGTTGAAGACTGACCCCCGGAAATTCGGACTCCCGACCCCAGCCTCACTATCAGTGCACTACACCGTTCAGCACGTCCGCGGCACAAACAGACCTATTGCCACGTTTATTCGTTCACGTTGACACGTCTCTTCTGTCGTTTCCAGGTACAACTATTTATAATTTGACACTGGTAAATCTTCTGCATATCTTAAATGCAGATTTTCTTATCCAGTGAATGAAGCAATCATTTCATGTTAGCTAGAAAGCTTCTTGAGTTACTGTCCGTACCGTGACCGCACTGCGCTACAGTTTCATTTGATTTCTTGGTGAGTCGGCCGTTTTCGCTGGCTTTATCCCAATTTACCGGGTAGCATTATGTATTGTTCTTGGTTGCTCACCTGGCTGTAAGTAGTTTGCCTTTATATATTTATGTATATTACGAAGTCAAGACGAATACGGTTATTCAACTGAAATTTGTTCTTCTGTCTGTAACCGTGTGCAGCCCATATCGTGCGTAAAGCTAATGAGGCTGTTTCTGCTAGAGCACTTTGGGCGGGGCCTTTGAAATTGACCGTGCTTTTATCCCGTCTCGCATCATCGGGATTAATTAACACGTAGCCTATACTGCAGCGAAGATTTCCTTGTTTTTTAACCTTGGTTGCCACAACGACCATTGTTCCGTTAGGAAATGCCGAAGTATTCTGACGAATTTACAAAACTCATTAAATCCCTAATCTCACCCAGAAAATTTATCGAGAAACCGGTTAGAAACAGAGTAAAGCGGATTCACGCTAAAGCTTTTGGAATACTGAAGAAACACAATGCCGGATGGAAAGTGGCTCCTCGGCGAAAGAAAATATCCAACATACCCATCATTCTCGGTTCAAATGTGCGCTCACTCATTGGAAACCTCGGTGATTTGAAAGACCTTGTCCCCCGTTGAGAATAAGAGCAACCTGGGGTCATATTGCCACAAGAAACTTGGCTCGGTTACAGTACTGATGACGAAATTATCCATCTCAATGGTTTTACCTGCTACTAGGCTGATCGATCCTCGCCTTGTAAGAAACGCGGAGGAGGGGTTATTACTTACCTTAAAGACAATTGGTGTAAGTCTATCCAAGTGCTACTCATGCACTCAAATTCTTACATTAGTGCTTACATGATCTTATCCAAACCTAAACATATGAGTAGATATCGCTACATAGTTATTGCGAACGCTCATACTTTCCCCCATGCCCTATTAGTGTTTTGGGGAATTTCTCTGAGATTTTATCTTCCGAACTCTTGAGCCATGTTAATAGTGCTCTGTCCTTTGTCTCTGGTGATTCCAACTAATCTCAGCCAGAATTCTTAACGCTACTGGGTCTGAGAAACGCTGTAAACTTCCTGACTAGGATTGATGTCCACCTTGATTTGTGCTTCACAAGCAAACCCGATCTGGGCCGGGCCACATGTAGATCTCTTCTGGGGACGTCGGATCACGCCGTAATATTGTTCTCTTCAATGATATATGGTTCGAGTAACCACAGAATTTCCACCCACTGTCGTACCTTGAAACGCAAAAAGCGCCAATGTGATCCAGAAAAACTACAAAGACTTCAAGCTTTGATCGAGCAGACTAACTTCGACATCTTCAACCACCAAGACCCCACTGAGTTTTGAGAGCATCCTACAAGTTACTTTAATTTCTGCTACGATGTGTATTACCCATTGGAGACCATATACATCCGTAGTGACCAATTTTCCTCTCCGTCCCTCAAAAAATCACCCCTTAGGAGAGTGCCTACAGAGGGGACAACTATCGCACAGTGAAAACCCTTTCTTTGCCAATCAAATCAGAAATCCGCAGACATATTGGCGTATGCAGTCGTGTCCTCCTAGCCAACAATAACTGCCGAGAACTGCGGATGCCCATTAAACATTTGAGTGGTATATCCACGAGACACTCATTCCTAAACGGTGACGTTGAAGATCTAAACTGCGGCTTCACCGAGCTATCGTGTATTTTGTTGTTCATTTGTACCAATGTCCTATCTTGTCACAGCTTTACCAGCTCCATCTCCCACAACAGGTCCTCTCAAGCTGTTTACAAAGAGGTGTCAAACCTCCCACGGACCTGATAATCTTCCCCCAGTTGTACTTAGGCGGTGTGCACAAATACTCACAGCGGTAATGGCACAATTATTTATTGAATACTTGGATTGTAAAAAGACTTCCGACTGCTGGGGACCAGCTTCCACCACGCTTGTGCCCACGAAAGGAACGGCAAAATTTCGTCCAACTGCCTATACCTGCATTGAGTTAACCGTGTTTGAGAAGTGATTATTCCAGAGATTATCCAACGACTTAACAACAAGAGACATGAACCAGTTCGCCTTCCGCCGTCCCTGCTCCACCCTGGATAGTATAGCTTATTCGGCTCATAATGTCTTGTTTTCGCTGGACGAGAAAATAACAGCTGTGCGTACCTGTCTTCAAGATTACAGTGACGCATTAAACAGTGTTGATAGACGAAAACTTCTGGACATCCTTTCAAATGACGGAATACAGCCCTCACCCATTGGACTACTGCCTGATTATTTTTTCAATCGACAACAGTTTACAAAATACGGACGTAGAACCTTTTCCACATCTATTCCAACTCAAGGCGTAATCCTCTCCCTTTTTCTACTCTCAGCCTACACGCCCTCCATGCATGTCAGTGACTGCTCTTTCATTACAAAGTACGGGTTACCCCATCCTGATGCATCAATAACACCTGAATCACAATCTGGTTTCGTAGATCTTGAGTACTGGTCCAAAGCACACAGCCCAATCTTAAATCCCCGTAAGTGTTTAGACGTCATTTTCTCTCTTCTCAAATTACGTGAACCTTCTGGGATCTTGTTTAGACACTCACGTAGGAAACATCCTCATTTTTCGAATATCGTGGGGCTACCATGACCTATAATCTTTGTTGGATTGAACGTGTTACCTGACTTCACAAGTGACGAGACTAACCTACCACGTTTTGCGCCTGAAAGCAATGTCTGTACCCCTTGCCCAAACTTTATCGGCTCCATCTTTCACCATAAGTCCCCGCAAGCTGTTTGCAAAGAGTTGTCCAACCTCAAGTGAAACAAATCCCACGGACCTGATAATCTTCCCCCAGTTGTACTTAGGCGGTGTGCACAAATACTCCCACCAGTCATTACACAATTATTTAATCAATGCTTGTATTGCATAAAGATGCATGACTGTGAGAGATCAGCTTCCATCACACCTGTGCCCAAGAAAGGGACGGCAAAATTCCTTCCAACTGCCTGTACCTCCATCGCAATAAAGGAGTTGGAGAAGTTATCAATCCGGGAATGGTCAAGTGATCGACAATACGA
This sequence comes from Fasciola hepatica, assembly GCA_948099385.1. Lineage (NCBI taxonomy): Eukaryota > Metazoa > Platyhelminthes > Trematoda > Plagiorchiida > Fasciolidae > Fasciola > Fasciola hepatica. The sequence continues at coordinate 4,183,221 of CANUEZ040000076.1, forward strand.
GACATAAACCAGTTCGCTTACAGCTACTCCTGCTCTACCTTGGATGCTATTACTTCCTTGACTCATAATGTATTGTCGTCGTTGGACAGAACATCGAAAGCTGTGTGCACCTGCTTCCTAGATTACAGGGATGCATTTATTAGTATTGATAGGCGGGAACTTCTCGACATACTCACAAAAAACGGAAACCAACTTTCAACTACGGGACTTCTGTCTGATTATTTTTTCAATCGGCAACAGTTTACAAGATACAGGGATAGGAACTATTCCATTTCTGTTTCAAACCCAGGCGTACTAAGGGGTGCAATCAGCTCCCCCTTTTCTATTCTCCGCCTACACATCCTTTATGCCTGTCAGTGGCTGTTCCTTCATTATAAAGTATGCAGATGATAATGCGATTGGGTTACACCATCCTGATGCATCGGCTATACTTGAACTATAATCTGGTCTCTTGAATACCAACCGTTGGTCCAAAGCCCATAGCCCAATCTTAAATCCCCGTAAATACTCAGATGTTATTTTTCTCTTCCCAAACCTCTAAGTATGTGAAGTTTTTGGAATGCTGTCCAGACGGTCACGAAGTAAACATCTCCGTTTGTCGTCAACTACAGGTCAAATACCTTGGGATCACGATCACCCATTGTTGGACCGAACATGCTACGTGCATTTTTACAACAGTGAGAAGGCTAACCTACTACTTTTGCTTCTGAAAGCAATGTCTGTTGTCCTTCACATCATTTAACGTTTTGTCCTTACTTTCATATTACCTCACTGGTTGTACTCTTCTCCCGTATTCTACCCTGGCCTACATGCTAAAGACTAAACCACAATAAAAAGGTCTCTCAAGCACTTATCCTATGCAAGTGGTATAACTCGCAAAGATCTCACAAACTCTATCGTATCCCAACAACACAAAATATACAAAAGATTCGCGCAGAGAATTCTGAATGACTCACTTCACCCGCTTCACAAGGACCGTAGCACGTGTGCTTGCTCCTCTTCAACCCGCAATAAAAATTTTAGAAATATATTTGCACACGCACCCCTTGTCTACCGGTCGTCTGTTGTTCCTTACCGTACACACTTCTTATATAGTTCTGCAAACATCGACACTAAACCACCCAGTCACATGATTCAGCAACTCTTTCGATTATGAACTGTTCGTGATTTTGATTAGCAAATGGCTGGTATTACCAATTGTGACTAGTGTTCATAAAGTCATTCGGTCTGTAGGGAAATCCCATGGATATCCAAACCTCTGAAATATGATCCATTACTGTAAATAAATTAGACTGGGTAACAACAAGGATTCATTATGATTTAGGAAGCAAATACTATCTTGAAGAGAAGAATGGTAGGATGGAAGACAAAGTAAGATGAAAATTCGAGGCCGGACGAGAATAAAGTCAACTACAACCGAAATCTCCTGGATGTAAGGTTATATTGTTTGTGGTCGAATGGCACTTAGAAACTCAACCGCGAGAGTTCGGACATCACTAACGGAGTTCAGTGTTAATTATAATTGGCTCAACTTTCACCCCACCATTACTACGATTCGTTCTCTGAGGCCCTATGTGGTTGTTCCCAGACTCTTCCTCACTAATGATACAAGGAGGTTATAAGGTCTATTTCTACTGCACTGACGTCTAGATATTCAGAAAAATTTGCCATGTCTCGACCCTGTTCCGCTGAACTTGCCGATTCAGTGAGGCGACTAATAATCTGGGAATACAAGTCATGCAAGCAGATATTGGGTATGAACGAAAGATAGCTTAATAAACGACAAATTTAATCGGAAGTGAAATTGTTGTGGTAGCTATATCAACCGTCGCTGACTACTGGTAGCTTAGGCAAAGCAGCGCTAAACACCCGATGGGACTTTGTTCGAAAGAAAATACCACTGCTGTTGCATTCACGGGCTGAGCACCTGGTGAACGGCAACAAGTGGTTTCAATCACTTCATCAAACTGTAAAATAACCTACTAAGGTATTGACCAATTAGTTGACTGACATTAATAAACCACATACTGATTCCAAAGCAAGCAGCAAATCTGACTAATCCACGACTCAGACTTCCCTTTGGTACTATGCAAGAATGAACGCTACGAACGTCACGAACCGTTCAAATCTGCTGGTGGTGTTTACGAACTGGAGTTCTGTTATGAGATGATACATCACTTTGATCCACCCAGTGAGTCATAGAGTGCTTAGAGGATTGTGCTAAGCTCCTAGAAAAACCTATAATCGAACTCTGTACTTACAACTAGGCATCCGCTTTCGATGTCAGCCTGAGCCTTAACACGCCGCAGAGTTAACGTAATTATACTTTCAAGGAGCCTCTGCTTAAGCAACAGTGAGAAAACGTCATTATTATAATCAGCTCACATACGGTTCTTCATTCCCTGATCCACGGTACCCAACAAAGACTATTACCATAAACGTTTCCGAGAATACCTCAGTTCACACGACAAACTTAGCAAGTTATGTAAGCTTCATCTCGTGTAAAACAACGGCCATATATATGATTTTTCTATACAGATACATTGTGCACTTCTAATTAAACATACAGCGAGAGTCTTGGCCGTGATTAGTAACAACAGCGCTTCAGTTAGTAACTGCCCAGATTTTCATGCGTCTTACGACTGCTGCCCAAAAATACAGTGTGCTTCCTAAACTCGCCTTGGATACAAATTTCAGATAGCTGCGCGAAACGTAGACACTCCGATGTGCGTAGGACAACAGGGAAATATGACCAATACACCTGTGACCCTTTCACCGAAGTATGTTACATTGGATAGACGAGCATGTGGAACTCCATTTACTGGGCCATCCTCCAGGCCCTGAAGCCGCGTATCTGGTGAGACGAGCATTCGCGTAGCTCTGCGCGCTACAGCCGAGGCCGCACTGTTCGATTGAATCCTACTAGACATTCTGATGTGTGTAGTAAGACTCGGAGTTTCATATAAAGTGAGCTGTTGAAGTTCCTATAAAATTAATCCACCTGTTGTTTCGACATACGCCTCCACCAACTGCAGCTCAGGAGCAATCAAAGATAGTTCTTACCGGAAGTTGTGTGACCCCGAGCTTAGTAAACTCTCACGACACCAATAAGTAAAACACCGAAATTGTTTAAAACATTCGAAACTGTGGGATGAAAAGCGTGACGCACAGTGCGAGACAAAGCGAACACAGTTGGACAAGCAGAAATCGGCAACATGGATAAGGAAGAGGAATGAAAGGGGATATGAATACTCACGTGATGAGGAAGACCGAAGAGGCGTTTTAGAATTGATCCACGGAATATTTTGATCCTCGGTTTTGTTGTATGACCGACGCAATGGGGCTAGAACTGGTTTGCGCCGTGGTGTATTAACACCACTGGATGGATTACTCAATGGGACAGAAGCCGGAATACCGCGACTGGCACGCAAGGGACGGTCCATAGACAAAGGAAAGGGCTGCGGCGTAGCCTAGGTGTGCCGAGAGGTAGACGAGAAAACAAATCGTTTTAGTTCATGCACATTTCGATTTAGCAGAATAAGGCGCAGCATGAATGGCATGCATCTCATCGTTATCTACTAAAAGCGTTCTACCGGCCAATAAAGCAAAATAAGCCGGTTTATTTGGATTGAAGTTTCTCAACAGATGTGAGGGACATTCAAGAACTTTTTCCCCATAAAGTTCACAAGGTCCATTCAGATAATTCAGATGACGTATTTATCATCCAGTCATTGCGACTCATTAGAGGTTAGTCCTGGATACACGCACTTTATTCAACCCACTGTTAAAAACAGAAACCTTAATAAACAATAGTGACCAACTTAGATTTTCACGTGACTATTTCGCACCAGTTTAGATTACGGTTGCCATAGTGCTGACTGGTGGACCATGACAACCCATAATACCAGTTTCACTTCAAATCTCATCCTAACAGAACTTCAAACAAAAGATAAACACAGTAGCGATTCTGAAAGCAAAAAAAAATGCATCGCAAAGTAGTGAAAATCGCTGTCCTAAGGTAGTCCAAGTGATTAAGCTAAAAAACAACCGGGGAAAAACCACATTTTAGTTCTCTTTGGAATGGAATGCAAATGTCCGACCTAAAGAGAATCACGTTAGACAAAACATCGGACATCGAACTTGGTTTGGACAGTGAAGCCTTCGGATAAGGAGGAAACAACCGAACTGGGATGACGGGTCAGAACAAAGAGGGAACCAATAACGCGCAAACAAGGGGAAAAGTAATGAAGTTATCAAGTAAGAGCCAATCAGACTGCGAAACAGTTCGACAAGGAAACCTGAGACGGACTAAAATCGCCCATACCTCGACAACAATCATTTCCATGAAACTATAAAAGTCATGAACGGAAAGAGGAACAGCAAGTATATGACTGCAACGAGAAACAGAAATACCACTTGTGAGAAGCAAGCATCACTAAGATTGTGTGAGCAGAATACAATAGAGTAAAACCAAAATCAAAACAGCACACTCAAAACCGAGAAGATACAAATACTGTCGTCGTACTCACTTTCAACGGGGCGGGTGACATGCGACCAGTTGAAGGCAGACTATGGGTTTCTGATTTTCCATTCGGTTGCGGTTTGGCCAGACGAGGTTTCAAACTGGTTTCGCGATCGTTTTGAGAACCAGTAAAATTCTGAATAGGGGAAAGGAAACAATTCGACCAAAGTCGAAGTGGGACGTCGGTAATATTCCTCAGTCAGTCTTACTTTAATACAGATATGACGTTCGTTCAAACTAATGCATCGAAAGCACAACGGGTTAGCACGGAATCATCGAATTCCACGGAGTGTCCAACAATTGCAAGCTTCAATGTTTTCCGTCTACTCGAGAACACCCAATCAGGGAAACACTTCAGGCGTAATTGCATTCGAACTCTTACCTCGTGTATATGGTGTTCGCTTATAACTTCCTTTTGTCTGTTGGCTTTTATTGCTTCTTTGAGTTCCACTCTTGACTGGACAATACTGCGAGTTATTGACCGAAGCCAGAGCAGAGAAATGTGACATTATCGGTTGAAAGAATCGAACTGATGAGGAACAGACAACGGTCGGAACTGCGATCCGTAAGCTTTTCTTCCGTCATCCGAACGACAGGAATACAGACCAAAAGGTCCTCCACTATGTCCCTCACTTGAATACAACTGGTCTAGCCTAAGATGCACATCTGCTAAAATCATATGTGCCGGGTTTGCTTCAACCAAGAAGTCATACAACCCCTGGTAGACGCTGTCTTCCATCGCACGTGAGATGCAATCTGTGGGTGCTTATGTCAAAGCGAGACGTAGAGTACGGTTATAGGAACGGCGACGGATTGTTTAACAAGAATCCAAATATTATTGTGCACAACCGACTGCCGATGTAAAATCTGTCTTGCCTAGACCGTACTTAGCTCGTCCCGGAACTTGTTACTCTTCAATCGAAAATAAAAACCAAATCCGGTCAGTAGTGGATTGCAGATTGCAGCTTTTAAATTTTTAACGCGCATGGATACACCGCTCGACAAAAGTATAGGACCTTCCTCATTATCCCGCTTCTGTATTCTTTAAAGAAAGCATACTTGGTCAGAACGACCAAATGATCAGTACTATACGGCATATCGAATTTCAGAACGAAACCATGTACTGTGTGCTAATAAGAGCAGAAGATGTAAAAAACGAGGGTGACAAAAGTGTAAGACCCTCTATTCTGGTGCGCTTTAGAGTGGAACCAGACGGACCAGTGAGCCTGGTAACAGATTGTTTAGTTCGATCTGTGGATTCGGCGACAGACAAGTCCTTGAGAACCGGAATCACATGATTCATGTGCACCAGACCACGTAATGTCTGGTCGATCCCGGTAACGTTCGGTCATTTTGGCTGTCACTTATACACCTTGTAGAATTCGCCCCGAATACTGACTGAACAATACCACACGGAAATAAACCAACAGATTTCGAGAAGGGTGAAATAGGGGACTCTGCATGAAACAAACAGACAATGCAAGAGATCGAAAAACGTCGTACGACGGTATCTCGAATTCAGCGAGTGATGTGCGCCTGAAAAGCAAATGGGTCTTATCAAAAAACGAACGAAATCGGACAAATGTAATTTAATTCGTCTAGCTCCCAATAATGCATGCTCCATGTCGACGTTGAAAGCTTTGATCGGAGTCAGTGTTTCAAAAAGAACGTTACAAAGAACGCACAAAGCTGTGCCGTGAAATTCAAGAAATTAATGGTACATTGCTCTCACACCAATGCATAAAGAACAACGCTTACCAAGTACTGAAACACACATAGCACGGATAAACAAGTGGGAAAATGTCTACTTTAGCGGCGAAAGAAAATAATTTGAGTAAACTGATTGCTTGGAATTATTACTGGCATGATTTTAGAAAAGGAAGGAAGAATTTCCAGCCAAAAAAAACAACGACAAGAGGTCAGGGATGATTTGGGTAACCTTCTAAATCAACAGCAAAAGTGAGCTAGTTATACTCGAGGGCATACAGGATTCCGTTGCATATATACGTACGTGGGAACAGCTTCTTGCTCCCGCTAGTGACCAGCAAATTATAGGATGACACCATATTCCAACATCATAATGCTTTCGTCCACTGTTCACACACTAAAAAATGTTGACTATTGTTCCGTGGTATCAAGGGTCATACAGTGGCCAACCTGCAGCCCAGATCTAAACACGACTGAAAAACTATGGGTTATACTTGCTCGCCAGGTGTACAAGGATTCCATGATTTACCGGTCAAAAAGTGAATCAGCAAATCGCCCTTAGGCAAGAATGGGTGAACATTGACCAAGGGACAATCACATGTCTAGTAAGAAGTACGCCGAAAAGATGCACCGAGGTCCTATAACAGAATGACTGCTGCACACGACTTTTAATTACTGATCATTGAAACCCAGCTGAGAGGGATCCTATACTTTTGTCATCCCCATGTTTCGCATATTCTGGTTTAACTAGCAAGAAATAAGTCATTTTGTTTTGAAATTCCGTATTCTGCATCGCAATAGGCATTCGGTCGTTCTGACCAGGTATGGTTTCGTGAGAGAATACAGAAGCGAAAACATGCGAAAAAAGAAAGAAGGAGGTCCTATACTTTTGTCGCACGGTGTATGGGTCAAATGTAAAATTAAGAATGATAAGATCTGAGGTGAGGGCCAAAGGGGCGGGGACATGATCAGAATTTGAATGCACGCATTGCTTCACGGTCCTCGTAAAACCTAGTCAGTTCGAATTTTCAAATTAATCCGGCGTCGACAAACAAAGACTCATCACAATCGACTAGTACGCAATCTAACAGCGCGGCTTCGGACAGAGCGCTCAGAGCCTAGCCAACAGTTGCGGCGATCTGCCTGAGGATTCCGCGCTTGTGCTAGATTGGGTTCTGATTCAAGAATGAAACGTAATGCGTTGTAACAGTCAATATAATAGTTCATTTGAATAGTGCAAAATTTGTGGTCCCTATTCTCGCCATTTATTTGACTTGTGCTGTATGTGCATGAATGTATTTAGAACCTGTGCCCGCCTGGGTATTGTGCGGTTTTGGGTTGTTAGTTCGCTCGTGCACGTGCGTTGTTATCCGACACACCACACGCTTCCACAAAGAAAAAACACGGTAACGTGCCTAGTTCAATGGCTTTCATTGATAAGTCTACCAAATAAAAATCATTCAGAAATGCGGGATCTTGTCGGATAGGAAGCCTCTCGGAAATGTACGGTGTTATTTCAGGAGGAAAATAAGGGTCTTTGGGAACCCAAAGATTGGTTATACCCTTTTAGTTAGATGGCCTACGCGAAACGCTTGATGGTAAATGGCAAATCCAAACTAACCAAGTTAGTCAACGAAGAATAAAATTGCCGTTAAAAGGAGAGATTCCCGTTTACAATCACGTACCCCCAGATGTGAATCGGTCGGTGTGGCACTGGTTAATGTGCGTTCCTGAGAAATACCGTTCGGCTGAGTACCGTCAAGGCAACGCGGAGATGCAGCTGAAGAGACACCACTGGATGATGCGATAGAACCCGCTGAACCGGTTTGAGGATCCCAGGGTAAACGTTTGACGGAGCCGGCGCTTGGTCGACGCCGTAGACCTAGACGATTTAGGCGAAAGAAAAAGTAATGATCCATACAACAACCCGAAGACTCGGACGACGCTCGGGATTTTAGGGATATGCGAACATAGAGAAAATGAGGAAAACTGGCATCGAATGGTTGATGGAATGCAACCTGATAAATGTGATCACCAACAGAAACTAGGATATCAGCGAGTGTGGACTGATGACGAATCGGTATTTGTTCGCCTCCTTAGTTCAGTTCTACTGTCTAAACGTGTTCCCTGACAGTAAATAAACACGACGAGCTTGTAGAAGTGCCCTATCGATAAACTACTGTATTAAAACATGATTCATGCAACATTAGGAGAATTTGATTGAAAGATTAAAACGGCAAGTCTGATATAACGTAGGGTGAACGGAAAATAAAGACAAATTAATGAATCAAATTCTGATGTGTGTGTGTGTGTGACTCTTGCGCCTACGTGATTATCAGATTATTTTTAAAGCTCGCTTAGCCAACCCAGAAGCAATTATAAAGACCACTACCGACAGAGATAGCCAACTAGCACCAAATAATTTTGAGACGGCAGTATTCTACAGGTAACGAACCGAAAGTTCAGTTCAGTTCAGTTCAGACAACCATTAACCGTGTACTGAGTGCGGTGGCTTTGGTTGCTATATCCTAGCCTCAACCTCAAAAGAAAATAATGAAAAAGAACAAGGAGATGAAAGGAGCAAGAGAAGAACTACAAATACTGGTATAAAATCGATAACGAAAGATTGTGGATGCAACAGCACCACTGACCGCGACAACTATCCATATCCTTCAACGATCCAACCCTAGAGTGGGAGAGTCTCTTGGACCCCACCCAGGAAGTTTTACACGCCCTGCATGGCCAAGCCCACTTGTTAGGTTTTTCATACCTTTCTTCCATGTCACGGACTGGCCATCCTTGCTCATCTTTCAACCGCTCCCGAAGGAACCCGAAATCTGATTACACTATATATATATATATATATATATATATATATATATATATATATATATATATATACATATATATATGAATATCTCATGTTATTTCAACGTCGGGATCACTACACTAAGCTTATAGTGGTAAGTGTTTCCTTAGCGGAAACAGATATACACTAGTAGTAATACAGTGTCATAGTTACTATGTAGAAACGAGACATCGGTTCATGCTTAGCTGATAAAACAGGTTATAGCGCCTCAGAATTCCGCTCGCGGAATGATCTTTGGAGCGCTGAATTCATCACAGCTCAATGCGTCCAAGTTGAATAAGAGTGAGATGAAGAGAGCTCAAATTTATTATTTCAATCCCATCATCGCTGGTCAATATCTTGTGGTAGACAACACTCTGATTCCGCCCGGCTAGTTAACGGACACTCCCATTGTCGGTCAAGACCCTATGTGGTTCATGACTCTGTTTTGGGGCTGGATTTTTTCCAAATAGTGAAATTTGCCACTGTGGCTATGAGGTTACCTGGTTCTGTACTCATGAATAGTCATATCATGTACAGGGTAAAATACTAGACTGAACTTGGATGTGTAATAAAAAAGTGATTTGAGTTTGATGATTAGATACCAACTAAAAAGTCATGCCCAGATACCTTTTGACGCTGATCCGGGATAGAAAGCCGAATCGTTCATAAGATGTTCACGTCGACGGAAAACCCCACCAGTCGAATCGTCCAAACCGATGAGTGTGACAGTTTCATTTTGTTTCTCCGGGAGAACAGATGAACGAAGTACATGACCGTTCCGATGACTACCCGAAGCTGGTGCGGAAGATCCAGTTGAGAAACCACGCACGACACGGCACTGACTATCCAAGTGCGGTAATTGACGTCGGGCTAGTCGTCTCTGAACAGCCTCCAAGAGGCTATTATTTACAGCAGTGTTCGAACCCGAATAGATGGAATTGTTCAAACCTGAGTCCGTACGCGGGATGGCCTCAAGTAGGGGACCGAGGTTTCCTGGACCAAGAAGATGAGCTACGACGGCGATGCAGTCAAGTGTGGCTACACGAACCTGAAACGAATTCGGAAAATGACCAGTCGATTAACTAATAACCAAATTTTGTGTGGTAGTTCTGGTTGTTGACTCCCAGATAGAAAATACCAATGTGCATCTGTCATTGACAACTTAATTTGTTTGTGATGTGCATAGTAGAAACAATATACATATACTGACTGGGTCTGATCTAGTGTTCAAAGGGAGTTACGAGTGGATCTTCCAGAATGTTCGATTTTTTCGGTCTGTTACGCTCAAATTCTTACGTGTTCGATACGATATGGACCCAATAAAAACAGACTGAACCCCGAAGAGCAAAGTAGCTAGAACAGCACATTACTGTCTACCTAGTTGTCCGCTGTTATTCACCGAACCAGAAGAATGGTTGCAGAGGGATTCTTTTGCTGAGTAAACGTAGAAACCTGTTCCGTGGACTTCTAACTCAATTCACTTACAGATGTGCAAGTTAAAGGGCACGGCTGGTGCGACCAGCCTGGAAACCAATGTGACAAGGCTAAATGGACGAGGAAGGGAATATCCAGTTCCTAATATGGACAGAAAGATTACTCACTAATTCATACGGAAGTTTGTGGGGAAGATGCTACAAAGATAAACTTAAAAACGATTTTTTTTCAATAAAGTTAATGATTTACGAAGTTCTACTTGACATACTATGAAGTACTCGGTTGATTAGGTGACTGATGACCTTATAAGATGGAAGGGATAAACCCATAGTCACAAAGGCCCACTGTACTATTAAGAATAACTGGCATCCCGACCCTGAGACTTGCAGTAGAGAACCACATAGAGTCCCAGTAGGTCGGATGTGGTAATGAGCCATACGACACTGGATTACTGTCTATCACCGAAGTAACCGGTGATAGCGGGGATTTGAACCTTTTACCTCCGGGGTGGTAAGCAAAGGCTCTAAATCATTCGATCACCATTAGGATGGAAACCCCTTTTCTTTGGTACCCTATGTGTTATCGGTCAGACGAATTACCATATAAAACCAACTTTTGGAGAAGAGGGACAATTAGGCCGGTGAAACCCAACGCAAAGCTATATGGCACTTCAATCAAGGAGAACAAGAGCAATATCACTCGGTACTGTCACGAAACCTTTAAAATAGGTGTGTTGTGTCTCCGAAACACACATACAAGATCAAACTTCAGCGTTAACACTTTGCTCCCCAAGTACAAGCTCGGCTTCTCGTTTTACTCTTCGCTTGTTGGGCTCGTGGTCAGGCCGGCGTTAGCATAGCTCTAAGCATGAAAGTTTAACGTAGAGTTCTCCTGTTACTCCTTCAATACACCTGTTCTTTTTCATTGTTCCTTACTGAAGTTGCCCCTATGAGATAGCAACCAAAACCACCACACCCAGTGCATGGTTAGTCGTTGTCTGAACTGAACTGAACTGACTGTCACGAAACGAACATCTGACGGCCAAGCCAGACAGTTTAAAGTTGATGTGTGATTCACACTCATGCACCTCGAACTCGTATTTCAATGGTGACTAACTAGCTGGACGGATGATGGTTAACGAAGATGGAATAGCTGTACAGAGTGATCTCATGAATTTCAACGATGTAATAAGTATTGATGGTTGGCAGATTTTGATAATGTTTTTGAGGTGATCCAAATGTGAAATGTAATAAGTGTTGATACCGCATAAGGAATCAATTTATGAACAATGTAAATCTGCCGCTACTCAGATAAATCAGTGTTCTTCGTCTACCACCGCAACGGTGATGCAAATCAAAAAATAGTTTATTCACACATAATTGTTGTTACGCCTGCTCTAATGGAGTTTTGTGTGGTTCTCTGTTTCATGGCTTGTGACCATGCGTTCACTCCGTACACTGTACTCGCGCAAAAGTAAACAATAAAAAATTCATGCTTCAAGCAGGATTGTCAGCACAGAAACACAAGTGAATCAAGAACAATAAAAAAAAACTTAACAATTTAGCAACTTTGTGAAAACGAAAATCGAAACAACGTACCGAACAAGTGTTTGTTCAGCAATACGACCTCAGTCCAAAGACTTGTGGTGAGTCAAGAGAACAAAACACAATTTGGTCCAATTCGATTCAAGTCCCACTGATCACCTCAGGGAAGGAGTGACCCATAAAAATGTGGGGAAAATCACGTCAAGCAATTGCGGTGGTCGAGTACAGTGGGCCCTTGAAGCTTAGGGTATACGTCCTCTGCTGCACTCATAGTCAAGCATCCAGTAAAAAAGGTCTTATACACTCGGAGGAACGCGGCTCGAACGCCGCCACCATCGGTCACCGGTCGTTTAGAACTCCCGTAAATTTTGAATGGTTTCGTGTATGACCATTTGTGGCAATGAAAGCTGCTATTTTGTTAAACATTAACACCGTAGATAGTTTCTCTATTCTAGCTCTATGCTCAATTTATTAGTCTATCAAAGTCTACAAAACGGCTTCGAGTCTTCAGCTCCCCTTCGATGATCGTTTGTTGAAATATGACAACACCAATCAGTTGTCGCCCGGTTCGTTACCAGGCATGGTATGCTGGGACCACATGAGGTTCTCTATCCCAAATCTCGATCACGTAGCCGGTTGTTCTCTTAGCGATGCAATGGGATTTTGAGGATGTGCAATTTACCTCTTCCAGTGCACGTTACACCAAGGTTTACCCGACGTCGTCAAACCAGTTCCAATTTGAAACTACATAAAGTAGTGAAAAATCACCTCGCACACGGGATTTTCGACACCTTGCTTGCTCCATTGAAAAATGCTCCGGATCAAGATGCGTAAACAAAGGTAAAATTCATTTTTTAAGCTATCGGCATCTTATTAAGTACACAGGAAAACCACGACAAATGAAACATTCTCATGGTCCTTCAGAATGAAAGCTCGAACTGAGTGTCCAAGGGTTGGGCAAAGATTCAACTAAAGTAGAACAGCCTCCATTCACGGTTTTGAATGAAAAGCCTAATCGTTTTCTGAGTTGATAACTGAACTCCCTTAACAGTGTTCTCCACATAGCACAATGAACAGAGGAAAGTAATATGATGATGTAAGCTAACACCATGGAGATAAATGGTTTTTAATCTGAGTTTCTGAACTACAAATAAAATTTACGACTGACTGCATCCCCATGACACTAACAGCGACTGTGCATCACACCCATTGTCGCCAAGCTAGTTCAGTAGAATGGTTCAGAGGATAGACTCCGTTAGATCGAAACTGTGTGGACTTCTTCGGTGAGACACTAATTATCCGTGTTTCAGAAGAGAAAAATTCACGTGCAAATAATTTATTCATGACTAAGATCTTAGCAAAGATTCATACGGAGGTTCCAAATACACTACATCCAATAATAATGGGAACAAAACCCATTCCAATTACCAAGAGGTCATTTATTTATATTCTCCAGTTAATCAGTCTGTCTACTGTAATAAGTTAATCGAAAGTAGATGGAAACGAACACCAGATTGAGTCAGTCAAGAAAATGCTTCATGTACCCTCGAAATTTGAAAAATCATGAATTAGGGCATCAACGTAGGCGTTGGGACTGGTAGCCACATTGTCGCGTTCGTACCATTTTTTAAAAAGATGAAAACAGTGGCTAGTATTGATCACAATTTCTTGGGAATAGCATGAGAATCATCCTAAAAACTGTGAATTGACCAGCGTATGTCAAGGGGTGCCAGGGATAATGAACGCGCATCAGACGATGTATCTCACTAGTATAGTTGAGACACGTTCACGCTAAGCCAGTCCAACTGTCTCGACGCCGATCGAAAATCAGTGTACCCCAGACGCTGACCCTTTGACTGGAACCGGAAATGGATAGTCCTCCAAACTCGTGTCCACTGTTTTGCTGGCCCCTGCATACCATGGAACAGCAACAACTACCCTCACATATTTTCACTAACCACACAACATCAACTTCCATGACTATCCAACCACATCTTGCAACATGAATCGTTCGTAAATTATGTATTACTACTCCATAAATGTAACTGCATTAGCTACGAGGATGTTACCGAAAACGAACTTTTTTATTACATACCTGCGCATGAGTGCAGTCGAGCCACAAAAGCCCACTGTACTACTAGGGATAACCGGCAACCAGACCCCGAGACTTGGAGTGGAGAACCACATAAGGTCAAGTGTGGTAATGATCAGGACGAGAATGGATTACTGTCTACTTATTCGCTATTCGTGTTTCCGCTAGACGAAATGGGCTTATTCAGCCTATGACCATCTTAAAATAATAATACCAATTGTCACGCTAACGTACCACACAATGAAATCATATTTTTCATCAGATGACCATAACATTATTGTAGTCAGAAATAATTCAGATTGTTCTCAAGCAAACCGGTGGATAGCAAGTACTCTCCGGCGGTCGGTGTCGCGAAAATACCATTGTTGAGAAGACCAGCAAGAAATAACGCACGGCATATTATCAGCTAGTATAAATCAACTGACAGGGGATTCGATTTACTTCAAAAGATGTAAAAGTGCGTTTGAAAACAGCAAGCGGACTTACGAGATAATAATATCACAAACCACATTCACAGAAATCCGTCAACCAAATAACTGATCAGTTGTAAAGTTTATGGTGAAACCAATAATCGTCCATTGCACATTAGCACATTAATTGGCACATGTTCCACGCAGCTACCCGCTTGAAAAGGGGCACAACTTCGAAGGAAAAATGGAATTCGATAAACATTTGTTGAACGGGTCGCACTACTGAATGTGTCTGTACAACTACCTCATACCATTGGGCGAACAGAGGACTGTTGACAAAAGGAAATAAGGACAATTGGGAAGTCAAATGAGAGACAGACCGGTACTATGTGGCATAGATAAGAGTTGGTACGGTTGTGAAGACAGAATTGAATGGACGAACAGAATTTTGGGTAGGGTAGGTGATAGTTTCAATCTGAATGAATGCAACCAAGCAACAGAGGCTGCCTTTTGCTGTAACTATGCGCAATAGTACGTTCTAGGTCACGAAAGATTAGAAATTTAGGTCACGTTTATGGGCCGGAAATTTCCGGGCCACTAAGCGGTCACAACGAGCCGAGGTCATTGTCATAGGAACTTGAAATAAAGCCGTCCGAGAAATGAAGACAAGATGAAATGAGGATATGTATGTGTGGATTTTATTGACTGGGCATAGGAAAGTGTGCTAGCAGAATTCAATGAATGAGAAATGTAGAACAGCGAACAATCATGACAAAAAAATGGCGTTAGGTAAAAGTTGTGCATCTAGGCAATGCGATCAACTCATTTAGGTATGAGGCAAGTAAAGATTCGTGTGATGAATGTAAAATATGAAGAGGTGTTTAAAATCGCACGAATAAGTTGGTAACTCTCAACCTCATGAGATAAAATGCAGAACACTTTACGCAGATTCGTTTTTAGAACAAGAGATGGACTATAAATGAAGAGTTGCCCCTTATGGCTGTAATCCCACTTGAGTTGTAAGGAGCATGCATGGACGAAGAGTCGATTTTTGGAACCACAAGGTGCGACATGCATTTTCGAAGTCAATACCGTTTCTGGACCATTTCAGGGTGTGCTCGATCGTGTCCAAGACACATCCAACCACGTCATCCTTGGTGAAGGCCTCAAATTTCTGGGGCAATGGAATTGCAAGAGACCGTGAGTGGATATCGAATCGTTCGAATGGGCATAAGAGAACGTACGCCGAGCGATACGGGACCGAGTCATCAGCATAAGGTGGAAATCGATATTTGTAGCAGGAAAAAGCAAAAAATCAGAGAGCGTATAGGGCGCTTATACTACGGATGGACAATGGTATAGAAGAGATTGTTCGCATGCCTAACCTAGACACGCACACAGATGTAGCGCGGTAACAGGTAACAAGATAAACACAAAAACCAGGAAAATCTGGGTTCAAATCTCATGCTTGTGAATTACCTGGAAAGTAAGGCGGTGCGAATGACAGATCGTGTGTGAACAAAATAGCGGGCCTAGCCGGGATTCGAACCCGGGACCACTCGCACCCAAAGCGAGTATCATACCCCTAGACCACTAGGCCGTCACGTTACGCGGATTACGGATCAGAAAGGATTCAATACGTGGCGCATAGAAACCGCAAAATAAATATCGTAACATTCAGAAATTGGATATTCAGTGCCAGCGTTGTTCAGCAGTATAACCGCATTTTTCCCGAAATAACGTCTTAGCAGTTCACAATGAACAGAGTCAAAAAGTCAACAGTTTGGCAGAGTACATTCCCAATTTGTTGTTTGCCTGCTTACTGGTTTGATGAAATAGGAAGGGGGGGGGAGGGTTCAACCGAGAATGAATAGAACCATCTTCATATGAATGAGATGGTGAAATAGGAACAAACATGAAAACAAGTCAAAGTCGACGGTCGAGTGCGTCTTTCGTGATTTGGTTTTTTTTTGCTTATTCTAATGCTTTACAAGACACAGAACCATTGCAGAATGAACGAATAACCTAGTACAGATCGTTATTAAGGGTCTCAAGTGAAAAATAGCTTCGTTTACCATCCTCATCGTTTAGAAAAGATCGAATCGATCAGGAAATCGGTCGACTGACAGAGAAACCAGGATTCAAATGAGAAAGGTGGAAAAGGTATGCGAATTATGTGACAATCGGTCATCAGAAGGTGGAAGCTGGAACAAACCCAGTGTTCGAGACAAAAGTGAGACATTGCAGACTCACGACTCACATGGTTCAATTCGATCGAGCCGAAATAACATGGACGCATGGATGCCAAAAAATTACTGGGGCAGCATTCATAAAAAGAAAATTCACATTAACCTCCATATAACCGATTAAAACATACTGGCTACTCAGCTCTGTATCAGAAAGCAAACGAATTTTGAACCGCTCTCCCCGAAAAGACTTGTGAAAAATAAATTGCATTACTCATCAAATATTAGTAGGCAAACGCTAAACACAAGTTGTTATCGCTTGCGATTCGCCGATGTAGACGGTCCTCGTTGTGGCAAAAAGAAAGTTGAACGCAGGTGATATTATGATTCTTAAAGTTTATGACGCAATACAAAATCACTGGTGGCCGACTTCTGAAATCGGTAGCGCCTCATTACCGACACTAAGGAATGAAACCGATTCGCAATCGATTGATGATACGCGCATCACAGCACATACTATGCGCCGAAATCAAATGACAACAACCTGTGGCGTGGACGCGACTTCTATTTGTTCATCAAGGGCCGATTGCACACTGCGACAGTTAGATCCGTCCAAAAAGTTGTCCTTGCAGAAATACAACGCACGAAGGCTACCGATGTTTGACCATTATTGTTTTTTTCAGTTCTATTGGCCTCTCTTTGAAGCATCGTATCAGCAATGCCGATTCTAGGTATACGGTGTTGCTAACCACAAGTCAGTATTTGGAACAAGCGGTTTATTTGCAGACGTGAGTTATTAAACTTGTGCTACGAATGTCTCCAGATAAACTTCCTCCGTGTCCGTTGGTCTTCGTAACAAACAGAAGCTGGGGGATGGGTCCAGGCGACCATCCCATGGCATGAGAAAGATGTATAAAAAGACCCCAACCAATGAATTTGGTTATCTAAGATGCCTTGGGCTATTTGGCTGCGGTTCACAAAATTCGGGTACCGAAAACTTGGGACACCAAACGTAGTAAATATATGTAGGCGTTATTAGCTTACTACACTGTGAAGACTGCAAAATCTTTCATGATGTATTATGAGATTAATCTCTGGGCGAGAGTATTATTATAATTGTTTCACACTTGCCTGATTTCAAGCAGCGTGCCAAACAAAACAGTACAAAAGTGGAAGCGGGGATATATGGAGTCACATTCCATGATTAATTTCGTTTTCGTGGGCACAATACTGCCAGGTTACCAGGGCCAAAGCAGGTAGTTTTTTAGGGGGTTCACAACCCGAGCCTTTGGCTAACCGAAAAGTGGGGTCCGTAACCCTTTGGGGGTCAGTGACTCATTGCTCAGTTAATACGCCCTTCGGACGAGGCCAGACATCCTGGGTGATCAGTGTACCCCTCCGCCACCGATTCCGGTGGACAGTGTTGTACTCCACATACACCACCTGTGGTTGGTTTGGAATCAGAGTTTAGTCATCTCTAGACTGACTATCAGTCAGTCAACTCGGTGGAGAGGGCCGGGCTTTCGCTTTCGTCCTCTCACTTTTGTGAAAATACTTCTACCATGAGAAAACAGCGAGTAGGACTTCCTCAGCAGATGTTGTAACAGACACGTGGTCATTTGGGAGCATTTCGAGGGGCGTTCAGGACGAGTAGCCCATCTCGGAACCTGAGACACCCACCCCCGGCCATACTGGGCGGGAGTAGGTGAAAACATTTCGGAGTCATACAGAAAACTGGTAGACACTGCACTGAATCCCACGCCTTTCAAAAAATGTAGGCAGCGTCTGTATAAGTTTTAGGATTGTTCATACTATCAAACGTGACGGAAGTTACACTTATGCCACGACCTGGTAAATTTTCTGAAACGTCTTCTGTGGGAGTACCAATTTGAACCCTCCGGGATCAACGTAAACCGAACACCAAAGTAAAATGCGACAGTTTCAACATTTAAGCTGTAGCTCGACTTCAAACGCGCCTCAATACTTAAAGCATCAAGTGGGTCGCTTCTCTAAATCTGGAACAAGATTTTTGGAAAGTCCCAGCATTGTAGCGAAAGCATGAAGTGAGAACAAGCTGAACAAGTCTTTTGACATTCATTCTCCAGAACAAGTTGCAAATTGGTGAAACTGTAATAGTAACTAGCAGTAACGAAGTACACAGATTTTGATTATTGCGAACAAACATCGTATATATGCCTCCAGTAAACTGTACGATATTTCATCGACTAGTTCATAAATCGCAGACCATCAAATCTGACGTACGAAGTTCGAACTCCACCCCCGCTGTCGGTCAACTCTGATGATACATAGCAATCTGCTGTCGCTCGGCTCGTTGCCACCTCTGGCCTATTGTGGCCTCACGGGGTTCACCGTTCCAAGTCTCACGGCTGCCAGTTCACCCTGATAGTTTAGTGTACTTTCTTGTTTATGGATTGTGTCACTTGCATTGCACACGTGCATATGCGAGTAGTGACAAGAAAACTAGCGGTTGTGTTTATTCTTAAAAAACTGCGTAGAACTACCCAATAATAGAGGATCAACATTTTCCACAGCAGTTACTTATATTATTACGAATATATCTATCAATCTGTTTCCACAGACCAGAATTCATATCACCATATGACACAGTGACAGGTAAACTCCGACCAACTAGGCAATTGATGATCTTTTTGTTTGCAGATGAATACTGTCTAAGGCTGTCCAATTTGTTACAAAACCGTAAATCCGAAAATCTTTAAAATGTGGCCTTTTCCTCTTCTGCCAAAACAAGGGATCATCTAGGCTACCAATACTTATGCTTGATTGCCGTAAAAAATGAGGTTGACAAATGGCCAACTACACTCATGAAAGGAGTAATTATTGAGTAAACCGAAGCGATTCACTGGTAATTTATAGATCTACCATACCTCGAGAATTAAACATCGGTAGCACCTTTTTCTCCGAAAGCATCGGATACATAAGTGTCAATTAGGCGAGGAGCGTAAATATCACCATAGCCGGGCCAGATAGCGTAACTCAGGGAAGAGTAAAGAATTATCAGCTCCTGAAGATTAGATTCGTAACACACCGAAAATATGCACCTAAGCAGATAACTTAAAAACGTTTTCTTAGTCCGCACTCAATACGATGTAGGGAGGAAGGACGAAGAAAAAACAAGCATTTGGTCCGTTGGCAAGGCGCATATCTGTTAATAACGGTCACGCCAGATTCAACCGATACTTTCTCCAATCTGATCAATGCGTACAAAGTGAACGAATGCAAATCTAAGACAACACTGCGAACACTGAGAATGAGAGAACAAGCGAACTGAAATGTCATATGCCCGTTGCCACGCAATGTCAAAAATTATCTCATCGAGCATGGGCTGTGTTTAAATGTTGCCGATGTGGCGAAACATAAATTAATATGCGGAGAAGTGCAGCGAGCCAATCGATGAGGGACACTTACATTTTCCAATGTACCGGAAACAAACGATTCAGCAAGTCCCAGAAACAAATTTAACAAAACTGTTACGATACCTAAACGTTCAACAGAAAACTTGGAAACTGCTCACTTAGAAGTAATATATCACAGTGAAATGATTTTCTGTATCGTGCAGTACTCTCAAGTTCTTAAGAATCCAGTACAAGCGCATAATGCAGCACCTATCAATGGAAACAACAGACCATTATGCCCCCAAGATGACCAAAGTCACCGATGAATTTGCCACTCGTCAACCGGCCACATTACAAAAACGTGGCACTCCGACCATGTTTTCTCTGGTCCTTCCTCTATCTGCTTCCGAGTCTCACCGAACCCGCTACCACCTGCTGATGCCCTGCATCGTCCTCGATGACCAGTCAAACTAATCACGTTTAATGTGCGAACCCTGATACATATAGAACAGGCGGGTTTAGCTCGTACGTTTGAATCCCTTAGCATCGATGTGCGCTGCATTCAAGTCTCCAGCCATAACATAAAATTGACGCCCCCATCTAATGTTTCCGTGAAGTTTCCCTTACGCTTTTCAGGGGACGCCGAGGCTGCGGCTTTTGGTCTTCCGGGTGTTGGCACTGTTTTCAGTGCAAGGGCTGACGCGGCGCTGTTAGACTGGATCCCAGTCGACAGTCGTTTACACGCAGTGGGACACGGGGGTTCGTGCAAAGTAAGCAGTCGCCGTTCCGATGGAAGCAATCTGTTTGTCGTTTCGGTGCATACACTCACCGACTGCAGCCCAGATGCAGTCAAAAATAACTTTTACTAAAAGCTCCACGACCTCTTACATAAAGCAAGCCGAGTCAAAATAGTAATTTTGGTAGGAAATCTGAATGCTACCGTTCGTCACCTGTCATCGGACAAGGCGCATTTAGAAGGCCTTTCTAATACACTTTTCTGTCGCTTGGAAAACGGGGGAAGGCTTTTGGCCTTGTGCTTAGACCATCGTCTGCTCTTCGCCAGTACCAGCTTTAGAAGTTCTAGTCGCTGGTACGCCACTTGGCGTCCGCTTTCTTCGAGTCAGCATTGGACCCAGATTGACCACATCGCCTTAAGCCACAAATGGTGGGATTGCATACAAGACTGTCGCTCGTACTGGAGCAGCCCACCCCCCTTGATTCCGACCACGCATTAGTTTGCGCTAAGCTGTCCATGTGCTTACGTGGGCACTGCACCGACGGCTAGATTGCGATAAGCTTTCCTATCCATCTTGCCTATCAGTCTTCCAAAATGCACTAGTTGAAACGCTAGATGTAGTCTGGTAGCATAAACCAACACTGCTCGCTTGTCAAGAATGCTTTGCATTCCGCTGGTCCAGTAAGTTGTGGCCTGCCTTATAGTGTCGTAGGGCCCTGGATTTCTGCTGAATCTGTCCGCCTTCTCGACGCACGCCAATCGATCCCGGCGGGAAGCGAGTATAACGCAGCACGTATAGAAACGATATATGCACTTAACGCCAGTCTTTGTAGCGACCGCGAAACCTGGTGGTCGCAACGCGCATCAGAGATGGGACTTGATGCCGTAATGGTAAATTCCCGTAAGCTGTTCTGTCCTAGTTGAGTCACCAATAGGAAACCACTAGGTGTAAGTTGAATAGTCTGTGAAACTGAGGGTTTGCTAATTCACAAACAACAGCGGCATCTCGAACGCTGGTCGGAGCACTTTCAGACGGCTTAGCTGGCCCTTAGCGTCAGCCTCTTCCGGCACACGTCCAGTGTTGTGTTTAGACAGATCCACTTACCGAGGCGGAGATCCGAAAGGAAGTCCAGGCCTTAGGACGTTATAAAGCGCCGGGCTTCGATGGCACTTACACAGCCCTTTTCAAAGACGATGGGCGTACAGTTCTTTAGGAGACTTTATGTTTTGTTCTCAAAAGTCTGGAATTCTGAGCAGGCTCCCTTCTGGTGGGAGGATGGATTGTTGTCCAAATCTTTAAGAAGGGCTCGCACAGTGACTACGCTAACCATAGGGCTATAAGCCTTATCCCAGTAGCGTCGACGCTGCTTGCGTCTGTCATACTTCGCAGGCTGTGAAAAACGCGTGAAGAGAAGACTCGCGAGGAAGAAGCCGGGTTTTGTCCAGGTCGTGGATGTATCGGTCATAACCTCACCCCTACCCGACGGCTGCTGTAGCACCATCACACTATCCAAAGCCCAACAATCATCGTGTTCCTGGACATTTGCGCGGTCTTCGACTCCGACGATAAGACTGCAACATGGAATTGTTTATTCAGAAACGGAGTGCCTGAGAAATATGTATCAATCCACAAAGAGTTGTATCGTCACACCTCAGGTCGGGTTGGAGCCTACGGCTAGCTTTCGTCCTCTTTTGTCGTCTCTAGTGGAGTACGGACAAGGTTGCCCAAGATCCCCATGAATGCACGCATGCACAAAGCTCGATCAGTGTTCACTGAACTGAAGCACGCATGGTGTCGATCTGATGCCTCAGTGAAATTGCACGATAGTATGCATTGTGCCACAGTTTAATCAGTGCTACTCAACAGCTGCAAAATTTTCAATCTGTACATGGAAGACATCAGCCGACTACGGGAATTCGCCGCCACTGTTTAGGAAACCTGCAAAAGGCTAGCTGGAACGACGGAGTTGATAACAATGAGCCCAGTGATTGCTTCGTCTTCGGATAATTTGTTTCCCACTGAATCCAACTAAATGAACTCCGCCGGTTGGCATATGCCATGCAATGGCGGAAAACCATCCACGACATTGCCTGCAATTACTGCATCACGATAAGGAAAAACCTGGTTAAAAGATGACTTAACGAAAACGCAAGAAGTGGATCACGGGTTTAATGCCTGGTAGGGGTTCAAGAGATTTTGTTAGTCAAGAATTGCAGACAATGAAAGATGTAACAGTGATCTGAGCAGTAACGAGTGTTTTGTTAGCAGCCAATCAAATCAGACTGTATGCCAATGTGTATGTGATGGTCGAGCGGTTAACAGCATTTGATTACCACCTCAGAAGTCAGAACATCGAATCCCCGCCATCACCGGTTACTTTGGTGGTACACAGTAATCCACTGTTATTCGGTTTGTCACCACACCTGAACTATTGGGACCTGATGTGGTTCACCACTCCAAGTCTCAGGGTTGGGATACCGGTTATCCCTAATAGTACAGTGGGCTTCTGTTGCTATAGGGTATACCCCTTCCAGTACACTTATGCACAGGCATGTAATAAACAATACGACCATACTGAATATTTTCTGTGGAGGTTAAAGAGGTATCCTATTTTCACCCGTTGCCTACTTATTAGTGCATACATTGTATTGGTGTTTAGTAACGAAGAGCTTTGTGAGATACGTTCCATTTTATCTTGTTTTATGATGATATGGATCAACGTACGACTAAGACAACTCAGAGATTATTACACAACAAATTCTAGAACACCAAGAAGTTACAAAACGTTAAGTGTCAAACACTGATGTCTTCCGGTACTTTGCATTAGGAGAAAAAAGTAAACATGCAAAATTTCAACTATCCTTCAAAATATGAGCCACAATATTGACAAAAAAGCACGAAATTGTGCATCAATCCTGTTTCCATAGCTTTTGTATGAACAGATTAATCATCAGGTTCGTCAGTCCTTTGAATTTGTTTTAAAAACCTCGTCGACCTTTGATCACGGGAACTGTAGTATCTTAACGAACTGCTCTTTCTAGTACAGGATAAGTCTGTTATCTGTTTATGCTCGCCTCGGTCGTGGAGCGGATTCACAAACTGACCTCTTAAGAGCGGCTTTGGGGCATATGGTAGATGACACTAAACAGGCCATCATGTGTTAGTGTGATGCGCTTGAGGATGATCAGATGCTAACAGGACCAGCATGGCTGCGAACACCACCATACTAATTTACGGCCCAAAATACCATGCAAAAACAATGGTTTCAGCTAACTCGAATGGTAGAGACTGATCAGACTGGCATCAGATCAGTAAATGACCACATCCTTGAGATGTAACAAATACCTCTCGTGAAATAGAGTGAAAGCGTCGACGATATGAGCTCAATTTCTGCACACGTTACCAACAGTTTACTTAAGGCACCATAGTAACGGAACCACGCACGGAACAAACATCCAATGGGAAAACGGGGACTATCGGTGCACAACGAGAAACAGAAAAACGAGGTATGCTGATGGAATTAACATTGATCATGTGTGCGACAGAGGAATGATAGCACAATATGGGAAGTAACAACCTACAGCTGTGGAGGACTGGAAACAAATGAATGCAATTGACGACTACGCAGAGCAAAGCCTGACTGCGCATACTTTCACTTTCAAACCGTTTGGCTCTTGATAATTCGCTATTTTTTCATTAGACAGAAAACATGAGTTTCTGGGTTCCGAAATCGGAGAACATAGGTCTATTTATTTCACTTGTTTGTCTTCCTGAATTACTCCCGTTTCCAAGTGAATCTAGGAGGATCACATTGGAATCAAACGATGAAGCCTAAAAGCTATGGTCGCCAAAAAGTAAGACCGATTCTAGTGAAATAAAAATATACCGATGTGGTGATTACCTCCAAATGAAAATTATTAAACGGAATGATAAGAAGAAACTTTACTTCATTTGAATTTACCCAAATAGAAAGAATCATATTTAGTCAGTCTCCTTTTCAAATACGAAATTGAGACTTCGTAAGCAGCCCATATCAGCACCAGTTGGGCTAACGAAAAGAAATGATCCAAATTTACGGAAGAATTAGGGCAGTTTAGTCATGATTTACTATGAAAAGAGCATCCGCAGAAAAACAGGTAAGGAAGGAGAACGAAAGATGAAATGGAACACAATCAGTTCAAGCAAACATCGAAGAAACTCTGAATTTTACGGGAATTTCAGTCCAGTAAGCAAGCATTTTTTGCGGCGGAAACGATGATGGTCAGTGAGATGAAAACTTAAAAAAAACGTCTCTCCTGGCAGAAGAGATCCGCCATTCGCCAAAGAAAGGCGCAGAGCTGTGAAAAGTCTTATCAATCACCATCAACGCATACGTTTATTATGGGCGTCAAGAGAGAAGAGGTCCATCAGTCCTTAAATGATCACTACCTGCCTGGATAGTCGTCACCTAACGTCAGTACTATAACAGCACCAGCATAATGTGTTGACCTGCAGATCGTATGGAACCACTAAAACTTATTTACGACTCTGAAAAAGTAGCCGAACGACATTGTTGGTGTATTCGTTTTTATTGCTTACTCAACGCACTTTTTCTTGTTGGTAGTTATCCATCAACCAAAAACTGTGTAACTACAGTTCACAAGCAGCTTCTGTAATCCCAAGTAAAAAATCTTCCGTTGGAAGAATATGATCAACGAAGTCAAGATTTAACAGACGGAGACAAACAAAGCACCGACATACGCACTAGTCTGAGTTCAAGACCACCCGATTTGAGTTTTCGAATTTGGTGATAGATCGGCCAATCGGTAGTGAGACACGGAGTGATGAAACTGGTCGTGTCAACGCCCCGCGGCAAGGACCAGGTCAACGCGTATAATGTGACTGACGTGCTATGGCCTCATTAGGTGACACTAACACAGATAGGAATCAAAAACACAGATACGTACATATGCTCTAGAAAAGTGTTTGTGTGTGCCGGATCAAATATACTTGAGGTCACCAGACAAGCAGACAAAAACAATACAAGTTATAAATTAAAGTTAACAACCACCTTAGTGACTGCCGGATTACAAGTGCATAACCCTAAATTGACGCGAGGTCATCTAACGCCATTCTGCCAAATGCAAAGAAATTTACTTTCACGACGCACAAGCTTGCGTATTTTGAACTCGTCCAATGTATCAATAATGACCCGAAGTACTCGGGGAGAGTGGTAATTTCAATAAAGATGATGTGGTGATTCAGCAACACACAAAGTTAAGGCGAATTGTCTAACGACACAGTGCAAGGATTAAAAAACCGATAAACGGGAAAAACTGCATGGAAGAAAAAACTGACAGAATAACATTCGTTTACGCATTCGGATTTCTAGCCCATAACAGAGCAAGAAAATAGCTCAGATTAAAAAATCAGAAAGTATCACGTGTTACAAGTAGCGGGTTTAGTGTGAGTCATTTTTCTGTCAGTAGTAGTAGCAGTAGCAGTAGTAGTAGTAGCAGTAGTAGTAGTAGTAGTAGTAGTAGTAGTAGTAGTAGTAGTAGTAGCGGCTTCACAGGGTGCTGCAAATAGACCACCGGGGGAAGGGGAACAAGGAGATTTTGCTAATGTGGGATGCTAGCTCTCCTTGACAGCAGATTTGAGCACCAGTTGGGGCTCGTTAAATTTTTATTGCTGATCAGTCTTGGCAAAGATGAAAACAAACCAGTAGCGCTCTCGTGTGCTCTGATGATTTTGGAGCGCCCACGTAGCAGCGAATACAGTCAGAGAGTAGCTAAAATCTCTGGCTACTGGAAACAAAACATGATAACTATTTACCTCGCATTGTATTGCTTTTGTTTTCTTTGCTACTTCGTACTATCATTGTCATATACGTGAGGTGAATCGAAGTACAAACAGCAAAAGGCAAACATAATCTATAAGAGGGAGATCAGACAAGGATAGAGTTCGACGATCATTATCCCACTGGTCGCTACGCCTGGTCACGTGGCCATTAAGTTTCCGGTACGTGGATTTCGTGGACCCCAACATGGAAGCCTAAAGCATCCCCCATGACCAAAGTCACCAACTGAATTTTTCATACATGTTCACGACGCCACAGACTGACTGACTCGATCTATTCTTCAAACGCTAACTGCCTAGGAGAATATTGTACATCGCGGAGACTCGTCTGTGAACGTTTGATTACCACCTCGCTATGATCGGTTACTTTGGTGGTACACAGTAATCCACTGTTATTCGGTTTGTCACCACACACCTGAACTATTGGGGCCTGATGTGGTTCACCACTCCAAGTCTCAGGGTTAGGATACCGGTTATCCCTAATAGTACAGTGGGCTTTTGTGGCTATGGGATATACCCCTTCCATTGCACTTATGCGCCAGCATTTAATAAAAAAAATTATTCACACTGAAACCCAAATCTAAAGCTGAATGGTGGTGGTTTTGGTTACTGAATGCCAGTTGGAGTAAGTCAGGAATGAAGGATAACGGGACGTGAAAACAATATTGACAAGGAGAGATTGGATAAAAATACGTAGTTGATGGTGTCGTTTGGTCAATTAACCTTAATTGTTTGCCCCTAAATCCGTTCTCTTAAGATAACCCATAGAACAAAGGTACACGGAAAATATAAAACAACAGAAATCAAAGTCATAACACATGGGAAATCCAACTTGTGGCGAACAACCAGTTATCGAAGGATAAACTAAAGTTAATTGGATGACATGCATGAACCATGTTATGATATTGAAAACACTTTTTAATTTCTTTTCTACATTTATTATACAACAAGGTACAGCAATTCAGGAAGGGAGTCGCAACTAATGAAAGGCTGTTAAACAGGAAAGTGAACGGCGGTGGTGGGAATCGAACTCAGATCGTTATTGTCCAAAGTCTACGATGACAGTCGTTTGATCAACGCCGGTCGGAAACGATTCACGTGAATGCAGCTTCGGCAGAATGGGCGAAAATCGATCCCCAGGTAAAACTGCCACAGAAACGAAGTTATCATTCAACCTCGAGGTACACTGACTCTCCTTCGGAAATCCAAGGTGCCACTAATATCCCAAAGCCTTGCTGTCTTGCACGTTTTTATTGGTTGTGCTCAAAATCAAATTGCACCCGTGAATAAAAGAGCCTATGTGAGGTCTTGATAATCAGTCCCCTACTCTGATCCGGGTTACCGGGTAGTACCGAAAGGAACTGTTGACCCTCTAAATCATTCTCGCTTCTGCTTCACGTTCAGATGCCCTATCCGTGATACTTGCAAGAGAAACTAAAGTCGGAGTCAATCCTCTGAGACGTTGATTCTCCCCCGACATGCATAAATCCTCGTGCAGGACGTTTGTCTCACAATTTCCTTTTTTGATCTACACCAGACGCTGTGGTGTTATGTGCTAAATTAGCATCCCTCCCTCACAAGGTCTGTTCCCTATCTAGAACGTCGCTATATTGTGACGATGACTGTAGTAACCAACGTGGGCTTAGCTTAATTCCGACAGTCATCAAGGTATTAGCTTGGATTTTGCAGCGCCGTCTTACACCGACTCGCGAGAGTTACGCCCGCGAACAACAGGCCGGATTTCGCCCAAGTCGAGGATGCATCGAACAGATTTTTACTTTTCGCCAACTACTTAAAATGCGTCACACGCACCGCCGACCGACAATAATGGTTTCTTAGACTGAAAAGGAGCCTTCAATTCAGTTGATCGAAAGGCGCTTTTCAGTGCTCTTCAGGGGAAAGGTATGCCCCAGAGGTTCGTGAACAAGGATGTCCCATGTCTCTATTCGTGGTCAACTTCGTCATGGACGAAATAATAGAGAATGCGTTCCAAAATCTTGAGGATGCAGGCGTCAAACTAGGAAATAGTGAAAAGCCATGGATCTAGATTACGCGGACGACGTTGTCTGCTTGTTTGAATGCATGGAACATGCTCAACGTGAACTAGATAGACTCGCAAGAGCTGTAGCTCCTTCAAAGTGTGAGGTGATGTTGCACGACTGGACATCAACGATTCCGAGCTTGATGCTCGATGGGAAGGTGCTGGAAACTGTCGACTGCTTCAGTTACCTCGGTAGCAGCGTGACGACAGATGGGAGCACAGTAGTAGAGGTGAGCATGCGCATATCCAAGAATCGAGCGCCGTACGCTGGACTGAAGCACTTGTGGTGCCGACCTGATATTTCACTGAAGTTGAAAGGTTGTGCATACTGTTCCTCGGTGAGTTCAGTTGTGTTATATAGTTACCTGTCTTGGGTTCTACGTACGGAAAATATTCGTCGTCTTCAGGTTTTCGACCATCAATGTTTACGTAGTTTCGTTAGGATTGAATGAAATTACTGAGTGAGCAATGCTGAGGTCAGAAATTAAGTATTGGATACTAATTCGGAGAACTTTTTTTCACAATGTATCCAGCTTAGTAGACTTCGTTGGTTGGGACACGTGTTACGTATGACAAATACACGTCTACCATACTGTGTTCTATTCTCCGTTCTTCCTACGGAGTGGAAGAAACCACGTAGAAGTCAACAGATGACGTGACAACGAGGAATGAGAAAATGTACAGCGAACATAGGAAAAGCAGGTGCCCCACGTCTTCGTGGTTGGGGTCCAAAATATCCGTCAACCAGTTGGCTGGAGACACTGAAGGATATGGCAGCGAACCGCGAACAGTGGCGATCGTGTTGTCAATTTCTGTCGAATCAGAATGATCGATCGATGTGTGTTTGTACGGTTAGACTGTGTATTCCGTGTGTTGACTGTTAGGGCATTCTTTCGTTTTCCCACCCGTGTAGGTCCACTCCCAGTCCATCTTTTATATTCATGGTGAGAAAGGCAGTGGTCAGTGGGGCTTGCCCTGCTGTTTAACGCTGTACGACGATGATGATGATGATGATATATATTGTGATTAACTGTGTGCGAACCTACCTTCAGACCCTGGGACCGTTCTGTGTATTACAGCACAGACCACGGTAATACACGGTACGATGCATTATATCAAAAACATCATAGCCTTTGCAAATGTCTTCCTACGTAATGCGAGCATTTGTATTCCACACAAACCAGTTGCTGTTGAATCCATATACCGAAAATCTTCCCTCTCTTCTGCGACTACACCACGAGTGCTGGTTGGACTTTCGTCCTTTTTACGATAACTGGTAGCCAAAGACCCACCGGCATCCTTCTCTGTCCTCAATGCCCATTCAAGCTGGGTGCATTTAACGGGCAGATATTAGTGCGCACAGAACAGTAAGATCAGACTGGTACGCTTAAGATTTCTGATATTCACGAACGCATCACCCAAGAATCTAGTATTTTCGGCTACGATTCTATCTTTCCACGGATGTCCCTTTCCGACACCCTCGCAACTTTCTAATACCGCCTTTCTGAGGGCGCTTTGACTAAGATACCCAGTCAATCAGGCGTTGGCGGTAGAGCCCAAGGTACTTAGGTACTACCGGATCCCAGTTGACCGTAGGACCTAAAGGTTCCTGCAATATAAGTAGTTTCTAGTCTGAAAACCACTAACCGTAATGTTTTGTTATATGTACCACACAGACTACAACCCAGAAGCAAGCAAAGGGAGTATCCACCACCAATCACACGGAATCCCACATGAAGCGACCTTGGACTGATAATCTGATTTACCCGGGATCTGAATGTCGGAGTAGGTCGTCCGTCGTCGAAAAAACTGCCCCAGAGAGTTGGGTTTATGTCTATGGTAGGACGCGGACTGGCACCTATCTCTGTGCCCTAACCATAACCTATTCCTCATTACATGGTTAATTTGCGCCCAAAACTGACGACTTTCCTAGACCATTTGCTTGGATTTAAATTACGCTTCCGTACGCGCTAAATCGTTCATGAGTTTCTATGGAACTATAGACCACATACCTTAACAACCACCAGACTTTGATAAGTTGTACCAGCCAATTTGTCTAACCACCTCCGGGAAAATTGACTGGAAATTTATAAATGACCCCAATAAGCACTAAGCGATAGAAAACAGGGCAGTGCATTGACCTTATGGGTCAAGCTGTGGCTAGACATGTGGTTCCGTGCGATCCCGGATTTTATTGAATCACCACATGTGCCGTCGATCCCAGTTGGTAGCGAGTATACTGAAACCCCCAATTGGGACGTGAACTCAATGTCATTTTACGTAAGAGTCAGAAAATCTGGTGAAGGCAACGGATATCTGAATTAAAACTGCATGCAACCATCGGGGATTTGAGGAAAACGCTGGTTTATGTTGAGAATGCGTAAAAATCAGTGCCTGGAAAGCTGGGTGTGTTATGAACGTTTCCAATTCACAAAAATTTGCGTGTTTGGTAAGTTGTCTAACGTCTATTCTTACGCTTCGGCGTATACAAGACTTCCCGATAAATAAAGCCTAACTTAAACGCCAGTTCTAACCATCTATCATTATCGTGACCGGTGAATCTGTGAACGAAAATCTACCAGCACTATAACTCATCCACCTAAAAAAGGAAAACATGGACCATTTTACTCGACATGATCGGTTTTCCGAAGGTTTGAATTCTCTAAATGCGGTTGATGCTTAGGATTTTGATTATGTACATTTATCAACTTCATTGATTTCATTTCCCCACACAACACAGATAAAGTGAAAACCGCCATCGATACAATGTCCCCGTCTGTTTACAAACTCATCATGCTGTTCCGACGAATGCACAGTCGTAACAACACTTCAGTCCATATATGTCCATCCCAAAAGTAAAACGTTTGCCCGGCATTTATTGACCACTTGTAAACTAGAGACTGAGAAGAACTCAGGCTAATCCCCACAGAGACTCAGGATATTGGCCATTCACTGGGTTTTTACATCTATAGCTGTTGAGAACCATCTGGATTATGCCGTAAGAGATGCCTTCGTCACCGAAATGCAACCTAACCATGTTCGCCAACGTCCACTGAAGCACAAAACCCTTGACCACAAAGCCACTCATCAACAGGCGAAGGCTCTCAAAATGGCCTCAAAACAGATCCAATTAAATCTCTCAATAGTTATCTTAGGTTAGAGTGACTGGGATATGTTAGGCATGCCCAAAGACAGACTTCTTCGGCAGATATTGGCTGGAAGTTCATTACATGACAAAAAGGTATGAAAACCTCAACCACTGAACTTGGCCAAGTAAGATATGTGAAACTTCCGGGTTGTGGTTCACGATATCCGTCTGTGAGAGGATTGGGGACGTTGAGTGACATGGTTGAAATCGTCATCTTCAGTGCACTTGTTTAAAAATGAAGCTGTTGTGTTTTGCCATATTATCGTTTATTTTGCATTTATGAATTTATAACGCGTTGTTTCTGCTTTCATTGTACCGAATGTCAAGTTTCAAATAAGTAAAGTCTAACACACCAGGCTTTTCGTTCCCCTTCTGTTTGAAACAAATTTGTCGTACGTTTCCATCGATTGCGTAGTTTTGTTGTACAACGGAGGCCATCTGCAAATTTTGTGGAGAAATGACATTGTCAGGTTTACCAACCGACCGATAGCTCTAAATAAGCAGCATCAACAGTCAATGCCCTACTTTGATCCACTGCCTATGCAGCCACACACAAATATTCATCAAGATCAATAATCGCCGATATCCTTGCCAACGGATTGCTATTAGGAGCGCTAATGAATGCGGGGAGTTATGAAAGCTACATTTTCGAAGCAGGGGGCAAATAGAAGTGGTGGAGGACAGAAGAGAAAGGTTGAATAAAAGAGAGGGAACTCTAAGCAGTAGTCTATTTATTACTACCCATCCCGCTTGATGCAATGAGAAGCGCGGTCCTGATTACCCTGCGCGACGACCGATGCAGTATGGAATTCTTTGTGTTCATGGTAGATGTTGGACGGAAACTGCTAGGGAGTCCAGCTACTAAGCAGAAGGACGATTAGGGTTCTCAACCAAAGCCATTAGTCCTAACAAGAACCTATCCGAAAGGCAGCGGGGAGTAGCTAAGTGGAAGCCCGTCTGCTTGGATCAATTATCCTTCCACTGATTTGCCAGCTCAAATCCACTTCCGACATGGAGGACCAGAAGACTACTCCATCAGATCTCTACCCACTGACCTTCCAGGTATAACTGAATCTCCGGCTTTGAGGTAGGCCATCTTGCGTAACTCGTTGGATTGTTGAGGCACGCAAGCCGTCAAACCGCGTCAAGGTGCTGTAGTGCTACCGATACAACACACGATGACAAAGACTAACAAATTCGTTCATTTGAACAATTACCGTTTTTGGTGGCGCCACTTGCTCCGCCTGTGTACGTCGTCTGCACGCCGTTGCGCTCCTCCAATACACACGTTGTCCCGCTCCAGCGTTTCGAGTTCTGCTTTGCGCGCTGCCGAGTATATTAGCTATCGTGTCACAAACCGAGGACCAGGGGCTATAGACTCTATACGGGAGCAGGTCCTGACTTAACTGAGGAGAATCCTAAACTGGTGAGCCCGAACAACAAATTCAATCCTCCAAGGACACTCGTAAGTCCCTCAATCACATTTGTTCGTTTACATATACACTTTTTCCAACATATAAACGGTAAATTCCCGATTTCTGCTACCATATTCCTTTTATATTTTTCTCATATCGATATTATAAGTGTTCCACGGTTGCTGAATTGACCTTTATATATCGTTTTACATTTGATATACCGTTGCACTTATGGCTAGCAACGACCGCAAACTTGATCCGGAACCGTCCCTCTCGACAGTCTCCCTAGCCGTCCCTGAGTTTTTTATTGATGACCCTCAACTCTGCTTTCATATGTTAGAGGCAGAGTTTGAATCAAATAGAATCACAAGCGAGCGAACCCGTTACTTGTGGACGTTGCTACTCAGATACGCGACGTAATATTCAGCAACAGTTCTTACACAGCCGTGAAAGACGCGGTAGTCTCTTGTCTTTTGCCGTCAGAATCGTCCAGACTGAAATGGCTGATCCAAGGGACAGAGTAAGGAAGCAAGGAGCCCTCTGCATTACTGAGAGAAATGCAGCAGCTGGCAGGGCAACTTTTAGAGGAAAACGTCCTTAAAGAGTTGTGGGTACAGCGACTACTACCCAATATTCAAGCACTTCTCGAGGTTTCTAGCCACCTTAAGCTCACTGAAGCGGCTAAACTAGCGGACGGTATTATGGAACGGTACCATCCACAAATTACTGCCGT
Source organism: Fasciola hepatica (assembly GCA_948099385.1). Taxonomy (NCBI): domain Eukaryota; kingdom Metazoa; phylum Platyhelminthes; class Trematoda; order Plagiorchiida; family Fasciolidae; genus Fasciola; species Fasciola hepatica. The sequence goes on from CANUEZ040000076.1 coordinate 4,217,253, forward strand.
AACAAACTCTAGCAGCCCCCAGACCACCGCTCCTACCGTAGGAACACACTCCGAGGACACTCTGATAGCTGCTTTCGAGCGGGCTTTCAGAAATTTTTCCCCTCCTGGTTGTTCTCACTGTAGAAACCATAAATCGTATCACAACTCTGACCGACCTGAACGTCTCAGAAGCCCTTCCCCTGACCACCCGTTAATCACTCTCGATCAACGTACTGCAGATACCACAAACGGTTTGGGGAGAAGGCCCGGCGCTGCGAAGCCGGTTGCACTTTCCCAGGTGCCAAACAGGGAAACTAATATTCCGACGCGTTCCGACGACTAACACGGTCGGCAGCCATAATAGCAGTCGTCTATTGCATGTCCGAGATTTAGTTTCCAATAACCTAGTCCTAATTGACACTGGTGCAGCAGTTAGTGTCATTCCAAATAAAGCAGGTGATGCAACGATCCCATCAGTCCAACAACTCCGAGCTGCCAATGGCACCCCTATTTCTACTTACGGCCGTAAGTCACTCACACTCAACTTAGGACTACGTCGCACCTTCCGCTGGGTGTTCATAGTAGCAGACGTCTCTTATCCCATACTAAGTATCGATTTCCTTGACCATTTCGACCTCCTGGTCGATGCACGAGGCCGGAGAGTTGTCGACCGGCAGACTTCTCTTTCCGTAACCGGTTTGTATTCCTCCGTGAATCACATCACGCCCCTATACATCGAACCGCAGACCGAACACCCGTACGCAGACCTCCCTTCAGCTTACCCGGCAATGCTAAGACAATCTGACCCCCTTCCCGCAGTGACCACCAACGTTACCCACCATATTGTCACTAAAGGACCCCCAGCATTTAGCCGACCACGTTGCTTGACACTAGACAAGCTCCGCGTAGCACAGGCTGAGTTCGAACACATGCTAGAATTAGGCATAATACGCCCGTCCAGTAGCCCTTGGGCCTCGCCCCTTCACATGGCATTAGGAACAGATGCTTCGGACACGGCTGTTGGAGCAGTGTTGCAGCAATTCGTCAACAAGTCATGGCAACCGATAGCTTTCTTCTCCAAGCGTCTGCCACCTGCGGAATCCCGATATATTACGTCCAGCAGAGAACTACTGGCAATCTATTTGGGTATCCGACACTTTCGGCACACACTCGAGGGCCAAACGTTCACTGTGTTCACAGATCATAAACCACTAGTGTACGCCCTCCAGTCAGCTTCTGATCGATATTCGCCACTTAGACTAGGTTTCGCAGTTTACTACGGACATTCCACACGTCTCTGGGGCACACAATCCTGTAGCAGACGCACTCTCACGCGTCCACAATATCGACGATACACTACCCATGGGCAAAGACCTAAAAGCAATCATCGCAGCCCAAACAACAGATCCTGAGGTAGAGCAACTCAGAAACAGCAGCCCCCTGCACCTAGTGCCAGTGGCCCTTCCAACTTCGGACGTAACTATTATTTGCGATGTGTCACATGGCCGACCCCGACCACCAGTTCCTGCCAGTTTCCACCGACAAGCTTTTATCAGCCTCCACAACTTATAGCACCCTGGTGTAACCGCCTTAGTGAAACTAGTCACCAAGCAATTCGTTGGCCTTGCGTCAAACGTGACGTACGTCTTTGGGCCCGCGCTTGTCTTCAGTGCCAACGCGTTCAAATACATCGTCACACCAAATCTAAGTTAGGCACATTCCGTGAGCCGGACACACGCTTTCATCATGTGCATGTGGATCTCGTGGGGCCTCTTCCGCCATCTAACGGCTGCGTCTACATCCCCACTTGCGCAGATCGTTTCACTCGCTGGCCACAGGCCATACCTATTTCCCGTCCAACCTCAGAGGAAGCTGCAAAAGCGTTTCTAACTGGTTGGGTGAGTCAGTTCGGTTTCCCTGCTATCGTGAACACTGACCGCGGTTTTCATTTTGACGACGCCTTCCACGAGCTACTGAACGCATTCGGTTTCAGACTCAACAAGACGGTGGCCTATCATCCTCAGGCTAATGGCATGGTGGGGCGATTCCATCGCCAACTGAAAGCTGCCCTTCGTGTTCATGATAACCCATTATGGAGTGAAGTTTTGTCGATCTTTCTCTTAGGACTGCGTAACACTGTTAAAGCCGATATGGGTGTTACGGCGGCTGAACTGGTTTACGGTTGCACACTACGACTTCCAGGTGAGTTGGTTTCTTCATTACCACCTGTGAGTTTTATTTACTGGGATTACGCAAAACGGTTATCACACCAAATACGAGTGATAAAGCCCACCTCACCACGAGAACAAACCCTCAGCAACTACATACCTATCACTCTAGCGACCGCCAGCCATGTGTTTATTCGGGTGGATAAAGTGCGATCACCACTACAAGCGGCTTACTCTGGTCCGTTCTGCGTCGTCCAGCGAAATAAAAAGAAATACGTGATAAACGTCGACGGCAGGAAAGAGACCATCAGCATAAACCGCCTTAAACCAGCCTTCATCGAGGTAGAACCCCCACCGAACAATTCCCCCATTGTCCCAAACTGTTCACAACCTTCGTTTAGTCGGCCCGAGTCGGCCCCTGTTACTCCCACTATAGACCCCTCATTACCTGTTGCAACACCAAACTCCACGGAAGACACAGCTGCACCCGTCAACAGGAGAAATCGACTCGGCCGCGAGCTGCGACAGCCAAGGAGGTTTTCTGAATATGTAACAGTTGTATATATTTAAGTTTACTTTTCATATTCAATTTGTACATAGTCCTATTTATGCATGAATGCACAACCACGTGGTTATCACGACAAGGGTAGCGAAAGCCTATATTGCGCCGACATGTCCCCCTCAGTCGAATATCCAATCGCGCCCCGAGGCGCAGCTTCCTCGTGTTTCTTTCCTTCCAGCTGGTCCCGTCAGACAGAACCATATGGAATTCCAGGATCTCGCATGGTTCCAACACAACGCTCATTGGATCGCGACTGGACTCATTTGACGCCGAACGCTGGCTCGTTTACGAAGGCAATAACAACCACAGGCAAACGGAACTTTGGGATATGCCGACAACGACAAACCCTACAACAATCACCACTGCCAAGTCACAAGCAGGATCTACCCCGGTCGGATGAAATGTTAAGGAGGACGAAATTTTGCGGCTGACGCACAGCGACCAGTGTGAGTCATGAAGAATGACTTGTGCTGGCATCGTTGTTGTGTTCGACCGCAGCGGGAGGCATGGAAAACGTCCCTCTCCACCGAAGCCGACGTACTCATCACGAGTCGAAGCCCAACTGCGTCGGCCTTCTAGGCGGAGACCCTTGTAGTGCTACCGATACAACACACGATGACAAAGACTAACAAATTCGTTCATTTGAACAATTACCGTTTTTGGTGGCGCCACTTGCTCCGCCTGTGTACGTCGTCTGCACGCCGTTGCGCTCCTCCAATACACACGTTGTCCCGCTCCAGCGTTTCGAGTTCTGCTTTGCGCGCTGCCGAGTATATTAGCTATCGTGTCACAAACCGAGGACCAGGGGCTATAGACTCTATACGGGAGCAGGTCCTGAGGAGAATCCTGAAGTGCACTACCATTGCGACGGTGAAAAGCAGCTGTCTTGATAATAGAACTTATCTACTTGGTTCGTAGTTACCCCAGATATCGAAAGACTTGGTATTGCCACTTCTGCTGTTACTAACATTTATCTATTTTATCTTTTAATTTACTCCCTTTAATTATGTAAAAATGGTACAATATTTCAGGAAGGGGATCACGGCCAATTAGAAACTGACATTTTGGGGAAGTGACCGGTGCGAAAGCAGGATTCGAACCCGGGACCGAAGGGTTGAAAACCCACCATGATGACTGTTTGACCACCCTCGGTCATAGCAGTTATTCCTACTGTGGATTTGGCAGACAAACAAGGTCGCTGTGCCCCACACGCCAGGCGGTTTACAAGGTCTGTGGTAAAAATGTTCATTGCTAGAAGGTATGTCGTACCTCCAAGAACACTGCGCCTTTGGCCCGGAACTGTCTATTATCAGTAACTCTTTCATTCTGTAATCAATATTCTCATCAACATCGTTCCTCTGAAGGCTCTGACCGATGCGGGATTTCTGAAAGTTATATCACTACGTCTGTTATCAACCAATTCATTCATCAAATACCGTAAAAAACTTTTTATGGTGAGTATAGATGTGAAGAGTTTCACTAATGGCCTTGTTTTCTTATATTACAATATAAAAAATGCCATTACACAAATATCAGGCTATCCTTACTCACAAACCTTTGCTTTGGTGTTCTAAGGTACGATTTTTGCTGAAAATGCATCAATCACTTAAATTGACGTTCTCCGGAACGAAACCTTTATTCCCTTTATGTGGCTTTACTTTTAATTTTGCTTTCATGCGACTACCTCCAGAGTATAAAGCGGCTCCATGGATATCGTGAATAATCACCGACCATGCACGGCGGTTGGATGTAAGCTCAGCGCAAATCGTGATCCAGTTATTCTTCCAGTAAGCAGACCGTAGACTGTATGCTGCCCGTGGCGCTCCTAGTCCTTCTCGACAGTGCTCAACCACGTTTTCAGTTGACCTCCAAGGCGACAGCACCACCCCGTACATTGCACACGGTAGTGTTTGTCCGGACAGCTATGTGTCGGGTCGCCGGAGTATGCGGCCAACCTACTAGAGGCGGCGGCGTTGAACGAGGCAGAGTTGGTCAATATCACAACATCGTCTCCTGATTTATTCGTGTGATAGCGTTTTCTGCTAGTTTGTGCGAAGAATTCGGCGCAGACACCAACGGTCGAACACCTACAGCCTCCTCCTATCCTCAGCTCGTAGCTGCCAGGTTTCACACCCGTATGTGAGGGCCACATGGGAGACGCAAATCTTCGTTCGAAGGTTAATTTCGCTCTGTGACACACGCACACTCCGGAGCTGAGAAAACGCTCTCCGTGCATCATCAATCCCTGATAGTACTTTCTCCTTCAGCTGACTATTCGGAAGCAGAGATGATCCCAGATATCTGAACGATGGTACATACTCGATCGCCTGACAACGGCTGAGCTGACAGTCTAGGACAAGTCGGAAAAGTCCTCGTTTTTGCTTCTTTGTTATTATTACCCACGAAGTGAACCATAGTAAAAGGGATAAACTCTACAGTTCGTAAAAATACTGTGGGAGGAGGCTGTAAGGGAACATTTACGTCGAAACCAGTTTTTTCATTCCGCTTTTGAAGAGAGAAAGGTTGTAGATGGGTGGAAAGACAAAAAGGAGAAGGGTGTTCCATGACCTAACCGTCCGAGGGAACAAAGAAGACTGAAAGGTCGAGGTCCGAGATCGAGCGACAGAAACCTGGCAAGGGTGACCAGCTGCCTGTGCTCGGGATTGACGCTGAACAGTAATGGGAACAGGAACAGCCGAGGCAGGCACGGAAGAACAAAACCCAAAATAATATCGGTAGAATGGGGACAATGAAGTAATTGCCCGGCGATGGGCAAGCGACTGCAAATTGTATGTTAAAACTGGGTCATCTACCAGGCGAATGGCCTTACGCTGGGCCCGGTGGAGAAGAGATAAAGAAGAAGACAAAGCTCCACCCCACACGTGACAGCAGTATTCAAGTGTGGGACGAATTTGAGCTTTTTACAGTAAGAGGTGGGTTGGTTTGAAGGAACGTCTGGCGAAGAACAGAAAACCAACTGGGCGCACAGCATGAGAAGCAAGCGAACATACGTATGAAGACCAAGGTAGAGAGGAGACGATCAAAAGACTCAGGAAAGGTATCGAGTCAAAATTTAAGTTAGAAAAGGAGTGATGTTTGAGTAAAATTGAAAGAAGAGATGTTTTAGAAGCATTGAAGAGAACATGATTTTGAGAGCCCCCAGAGGAGATCTCTTCAAGGTCCGATCTGAACGATGTTACAAGGGCACGACAGTCTCGGTCGATGCTGGCGGTGGCACGATGGGAGGTGGTATACGAAAGAGAGTAGTGAGAGTTGGTGTCCTCGGCAAAAGCGTGGATGGGGTTGGAAGTGGTGGATGAGAGATAATTAATGAAGGGCAGAAAGAGGATAGGCAAAAGTACAGAACCTTAGGGAACATCAGCGTTTCGTGTCAAAAGGCTGTGATTGTGCACCATAGACACGAACCGAGATGGTCCGCTTACTGAGAGAACTTGACGTCCATAAGACAAGGACTGGAAGAAACCCAGAAGTGGGCAATTTATACAGTAAACCTTCGTGCCGGACACGGAATACGTATCAGATTGGACAGAAGAGTAAAACAAGCGACGTAAAATTGGTGCTAACTCTGGGGCACACACTGTAGGGATGATGGGTGGAATACCGTCCGGACCAGGCGGTGTATTTTGGTCGAATGATTGTAAGGTCTGACGGGCCCTTCTGGCTGTGATAAGGGGAATAAGATGGCGGCTAGTGAGAGTGGTTGGAGGTAAAAGAATAGAAGAGTGGAATTAGAAGTAAACTGGGGAGCAAAAACCTCGGCCCTCTCATGGGGTTCACAGACTAAAGAGCCAGAGGTGTTAGAGATGAGAGAGAAATTGGAGGGGCGAAAATTACGGGAAACAGCTTTGGCGAGAAACCAAAACAATCGGCTACCAGTAGCGGAGGAAGGTAGACGTTTGGCTTTGGGGCGGATGAAACGATCCTTGGCTATTTGAATGGAAAGCGAGCATTTATTTCTGGCCTGCATAAAGAGATTATGAGATTGGGCGGCAGTGGAGCGGCACCGCCATCTGAATGCCAAGTTCTTTAAGCGCACAGCGCGATTGCAGTCGTGGGTAAACCATTCAGGAAGAAGTAGTTTGTCGGGTTTGGAAAAGTGTAAAAAAAGAAGTATGCCTTGGAAAACAGTTTCAGTAAAGTTCGAAATGGAGGAAGGAACATCAAAAGTGAAGCAACAGACAACCCAGGGATAGGTCAGAAAATCACGAAAACCATCCCAATTGGTTGAATCGTAAAGCCAAAAGGTGCGTCCGGAGTTGCACATAGGAAAAGAGCGAGAGAAGGTGGTGGAGAGGGAGATAAGACAGTGGTCCGATGAGCCCAATGGAGGAAGGGAGGTAATATCAGAGAGTAAGGAGGAAAAGAAAGTGAGAAGATCGAGAGTATATGTCTGATCGCCAGCCCGATCGGAAGTGCGTGTGGGGAAGTCAACGAGTTGACTTGGGTTGTTAACTAAAGCGAAAGCTTCAGCTTTGCGCCCCACAGCCGTAGTGTCGGAAGACTGCAGAAAGCCAATTCTTACTGTGGACAATAAAGTCACCAAGAACGGTAACTTGTCAACTGGGGTCTGATACAAACAAGTTCCCAGTGCCAGAAGACAATAAATCAAAATTGAGTAATCACTACTGCTGGGAGAGCGATTAACAGCACACAAGTAATGGTTAAAAGAGGGGAACCGGAGCTTCAACCACATTAGCTGGAACTCACGGTTGGCAAAGTCCAAGTGTGCGTACGGGAGGCAGTGACTGACTGGTGGATGTACGCACAGACGCCAGCTTCAGATAAAAATTAGGAATGGGGAAAGTAGTTCGGAAACTGCAGGAGTAGTATCCGACGTGGGATAGGTTTGCGTTTCAGTCAAGAATAAGGCAAGGGGACAAGAAGATTGGAGAAAATGATGCACACAACCAACATTATAATTCAAGCCGCGGACATTGATGAGAGCTAGAACTCTCTCTTGTTGTGAATGCTGAGTAGACATGAGCGGTGATTTTCTGTGAGATGTGATTTTCATGTTTTTTTGTGAAACCGGCAACCTAAACCTGGAACTTGGAGTGGCGAACTACATAAAATTCCAGTAGGAAAGACAGCGGTACTAGCCCAGGGGGCGACAAGGCCGTCTACCACCGACACCAATAGTACTTCAGTAGCGGTACCCAGAAAATCTTTGTAGTGACGTCAATCAAACCAAACTCCCGGTAGTTTCCGCAAACTTCCTAGTTTCCTTTCTTGGGAATGAGTAACAGAACCGACGCACCCCAGTCCGTAAGATATGTCTCTCCTTTTCATACAAATCGGAACAGCATGTGAAGCCTGTCTATTAGTGATGGCAAACAGATCTTATACACTCCTGGTGGAATGCTATCCTCTCCAGTAGCTTTTCTGTTTTTCAGATGGTTGACGACCCTGGCGACTTCCGCCATATTTGGCGGGTTGCAGTTGACTTCATACATTTCTACACTTGGGGAAGATGGAAGGTCCGCGGTGTGACTGGAAGGTCGGTTGAGAAGCTGGTCAAAATACTCTATCCAGCGTCCAATTTTTCTTGTGTTCGGGGATAATCTGGCCTGCTGCATCACGTAGGACGGATTCAGGGCTGCATCGTCCATTTGATGCGTTTTAAATGGGTCAAAATGATTTGCCGAAATCGCCAGTACCGGAGGCGGTCTGCCTTCGCTGCCGTTTCTGTCCAGCACCTCTTATGATCGGTTCTAGCTGAGCTGGAGGCCTCTTGCTGTGGTCTTCGGAGTTTGGTACTTCCCGTCAATCGAGCTTCTTACACCTTGGCTGACAGCTGCAAAGTGCTTGCTGAGACCCGTTTTTTCAAATGTTTTACAGCTCCCCCTATCTCCTTCCAAGCAGCCTCTTTGACCACCGACGTGATCACCTATTGTTCTTCTACGAAGGACCCATCCACTTGCACGCTACTTACAGTAGCTAGCTAAACTACGATAGCGGTCGAGAGAACATTACACTTTTCTGGTATTTCCAGGGCTGCGACATTGATTCGGCTTGGTGGTGAGAATTTATGTGGCTTACTAGCAATTGGTGTGGATTCTCTACCCCTATTCAGCGAAAATGTTTCCAACATTAAACCAATCAGCAAAATCACATCACTCGGTCGCCGATGAAAAATCCATTCGAAATGAAATCAATAAAAATGTGGACGATGGCATCATCAAACCATCTGCATCTTCTTGGCGGGCACAAGTTTTGGTAACTGCGATTGAAAATCACGAAGGACACATGTTTATTGAGTATAGTCACACGGCCAACCGATATACCCACCTGGATCCTTACCCTTTGCCACGAATAGATGGCCTCATCGACAACATTTCCCGCTACTTGATGTATGGTACATTAGATCTACAAAGCGCATATCAGCAAATGTCAATAAAATAAAGCGAGAAGTTCACCGCATTTGAAGCATGCGGTAACCTTTAGCCATTCCGCCGCATATCCTTTGGTGTTACAAACGGTGTTACCTGCTTCTATCGAGTTATCGACAAAATAATTCACGACGAGGGCCTAAAAGGACCATATGCATGCCATGATAACATGAACGTAGGGGAGGGAAGTCACGGAGGATGAACACAACTTTAACCTAAAAAGATTGTATGAGGCTTTTCGGAAGTACAACCTAACTTTCAGTGAGAGTAAATAGCTATTCACTACCGAGTGAAACGCCCATTATGGTTTGAAGTTTCAGACAAAACTACTCGACCTAGTCTTGACCGACTTCATCCATTGTGTAACCAACGAATGCTCACCGACCTCGAGTCTCAGTAACGTATTGTGGGATTGTTTGCTTACTAATCTTCATGGATCTCACATTTCTAGACAAAATCAGCCCGCTTGTTGACAGTTGTTGTTTTCCTCCCCTTCCGGCCACCTGCAACCATTTAGAAAGATCAAGAAGGAAATTGGAAGGTCTGTTATTGCAACTGTTGATGAAATAATTTCCTTTGTTGTGAATACGGATGCTTCTGACATTGCCATCAGCTCAGTTCAGTTCAGTTCGGACAACCATTCACCGTGTACTGAGTACGGTGGTTTTGATTGCTATCTCCTATCGATAACCTCAAAAGGAAATAATGAATAAAGAGTATGAAAGGAGTAACAGTAGAACTACAAATATCGGTACCAAGTGGATGAAGAAAGTTTGTGGATATCCGAACGCCACTGATCGCGGCATCTAGCCATGCCCCCCAATGTATGCAACCATAGATTGAGAAGGTCTCTTGGACCCCACGCAGGAAGTCTTACACGCCCTACATGGCCAAGTCCACTAGTTAGGCTTTTCATACCTTTCTTCCACGTCATGTACTGACCACCCTCACTCATCTTCTAAATGTTACCCGCCTCAGCAAAAATACTACGCCGAGGAAACCTGTCAAAGGACATACGCAACACATGCCCCAACCATCTTAGCCCGGTGAGCTTCACTGTTTCATCTAATGGTTTGATCCTTGAGCCTAAGACTCCCCGCCGAACCTCAGCATTGCTTATGTGTTTCCACCAGCTTCAAGCAATGTTATGAAGGCATCGGTGTACAGATACCGAGAATCTTCGTATGTCCTCCGCCCGTAGTGGCTATGTCTTCGAGCCATACAGAAGCACTGGTCTGACTGCTGAAGCATACACTCCACCCTGGATAGATAAACGAATATCTTGTCGACGCCACAGATGACTCAGGTTGACAAATGCCAAGCAAGCCTTCTGTATACGCAGAGACACTTTATCCGATATCCGACCACCGGGTGAAATGCAGCTGCCCAGCAAACAGAACTTATATATATATATATATATATATATATATATATATATATATATATATATATATATATATATATATATATATATATATATATGCCGGTTTGAGATCAAGCAAGGTGCCAGCGCAATAACAACAATAACAAAATAGGGGATGAGGAGTACAATACAGTAAAACAGACAATCACCTAGGGAGAGAGAGAGAGAGAGAAATGTTGAACTTTTCGCATTTCTACCGAACACCTTTTGAAGTTTTTTGACATTTTGTTTGTCGGAAGGACATTTTTGTGATAACGGGGCACGAGAGTTCGAAAGACAGGCCACACAGCATTCGCGCCACTGACTTCTCTTCTCAGACATGTATCTTAACGACTCCAGTCAACGACAATCCTCGTCTCTTAGGCCTCAATCAGGGAGACGGGAAGCTCTAACTGAAGCCGATACTGATGCTAGACTTTTTACATCTTGTCTACCAAGTCTATAGTCTCCCCAGACACTGAACGGTTTGACACTTGACCAATCCAGTCGTGCAGCAGCATCTTGCAACCTGAAAGCGCAGCACGCATACCGAACTTAGCTAGGCAGTGGGTCAAACCGTCTAGAAAAGCTTGCAGCGTGCCTGGATCTTCAATCAACTATATCGTCCGCATAATCAAGATCTGACACTGCAGCTCGGGACAAGTTCCATAGAATTATCCCCACCGGACAAAAGCGCGGTCTCAATGACAATATCAACCAAAATTAAAAGGAAAAGAGAGGGAGAAACCCTAAAGTATACCAATTTCCGTGATGAAATCCGCACACGAATTTCTGCAATTTTCTTCCGCCCTTAACCCATTTTTAACCGAAACTCAGATCTTCCCGTCATCAGACACCACTTGCCTCAGATTCCCAAACTCTACAGTTCAGTCCTCGTTTTCGCCCAAGAACGGCCTCCGAGACTTCGTCCACCAGCCAGTCGCCACAACCAGACCATGAAATCTTCACAATTCCAATCGCGAATTCCAGTTTGTTTGCCTGAAGCTCCAACTTATTTATCTTAACCACTACTTTTGCGTTGTCCACCGTTAACCCAGCAGTGGCGATTCATTTACTTCGATTTATCATCTTCGAACATTGAACACCTATTTGTAACAGATCCTCACTACCATATCACCATCTTAGATTTTAATGTGCTCAGTCGGGATCGGTCGATTCAATTATCGGACAATTTGGCTTTGGGGCGCAAAGCCGAACATTTCACCGTGGTCAACAACCTGTGCCAACTAGTTGATCTCCCCACACCTATCCCCAATCGAGCTGGTGACTGTGCCCATATCCTTGGTCTTATTCTCACTTTTATTCCTTTTCTCTTCTCAGGTATCTCCGCTCTTTCTCCACTTGGCTCATCTGACCACTGTATTATTTCCCGTTCCATTAATTTTACTCGCCCCGATCATCCACCCACCTCGAGACACATTTTGGCGCTACAGTCGAACCAACTGGGGCGGATTTCGCGATTTTCTAGGTTCATATCCTTGGAACGATTCCTGGTTTGTTTCTGATATTTCCACTTTCGCTTCCAAATCCGGCAAACCCGAATCCCCGAGTGGTTCAACCACGCATGTAATCGTGCTGTACGCCCGAAGTATTCAGCGTTTTGCCACCGACCGCTCACCCACTCCCGAATCCTACCACTGCTTCGTGCATGCTAGAAACAGATGCTTTTCAACCATGCAGAGAGCTAAAGAACGCTTCGTCCGCAGTAAAGCCGAACGCTTACTCTTATCTGCCACCGATAACCGAACATTTTGGTCCCTCGTCAAAGCAACCACCTACAGTCTCCCACGCAGCTAGTTATCCTTATCAAATTTATGTCACTAGATGTCGTACTTCTATCTTTCAGTCTTTTTTCCCTGGACTGAACTCGTGGAACATCTTCCCTTTTTTTGTCTTCCCGTCCATTTACAACCTCTCTTTCTCTTTGAAAGCAGGACCGATAAACTGGTCTCTTACGTGGATGTCCCCCACAGTCCGCTTTTACAGTGTATCTTGATTATGTGGTTTACTTCTTAATCTGTGATTCACTTCACATGGAATAAGAAAGCTCAGTGATCATAAAGCCCCTAGATGAAATGAGGACTGGAGTACTTGGGGTTTTCCGCGAAGGTATCAGAATTCATCGCGTTTCGACGAGTAGCTACTGTCTTTCTAAACTGAACAGCCCTCAACCCTAGGGATGTAACTCTGTCCACGTACCACTTGTTTCATTATGTATAGCCATTAAGACTGAATCGGAAAAGCGGGTCAATAATAAAGCACCAGTGAACAAAAGACAAGCTAGGAACAATAATCAAATATCATGTGACAGACCAGAAGTTCCTCTACGGGTAATTCAGCCGTGTTCCCTCACAGGGTTACCGTCCCACTCTCTTTTGGATTACACAGCTGAAGCGAAGGCTCCGGATAGGGTTTCCTTCTGTGGTGTGGTCAATTGAGAAACATGATTTGTCCGGAATTCTCCAGTGGTCCCTCGGAAACATTTCTTATCTGCTCTTTATCCTCTGCATCCCAAGTGTAATTGGATACGAGAAGCCACAGTAAGTCCTTACCGGGAAAGTGTAACTTTCAATGAGGATAACTTAGAGATAGAAAAAAACAGACAATCGATTCTGAGACGTAGAAATCTTCTTCCTTTGGCTGCATTCAACGTTCGTATGCTTTGCCAAACGAGGCAGCAGGCTACTCTATCAGAAGTCATGGAACCTTCGAAACAAATATATACTGTATCTCAAAATCACACATACAAGACCGAAGTTCAGTGTCAACACTTCGATCCCCAGTTAAAAGCTTGGATCCTCCTTTCACTTTTCGCTTGTCGGATGATTTGGTGTCTAGTGCTCGTGGTCAGGCTGGCCTTGGTATCGCTGTGAGCAGGAAAGCTTAACGCGCATTGCTCGACTGGATCCCAGTCAGTAGTCGTCGGTGTGCGGTTTGATTGAATGGTTCTGTGCATGCCAACAGCACCAGACTGAAGCGTCGATGCGTGTTTGTCGTTTCTGTATATGCCCCAACACTGTAGCTTTCATGAAACTAAAGATGAATTCTACCAAGGTTTGTCTGAACTGTTCAGCAGCGGGCGCTTTACAGACATTATAGTTGTTGCTGGTGATTTCAACGCTCAAGTTGGAAGCCGAGACCAGACGGGGGGAGGGGTATAGGAAGCCGATTTGGCATTCCAGCCGATAAAACTAATAACGGTGACCGACTCATCCAACTATGCTCTAACCACAGACCTGGCGTTCTTCTGCGCATCCACAGCGTTAGGCTCATATCGCCTACATTGCCATCGGTTACTGTTGGTGTGGATGAATTCGAGACTGTTAGTCATTGTGATCTACGTCTGCATACACTGATCATATTCTTTTCCACGCACATTTCAGCCTACGTCTCGTCGGTGGCCGAAAGAACACCAAAGCCAACCGTCCACCGGGGCTGCTACTGAACGATAACAATCGATGTTTCCCAAATCAGAATTATTCGCCAGCTTATCGATGCAGTCAAATGCCCAGGATCCAGAAGAGCAGTGGGCAGAGATCAAGCAGGCCCTACGTGAGGCTGCTGATGCTTCGCAAAGCTCACCAACCAGACACACACAAAGACGATGGATATCTGCATCCTCAGTTGCACTGTTAGATGCGCGTAGATCGATTCCTCCGAATTTCAGATATGATGAGACACGGAGATACCTTAAATTCTAACGAATTCGGAGCCTGAGAAATGACCGTGAGCAGTGGTGTATCGCGAAGTGCAGAGTGGAAAATATTGCGGTGATCAGCAAGAGCCGCAACCTCGTTCCTCTAATTAGAAAAACGGATCCACGAAGGCCACACGTTAGCGAACTGATCAGAGACGAACGGTTAACAGATTCAGATTCAGCAGCGCCGTCTTGATCGTTTTGCAAAGCATTTCGACAAGCAGTTCACTGGCTTCCTAGGGCAATGGCTATACCTCCCGTTGTAGATACCAGTACTCTGACAGATGCGACGATTCTCCAAGGATATGAACCTAGAAAATCGCGAAATCCGCCCCAGTTGGTTCGACTGTAGCGCCAAAATGTGTCTCGAGGTGGGTGGATGATCGGGGCGAGTAAAATTAATGGAACGGGAAATAATACAGTGGTCAGATGAGCCAAGTGGAGAAAGAGCGGAGATACCTGAGAAGAGAAAAGGAATAAAAGTGAGAATAAGACCAAGGATATGGGCACAGTCACCAGCTCGATTGGGGATAGGTGTGGGGAGATCAACTAGTTGGCACAGGTTGTTGACCACGGTGAAATGTTCGGCTTTGCGCCCCAAAGCCAAATTGTCCGATAATTGAATCGACCGATCCCGACTGAGCACATTAAAATCTAAGATGGTGATATGGTAGTGAGGATCTGTTACAAATAGGTGTTCAATGTTCGAAGATGATAAATCGAAGTAAATGAATCGCCACTGCTGGGTTAACGGTGGACAACACAAAAGTAGTGGTTAAGATAAATAAGTTGGAGCTTCAGCCACAATGACTGCTTTTTCCGGTGTTTAGTTGTTGGAATCTTACCTTGGTTATTCCCGGTTGAGGCTCCTACTGAGATGATAACCAAAGACACCGAACCCAGTTCATGGTTTTTGGTTGTTCGATCGGAATCGAACTAAGTGGTTAGGACTAATTTTTGCCCCAAAACGGGTTTACAGAGAATGAACTTTGTCGTACACCTGCCCATCTACGCGTCGGGCATCCGCGGCACAAATAAGCCAACCTGTGTAGGTTTTTGGTTCATAAAGGCAAGCACGCCATTACACCAAGCCAAGGTGCAGTCTCGTCATGATGGAGAAACGGTACACTAAAAAAAGTCAGTGAACGACGAACATGTTCGAAGCAACAATCAGTACCAAAGATATGACATTTTTAGGAGCAAACATGGTGAAATCGTCGGACAAATAAGTGCTGTTTGCATATGCCACCGCATTTCCGATATGGGCACTTTGTTTGGTGTGACAGCTAGAACCGAACACTTGTCATGGAACCTTCTGTATACATTATAATCTTAGATTGATCAAAATCTTGCAAATCTAGATAATGAGTTGTACAACGTCATGAACTGGAATCCTTAAAGAATGGCCAGCATGTAAAACATTTTTAACGTTCTTATGTTGCACCTAACTAAGCCGGTCATGTTCGCGTGATTAGTTTTAGCGTCAATAGTACTCATTATCCTTGTGTTTTGTAAGCCTTCTAATTCCACGCTCGCGCGTGAGTTAAGCGGAAGCGAGTTACCTCTTAAAAACTTGTTACACTTTAACGGATAAGCGGCATTATGGCCCTGTGACTTTCGGTGAAAAGCCACATGAGGTCCCATTAGTTCAAATGTAGTAAGTAATGGTCGATAGTGAGTTTCCCACAACCAAAATAGAATGAAATTTAGAACACTGCTGTTTGAAGTGAGAAAAGCGCGGGTGAACCGAGTTGAATACTTTTTAGTTAACCCCGACACATGAATTGGCGCGTAATCAATCCGCTGTAAACAGATGAATAGACAAGGTCAAAAGCACCTCAATATGTCCAAAACTGTTAGCCGTAAGATACTTATGATCAGAAAACTGTGAAACAAGGCCGAATGTTAGTAAGAAAGTAAAATGTGCTGTGGGATATGCAACAGAACTGTGAACGATAAATACACATTTTTGACGCAACTAACAATAGCCATGAGAATCATAACTTTCCAATAGAAACCAGCTGAACTCACCAGAGGATCTTCATCTAACAATCCGGGTTTGATAACAAGCTGGCACACCTCCGGAATGTTGAAATCCGCGCTTGGAAGTGTCAAAAGAAGAGTGGTAGTGAGATCAATCGATTCTTGTACTAACCGATTGCATTGAGAAACATTCGACGGTCTAAGAGGTCCGGGACATTCAGAATGATCGGAATGACTATTCGAGCTTGGTATAAGGAAATCAGCGAACTGGCGAATTAAGAACATAGGAGCACCCGGTAGACGTGCCAGTAGTAATGCAAGTTTTGTTGATGCAACGCGAACAACCAATTTGCCATCTCTGAAGCCATTGTGGAGCATGGATAAAAACTTCATTACCAACCATTTAAAAACCGAATCGTCCATCGGTCTTCGACCAAACGAATTATCTTGCCCCAGTAACTTTACAAACAGGTGGAGCAGGACAGCGGCCACGTCTAAACTACAAAGTATGACGTTAAAATTCGGATTATTAGACAGTGCCGTAATAATCTCAACTAAACCCAGGAATCTTCGATTCTGCATTAACCGTTTGACTTCTAAATTCGAAGGGACTCGGTCACTGGATAACGGGAAACCAAAGATCTTTTTCCAACCCGAGACATTGGACAAATGTGTTGTTGCACTATCCCTCAACTCCTCTGCCACAAATAATAAGTTCGATGGAGTATGGGTCTCGTTTTTAGAGACATCAGAATGGACGGCTATCATTACTAGTTCAAATGAAGCACGGCACAAAAATGAGCTGATGTCCTCATAGCGCAGGGTGCTTACATAAGTCTTCCTGTCCACCATCCGATCGGAGGAAACGGACTGTGAATCTTGAATTTTTGGACATAAAGAAACCGACGCGTTCCTTTCGCTGAATCGTTCGTCGTTTGAAATTAGGAATAAACCAGAGGTTAAACGACGAGCCAGTTGAAGGTTTGCAGAAGGCAGCTTACCACAGTTATACGAATCCAGCCAAATCTCATCCACAATTTCGTAAGCCTCTTTTCCTAGGGCTTTTGCGATGGAGACAAAAGCATATTTAAAAGATGACTTGCTGCCGTTGGTCTTGATGAATAAGTCGAGCAAACAGTAGAGTAGTGGTTCGAGATCGAGGGCACCGTTGACGAATCCGCAACTATCCAAAAGACTTTTCGAGAATATATGAGGTAAAGCGGTACAAACGGCAGACTGCACACCAAAGGACGCCGCAGTCAGGCCGTAACACATCACAAGAGAAACCAGATCCTTCAAACATAGGTCACCGATAATTTTGGACGAAACAATTAAAGCCAGCAGTTTCAAGCACTGTGAAGCTACGCGTCTTAGTGTGATATCCTCCGCTGATAAGATATCTATCAACCCCCGAACGATTTCTCCAAATCGCTCCTTCACACAACCGCAAAGAATGGTGCTCGATGGGTTCCGGTTCCAAATGTTACTTAAAGCAGTTTCCAATCGATTCGCACTCAGCAGCTTAATTTCAGAATCCACGGAGCATACATCTGTGAAGTACGAGAAGGCGCAGGTGTTTTCTTCACATAAAAATTCCTTGGCTCTTCCAGAATTCGAGTGGTTATCTCCGCTGGAATTTTCAGTTGAGTGACATTCTACGGACGTCATGGGAATGGTCTGAATAGACCAGTCAAGCAGGAATGCTTTTCGCACAAATTGGTCATTACAGTTTGTGTATAAACGTTTGATAATGGTAGCACCAGTCAAACGCCAATTAAGGAGCAAATAATTGTTCCGTCATGCACACAATTGAAAGGAAGTCACGGCAAAGAAAAAATAAACCCTCGGCTCAGTCGAAAATAATAGCCGAGAGTAATCGTGAGACATAGGTCTTAACTGGGAGAATCCACCCTGCGCGTTATTTACAGTGGATACTAAGTTGAAGCCAGCAGACCAGAATTCCCTATAACTATCTGTGCGACTAAACAAGCGCAAAAAGACAATGGGGGAATATGAAAGTCTTCAAGTCTCCGCTACTTTGAAGACATTGTCCTATAGCAGACCATTTTTGTCTAATATATACTACCCTAGTCCCGCCATACCCAGGCTTGTGGAAGGGGTAGGGCCTCAGCAATGACGGACCTGGGCTTGCGGTAAGCTCCAGTTCCGTTCGTGCGGGGCGAAAGTGATCGCGACCAATCACGAGCCCATATGGTTGTGTCCTCGGTGAACTTCCTTTGCTTCCAACACTGAGGGATATGTGACTGCGCCACACCGTGGCTTTGGGCTTCGTGGATGGCAGGGCGAACAAAAAACATACTAAATCGAGACAAACGTAGAAGAATAACTACCAGGCATAAAGGAATAACATAAATTCGACGAAGAAAGGAGCCAGCAACCACAAACAGTTGTGTCTAGCGAAAAAACCACAACAAGGTGTTCAAGCTTGTTGTGATATATAAATCGGCCATTCTCCTCTTCCGTCAGAAACTAAAATTTTGAGATCCTTCAAAAGGACCAACTTTGACCAAGTCCGTGCATTTTTTCGCTCCCAGCTAAATTTAACTAACCCAGGTAACTCTGCGTATGAAATGGCAGAGAATCTCAGAGAGTTAATCTCCTTAGCTGATAGGCTTTTTGTCCCCAGAATTCGTCGCCCACAGACCGCTAAGCGACTCCTCCCTCGCCCCATTAGGCGCATTCTAGACGAACGCGCACGCCTCTTTGCTAGATATAAAGCCACAGGCCTTGCCCGTGATGCAGAAGACTTCAGGATCATAAGGAACATATGCAAAGACAAGATTAGGTCCTATCAGAATGCAGTCCAGCGATCTGTACTTGATCGAGCACGGACCAATAAGGCATTTTTCTTTCAGTACATGCGCCGTCTAAGGGGCACAGCTCCGACGCCATTAGCTCTCAAAGATAGTGCCGGATCTCCAATCACTTCCCCTAGCCAAGTAGCCGAGGCATTCAGCTCCTACTTCCGTACAATTTTTAGCTCCTTTCCCATATCATCCCACCCTACTATGCACCCGTTATCTCTGACCACTACCCTTAACTGCGCAACTATTCCCATTGGTGCAGTCGCTCAAGGTTTCCGACGGCTCAACCAATATTGCTCTATGGGTCCTGACCTAATCCACCCCCGTATTCTCAAGGAAGCCGCGGATACATTAGCTGCTCCTTATGCCTCGCTTTTTCAGCGATGTGTTGACGATGGAGTTTTCCCCCGTAACTGGAAAAAAGCAGTGATCGCACCCATCTATAAGAAGGGTAGTAGACACCTTGCTTCTAGTTACAGACCCATAAGCCTCACTAGCATCCCTAGCAAAATTTTTGAGGGAATTCTTAAGAGTGAGATTCTTTCCCATCTTCATAGAAATAAGATCCTCTCCCCGTCCCAACATGGGTTTCTTCCTGGCAGGTCATGCATCACCAATATGCTTACTGTCATGGATAGTCTAACGAAAGCCTATGATGATGGCCAGCTCTCACACGCTGTATTCATCGATTTTGCTAAGGCCTTCGATAAGGTCCCCCATGCCCCTCTTCTTTATAAGCTGCAGACGTACGGGATCACAGGCTCCATGTTGGCCATCCTACGTAGCTTCCTTACCGACCGCACCTTTGAGGTTAAAGTCGGGAATGTTTTGTCTCAACCCTCCCCAGTAACAACTGGGGTCCCCCAAGGGTCGGTCTTAGGTCCTCTTCTTTTCCTGATCTATATAAACGATCTACCGACAGCCCTTCCTGCTAACATTGCCATGTACGCAGATGATGTAACCCTCTGGAGTTCAAGCGTTGAAGACCTGCAAATTGCAGTTTATGAAACAAAACGCTGGTCCGAGGATTGGAACCTCCCAGTTAATGATGACAAATGCGTGAGCATGTCTTTCGGCAGAGAGACTGGTCACACGTTTTCCATTAATGGAGCAGCCACACTGCCAAGGGTTGACCGACACAAGGTGCTCGGTTTCTGGTTAGATTGTAGCTTATCCTTCTCTCATCATCACGAACTTGCGAGCAAGTCTGCCTTTCGAGTCCTAAACATGATTCGAAGGTCCTTCCCGCGCATATTTAAGGATGATTTCCCCATAATTTTCGGCACTTATATCCGACCTCTGCTGGAGTACGGTAGTCAGATAGTGCACTCTGGTCTTGTCCGAGACCGTGAGATCCTAGAAAGGGTTCAGCGGGCCTCCACCAAGGCAGTAAGTGGTCTATCCCATCTACCTTATCCCGTCCGCCCCTCACTCCTCAACCTCTATCCCCTTGACGTAAGACGCGTAAGAGGTGATCTGTTTTTGATGTTTCACCTTTTTGAAACAGGTCAAAGCGATTGCTTCTTCTCCGTCTGTCCAGCCTCCTCTCTCCGTGGTCACAGCAGAAAAGTTTTCAAACCGAGGCCACGCACTTCACTAAGGATTAACTTTTTTAGCTATAGGGTTATTACCATGTGGAATGCACTTCCGGAAGATATTGTTCTCTCGCAGAACAAAACTATCTTCAAGAAAAAGCTAGACCTCTACCTGGGTCTCTCCCAATAATTCCCTTTGTCAAAAAACAAACAAACAAAATAGTTGTCTTTTATCGCATATATGTTCATGAATGCCGCACCCCCACTCAGCTTAAGGCACTGTCCACAGTGTGACACTGAATGAGGTTATATGTATCTTGTTTTCGCTGCCACCCCCGCCCCCCCCCCCGCTTCTTTTACTCTCGTTTCAGCTCGGTGAATCCGACAGAAGATCAAAGATTTCCTAAAGAACCGGGACAATTGGGCTCAAAGCCTCGAACCCGTGTAGTACTTCAAGACTTCAAGACTCCTCTTTATTGGTCAATCTCAATCTGGGAGCTTCTTCATTAGATATCCTACAGCTTCCCCGGACTACTCACATTGCCCATTTCGCTTGGTTAGACTGGCAACGTGGGCAAATTTGCAGCCAAAAATCCAACAATTTGTGGAACACCGGGCCAGACCGGTGTGGTGGATGAACAGCGATGAAGGACTCGGTGCTCTAAAGAGAGTGTCGGCAGGCGCTGATGATTCCGCAAGAAGTCCGCGGGACTAATCAATGAATCATATCGGCTGTACTGTGAACTTGGTAAACTTGGCTGGATATGCCTGCTACCCAAAAAACTAATCACGACAGATATTAGGGCCAATGGTGGGGCAAAGGTCACCGAAGAACGGAAATAAATAAACCCTTGGTAGGAAGGTCGGCACAAATTATAAAACAGTAGGGGACTTGGGGCGACGCCTCGTAAACTGAAGAACCCACAAGCGAAGCTTAGATAGCAAGCCGCTTTTGCAATGCCAGCCCATGACTCAGCAGCGGGATTAAGTACCCTAGAGGAGCTGGTAGGTAAACTGGAACAACCCACGGCTAACGTCTCCAAAATTCTGACTACCTCGGAAACGAATAGTGATATTGCCCTAGAGAGGAACCGAGACTTTGCAAGTCACGGAAATTCGGAACCTTTCATGAAAATTGGCAAGCAGAGGGACGGAGCAACGAGACAATAACTGGTCAACTTACTCCGGGCCGCGGGAATGTAGCCATGAAAAGAGTAATAAGCTATAAGCGGCGCCCACTAAGTTGCAGCCGAGCGTGTTAGGTAAATCTCAAAGGGAGAAATAGGTGTGATGCCCGGCGGTTTAGCCGCTGTAGTCAATCGGGGAAGGGTGAGAGGCCGAATCTCCAGGTTTTGACACGGTCCCACTAAAATAGCCATGCGCCACCGAGCGGAGGTGTTGCCTATATCTAATAATAAGGGACGGAACTACTCCAGTTGAGAGAACTGGTCCTCACCGAGGCTCCAAGAGCTATGGTGTGCAAGGCAACCCAGGAGGTGGACAGGTTATTACTCGACAGTAGGGCCAGGAGCTCAACCGTAGCATGAAAAATCGGTTGGGGCTTTGGGGTTCGGGACCCGAGCACCTGCCGCTTCCATCTAGAAAAAGCAGGGAAATAGAGGAGGGATTGTGATACTCATGGCCTACACCAATGCTGCACATAAGGGTGACAAATGGTCGGAGCTCAAAGTTAGGGCACTAAGAGCAGATGTGATAGCAGTCACTGAAAATTGGTTAGGACCGGGTGAAGGGGACAACTGACCGATCTCAAACTTCCACCCAGTCTCTAGGGTGGGTAGGCTGGACAGACGAATCGAAAGTGGCGTAGCACGCTTTTGAGCAGTACGTAGCCGAATTTGAACGAATCCCAAAAAGAGAACACTACTGGTCCGTAAATTTTACGACACTTTTAGTAGACAAGCAAAATCATGATACATACGAACTTCAACGATGTGATCACACAGACTCAGAAAGGGAGAACCAAGAGAAGGGCTTGCAAGAGACAAGCACATACTTCACGCAGGTCCAAGACAGGATATGACAAGGCAGCGCCTTGGATGCGAACAAACAAGGTTTGGCCCATAGAAACAAAGAGTTTACGGAAGCACGCAAATAGCCTTTGTGAGAGTAATATCACGGAAACACGGAATTATGGTGTCTTTCAAGGCGTATCTACAACCGATCGTTGCATAGTCCACCAGGGCCATTTCCAGTCCTAGCAGAGTCAAAGGTTTAGAAAGGGGGTGATGATTCTCCCAAACACACCTAAACCCTGTCCTCAGTGCGCGTAACTTCCACTGCTGACTTCTGCATTCTACCCACCTACTGACGACCACACCTGATCCTGTGGCCAGGCCGACGAGATGCTCGCCTGCACTGTCCACGAGAGCTGTTGCTGGGCTCCAGGCTTGAAGGAAGACGGGTGGATTCCGAACCCATGTGCTGCCTTCGAGAAAGCAGTCGCGAATTAATACTTGCGTGTGGGGGAGGGTGTACGTGTTCGAAGAAACCATAGGAGTGATCACATACATAATCGTCTCCATCGAGGTCGGTAACGAAATGGGAAATGGTGAAACCATGTCTAGTCCCGATAAGGGCATGGAGCGGAAACTTGTTTCTTGCTCGTGCGGATGGTTGTGATTGGAGGAGTATTTGGATATATGGGTAGGTTATAACTACTGCTACATGAGGGAAAAGTCTTCAGAAAAGTCCACGACAAACTAGGAACGGTTATTGCTATGACATGTTTTGTTGGAGGTGTGGGAGTGCGTATCGAAAACATCAGTCATGGTTCGTAGAACTGTTCCGTGGGTGACACAATGGTCGGGTATTCAGGGAATTAAATGATCCACTAGGATTCTGCGATAAAGTTCTACTTACTTGTAGTCTGCCCATTAACCGGCGTAGACGTTTGAGCACGTGCGCAGACAATTGGCACTACACAAATGGCTGCTTTGTTTCGGTTGTTTGCTCGTTATTCGGATCGGAACTTGCGGCTGAATGTTATCGGGGGATTGAATCGCTGGCGTCGACTGGTCCGTCCTCATCCTCCAGGAGGCTTATACTACTTATATCACGGGTCTACATTCTCTTGGCCGTTCTCACCTTTACCGTTCTTATCAGTTCGTCAGAGCTGCTAATGACTTCCATGACAACACCCGGTGGCCACTTGCTAAAATAGACGAGCTCGTAGGAAATCATCATTACTTCGCCAGCCTTGGATAGTCTTCCCTTGGTTAGACATTTATATCGAGTCTGCAGAACCGATAGATGTTCCCGCAGCCATTGCTTTCAAGGCTCCCTGACCAAATGATTCGCATGCTCCCATCCCTTTAGGTAACTGCCACGGAGGGCGAAAGCCAGATGGGTGAGGTTGCTGACAGATGCTGTATCGAGGGGGCAGCTGTTCAAGATCCTTCCGACCTCGGTCATCACTGTGCTCAGAGTCTCGTCTTCGGGTGGTTGTTGTTCGATCTTCGACAGCAACTTTCCTCTGGCGGACTTGACCACGCTTGCCCACAAACCACAGAGATGACTGGACTGCTGGGGTTGAAGTGCCGCCGGATGCCTTAGGTCACGGTTTGGTTCAGTAGCTCGTCTTGGTTTATGTCCCGGTGCCAAAGCTGCAGCTCTCATTGAGAGCCTACAAAATGTGGCCCAATGTCGGAGTAGACATCTGCTGGTATGCATTTTTGGTCGATAAAGTGTTGTAGGGCCCAGAGGAAAGATTCGGTGGTCAACGAATGCGTAATTTCCAAGAGTACCGCACGAGGGTTCGTACACCTCTTGCTGCTCCCGTGTCTCTTTTCCATTGCAGTGTATTTCAGCACCTGACCCAAAAGGTCCGAAATAATCACTGAAAGGCCACCACTCCGGGATCACTCTACATTCCAGCGGAGGAGACATATGTTGTTTGCCCGTGAAAGCAGTGCTTCCCTTACAGCGTACACAACTTCCAATTACGAGTTTCACATTAGCCCTCCCTCTCAGTACCAAAAAAAGCTTTTCAATGACACTGGTCACGTGGCCTTCCCCGGTGTGTCTGTCTGAGGCGTGTACGTGTTGGATCTTCCATTCTGTCATGTTGCCGAGCCAGTAGGAATATGGGGTGCTTTGCGTCAAAGCTCAGCTAGGTGTTAGTCAGTCCATCATCTACCCTTACTAATCCACTAGCGAGTTTTGGATTAAGAGGCTCCAAGTTCTTCTTTGGAAATGATGTTTTTTCGTCACTTGGTACGGCTTTCCCGGCTTTCTCGGGCTCTCGGGGGAGGGCTTGAATAGATCATACCCCGACGATCGTACTTCATTCGGATTTGTTGGGCCCACTCATACGCGGTTGAATGGATGGACACCTTCTGTTACGAACGTTTGAGCAATGCGTAGCCAAATTCGCAACGAATCCCGAAATCAGAAGACGATTATCCGTGATATTCTACGATACTAGATTATTAAAATAAACAATGACATAAACAATATACAAACCTCAATAATACAATCACAAGGACTCAACAACGAGAAACCGAATAGCAGCGTGTGAGCAGACAGCACGTGCGTCACGCAGGTCCTGAACAAGGATGTGCCAAAGTAGCGCTCTGGGCGTGAACAAACAACAATTGGTCCAGAAAAACAACCAGTTCGTAAAGACAAGTCAATAGTGTATGGAAATGAGTGATGTTGGGAAAAACACTGAATCGCGAGGGAAAAAGGGGGATTTTTCACGACCGGCTTTTACACCGCCCACCAAAATCCTCCTGGATCCTTAGCAGAGTCAAAGGTTCGGTATAAAGGTACTGATTCTTCCTACCTGCCTAGGCCCTGCTGTCAGTGCGCGCGTCTAATGCTCGTCGTCGACGTTCTACTACTGGTCGCACCTAATCAATTGGATACATAGACGTGAGGCTAATCTACATCTTCCACAAGACCAAATGACCGATGGCGGGCGTGAATGGTCACATAGACGTTGTCCTTGTAAGGGGCCGTCCGGTCCTGGATGTACGTGCTTGAGTGTGTATGTGTGTGCGTGTGCCGGGGTTACAATGAAATCACAGGTATGACTACACGTCAAAGGAGGACTTTCTGCAATGTCAACAAAAGACCGCGAGCACCTTAACGTGTTTGACGGAGATTGTGTGGTATATATGGTGTTTCTTTATCCACCTCGATTACCGGTGTGAAAAAGGTTTACTAGGCCTCAGGGTTATCAGCTCCTCCGTCTTCGCTCTCGAGTAGGTTAATACTGCGTATGTCACGAATGAGCACTCCGTTAACTGTCTTCACCTTCACCGTTCTTATCATTTCGTCAGTGCTTTTGATAGTTTCCGTAACTACTCCCAAAGACCAAGCGCTGAAATGTGCGCGTTCGTCGGCGATCATAACCACGTCCCCAACTTTGAATGGTCTTGTTTTGGCCAGCCACTTCTGTCGAGTCTGCAAAGCCGGTAGGTACTCCCGTAGCCATCGCCTCCAGAAGACCTTGGCCAGATAGTTCGCTTGCTTCCACCCGTGGAGGTAGCTCCCACGAAGGTTTACCGGCCCTTGGAAACCCTCGTTCGACCTTGGCGTCAATAAGTCGTTCGGGGTGAGCGCCAGGTGGGTGGGGTCGCCGTTCAATACTGGAACCAGGGGGCGGTTGTTCAGGATTCGCTCCACCTCAGTCATGACGGTGTTCAGCGTCTCGTCGTCGGGCGGCTGCTGCTCCATGATTGACAGCAATATCCGTCTGGCGGACCGGATCATGCGTTCCCATATGCCGCCTCGGTGACTGGCCTGTGGGGGGTTGAAATGCCATCGTATGCCGTAGGCCACGATTCGATTCTGCAGTTCGTCCCTGTTTATGTTCTTGTGCCAACGCTGCAATTCCCGTTGAGCGCCCACAAAGTTCGATCCATTATCTGAGTATATATCGGCCGGTACGCCTCTTCGGTTGATAAAGCTTTGCAAGGCCCGTAGAAACGAATCGGTCGTCATCGAATGTGCGACTTCTAGGTGTACCGCACGTGATTTCATGCACGTCATGATACATCCGTATCGCTTTTCTAATCTTTTCCCGCACTTGATCCACAAGGGCCCGAAATAGTCCAACCCGGTGTCACTGAACGGCCACCAGCCCGTAGTCACCCTGCATTCTGGTAGTGGGGCCATGAGTTGTTTGCCTGCTGTGGCATTGCGTCTCCTGAATTGCACACACCGTCGGATTACGCGTTTTACAGTCTCTCGTCCTCTCAACAACCAAAGGCGCTTTCGGATGACGCTCGTCACGTGACTTTCCCCGGCATGTCCCTCCACGGCGCGGACGTGTTGAATCATTAGCTCTACTACAGGTTGTCTCGCAGGCAGCAGTATAGGATACTTTGTGTCGAAGTTCAGGTGGGCGTTGGTCGGCCTACCATCCACCCGCAGCAGTCCGTTGATGAGTTTGGGGTTTAAACGCTTCAGCTCGCCTCTTGGAGATGGCATGTCTTTATTGGTCGGCCCCACTTCTTCCGCCCTCTTGAGTTCTCGGGCGAAAGCCTCGCGTTGTACCATTCTGAAAATATCGTACTCTGCCGCTTGTAGCTCATCGGGACCTATCGGGCCGACCGGTATCCGACCTGAGGACCGTAGCCCTTTCATGACTAGTAAACGTATCTTGAACCTGGTTAACCAAACTAGCGAACGAAGCGTCTTCATCCAGGAAGAAAACCTGAATAGTCGCGATAAAATGGACGACGCTTCGACGACGTTGGTTGCTATCACTACGCCTTTGATCTCCAGTTCCAATTCCGTAGGGGGTTTTAATTCGAACACGGGCCAGTCCTGTTTGGGCAATTGCAGGAAGTTCGGCCCTCTCGTCCACGTGTCCAGTTGCCTGAAGTTGTTCGCACCTCGGGAGCACAGGTCGGCCGGATTATTGCCAGACCTGACATGACTCCACTGGTGCGTGGCCGCTTCATCGTGGATAATCGTGAGCCGGTTAGCAACGAAAGTACTAAACCGGCTCCGTACGTTGTTAATGTAGTAAAGTACTATCGTTGAATCCGTCCAGAAGCTAACCGACCAAATGTAGAGATCGAAACATCTCTTCACAGCTTGCACCACCCTGACTGCTAACACGGCTGCGCCGAGTTCAAGGCGTGGGATTGAGACCGACTTCAGTGGAGCAACGCGGGCTTTGGCGAACAGGATCCTCGTGGTATATTGTCCATCTCCTGCGCACCATCGTCCGTACACCACAGCTCCATAACCGACTTCGGATGCATCGGAAAAAGCATGAAGTCCTCTAGTCCGTGTCGTATGGCCAGGAGTCAAACATCGTGGGATCCTTATGTCCCCTAATTTCTTCAAGGTGTTCAGAAATTCTTCCCAGTCCAGCCGGTCCCCTCGGCCCAGTGACTGGTCCCAATCAACTTTCTTACGGCACAGCCGCTGCAGCAAGATCTTTCCGGGTAGCAGCCATGGTGAGACGAAACCGAGCGGGTCGAACAAACTTGAGACGGTAGATAGTATGCCACGATGGGTTATTGGCAGCTCGGGAACGTTCAGTTCGAAAACAAAATCGTCCGTTTCCGCGTCCCATTGTATCCCTAAAGTGCGCTCGATAGGGAGTGGAGAGCCGTCCAAATCTCTTACACTTTCGGCCTTTTCGTGATACGGGGTGACATTCAGCACTTCTGAAGCGTTCGACATCCATTTAGTTAGATGGAAGCCGCCCTCTTCCAGCAATCTCGTCAGACCCCTGAACTGCTCTAGAGCTGATTCCACATCATTGAATGACCCAAGGTAGTCGTCGACGTAGAAGTTCCTGCTGACGCTTTCTACCACCGTCCGATGTACCAGATCGCCATGTTTGTTCGCTGATTCTCGGAGGGCGTAGTTGGCACAAAATGGTGACGATATGGCACCGAAGGGGTGGACGGTCATCCTATAATTCACCACTGCGTTGTCCCGGTTGCTCCCTTCCCACCACAGGAAACGCAAAGCATCTCGTTCTCCTACCGGAATCTTCACCTGATGGAACATTTCCCTAATGTCAGCAGACAAAGCCACTTTACCCACTCTGAAACGGCACAAAACATCGATCAGTGGTGTGGTCCAGTCAGGCCCCTGTAGTAGGCGATCGTTTAACGACTTGCCCTGAAACTTGTCCGCACAGTCGAAAACCACGCGCAGTTTATTGGGTTTCTTGGGGTTGATAACCGGATGGTGAGGCAGATACCAGATACCCCTTTTGCTGTCGGTGTTAACAGGCACCTTTTCAACGTAACCGAGGGCCTCGTTTCGCTTCATCAAATCCGCGTATCGTTCCCACAGATTCTGGTCTCGAATGAAGCGTTCTTTTAGTCGTAGTAATCGTCGAAGAACATAATTTCTGTTGTCAGTCCACGGGTCGACCGGTGTGCGCCATGGGAGGGGAACCTCGAACTGTTTTTTGAGGCCTCTAAAGCCTTGCCGCACCGTTTGTAGAGCGAAGTGATCCTCTTGAGACAACGTCGGTCTTTCGTCTCCAATGTCATGAAACTCCTTTTCATACAGCCGTTGCAGATGATACTCTATGCGGTCCGTTTCGGCGGATAAGTAATTCACGGAACCGCGTACCCCTACTGGACCGTATAACATCCATCCCAGAGCCGTGCGTACGGCATAAGGTGCCTGGCGGTCGCCCACTCTCTGGTCAAGCACCCGATGCGCCTCTGGCACGCCGCAGCCGATGAGGAGATCCGCTTCACCATCTTCCCGGCCCACAACGGTTACATCCTGCAGGTGGGGCCATCGAGTCAAGATTGCGTTCACCGACCTTGGTGCTCGCATGGGGAGATCCGCTAACGTGAATGCCTCCGTTGGTTCAATTTCCTCGTTAGTGTCTAGAGAGATGAGTTGCAGCCTTAATCTACCGGCAGTCATTACCTGTGTTCCGCCCACCGTGCTCACTGCTAACGACGTCGCACCTTTAGCGAGTCGGTGTTTGTCGGCAAACCGCTCTTTCACTAAAAAGGTGTCGGATCCACTATCAACGAAAGCCAGCGCCTTGACTATCCCAGTCGGAGTCACTACTCCCACGGCCACTACGCCTAAACGTACCGGTTTACTGGCAGATTGTGAAGTTGAACAAATTACGCTGGGCTTGGCAATCGCCTCGGATATGGTTATTCTCGCCTGATGCAGCAGCCGATGGTGTCTGCCCGTGCAGCCCTCGTAACCACATCGATTCCTTGTTTTACAGGCTGCTGCCCGGTGCGTGGTATTGAGACAGATGAAACATGCTCCTGCCATCCTCGCCATTCCCCACCGTTCGTCTATCGTGGCGTTGCCGAACTTGGGGCATTCTGGTAGGCCATGGCTAGTACCACAGGATCTGCAATTTGGTTTCGCCGTAGCATCTCGTGAAATGACGTGTGTGTTGGTCCAAGGCTGGTACTTTGGATGTTCCCGTTCAGGGGTTTGGACTTGGCTAGTACCGGGCTTGTTTGCTCGGTTGCTGTCCCGGATGAGTCGGCCGAATCTGCTGTCAGCTATCTTCGTTTGCCTGTTTAAGTATTCAGTCAGGTCTTCGAAGTTGGCTTCTCTGTCGCCTCGGCTTATCCGTTCAGCTTCTTCCGCCCACCGACCCTGTAGTTCGGGAGAGAGGTGACGGACTATGCCTTCCAAAGTGTGCATCGCATCTACGCCAGCCCTTTAACCTAAATGGTCGAGGGCTATTGAGCAGTTTTGCATCTTAATCACCAGGTCGGCCATGGTGTAGACATCGCCCTTGGTTCTCTTTGCCTCTACCATCACGCCGTCTATTAGGTTACGGGCTACTTTGAAAGGTTAGCCAAACAGGTCCCTTAGGGTCTTCCTTGCTGTTGTGTAGCCTTGTTCTGGGTCGAGCATGGTGCACCCGTCGATAGCTTCTCTTGCTCGGCCTCGGCAGTAGTGAGTAAGGTAGAGAAGCCTTTGCCCAGGGTCGGTTACCTTATTTTCAACGAACGTCTCGAACTGTTTGACAAACTTGCAGTATTGCTCAGCTCGCCCGTCGAAAACCGTTAACTCCACTCTAGGCAGATCGATCGATGGTGGTTTGTAGTCGGCGACCGGCGTGGGGTTCCCTACCTTATTGCACTCTAACCTATCGGAAGTGTCGAAGTCACTGGTCTCATGCTCTCGCTGTTTCTGTGTACACTTCTCTGCTTCATGCGCCTGTAGTCTAGACGAAAGTAACTGTTGCTCTAGTTCTAGTATTCTCAGCTTATATAAATCGACATCCTTACGATCAATATTGTTCTCAATAACACATGAGCTAGCACTGACAGGACTAGGCGATCTAGCATTAAATAAAGAATCATATGTACCCAAAACCTCCCCAGAGACTTGCCGTATTACTTCCTGTCCGGATTTGACTGCTTTTGATCCTTTTCTTGGCATTTTGCGTGATTTTTCCTCGTTCCAAATAGATCTATTGAGTATTGTTACGAACTTTTGAGCAATGCGTAGCCAAATTCGCAACGAATCCCGAAATCAAAAGACGATTATCCGTGATATTCTACGATACTAGATTATTAAAATAAACAATGACATAAACAATATACAAACCTCAATAATACGATCACAAGGACTCAACAACGAGAAACCGAATAGCAGCGTGTGAGCAGACAGCACGTGCGTCACGCAGGTCCTGAACAAGGATGTGCCAAAGTAGCGCTCTGGGCGTGAACAAACAACAATTGGTCCAGAAAAACCACCTGTTCGTAAAGACAAGTCAATAGTGTATGGAAATGAGTGATGTTGGGAAAAACACTGAATCGCGAGGGAAAAAGGGGGATTTTTCACGACCGGCTGTTACACCTTCCTTGACCAACAAATGCCCCTTGAACCTAGCTTCTTCATCCAGGAACAAAGCCTGGATGAATTGTAACAAGATTTAGGTCGATTCGGCGGCTGCCACCGTCTATATCGCCTGTTTTATCTCCGTTTCCGATCCAAGACGTGGATCTAGTTTGAAAGCGGGCCAATCCTGTCGAGGCACGCGCAGTAATTTCGGCCCTTCTGTCCACGTGTCCAGCTGTCGGTAGTTGGTCGCACCTCGAGAACACGTCGGCTGGGCTGCCGAGGGAATTGACATGCTTCCACTGGTTCATGGCAGGTTCTTCATTGTTGTGTTTGTCCTGAACAGGCATGCGCTTAGATAGACAATCTGGCCCACACACACGTACACAGCTGACGTTTGCCGTGCTCCGTCCCAGACAGTATTGACCAATCGGATAGTGTCACGTGATGCACGACCTTGCACGACTTAATCCGATTGTATCGTTGTCTCACACTTCCGATTACATACACGACTGACTCACAAACTTGCATGCTCGTTCGCGTTTCCAAGTGCTCGCTTGCACTGGCGCTTACCGCACGTTGCTACGGGAATATACGTTTGTCCTTACACGTGCGCCTTTCTTCTGTTACCGAGTTGTGAACACAACATTTGGCGTCGCGTCTTTAAACCTGCGGAATGACAGCTTCGATTCGTGCTCCAGACCAATTTTTGGTCCATGCTGCTGTGGATCCATCCTCAGATTCGTGGAATTTATGAGAGTCTACTTTCATCTATTATGTGGAGATGTGTTCCATCTGTAACACTGGCTTCAAGCTTTCAGAAGAACGTAAGCCGAAACTTCTTCGACTATATCTGGCGGATGAAGGACGAAGGCTTTTTGATGCTTTGGGTTTGTGTATGAAGAAGTCGTTGAAGGAAACATTACACAAGCATCGGAGACCCCGTATAAATGCCTATGTGGCATGCTACAGATTTCCACTCATGAAGCGGCAGCCCGAAGAGAAATTTGACAATTTCATATATCGGCTCTTCTGTGCGGTACACCACTGCGACTACAACTCCGAGCCATCAAAATAATTCGAAGAGATGCTTCTTAGTCAGCAACTGATTTTGGGCGTTTGCGATCAAATAATTCGTGAAGCTACACCCCCTCAGAAAATTCCCTCAAGCTCGAGTGGGATAGTGCATATGACGTTGCACGTACAAGAAGCGATAATATCAATAAGGTGAAACCATTCCAGTCCGAATCAGTTAGTATGGATATTACTCGTATTAGAGCCGCCGCACCGAAAACGGATCGTGTCTCCAAACAACATATTTACTGCTTTAGATACGTACGTACCCTACACAAGGCTGAGTGTAAACTCTGCCCCGTGGTGAATGTCCAGTTCATCATTTCCTGTTAGTATGGTCATTTTGCTCGTGTTTGTCGTAAAGGTACTGTTTCTCACTTATGAGACATGAATTCTAGTGTTCTATGTTCTCCAAACCAGTCTTCTGACAACATTTACGCCGTAAAACTTGTTCAACTGGTACAGAATTGAATAGTTTTGAACGCAAATTGCCATTGTCTGATATTAGTACGGTCTATTTCGAACATAATAGTAGTGTACATTCTCCAAAAATAGAACTAGACTCAGCTTCACCTATAACTGTAATACCTTACGATTTTTACGGCAATCATTTTACCACTTTACCGATATGCACGTCATCGTACACTTTTGGCAGTTTTTCAAACAACGCAGAGCTCATTCTGATATAAAACAAACATACTGGCGCGAAAGAACGCTTATTATGGCGCAGCTTTCGAACACACGCGGTAGCTGATACATATTTTGGTGACTTTACAGTCCACGATACCTACAAAGACACAACTCACGATAACTGCTAACGAGCAAAGTTGAGAGCCCCAAAGAGTCTATGCTAAATGGACTCAAGTTATTTCCCTTTAAAAGTAAAGGAAACCGTAGTTTCCAGGAGTAACCTGCCGTGCAGTTATATGCGAACGTATGTAAATATATATAAATATAGACCTATGCGCATGTATATATAGTTATTTATACATTATACATATGTGAAAATTTACCTCTGTGTAGTCATGTGCTTTTACACTTCAGTGCATACAGGTGGCGATATACATACACATATATATATATATGTATATATATATAGACATAGATATAGACATAGATATCGTAATGTCCATGTTGATTGAAAAATTCCTCTTCTGCTCACATTCTTATATTCTATGACCAATTTTGGACTGCCTATTCTAACCTAATTCATGCTGACACTGTTTTGTGGTCGACAATTATTCTACGCTTGATGCACTTACTTTTTCTTTTTATGATTGTGCTTTCTTACTGAGATTACTTGGAGGACAGTTGGCATGGTAGTGAGAAGCACTGATTCGACAGTTTTGTCTTATATCTCCTCGAATTCACTTTCTCGCTCACGTCGACTGGCCATAGACGTTCAGCTCGTTTACGCTGATTTTTGGCTGCCACGCTCAGGAAATTGCTCTTTGGGCCTGATTAAGCGTGGAGAACTTGTGCTTTTGTTTGGACTTCAGGACAGGTATTCATTATTCACTGTTTTTGGCCAACTCTTCCTCTTTTTACAGAATTTTGTCCTATTTTCGACTACCTTTTTGGCTGGATAGTGATTGAGGCTCATTGTCAAACGTATGATCGTGTTAGAACTTATATTTCTACTCGCTAATGTTACCGTAGAATTTACAGAGCAAGTGTTCTTGATTTGGGTTCTGCATCGATTTGGGCTACGCGTTGCTTTGAGGCTCCAAGGTGTTATCCAGAACGAGTGAAGCTTACTAGTCGGTGAATCGATAACTGAATCGTTGGCCAGGCTTCACCCAGACCAGGACTCGAGCGTTTTGGTCGTTACAGTTATATATATATATATATATTGACTATATGTGCCCAAGTGTAAAACAATATATGTATATTCAGGTGTATATATATGTATATTATATATATACCTGTAAACATATGCTTTTACACCGAAACACACACAGGTAACGCTATATAAATATATATATATATATATGCATATACTTACACATAGTTACATATATATATCTTATATATATATATATGTACATACGCATGTATATATATACACATATACTTCTATATATATTTACATATATATATATATTTACATAGATATATGTGTATGTATGTACATATATCTTTATGTATTTATACATAAATACATATATATATATATATACCACACGGAAGCTATTCCATGAAACCGAACAAACCGCAGCTATCAGTAGCTGGGCCGAACTCACTGAAGCTCTTTAGGCCTCGTAAGAATTTTCTACAGCTACACTTGTGAACCATCCGGAGCTAGTGGCTTACGGAACGGACTACGAACCAAAAGCTCCGAAGTGTGGCAAAAACAATGAAAACTCGGTGAATTGAATTGGAAATTTTTGTTTAATCATTTAACTTAAGAGAGGGTCGTGAGGTGAGCCAAAAACCCACTGGATAGTTCCAGCTGGAAAACTTTTGCTCTCCGCACCTCTGAGGTGATCTGAGGATTGATAGATTTCCTCGCGACTCGACCGAGTGAGTCAGTCGCTGAAGACTCGACCGGAAGGGTATCCTCTGTCCGCTCTCTTGCTGGTTTCAAACCGTAAAAATCGATTTAGTGCTCTTGAATTGTGTGTCATTTACTTGGCTGCGACATGCATTGTACGCAGAGGTAATTTTCTTCGCTTTGAAAATTGGCATACTGGTAAGGTGCCCAACAAGAGCATTCGCAGCGTTGGACACATTTAGTCGTTTCGTCCAGGTCCACCTGTGGGTCTTCCATGTGGCAGAAGCTTCAAACGTCTTGGCGTATGGGTGAACTCGCCGCGTCGAAAAGTTTCCTTTTCTCATGTAGTCTATGCCGCGCCGAAATTGTTGTCTTAAGCTGTCTGAAGTGTACAAACTGAAGCGGGTCACAGATGATTTGCAACTATGCATCATCGGTATTACTCAGCTTCAGGGCAGCCTGAAGTTTTGAAGACGGTGGGACTACCGTGTACTGTGATGCGCTAGGAGCTGGGTCAACGGTTCGCTTACGAGGAAAGATTTTCCTCGGTACGTTGCTGATAAACCGGGAAACTAGAGTGTCGTTGCTTAAAGCACGCCTATATTTTGCCCTCTATCCGTTTAAGAGAACCCCACATCCATTCCTGAACCCAGCGTTCGGGTCGTATTTCTCAAATGACGTACCAGTTCCGTGAATTTATTGTACCCCAAACTGTTTAAGGCTAAGGCAATGTCCTTCCCCAATTCCATGCTTATTGACAACTTTTTCCCAGGAATAATTCTGTCCGAATTTTCTGCTACTGTAGCTTTCATCGGTATGGGCAACACAGGAGTGAACGAGCTGTAAAGAACAAATACTGAAAATCCTTCCAAATGTTCTACATGCTTTGTAAATTTGACTATATTTAACGTTACCTTGAAAAGCTCGCTCATACACCACACCTTTTCACGTTTGTTTATCCATGTGAGACATTTGAATTTGGCCTTGAACCGTTTCTGACTGCCGTGCTTGAGCCACGGGGCTCTGGACCTTTGGGTTTTACTGTGAAGTCTATTTGGCCGCATACTTGAGGTTTGTATACATTTGCATCCTTTGTGGATTTCAATTTAGTACCGTAGAAACCACGAATCAATTTTGTTCAGGTCTTGGGATTCGTTTGAATTGGCTACGCGTTGCTCGATTTGCGAGAATTGACTTACAGTACTCAAGTGGAACCTAGACAAGAAAACTCATTGGAAATGCCCAGACGAAGAAGCAAGAACCTTTTGAGACAACAGGAATAAACTGGGCAAGTCTCTGGGGATGGTTTGGGTGTTATTGATTCTCTAGATAATGCCAAGTTTACTAGTTCTTTCAGTGCTAGGCAACATATCTCGAACAGCGATGAGTTTGCCGATATTAGTACTTATAGAATGAGAATGATAGAATTAGAGAGCGAGCTGCGGTTAGCCAAAAAGGAAGCAGAGCCTCCTAAACAAGGAACTGGTCTCAGCGAGCCAGCAAAGAGTCCATATAGTTCACGATATCAACATCGAAACGTCACTGTCATCGACGAATATAAACCCTTGAGACAGCCTGAAACTACCGAGGTTTTGGCATTCGAACTGCCGAGAGTGGAGCTGTCCTATTTCGACGGGCACCACGAGCAATACCGTATATTCATGAAACAATTCGAAAATCTTGTTGAGTGCAAAGTTGCAGATTCTGGTCAAAGGTTCTTGTATTTATTACATCACTGTCGTGGGAGGGCCAAAAGTGCTATCGAAGGCTGCGCTATGCTTGATCCACCAATGGGATACATCATAGCACGCAGAATCCCAAAACAATTGTTTGGACAACCATTCAATGTGGCTAGAAGCCTGGTTGATGGTGTTTTATTGGAGGCAGAAAGGACTGAGATCAAGGCTGAAGTACTGTCACATTTGGTGATAAAAATGCAGAATTGCAGCATTGCACTGGAGCACCTAGGATACCAGTCTGATCTGAATGCGTTGCATACACAGGAATGCGTTGTCCGATGTCTACCTATTAATTTACAGAGCCGATGGGCAGAGGAAGCTGAAAAAAATAAATATACTTCAGCGGGAATCTACGTTCAACGACTTGACGGAGTTCATAGGTTGTCAATCCCGTATCGCCAACAGCCGTTTTGGACAAATCGTGCACGAAGGTTGCAGGCCGGCTCGAACGGAACCAACATCTGCTCAAATTGTAGGGAAGGACTTTAACCGAATCCAGTCTTTGGCTAACATGCACATGATAAGTCGAGAACCCGAGAGGTCAACTGAATGCAAGCTATGCAACTCCCTGCATCGGTTACCACATTGTCCGACCTTTCATGGGATGAGTATACCCGATCGGTGGTGCACAGCAAAAAGGATTGGCTTATGCTTTATGTGTTTGAACAACTCTCATCGAGCCTCTGAATGCAGCTTAAGAGGGAAATGTGGCCAGGAAAGAGGCTTGAGTAATCATCACTCGTTACTACATGGCCCCCTCAACAATAGGCCAATTCAGCCGAGTGAACCCAGAATTGTCTGTTCAACGGGGTATGATGATTTCAATTCGGCTAGATTAGGCATCGTACCTGTCGGCATCGTTACACCTAAAAGGTTGAGGGGGGTGAATGCATTTTTGGACACGGGGTCGGATAATTCGCTGATTACCCCCGAGCTTATAGAAAGCTGTGAACTAGTTGGCTAGCCTACCCAACTCACTACCAGCACGATTGCAGAGAGTCATGGTAACAATTCTAAGAGGCTGACCCTTTAGTTAACGTCTTTATCTGATGAGGGGACCGTAGAAATTCCGGAAGCATTTGCAATAGACAGCTCACCAATGAGACCAGTTGACTCTACTAGATCGATCACCAAGAGATGGTCTCATCTCAGAGATATAGCATTAGAAGAAGTATATAGCCCCCACGTCGACATGCTAATTGGACGCAATGTACCAGAGGCTCATTGGGTGCTTGAACAGAGGATGAGCAATCGAAAAAAATCATTCGCTACGCAAACGATACTTTGCTGGACACTTCTCGGACCCCTGACGAACGAGCTTCAACAATCTGCACCAATAAATTGCTTAACGGTCGCCAAGAGAAGTGCCTCTATAGAACACAATCAACTTTTTGATGTTGAACCTAATGGTCCATCTCAGGAAAGCGAAGTTCACTCAAAAGAAGATCAGTCGGTGCTTTTGATGGTGAACCCAAAGACGGGAAGTCACGGTGGGCAACACAAAGTTGCTATACACAAGAGACCACCGTCAAGTCACCTATCAAGAAATGGAAAAGTTGCCCGGAGGCGTTTGAAATATCTCAAAAAAGGACATTTTTGGGTAGCTCAGTTGAAAGTTAAACACCAGCAGGTCACCCAAAGCAGACTGTAATTTGCCGTCCCGGTGACAGTGTATGGTACCTAGGTGGATCTGCATGGCCGGCCGCGAAACAATGTACCCTTTGCCGAAACAAAAATTGCTGAGCTGAAGTCAGTATCCCTAAACGAACCCAGAATGACCGCGCTGGTATTGGGTTTCGAGGTAGCACCAATGTTAAAAGAGAACTGTTCCACCATCAAACTGAGCCTTGCATATTGGACAGATCCTACAGTTGTGTTACATTACAGGAAACGGAAGAAACGAAGAGCTCGTTCGAAACATCAGAGAGTTAATCCACTCGTAGCAGGAAACAGCGAGGAAAATGTTGATGATTCGAGCTCGAAACCACATACAAAGGACAAAGTAGTTTGCAGATCGTCTCGCTCCGAGTCACTCAGCACTTTTTTCCATTACATGCTCTACAACTATACAACTGGACCTATTTTTCCTGAACAGTTGCAAAATGTACTTCGTTCCAGTTTCTATCTAGCGTGCACATGGGCGAAAAGGAGAAATTCATCAGTATTTCAGTTGAACAGTTCAAGCGAGGCTTATCAGCTGTGAGCACATTATGAAACTATTCTTGTCTTTAAAGAAGAACATTTATTTACATTTTATGCAATATTGTTTGTCACATATTTTGTACACAGAAAAACTTTGAAATACTCTGATAGATGCTAGCATTCGGTCAATTTCCGTGTTTATGTGTGTTTCGATACTGTCCGTCGTACACTTGTTTTCGAAACTTATTCATACTCAGAAACCGGTTTTCATTTCTTTCGGAAAATTTGGTTCGTTAATTTTAAGTAATCCCACTGGTTCGTGACCTTTGAATTTTTCGCGATATCTCATTTGGCGTTGCACTAAATTTCAACTTTTGCGCTCGTGCTGTAAACAAAAGTGGTCTAACCAGTTGCTGCAATAGTTTACTGCTTGTGACGCGCAGAATTAGCTCCTGCGGCGAAATGTTTTGCTCTGAAAGGCCTTCATCTACATCGTGCGTCTAACTGCGTGCTTCGGTCTACTGATGAATATGTCAATCTCAAATTGTGCTGCCAGATTTGGAATTGAATCCTCATGGATTGTGCGATGATGACTACGGCGGAAACCTGTTTTACTCGCAGCTAACACAGGAAATGTGTAACCACAGGCACTGACAATAAGTTATAGGTAGATAGGGTGAGAATCATGACCCCTTCCTGAACCTCAGACAGCTATTTTTGCGGAAGGATTTTGGCGGGCGGTGTAAAGAACAAATACTGAAAATCCTTCCAAATGTTCTACATGCTTTGTAAATTTGACTATATTTAACGTTACCTTGAAAAGCTCGCTCATACACCACACCTTTTCACGTTTGTTTATCCATGTGAGACATTTGAATTTGGCCTTGAACCGTTTCTGACTGCCGTGCTTGAGCCACGGGGCTCTGGACCTTTGGGTTTTACTGTGAAGTCTATTTGGCCGCATACTTGAGGTTTGTACACATTTGCATCCTTTGTGGATTTCAATTTAGTACCGTAGAAACCACGAATCAATTTTGTTCAGGTCTTGGGATTCGTTTGAATTGGCTACGCGTTGCTCGATTTGCGAGAATTGACTCACACGAGCTGCCCGTTTCCGTTGCCCAACGACCAACAGGTAGCCTGCGTATGCCGTACTCAATGACGAAGGCAACGGCAACAATGCGGCAGCATGGTAGCAACCACTGCTTAGAAAAGGGACAAGTGTAGGCTGAATTTATCTCCATGTTTACCATGGCCGCACAGGCCCGCACACAGCCAACACCCCAACGGCCAGAATGGTGACTGACACCTTGAACGGCCCGCCTACTTATGTGCTTTGTAACAGTCAACCAAGGGCGAGAAGACGAACTTCAGCAATGGAAGGATTTATCTAAAATATGTGGCACACTGTCATTGACGTAAAAATACAAGTATAAACGCATTACGAATCAGTCCTCTTGGATTGTTGTCCCGTCTTCCAGATTGGTGGTTTCTTCACCTTCGTCCAGTTTTCACTTTGCTTGTGCAAGGTTGATACGACCAACTGAAATGGAAGAGAAAATCCTTTACCTCAATTCGCCATACTCGTGCGACCTTCCCGAAGTTTCTATTACACAGCTCTCCCCTCCAGAAGGCTCCGTCCCCGGGGCCACGGCTCTTCCCCCTTCTATCGGCACCTCTAGCTCTATCTGTACTGGTGGCACTGCGCCTTGGTCTTCGGTCGGCGAAATCCCACTGGTTGGGTTGATTCCCTGAGCAACTTGCTCGAAGGGCTTCAGCTTATTGAAATGAACAACGAATGATGGGTTATTACTATGCGGCGACGCGTTCCGAATGACACAGGTTGCATCTGACACAACCCTTTCAGCACGAAAGGGTCCCTTCCAGCCCCCGGAAAGTTTAGTTGGTGCCCCCCCCAGTTGGTACTGATGTATGAAGCCACACGAGATCGCAAGCTTGTAATGGGGTGCCAAAGGCCTTTCTGTCATAATACTCTTTTTGCCGCCTCTGTGCTGCCTGAAGTTGGGCTCGAGCAAGGTCTTCACTACTTCTTATTGTGTCCCGCAGTTTGCTGAAGTATTCCACTACCGTCGTGTTTTGATTGATAATTGTGGGTGGTCGCAAATCTGACAGAAGCCGAATTTCTCTTCTTGTCCAAAGGAAGCTTGGAGTCTGGTTTGTTGACGCATGCACTGAACCGCTATACGCTAGCAAGCAGAAGTGTATTTTCGTGTCCCAATCAGTACCGTGCTCGACAAAGGCTTTGAAAAGGTTGATAAGTGTCCGATTAGTACGCTCAACCAATCCATTCCCTTGTGGGTGGTAGGAGGTAGTGCGCGTTTTGTCGATACCAAGAGATCTTCAAGCTCCAGTATGAGGCAGCTTTCGAAATTCGTGCCCTTATTCGAGTGTAGTTGGCTCGGTGCACCCCACTGGCAAATCCAGTGCCTAAGGATCGCATTTGCAACGGTTTTGGCATCTCCGACTTTCAACGGTATCGCTTCGCACCATTTAGTAAAATAGTCGACGGGCACCAATAAATATTTATTTCTTTGTTGCGTAATTGGCAGGGGTCCGATTCAATCCATACCGACTATTTCATTGGGAAGTCCCGCTGCTATGGGTTGTAGCGGAGCACACGGTGCCGTTCTGGAATTCTTAAAGCGGCCACAACGTTCGCACGTCCTACAGAAATCCAATACATCTCTCCGTTGGTAAGGCCACCAAAACCGAGTCCTTGTCGCATGCTCTAGTTTGTTGACACCCACATGGCCCAGCTCGGCGTGCGATGTCGTAAGGACCTTTTGTACCACGGACCGAGGGACGACGACTTTCGTTGGATAACTGGGGCCAAACTGAAAAACTAAAACGTTATCCACAATGCTCAAGTGATCCCAGAGACTCCAGAGAAGCCTGGTTCACAAACTACTCCCCGCCATCTCACGCTGACTAGGTTTCTCACCTCCTGCCTTCAATTTTGCATAGATGAGGTTTGTGTCGCTATCGCTGGACTGGATCGAGCCCCACTGTTCCGCCGCATCCTCCTGTAGACTGATCTGTGCCACATAACCGACGGGGCAGGACGGGCAATCTCCGTGGTTTCGGGTTGGCCTCCTCGATAATGCGTCCGCATTCGAATGCCGGCTACCTGGACGGTGCTCAATCACGAAATCAAACTCCTGCAATTGCTCCTGCCACCGGGCTGTCTGTCCCTGGAGGTCTTTAAAATTTTGTAGCCACAGAAGGGCCGATGGTCTGTACGAATTCGAAATCGTCGACAGATTAGGTACTGTCTAAACATTTTTACGAATGTGATCAGGGCTGGCATTTCTTTTCGTGTCGTACAGTAGTTTTTCTCCCATTTACATAACGTTTTACTGCCATAGGCGATGACGTGCTCTAATCCATTTCTTCCGATCTGTGATAACACACCTCCAATCGCCCCGTCACTCGCGTCTGTATCTAGGACAAACTCACTAGCTCCTTCCGCCAGATCGGGCAGAGCTAGCACGGGCGCCGTGCAAAGGGCCGAACGTAAGTCTTTGAAGGACTGCCCACATCGTTCGTCCCAACTAAAGCCGTCGTCTTTGCGCAGGAGAGCATTTGATGGTGCCGCCCGTTCTGCAAAACCTTTGATGAAGCGACGGTAATACGAAGCCAATCCTAGGAAACTCCTTACTTCCGTCACGTTGTTAGGTGTCGGCCAATTTAAGACTTGTTCGACTTTTTCAAAGGTCAGTTCTTATTCCCTGGTGCGAAACAATGTGGCCCAAGAAATTCACTTCTTTGGACAGAAACTTGCACTTGGATGGCTTTAGTTTAAGTCCCGCGTCTCTAATTCTTCCCAACACTAGCTCCAGGTTCTCTAAATGTTCCTCTTTCGTTCTCCCATGAATCAGTACATCATCGATGTATACAATGCATCTCGAAGGAATCAGACCCTCCAAAATGTGATTCATTAAGCGTTGGAACGTAGCAGGTGCGTTGGTTAGCCCAAAAGGCATAGTCTGAAACTCATAAAGCCCGGATGGAATCGCGAACGCGGACTTCTCCCGGTCTTCCGCTGCAAGTTCAACCTGCCAATACCCAGACGCCAAGTCTAGGGTGCTGAAGTACCGGCTACCTCCTAAGGCGTCGAACAAGTCTTCTATGACAGGCAGTGGGAATGAATCCCTTTTGGTGATGGCATTGAGTTTCCTGTAGTCTACGCACAGACACATTTTTCCATCTTTCTTCTTAACTAACACAACTGGAGATGACCAAGGGGAGTGGGATGGTTGAATAACGTGGTTCTTCAGCATTTCC
This sequence comes from Fasciola hepatica, assembly GCA_948099385.1. Lineage (NCBI taxonomy): Eukaryota > Metazoa > Platyhelminthes > Trematoda > Plagiorchiida > Fasciolidae > Fasciola > Fasciola hepatica. The sequence goes on from CANUEZ040000076.1 coordinate 4,260,371, forward strand.
TCGATTATATGCTGTACTTCTGCTTGGTAATGAATTGGAATCCGTCTGGGGGCTATTTTCATGGGTTTTGCGTCTCCCATGTCAATTCGGTGTTTAACTAAACCGGTCCTGCCCAATCTCTCGTCTCCCCATAAGAACGTATCGGAGAATTTCTCAAGGAGATTCAACAACGGTTTATTACTTTTGGCTGTGTCATTAGCATCAAGGAGCGCGTCGAACCGTGTTACGTGGTCTTCCGTTGCCGGTATCGTTTCACAGCTGTGTATGCTGATCCCGTTCCGGCCGAGAGCTTCACTGTTTCCGATCCTCAGGTATAACCTCTTCTGTGGAATGTCAGTCACGCAACCGAAATTCACTAGGACATCTTTTTCAATGATCACGTCGTAGGAGATCCCCCGACTACTATTAGGGGCTGCTTCTTAACGACGCCGCCCAGTTCCAACCTCGGCGTGATGATCCCTCTGACGTCTAACTCCTCCCCGTTCACTGCCGTTAAGACTATACTGCACGAGGCTGACTCAATGCTTCCGACATTCGCCATCAGTTTTGCACTGATTAAACTACACATGGCCCCCGTATCAACCAGACCACACAAAGCAATTCCATTAACCTTCACTCGAACAGATAGAGATTCAATGCAAGCGGAACATATTGAAACAGCAGGAACGATAGACCTACCTTGTTTCTGAGTTTGTGTCCTCGTTCCGAACATGGGTGGACCGCTTTCGACTGACCGTGAGTACGAAGTACCGGGAGAGCTGTTGTGGGGACCCGCGTATCACCGGCTGGTGCTGAATCCTTGGACCTTGTTATAAGGCGGTCTACGTGTTCCAGCGTAATTCCCTCGATACCAGCTTCGTCTCCCATTAGGGTGATTATGGCTTGGATTTTGAGTCCTCGGTGGCCACTCACTTAAGACGCAGCACTCGTCTCCGGCTGCCACCCCCGCGACTGCCAGTTCTACGCGCTCCTCTGCTTCCCCTACAGACAACGCCTGTGCCAGATTCCCGAACTTCCCTCGCAACAGCGCCCGCTTCACAGCTGGGTTCGAGGCGCCGTCAATTAATTGTTCTAGCACCCGGCGTTCCCGCTCTTCCTTGGTCTCGTCGGGGTAAGCCCGCCGACTCAGCGATTGCAGTACGCGACCGAAGGATCGTACGTCTTCATCCGCTCGCTTCCTTCTCGCGTGGAATTCCTGCCGGTATTGTGAAGGGTGCCCAGGGGCGTCCAAAAGTCTTCGGATATGATTGAAGGCAGAATCCAAGTAACCACTGCTAAAAACGTTTGCTTCGTCGACAATATCATTGGCTTCTCCATCCAGCAGCCCCATGATAATATCCTCTTGTCTCTCTTCAGCGAACCATCGAAAGTAACTCCGCACTTGGCTCTCTCATCGATTATAGTTTCCATTAATGCGAAATTTCTCAGGGGCTCCCGGGGTAAGAATCTGCTGAGTTCTGACTATTCTACACTCAGTCAATGCACTTGAAAGTTCTTGGACACGCGGACTCCCAAGCTGGTCCTTGGGTGGCGAGCGAGCTGTCCCCTCTTCTCGATTATCCGATTCGGCTTGCTTTTTCGGCATCCTGGTTCCCGGGTCGCGGCACCAAATTTGCAACAGTCAACCAAGGGCGAAAAGACGAACTTCAGCAGTGGAAGAATTTATCTAAAATATGTGGCACACTGTCATTGACGTAAAAATACAAGTATAAACGCATTACGAATCAGTCCTCTTGGATTGTTGTCCCGTCTTCCAGATTGGTGGTTTCTTCACCTTCGTCCAGTTTTCACTTTGCTTGTGCAAGGTTGATACGACCAACTGAAATGGAAGAGAAAATCCTTTACCTCAATTCGCCATACTCGTGCGACCTTCCCGAAGTTTCTATTACAGCTTTTAATCGACTTCAGGGGCAAAGCCGGTAAGCCGTCCAAGGTAATTGGAGTACATGTGGAACCCAGTTGCTGACTTAAAAGAACCCACTAACCACTACTCAGTCCGTTTACTCCCGATTTCCTCCAACTCCTCGGATCGCTTCAGGATCCGGTCGAAGGCATCCACCAGAGAGGTCCTGGAGGATAACCCTGCCTTCAAATATCTATATTCAACTTCAACCCTGTTGGTCGTGAAGGTCCCAAACGAGGTTGTCTACTTACCGCTATAAGCAGCCTACATGTCTCCATCAGGCAACCAGGTCCGACTTAGATATGCAAAGGCCGCTGGGCTGTCACTGGCCAACGCAGCCCTAAACCTGTCGAAGAGCACCTTTGCAGATGCATAAACCATGTTCCGCATCCATTGATGGATGCGTCGTTTGTCAGTCACAGTCGAATCACTCCGCTGAAAGCCGAGCTTCTTCATATCACAAAGCACATGGAACTGACAAAACAGTATCCGAGATTAAGGGTATGATCCCCGGAAAGCGGAATACTGTGCAAGGCTTCGGTCTACAGTGATACCTTCCGGCCTAAAGGACAGCGGTAGCTGCTCCTTCATTTCCTTGATAGCACGACGGTAACTTACGCCACTCTCATCTGGAAAAATGGGGTAGAAAAAAGACCTACCTAAACCGCCCTCATTTATGAACATGGTTTGCCATAAAACGTACCCACCCCGGTTTAACTGATGCTTTGCATCAGCCAGCACTACCTCACAGTACCTAGTCACTAACGGTCCAACCGAACGAGGTACATGGAAAACGCCCCCCACCACCCCGTTCTCCTTTACGATACGCAAATCACCTTGCCTTCTACCATCTCATTTATCTTCAGTACTTCCGACCGAGCATAGACATGCACTAGCCTAGCCCTTAAAGCGTGCATATCCCTCACCGTCAACAACCAGTTGAAATTGTCCCGAGCGTAAGTACAAATTTCAATAGCATTATGAAAGGTTGCCTTCATTCTGGCAGCCTCTGCCTGCCGATCTGCAGTCAGTCTCCCATTCTTAAAATACATCTTGCCACTGAGCAGATGAAAGTCGTGATTATGCCGAAGAGACACCTGTTCATCAAATTGTACCGAGATCCGACAGCACGGACCGTAACGACGGGTCGTGGAAAATCTCCCTTAAACCTTTGCCATTCAGTGTTTTTCCCAACATCACTCACTTGCTTATACTATTGACGTGTCTTTACGAACTGTTTGTTTTTATAGACAAATTGTTGTTTGTTTGCGCCAAGAGCGCTAATTCGTCATATCCTTGTTCTGGACCTGCGTGACGCACGTGCTCCTTACTCGCACTATGCAATTCGGTTTCTCGTTTGTTGAGTCCTTGTGATCTCATTATTGAGGTTTGTATCTGTTTGGTGTCATTGTTCATTCAATAATCTATTATCGTAGAATATCAAGGATAATCGCCTTTTGATTTCGGGATCAGTTGTGAATTAGGCTACGCATTGCCCAAACGTGTGTTACAATACTCAATAGATAAATTTGGAACGAGAAAACACATAAAATGCCAAGAAAAATATAGAAAACATTGGAATCCGGACAGGAAGTAACACGGCAAATCTCTGGGGAGGTTTTGGGTACCTTCGTTTCTTTAGTTGATGTTAGATCGCCCAGTCCTATCAGTGCTAGTTCATGTGTTACTGAGGGCAATATGGATTGTAAGGGTATCGATCTATATAGGTTGAGGATATTAGACCCAGAAAAACCACTGTTATTGGCCAGACAACAGGCCCAGGAAGCAGAAAAGAAGTGTATACAGAAAGAGCGTGAGCATGAGACCAACGACTACGACATTCCCGATAGGTCAGGGCACAATAAAATACGAAACTCCACGCCGGTCGCCGACTATAAAACACTAACGATCGATTTGCCAGGAGTAGAACTAACGGTTTTCGACGGGCGATCTGAACACAACTGCAAGTTCGATAAGCAGTTCGAAAAGTTCGTCGAAAATAAGATAACCGACCCCGGGCAAAGGCCTCTCCATCTGACTCACTACTGTCGAGGACGAGCAAAAGAAGCTATCGACGGGTGTATCATGCTGGACAAGGAACAGGCTACACCCGAGCAAGGAAGATTCTGAGGGACCTGTTCAGCCAACCTTTCAAAGTAGCCTGTAACCTAATCAAGGGCGTGATGGTAGAGGCAAAGGGAACCAAGAGTGACGTCTACTCAATGGCCGACCTGGTGATCAAGATGCAGAACTGCTCAACAGTCCTCGACCGTTTAGGTTACAGGGCTGACCTAGATGTAATGCACGCTTTGGAAAACATAGTCCGTCACCTCTCTCCCGAACTACAGGGACGGTGGGCGGAAGAAGCAGAACGGATAAGCCGAAACGACCGGGAGGTTAACTTCGAAGACCCGACCGAATACTTGGACAGACAAACCAAGGTAGCCGACGGCAGATTTGGTCGACTGATCCGGGACAGCAACCGAGAAAAAAAAGTCTAGTACTAGCCAAGCTCAAACCGCTGCTCGGGAACAGCCGAAATATCAAACTTGGACCAATGCACACGCCACTTCACGGGATGCCACGGAGCAACCAAATTGCAGATCCTGTGGTGCTAGCCATGGGCTACTAGAATGCCCCAAGTTCGGCAACGCCACAATAGACGAAAGATGGTGAATGGCGAGGATTTTAGGAGCGTGTTTTATCTGTCTCAATACCACGCACCGGGCAGCAGCCTGTAGGACAAGGAATCGATGTGGTTACGAGGGCTGCACGGGCAGACACCATCGGTTGCTGCACCAGGCAACAGTAACCTTACCCGAGGCGAGTACCAAGTCCAGTGTGATTTGTTCAACGTCGTGGTCTGCCAATAAATTGGTACGTTTAGGCGTGGTAACCATGGGAGTAGCGACCCCAACTGGAGTGGTCAAAGCGTTGGCTTTCGTCGATAGTGGATCCGACACTACCCTGGCGAAACAGCGGTTTGCCGACAAACACCGACTCGCTAAAGGTGCGACGTCGTTAGCAGTGAGCACGGTGGGAGGAACACAAGTAATGACTGCCAGTAGGTTAAGATTACAGCTCATCTCCTTAGACACTAACGAGCAAATCAAACCAACGGAACCATTCACAATAGCTGATCTCCCCATGCGAGCACCAAAGTCGGTGAACGCAATCTTAACTAGGTGGCCCCACCTGCAGGATGTAACCGTTGTGGGCCGGGAAGATGGTGAAGCGGATCTCCTCATCGGCTGCGGCGTGCCAGAGGCGCGTCGGGTGCTTGACCAGAGAGTGGGCGACCGCCAGGCACCTTATGCCGTACGCACGGCTCTGGGATGGATGTTATACGGTCCAGTAGGGGTACGTGGTTCCGTGAATTATTTATCCGCCGAAACAGACCGCATAGAGTATCATCTGCAACGGCTGTATGAAAAGGAGTTCCATGACATCGGAGACGAAAGACCACCGTTGTCTCAAGAGGATCACTTCGCTCTACAAACGGTGCGGCAAGGCACAAGAGGCCTCAAAAAACAGTTCGAGGTTCCTCTCCCATGGCGCACACCAGCTGACCCGTGGACTGACAACAGAAATTATGTTCTTTGACGACTACTACGACTGAAAGAACGCTCCCTTCGGGGCCAGAATCTGTGGGAAGGATACTCGGAATTAATGGAGCGAAACGAAGTCCTTGGTTACACTGAAAAGGTGCCTGCCAACACCGACAGCAAAAGGGGTATCTGGTATCTGTATCATCACCCGGTTATCAACCCCAAGAAACCCGAAAATCTGTGGGCGGTTTTCGACTGTGCGGCCAAGTTCCAGGGCAATTCGTTAATCGATCGCTTACTACAAGGGCCTGACTGGACCACGCCACTAATCGAAGTTTTGTACCGTTTCAGAGTGGGTAGAGTGGCCTTGTCTGCCGACATTAGGGAAATGTTTCATCAGGTGAAAATACCGGCAGAAGAACAAGATGCTTTGAGTTTCCTGGGGTAGGAAGAGAACGACTGTGACAACGCAGTGGAAATTATAGGGTGACCGTCCACCCCTTCGGAGCCATATCGTCACCATTTTGTGCGAACTACGCTCTCCGGGAAGCTGCGAACAAACATGGCGATCTGGCCCATCGGTCGGTGGTAGATAGCGTCAGCAGACATTTCTACGTCGATGACTATCTTGGGTCATTCGATGATAAAGAATCAGCCCTAGCGCAGCTCAGAGGCCTGACGAGATTACTAGAAGAGGGTGGCCTCCATGTAACAAAATGCATATCGAAAGCTCCAGAAGTGCTCGAAGTCATTCCGTACCACGAGGGGGCCGAAAGGGTAAGATATTTAAACGGCTCTTCACTCCCTACCGAACTCACTTTAGTAATACAATGGGACGCGGAAACGGACGATTTTGCTTTCGAGCTAAACGCTCCCGGGCTGCCAATAACCCGTCGTGGCGTACTATCTGCTGTCTCTTGTTTGTTCGACCCACTCGGTTTCGTCTCACCATGGCTGCTACCCGGAAAGATCTTGCTGCAGCGGCTGTGCCGTAAGAAGGTTGATTGGGACCAGTCACTGGACCGAGAGGACCGGTTGGACTGGAAAAAGTTTTTGAACACCTTGAAGAAATTAGGGGACATAAGGATCCCACGATGTTTGACTCCTGGTCATACAACGCGGACGGGAGAACTACATGCCTTTTCCGATGCATCCGAAGTCAGTTATGGGTATTGTGGTGTACAGACGATGGTGCGCAGGAGATGGACAATACACTACGAGAATCCTGTTCGCCAAAGCCCGCGTTGCTCCACTGAAGTCGGTCTCGATCCCACGCCTTGAACTCGGCGCAGCCGTGTTAGCAGTCAGGACGGTGCAAGCGGTGAAAAGATGTTTCGACTTCTACATCTGGTCGGTTAGCCTTTGGACGGACTCAACGATGGTAATTTACTACATCAAAAATGTCCGGAGCCGGTTAAGTACTTTCGCTGCCAACCGACTCACGATTATCCACGATGAATCAGCCACGCACCAGTGGAATCATGTCAGGTCTGGCGATAACCCAGCCGACCTGTGCTCCCGAGGAGCGCTCAACTTCACGCAATTAGACACGTGGATGAGAGGTCCAAACTTCTTGCAAGTGCCTAAACAGGACTGGCCCGCGTTCGAATTGCAACCTCCTACGGAAGTGGAACTGGAGATCAAAGATGTAGTGATGGCGGCCAAAGTCGTCGGAAAGACACCCATTCTATCGCGATTGGTCACGTTTTCTTCCTGGATGAAGACACTTTGTGCTATGGTCTGGTTAACCAGGTTCAGAAGAAATTTATTAGTCATGAAAGAGCTACGCCTCTCAGGCCGGATACGGGTCTGCTCGATAAGTCCCGATGAGCTACAAGCTGCAGAATACGATATTTCCAGAATGATACAGCGAGAGGCCTTCGCCCGAGAACTCGACAGGGCCGAAGATATATCAACTCCAAGGGGCGAATTAAAGCACTTAAACTCCAAATTCATTGATGGACTGCTGCGAGTGGATGGTAGGACGAGCAACTCCTACCTCAGCTTCGACGCAAAATATCCTATGCTGCTGCCGTCTCGACAACCTGTAGTATAGCTGATGATTCAACACGTCCGCGCCGTGGAAGGTCATGCCGGGGAAAGTCACGTGACGAGCGTCATCCGAAAGCGCCTTTGGTTGTTGAGAGGAAGAGAGACTGTAAAACGCGTAATCCGGCGGTGTGTGCAATGCAGGAGACGCAATGCCACAGCAGGCAAACAACTCATGGCCCCACTACCAGAATGCAGGGTGACTACGGGCTGGTGACCGTTCAGTGACACCGGGTTGGACTATTTCGGGCCCTTGTGGATCAAGTGCTGGAAGAGATTAGAAAAGCGATATGGATGGATCAGGACGTGCATGAAATCACGTGCGGTACACCTAGAAGTCACACATTCGATGACGACCGATTCTTTTCTGTGGGCCTCGCGGAGAATTATCAACCGAAGAGGCTCACCTGCCAATATTTACTCAGATGATGGGTCGAACTTCGTCGGCGCTTACCGAGAATTACAGCGTTGGCAAAGGAACATAAACAGGGACGAACTGCAGGATCAAACCGTGGCCTACGGCATACGATGGCATTTCAACCCCCGCATGCCAGTCACCCCGGCGGCTTATGGGAACGCATGATCCGGTCCGCCAGGCGGATATTGCTGTCTATCACGGAGCAGCAGCCGCCTGACGATGAGACGCTGAACACCGACATGACTGAGGAAGAGAGAATTCTGAACAACCGCTCCCTGGTTCCAGTAATGAACGGCGACCCCACCCACCTGACGCTCACCCCGAACGACTTATTGACGTTAAGGTCAAACGAGGGTTTCCAAGGGCCGGTGAGCCTTCGCGAGAGCTACCTCCACGGATGGAAGCAGGCGAATTATCTTGCCAAGGTCCTCTGAAGGCTCTGGCTGCGGGAGTACCTACCGGTTCTGCGGACTCGACAGAAGTGGCTGGTCAAAACAAAACCACTCAGGGTTGGGGGCGTGGTGATGATCGCAGACGAACGCGCACATTTCAGCACTTGGTCTTTGTGAGTAGTTACGGAAACCGTCGAAAGCACCGACGGAATTATAAGAACGGTGAAGGTGAAGACAGCTAACGGAGCGCTTATTCGTGACATACGCAGTATTAGCCTACTCGGGAGTGAAGGCGGAGAATCTGATAAAGCTGAGGCCTAGTAGACTATTTCAGTTCAGTTCAGTTCAGGTTGCACAGGACAGGTAATGGCCACGGCCAATCGAGCGTCCAGAATTCCTTCGATGGTATGCACACCAGTTATGCACCCACCACTGCCGAGTGTATTTCGTCGAATTCTCGCTAAAAATGAGAGGGAAACGGAAAACCTCATCGCACATCAACCGCGAGAGACATTATGCATCGTGAGCATTCACTGAGACAGTATGCAATGAGGGAAAAGTCTGCTCAAACATACTCCAGAAGGACCACAGTGCTACCCGTCATCCATCTAGTTGATATACTCAAGGCTCACTACAAGGAAAGATCTCGTACCACTTGCGATCTAGGACAACTTTGAAGAATTGGACTGTCTGCAGATCTACCATTTCACCAGGCAGACCGTTCCAACTGTTCACAACCCTGTTGCTGAAGAAGTGCGATCTAGCCATCAACCTAGATCAGTCTTTTATCAACTTCTTTTCATGTCCCCTTGTTCTGGAGTCTACGGCCACTTGGAATAGACTATCTGGTCTAAGGCCAGAAAAGCATTTCATTACCTTGAACGTTTCTATGAGATCCCCTCGACGTCTCCTCCTTTCCAACGAGAAGAGATTCAGGTCACAGAGTCTTTGCTCGTAAGTCTTACCCCTCTGCCCTTCAACCATCCGCGTGGCGAGACGTTGGACTTTCTCGAGACAGACGGCGTCCTTTTTGTAGAAGGATGACCAAGTCTGCACGCTACCTTCTAAGAGAGGTCGTACTATAGCCATGTAAATAGGTACGAATACCTCCGGCTTCCGGCAACACAAAGCTGATCGCAGTCTAAAGAGCCCCCCACGAGCCTTATGCGCAGCAGCGTTGCACTGCTCCGACCATTTGAAGTCACTTTTCATGATGACCCCCAGGTCTTTAAGCCTACTGGCTGCCTCTACGGTGAACAGCCCTTGATCATGAGCGACAGTTAGGCTCTCTGTTGCCCTTGACAACAAATGGCTTTTTTGAGCGTTTAGAGGTAAGTCCCATATGTATGCCCAGTTCAGGACGGTACCTATTTCCCTGCCCAAGTCCGCCCTATCCTTAGATCCAACAATCTTCACATCATCCGCAAAAATAAAGCTGGGCGATTGAAGAGTGGATGCTAGGTCATTAATAAATAACGAGAATAGGACCGGGCCTAGGACGGATCCCTGAGGTACACCACTGGTGACGTTCACCAAACTGGAGCACCTGTCCCCCACTTTGACATGAAGCGTCCTGTGGGAGAGGAAGTCCTCCAGCCACCTATATACTGGCCCACCTATCCCGAAAGTCTCCATCTTGCATAGCAAAAGACGATGATTAACGGAGTCGAACGCCTTGCTAAAGTCGAGGTAGCATACCTCAACTTGCTTACCTTCGTCCAGTCGTCGAGTTACTTCATCTAAGAAGCACAGGAGATTGGTCAGGCAAGATCTATTCTTCAGGAATCCATGCTGCGCCGGGCTTAGCATGGAGTGCTGTAGTAAGTGCTGGCAGATATGGGCACGGATGATCTTCTTGAGGACTTTACAGAGAATGCTAGTTAGGCTTACCGGCCTGTAATTCTGCACATCCGACTTAGGCCCACTCTTATGTATTGCCACGGCTGCCGCGACTTTCCAGTCCTGAGGCAGCTTACCCTGGTCCAACGTGGATCTGTACAATCTGCATACCGATAGAGCTATGATATCCGCCAACGGCTTGATGATAGCTGGATGAATGCCATCTGGGCCCGCTGACTTGTGGCTGTTTAACTCCTGTAGGTACTTACGCACGCATTCCTCTGAGAGATCTAGGCCGTTTAACTGAGGAGGATGCACCAGAGCCAGATCTACTAGTACCCCACTATCTATCCTATGTACACTACCAAAGTATTCCCCCAGGGTGTCTGCTTTGCCCTGGTCATCAGTGATAATACCATAGTCTCTAGTGGATAGCGGACCTACGGCATTTCTCGTTGAGCCTTTAGACTGTACATAGCTGTAGAACTTCTTCGGCTGTTGTCTTACAGACTGGGCCAATTTCAGCTCAAATTCCCGCTTAGAAGTTCTCAAAAGGCTTACAGTCTCGTTTCTCAGCTTCGTAGAGCGGTTCCAGGCTAGCTGACTGCCGGAAGCCTTGTACTGGTTCCAAGAGCGGTTTCTACGTCTGATGGCCTTGGCTATTGCAGCCTTCCACCACATGGGCTTGCCCTCCCCACTCCTTCGTTTTAAGGGTGCGAACTCTTCCTGTAGGGCAGTCAGGGATCCCTTTATGGCCTGCCAGCGCTCCTCCACAGTAGCCTCCTCTGGCGCGTCCCAGGTCAAACCCATCGCCCTATTACGAAGCCTATCTATGTCCATACCACCGAAATTCCTAATCAGCCTTGAGGGTACCTTCGGTTGCCGCATGCATAGAACTATTTTGACACACACGTGGTCACTCTTTCCCAGCGGTGTACAATAATGCAGTCCAGCCACATCGTTGGGGAAGTTCGTTATAGCTAGATCCAGCAAGGATGGAACGCATCCAGTCCTATATCTGGTATTCTCCCTAATATGCTGATGCAACGCATTATCATGCAGCCATTCTAAGTAGGTTTGCTCCTCCGATCCCGGCACGCAGACCTCAGCCACCCAGTCGATTTGCGGAAGATTGAAGTCACCTAATATGAGGGTCTTTTGTGCATCCTTAACTAGTTCATTCAAAGTCCGCAGCAAACAAACGTCCTCTTCGTGGTTTGTGCTTGGTGCCCTGTAGACGCAGACGACGTTAACCCTTCTGCCTGGAAGGATGATCTTAACGGCGCATAGCTGGATATTGCGAGTGCACATCTTGGTCTGGGACTCAAGATGGTTAGCACCTGACCTAACGAGGATGGCTACTCCACCACCAAGGCGATCTTGTTCCCGATCCTGCCTGTAGAATGCAATACCGTTACCTATTAGGCCTGGCACATGGTCTTCTTCAGAAAGCCACGTTTCCGTGACGGCAACTATTGACGCTTTCTGTTCGTCAGCGGTTTTGGCAAGTTCCGCCCATTTGTTTCTAATACTACACGCGTTAGTATATAACACCACCGCGTTTGCTCCTTCGCCTAGGTGTCTTTTTTCATTCATTCCTGACTGTTTCTCAGGCGCAACGCCTGAGAAGATGACACGTTTTTTTGCTTCGGATGTCCCCACTGGGGTGCATGAAGCCGGCTGACGGTCCAGAATTTCCGACGAATCCCAATCCATCTCTATAGGAGTGGCCACAACATCCAGACCGGCAGGGGTCGCACTGTCATCTATCTTCGGACAGTACTGCCCATTCTCGTCTTCCAGCGCATCTTCAATTACAACTATTAGCGACCCCGCACGTGGCTTCTTTACTATTGCCGGGGTCGGGGCCTGAGAGCCGAGTACGGCATTCCGCTGAACTTTTAGATTTCTCACCAGCGCCCTGGCTGGTCGAGCAAGGTTACCTCCCGGGGCTAGACCACCAGGCCTTACCCTATGTTCGTCCGGCACAATCTGGTATCTGCCCTTTGTAATCTGAGCTACTACCGCTGCCCTCGCCAGCAGTCTATCCCGGGTAGCCTCATCAGCGAACTCCACCAGTATTGGTCTCGCACGAAGTTCGCCTTTGTTCCCCAGTGGTGACTTCCATGTCCCCACTCTGTGCACCCTTCTTAGAGTAGGAGGGTACGGAACTCCTGCGATTCGCAGTATGTCGCAGACCCTCCTCCTGTCAATGTCTCTCCTGGCCTTCGATTCCCTTATAAAGGGTTCTTCCTGGTTTAGGATCAGAAGCCTGTGGCTTGAGACCCTGCCCATCGACAAGATCTGCCTCTGCAGGTCCTTCACCTTGTTTTCTAATACCAGAAGAGCAGGGTCATCCACCCTAGCCAACCCATCCCTCGCGATATTACAGTCGCCCTTCTTTTTGACCTGCCTCGCCCTTCTTGGCTTCTGCTCCGTCCACTGGCCCTCGTCGGTCTGCTTCAAAGGAGTGGACGCAACGACCGCCTGGCAAGCTCTCAGAGCTCGTCCATTCGCTCGGATGATTGTCCTCTCGGTTGTTGATACTACTGCCGAAAACGACTTACTACAACCTGCTTGCGGTGGTTTGGGGCTTACAACCGAGGTACTACTTGGTGGACGTTGGTCCTGACCTTGGGCCTGCAGTTTAGAGGCCAGACTGGCCGCCTCCTTGCAGAGCGCACAGACCCATTCAGCCCATGGGTTCTGTTTATAAAGGGCATATATGTCCTTTGCTATCCCTGAACACCTTGGATGAGCCCATCTGTTGCATATCTCGCACTCTATACCATTTACCACACGTTTTCCGCACTTGGGTGCTAGATACGGGTCAGAAACGCGTGTCATACCGAAAACCCAAAAAACGAGGGCGAATACAACTCAAGTGCTCTTTACCCAAACAAAAAACACGCACTCTGAGAATAGCAGGTAAATCCCGCTAACACAAGAAACAAAGACAAAAAGAAAGATTAGAAGCGAGGAAAGATCGCCTCAAAAAACGCCAAACACTACTCGGCAATACTACAAGGAGAATAAAAATATTCTCCGGATAAAGCGCACCTTAAATGCAATTATGATACGCTCAGTATTGTGAAATAAACTGGGTTAATTCACAAAACTATTCAAAAAGTCAATTTAAAGACGAGAGCATTACGAATTCAAACCGCGCGGCACTTACACACGTCACACAGTCTTCTTCATCTTCGAGGTGAGTAAAGAAACCCCATACATGGGAGCATTCACGACACGCTGATGTATCGAAACATCATACACCCTGACGCACACTCACCTACATTTATTCGTGATACCACCTGGTCTCCATCAAAAACGTTACAGAGCTCACAGTCCTTCATTGACGGTACAGAAAGTCTTTTTTGATATGTGGTGGTACATGCGATTCCATTATACATCAAGACACATATGCACATACCCGATGCAAGCTGTCACGCAACCCCTAGCAAACATGTGATGGTTTTCGCTATATGTTTTTGTTGACGTTAGTAAAATGTCCTTTGCATATGTGGAGGTAGCGGCGATTACACCATACACACACACTCATGCAAGCACATACAGCCAGGACAGGACGGCCCTTTACAAGGACAGCATCGATGTGGCCCCCTCACGCCCGCCATCGGTCATTTGGTCTTGTGGAAGATGTATACCAGCCTCGCGTCTGTGTGGCCAACGGATTAGGTGCGACCACTAGTAGAAAGTTGACGAAAAGCATCAGGCACGCACACTGACAGCAGGGCCTAGGTAGGTAGGAAGAATCAGTACCTTGATAACAAACTTTTGAATTTGCTAAGGATTTGGGAGGATTTTGGTGGGCGGTGTAAAGACCAATCGTGGAAAATCTCCCTTAAACCTTTGCCATTCAGTGTTTTTCCCAACATCACTCACTTGCTTATACTATTGACGTGTCTTTACGAACTGTTTGTTTTTATAGACAAATTGTTGTTTGTTTGCGCCAAGAGCGCTAATTCGTCATATCCTTGTTCTGGACCTGCGTGACGCACGTGCTCCTTACTCGCACTATGCAATTCGGTTTCTCGTTTGTTGAGTCCTTGTGATCTCATTATTGAGGTTTGTATCTGTTTGGTGTCATTGTTCATTCAATAATCTATTATCGTAGAATATCAAGGATAATCGCCTTTTGATTTCGGGATCAGTTGTGAATTAGGCTACGCATTGCTCAAACGTGTGTTACGCGGACTTTAAAAAATGCAGGACAGGGGGTATTACGGTATTTGTGGGAATTGTTGCATATCAACATCACATTGTGGCAGCCATTTGAGGCCTGCGGTTGTGAAAGCGAAAGCACTTTACACTATAATAAGGAAACGATTTCGGAAAGGCACCGGGATACTTGTGCAGCCACTCTGAACCGCTTCCACTGTCATAAGTATGAATAGAAGTTAAATTATCCCTCTGAAGAACACGAAAATAATTATCAAAATCTGGAAGTCTTGTGTACACATCACGAGCCAAACGGAGGAAAGTTCCAGAATCATCGACCGCAGTGGCTCCAGCAGCACCGGGAACAATTACGGCCAACTGCAGTGATAATCTTGAGCATAACGCTTACATAATCTCATACCACACATTCAAGAAAATGAAGCACTATAACACTTCACGTCAAGCTCAAGCTCCATGGGCTCCGACACATCTGTCCAAACCGTTTCACATTTAGCAGTCCCACAACTTCAGTCGGGCCATATTTGAGCCCGTATATTTAGACACTAACTGCCCATTCTTGGTCTCGTGCATGTAGCGTTTGAAAAAAAGCTGTAAGTGCCGGATAGCTGTCTACGTGTCCAGCAATAACAGTAAGCCGTCCTTGGGCCCAAAGGCCATGGTATTGTTGTGAGTAGCTCAATAGGTTGACAGAATGCTTGTTGCAAACATAGAAGGTTACGGTTTGCAGGCGAAATATCCCAATTTTTTAGGGACGATGTCGGGGGAACTCCAGCTGGACAACACAGAATACGGCTGCTTTCCAATGCATTTCCGGTCAGCATCCACCAACGTTGACCAATACCACTTGCTAAAAGGGAGGCGCTTACTGCAGCACTCCGGATAAAAAGCTCGAGAACGATTTAATTGTACCAATACCGTGCTGTGAATGGGTATACCCCTTGGTTGAGGTTCTAAAGAAAGATGCATCCGTGACAGTATGTGCTGATTTACGCAAGCTAAAGGAATGTATCATTGTGGACAAATTTCCTTTGTCAACTGAGGATGAACTAATCTTGGAGTTAGTCGGTGCTAGTGTATTTTCGAAGTTGGATATTAGAAGCGCTTATTTTCACATGCCACTCACAACTGGTTCTCCGCCTTTGACGGCTTTTCTAACTCACGGTGGACTCTAGCAATACAAAGTACTTCCTACGGGGCCGACTAGTGCACCGGCATTCCACCAAAAGTTTATGACACGTTTTCTGGCAGATCTGAAGGGTTGTGTGGTTTACATGGATGATATTTCCGTGTTTCGCAAGTCGCCCATGGTGCACGCGTCTAACCTAAATACTTCATTGCTTTGGATGAATGAAATAAACTTACATTAAGAGTTTCAAAGATGCCGAATGGCTGTGCCATAAATCGAGTTTTGCGGTCATGTCACTTCATCGGCTGGAGCGAAACCTAGTGCGGAGAACACACGTGCTCTCCTGGAATGCCAGCAGCCAGCAACAGCTAGACGAGTAAAATACTTTTTAGGTATGCGCACTTACTATCTACGGCATTCTAAAAAGTTTGCAACCATTTCGGAACTATTACGTGAACTGACACGAAATGAACAAGAATTTGTTTGGAATGTTGAACGAGTGTGCTTACAACTCCATTCCTCAACTGGCTGCTTCAACTCCCACGGTAGCTATTTTTGACGGGAACTGCCCTTCGTACTTTTCTGCGGACGCTTCCGACGTTGGGATTGGAGCTGTGTTATCGCAGTTACGAACTGGTAAAGAGAATATAGTTGCTTACGCTTCACGGTCTCTATCTGCCACGGGGCGAAATTACTCTACCGGCAAGAAGGAGGCTCTGGCATGTGTCTGGGCATGCGAAATGTGGCGCCGCTACCTTTTTGGACGGCGTTTTGTTTTACGCACTGATCACGCCCCTTTGGCCATCCCACTTTGTCGCGGTAGCAAGGGTCAACGCCCTCTATGCCTCAGCCTCTGGTAAGCACGACTATTGAATCAATAATTATAATAATTATAATAGTGTATGTTGGAGACCCCCGAAGCATTCCCCAAAACATGATCAAAATTTTACGTGCAACAAAACTGATCGGACATAATTCATAAGAAATTCAGAAAACGTAACACAGATGGGGGTAGTAAGAAACAGGGAGATATGAGTGGGAGCTATATATACGCACAACAATGAGTAATGTAGGGAACTTAGCTGAATTCGGAGATGGATTTTAATATGGGTCAGGAGAATTCAAGGGTCAGGGTCAGATTGAGTAGCTGGCTGAGCCAATTGGGGGAGGAAGAAGCCTGGGCGTTTTACAGGAAAAGGACTGAAAATCGGCATGAGAAACTGTCTTTCAGAGAAACGATGAAGAAAAAAATGAAGAAAGGAGAGAAGAAAATAACAAAAATTGAGTTGTTTGGCTGGGGAATAGACAGCCATGAACTACGCGCTACTGCAATAAAAGGAACGGTGTCAATTTGAAAACGGGGAGCTAGCAATGCAAGAAGCAAAGGGTGAGTCAGATGGCATCAATGCCGCGGAAGGATCGAGACACGGCAAATCTGAGGAGCAGCGATGGGCCATATGGAGGCATATCATAAGGGGTGGTGGCATGGTAGCAAAAGAACTGGCCGGCTAAGAACTGAAGGAGGCAGAGAAAATATGTGGATACAAATATATATATAGTTATATATGTATCAGGGCAGTAGCAAATAGCAGTGAAGAAACGGGACACAGAGGTAGCAGTGTTTGGACCAGACAGGTAGGGTTGGGTCAAATGGTGCAGGATTATCTTGGATAGACCCCGATGTATTTTTTATGGCGGGTGAACATGGAAGATCAACAGCAAAAGCGAGCCAACTTTGGGAGCCCAGAAGTGATGGCTGTGAGCAGAAGTTGATAAATGAGAGAGTTTGAAGGAAAGGGTCGGCGAAGACAGGTAAGGGTGAATCTAACAGTCTGATTATTGCAGGTGTGGCATGTGGTGACGGTCAAACATGGGTGAAGCATTATTCAGTGGAAGCACAATATGCAACAAGAACATGACAGCGAAAATGTCTGGGGAATGCAGACCGAATGGAAGTACGGGGTGGTTGTAGAGGTGTCAAAGATCACTGGGGAAGAGTAACTTGGAGGTTAGAAGAACTGCTGTGCGAAGATGCATCAGTGGTAACAGCGAATATCATGGAAACGAAATAAGGAAGTGGAGGACAAGAAAGATCAGGTAGAGGCAGATCGCATCGGTTGAAACTGTAGATGAGAATGACGACGCTACTACGACATTACACTGAGTGGAACACGGAAAAGCAGCGCAGCCTCAAAGGCACAATGAAGATGCCTATGGCATACAATGTACGAGGTAGACGAGAGTGTTCACCAAAGAAAACCAGGTAAGAGATGATGAATCAGATCTTTCCTCCGCAAATGACACAGGACAAAGACCGAGAAGAAGAAAAGAATCCGGACGGGAAGGCTTGTGATGGAGCAAAAATGCACGAAAAATGGTTGTGCGTCGGAGTTGGGAGACTAGAACTGAACGGTAGCGGGCTCACAGGCCATTGCACCAATGGGTTGTGCCAGAAGTTGCTGATTGGTTCACTGCCTAAGAAGAAGATCCCCGGAATATTTACGGATTCAGACGTGAAAAATATGGAGGTGGTAAAAAGATAATAAATTTGGCTGTAAATAAATGCAAAGGTTGGGACGGCGAGTTCTTATATGGTGATTGGTCATGGTTACGGATGTGTCTGGTGTGTAATGGTGGGAGGTATAATACGGAAAAAAGAATATCGAAAAATGGTGACTAGTGAGGTAGGCTATCTATGAGCTTTATAATCGTATGGACGTACCAAGTGAATACTGATCAAGAGCTGACAGGAGCGAAGTGGGTGAAAAAGGACGTATTTCGGGCTTCGTAGGAGTAAAATGGGTAGGGCGACAGTGACGTCATGCAGTGAGGGTTGTTATTGTGAAACTCGATAGGAACTGAAACAGAATGGATTGGTGTGCATACAGAGGCAGAACTACACAGAAGGGCAGTGATGAGTGCTGAAAAGAAAGATAGATGAGCCAGTCGTGGCGGAAGAATGATAGGATCATGCGGTCCGCAACGGACAGTTATAAATGCGATAGGGCGAGCAGAGTTGGAGCTTGCAATCCACTCCCGGTGCCGGTGGGTGGGGCTGGCCGTGCGCTGGACACCCAACCTGAAAAACAATTCGTGAAGTGAACACAGGGGGTGTGATCCTCCAGCCTAATTGCGCTCGCACATCGTTGCAGACGGCCTACACGCCCGATGTGCGCCTGCCAAAGAGGGGGATCTGACCGCACCCCGCATTGCTGGGATTGACTAGAGCGTTAATTGATGGTTGTACAGAGGGCTAAGCACCCACGATAAGGGTATCTGGTCCAGGACCAACTGGACAGGTTGTGGAAACATGGACAACAGAGCCAACAGGAACAGCCGTCGACAAACGGCCATACGGCATTATCATCTAGTGCACCAGCCAGAAAGTTGGTCAGTGTAGTGCCCGAGGTGGTTGACCGGCTTTGAGGATCACTGGAAGGGGAAGTGAGATAAAGAAAAGCAGTCTGGCTATAGCCCAGCTGAAGGTCAGTGGTTAACGGAAAGAAGAGCAAAAGTGAAGCACGGGCTCATAAATGGGGCGGATCCATAAGACAAACTGAGTCCATGGAACATGAGAATAAGAAAAGAATAGCATAAGTAGGGGCTAAAAATCCAATGAAAAGGTTAACATTTTACCTGGACTAGTCACTCAGCAGAAGAACAGAGCAAGTTCTGCTTGGAATTACGGAAGAAATTTAGCTGGAGAAGGGGTGGGGGCAGAATTGGTGGCCTCTTTACTGGGTGATGAGTTCAGTAAGTGAGCCTCCCTAAGCAAGATAAAAGAGAATGAACTTTCCAGTTTAAAACCGCAGAGGTGGTAAGGGAAGTATATGTGGTGGGACCTGGTGCGGAAAATAGGAAAGTAAGCAAAGGGATATCAAGGAGTGTCGAGCTAATGCCCGCTCTGTCGCTAAAGAAGAGGAGACTGAAAAGAGGGTGAGACTTTGAAGGAGAGAGATAAACACGGATCAGCAAATAGATGAGGATTTGTACAAAAACCAGAATGACGAAAAAGAGTGCTATAGAGAAAGGCGGGGTGAATAGGCCTCAATATTTTTCCTTTAGTAGGTGGACTAAGACAAAGCTCGGTCTATGACGCGTGAGACGAAAAAAGGAAACGGTGAATTATGGATCATTGAGAGCCGTAAGATTCAGTAAAGAGGTTGGGATTTGATCTAGAGTAGTTAGTCAGTAGGACAGAACAGGTAAATTCTACGTGAAATTAAGGAAAAAACTTAGCTGGGGAAAGGGTGGGGCAGAATTGGTGACGTCATAACTAGATGTTGAGTTCAGTTAGTGAGCCACGCTAAGTGAGAGAAACGAGACCAGATTTTTCACTTCAAAATCGCAGAGGTGGTGATGGATGTATATGTGGTGAGACCTGGTGTGGAAAAGAGGCACTGTAAGCTAAGACATATCGAGAGGCGTTGGGTTACTTACCATGCTTGTATTAATAATTTCAGGACAGTATTGAATATATATATATAGCGGACCAGGTAGTATTTACTGATGCAGTTTCTATGCCGTTGTTGGGGTTGGTTTCAGGGCCGTAGAAGCGATACAACTAAATAAAGGTAATAAATCGTGGAGCGGATGAGGCATATTGACAACCTGTGGGGAATATTACGGTGGTCTCTATAAATGCGAAAGCATCTGGGAGGATTTATTTCAAAATTAAACTGGTAGGGTCCTGTAATTTGGTATGGAAAAACAGTTAGTGGACGCAGACATGCTTTACATATGTTGATGGCGAAGTCTAAGAAGAAGTGGTCTAACAAAGCAATCAGAATTTCAACAGCGGTGAAGTTATTTAGGAAGGTAAGGTGAAGCGAGAAGGCAGAGCAATGGCTTCAAAGTTGAGGCCTTCCTCGTAAGCCTGACTTTCTGTTATGAGAACGTCGAATAAGCGCAAAACACTTGGGGCAGAAAGGAATTTATCAGTAGCATGCACTAATGCTTACTTTGACTGCGAATGTTTAATGTTCAAGGGAAGTTTATTCCAGATTCTGGAGTAAGTGAAGAGAAAGAACTTAGAACGTAGAACGAACCTCGGGGAGGATGTGGTAGAAGTTTACTGTCTATTACGGAGTGAATATCCATTACCCGGGGAGAAGCACAACTGGTTGGAGGAATAAGATTGCTTAGTCCATAGCTTATACAGAAATACCAGGTTCAGCTTGATGCGCTGAAGCCACAGTGGTTTAATTTTGAAAGGTAAGCATCGTTCCCTGTGGTTTAAGTTTGACGACCAACCAATAGGCTGCTTTGTGAATCTCCTCTGAATGCACTCGAATGTACTCCTGTCGGATTTTCTCATACTAATGAAGAATAAGAGAGAGCATTCGAGAAGGGAATTGGTGTGTACTTTGTACATGTAAATAACGCTCTACCCAAGCTGAAAGGATCTGAACAAAGGACCAGGACAATTTTTAGCCTTCGCCGTTTGAAAGACAGCATTTTTCGAGAAGTTGAAAGAGCAAAAATAACTTAAGCCAATGTCTCTTACTAAGGGCTGGCTGTCGATGGGTGAACCGCCGACGCATAAGGAACCAGGAGGAACCTGGCTTTTGTAAGTAAGAAAAATGCACTTGTCGGCGAAGAATTTCATCGCTTAGAATTAGCCGCATTCATCAGCAGCGGATAAATCAGCTGAGATTTTAGGGAAAGTAGTACTGGGGTTGCCAGGCGAAAAAGTGTAGACTATCCTAATGTCGTCCGCAAACAAAAAAGGCGTGTCATTAGATATTGTCGGAAACATATCACTCATATAAAGGAGGAAAAAAGGGCCCAAAACACTCCCCTGAATCACACACCGCTGGTAACATGTTTAGGGTTAGAGGTGTGCCCGTTAAAAAAGACAACCTGTGAACGACGAGGTAAGTAAGATGAGAACCAAGAAGGTAGTGGATCGACAGTGCCAAATGATCGTAATTTTGTTAAAAGGTGGGGGTGAGGTACAAGATCAAATGCCTTAGATAAGTCAAGATGAAGAACAACAAAAGATTCCCCATTTTCAGTGGAACTGGTGACAAGATTCAGAAAATAATACTGACAAGTCATGCAGGACCGTGAACGGAGGAATCCACGTTGGTTGTGACTAATAAGGTTGAGGCTTCATAACTAGTTAATAATGTGATGTTTAACTACTTTTTCCATTGTTCTGGATAAGATAAGGCTATGGTTTATAGGGCGATAATTGGATGCCTCTTGTCTAGGTCCATTTTTATGAATGGGAATGATTACTGAGCGCTTCCAATTAGCAGGTACGGTGCTACCATTAAATGAAAGAGTGAAAAGGTTAAGCAGCAACAGGGGAAGATCCGGTCCGCCATTGACAAGAGCAACTGATGGCAAGCCATCGGGCCTGATCGAGGGGAGGTTTTGCTATTGGATAGCAGCTTAGAAATAATCCTGGCATCAAAGGTTATCGTAGGAAGGACAGAGTTAGTAAGAGGTGAAGATGGGGAAGGGGCAATGACAGCAGCTGGAGCCATGACTGAAGCAAAGAATGCAATGAAGGCTTCGGCTATGCAAGGTGGGGAGGTGATAGATGAGTTATTGTCCAGAATCAGAAGTTGGAAGTCGACCTTAATATCAGCGTTTCCAGACTTATGTAACACAGAAAGAAGTGAGGACTATTTGGGATGACTCGATGCCTTAGCTTATTGGTCATGAAGTCGCGTATTGTCTTGTCGTTGAATAAATAAGGAGAGGCGGTTTAGACGAAAAAAATTTAAAAGTCGTGGGAATTATGTGGTTGTTTGAGAAGTTTATGTTACTTTATATGGAGTAGCGAGACGGGAGTTTTTAGTTGCAGCCTGGGCAGAATTAGACAGTATTTTCAGACACTCGGAAAAGAAGGAGTAGAAAATATCAACAGCAAGCTGAGGGTCATGGGTGAGAAAATAATCACCCCAGCCTTTCTGGCGAATAAGGGTGATTAGCAAATCCCATTTTCTGCTTAGGAATGTATTGTTGGAGGGGCGTGCGAGATTGGGTGAGCCACTAAGGGGCAGATGGCAGTTAGCCATTTTGTAGTCACTGCCGGGGAAATTTTGTATTACGTCGATGAGAGGCATGTTATGAGTAAATACCAGATCTATTATATTCCCATTTCTGGTAGGTTAGACAACATGTTGAGTCCAGACACCAAGATAAATACTAGTACTTAGGTCCATAAGATTGAGAGGAGCCTAGAGGGTAGGCCAACAAATTTGGGGAGGGGGGATTAAAGTCACCCGCAATAAGCTTGGTTCAGAAAGGAAGGAAAGAGACGTATTTGAAAGACTTAATGAGAAGTGGAAACAAGAAACTGGGGAATTTGGCGAGGGATACATGCAGCCAATGTGAAGAACAGTGCTTTGGAGGTTGATAAAGGACCAGAGAGAATCGGGAGTAGAATCGAGCGCCGTATGTGGAAGAGGGGTCGTGACATGGATTTCCTTGATGCAGGCTAGACACCCACCACCACGCGGGTTCGGTCTGTTGGCCCTTAGAAAACTGTACCCTATCAAAATTATTTGATCACTGGGAGTGCTCTCAGACAGTCAGGGTTCCGTTATTAGGATAATGTTCTAAACATTTGTGAGGACAAGTTCTTTTAGGTGCGGGAGTTTGCCAATAATAACACGAGAGTTGAATACGGCTAACGATATACCATTTGCGGGAGGTGGTATAGGCACATCAGGGGGTAGTGTAGGTTGGAAGGAGGCAGGCTGTCTCGAATGGAAGGAGTGGATATCAGGATCAAAGGAGAACATGTTGATGTTGAGGCCAGTGGAGGTTCAGATGGGGTGGCTTCCAGGCAAGCAGGAGTAAAAGTTGCAGTGAGAGGGGCTGCTAAGGGGTACAAAACTGGGCATCAACGGAGGGGGAAATGTCGGAGCAAAGGGAAAACCCTGTGGGGTTTAGCGGATCAATGTCAGAGAGGAGTGATTAGGAGCAGTTGAGAAATCCCTACCAGTCGAAATTGAGTATTGGCTGAAGGGGGATGCAGAGGACAGGCTTGAAATCGTGTGAGGAATGGGGGTGTAGGGTGGTAGATTAAGGTGCATGTTGTGGGAAAGGTAACTCAAGTTGGGTGGAACACCAAATATGGAGCAGTTAGTAACGCGATCTGTGGAGATAATTGTCAGGTAAGGAGTACGACGTGAGGCAGGGTAGACGGCCTGTGAAGGCTGTATTTTGATACTTGCAGGCAGTGAGCACGGTGAATTTGTAGGGACTACCGACGCACTGGAGCAAGGGATATTTTTAAGGTGGAAACCCTATTCGGTGAATTGAGGCGAGTTGGTTTAAGAGGAGAGAGTTGAATAGAGGAGGGGTTTGTGAGAAGGGTGGGAAGACTGGTAGACCTATTCCTCTAGACGGCGAGTAGTTGATTACCGGAGGGAACTGAAAGCGAATCAGAGTCGGGGGTGTACTCCACAGGCTATGTGGTGGAAGAGCGAGACAATAGTTGGCGTCTCTTACTGGGCGGCAGTAATAGGGGAGAGGCAGAAATGTCTAGATCAACAGTAGTGGGATCAAATTTTAAAGAGTTCAGAAAGGGAGCAGGTGAGGAGGCAGTGGGCGGTTGCGAAGAAGCAGGAGGCGCGTGTGAAGATAAAGCAGTGGGGACTTGAGAAGAAGCCGTGGAGAGGCGAGTTGTCTGTATCGAAGGCTCAGGACTATCGGGCGTCTTTCTTGTGGGGAAAGTCGAGGGAGGTCTAGTAATTTCCATTTGAGGGGGGTTTTATCTTGGGCTATTTTCATGTTTTGTATAAGGCGAATTAGAAGCTATAGTGTTACGTATTTTAATGAATACTTTGAAGGTAGGTCACCTGCAAATAGCATAAGGATTGGACAGTTGAAGCGCTGAACGCGCTTACGCAGCCCTGTTATTTGACAAGGAAGGTGGGCCATACCACATGCATTCAACAGTGTATGCTTGACATGCTCCAGAGGTACTCTCTCTGGGACATTAAACACAATTGCATCAAGAGAGTTCCTCACTCTTATGAGAACTTCTGATGCAACGGAGTTGATAAAGCAACCGCCAGCAGCCAGGCTATGCAAGGCAGAATGTTCGATGCGTTCAGAGGTGCACAGTTAGGGGGCAAGTTTGGATACAGTGTCTTCCAACTTCAGAGGCTGGGAATTTATGCCTGGGAAGCCTTGGTCTTAAACAGCCGTTCTTTCCGTCGCCAAGTCTACAAAGTCACAGAGGTCAACCGAACATTGTTTTAGGGCCACAGAAGTTTGAATAAGCCTATTTTTCCCGGTAACCGGAGTATGAGTGGATGGGGTCATTATTGTGGGTCTTCTTCACTACACGTGGCATTTTGAAATATCAAAAAAAGCTGCGAGTGAGGCGGAAAAGTGAAGGCAAACTAGAGCCAAGTCGGAATTAACCGCTGACAAAAAAATCCCCGAACTTCTATGGGTTACTGGAATTCCCTAAGGAGCTGTAACTTTGAGTATTTCATGAGATAGCTGAATTAAAAATATATCGATAACAGCACGCAATACGACCTGGTGTGCCTGGACGAGTAAAATACTTTTTAGGTATGCGCACTTACTATCTACGGCATTCTAAAAAGTTTGCAACCATTTCGGAACTATTACGTGAACTGACACGAAATGAACAAGAATTTGTTTGGAATGTTGAACGAGTGTGCTTACAACTCCATTCCTCAACTGGCTGCTTCAACTCCCACGGTAGCTATTTTTGACGGGAACTGCCCTTCGTACTTTTCTGCGGACGCTTCCGACGTTGGGATTGGAGCTGTGTTATCGCAGTTACGAACTGGTAAAGAGAATATAGTTGCTTACGCTTCACGGTCTCTATCTGCCACGGGGCGAAATTACTCTACCGGCAAGAAGGAGGCTCTGGCATGTGTCTGGGCATGCGAAATGTGGCACCGCTACCTTTTTGGACGGCGTTTTGTTTTACGCACTGATCACGCCCTTTTGGCCATCCCACTTTGTCGCGGTAGCAAGGGTCAACGCCCTCTATGCCTCAGCCTCTGGTAAGCACGACTATTGAATTATGATTTCGGTATCGTTTATGTTGGCGGACAAAATAATCGGGTAGCTGAATCGCCTTCTCGTCTTCCTTTGGACAATGAAGGTGAGAGGGTCGATCTGGAGG
Organism: Fasciola hepatica; assembly: GCA_948099385.1. Taxonomy (NCBI): domain Eukaryota; kingdom Metazoa; phylum Platyhelminthes; class Trematoda; order Plagiorchiida; family Fasciolidae; genus Fasciola; species Fasciola hepatica. The sequence goes on from CANUEZ040000076.1 coordinate 4,285,975, forward strand.
AGGTCAAAATGATCACGTCTCTCAGTGATTCAAACCCCAAAACGATTACACTTATTAAGGTTAAGTGACACACGGAAGGTGATCCAGTTCTAAAATCCGTCTATGATTAAAGTTCCACCGAATGGCCAAGTAGACAACAACTGAAGCCCGCATTGCTGCCATTTTGCGCTGTCAAAGTTGAGCATTTAGTAGTTAATAACTTTGTCAGGAGAGGTAATCGTCTAGTAATACCGGAAAGTTTAGTTCCTGCAGTTATATCCCCTGGGCACTAGAGACACCCTAGTATCGTGAAAACAAAGGCCCGCATACGTGAATACTACTGGTGGCCAAGGTTAAACTCCAATGTAGAGGCATCAGCAAGGGAATCTGCGCCTTTTCAGCATTCTGCTAAAAGCACAAAGCCACTGAATGCACCTATTCAGCTCATTGAATATCCAATGAAGTCTTGGGCGAAAATTGCAATTGATGACAGGAAACCATTTAGAAAAGCTCCTTATCACCAATGGAACGTCATCGTTGCCATAAGTTTCCACTCCAAGTGGCCAGAGGCTTATCTATGAGCAGAAATTACTACTTCCATGATTCTGCAATGGCTGCAACACCCTTTTTGTGAGTTTCGGTCTACTTGATGGAGTACTCACCAACAATGGCTCTAAATTTCGCAGTTGTGAATTCAGAAATTACCTTTCTCAGAACGGCATTTTCCATGTGCGTACGGTACCGTACAATTCCTCAGCTAATGGCACGGTGGAATGCTTAAATCGCACATTGAAAGAAATCATTGAAACCATAGCCATTGTAGCATAGAAGTGGGAGATCTCTTTTACTGCTGCACTGGCCGCTTACAGAAATACACCGCATACTGCCACGGAAAAGACCTCGTCATACTTTATGTTCGGCAGAAAAATACGAACGCTACTGAGCGCGGCACGACTGGAGTACAGCGATCCTACACCGGAAGAAGAAGGGGGAGGAACCAATTGCCAAAATAAATACAGGAGATGCAGTCAAACACCAAAGCCCGGATCATTTGTCGGATTTCGCAAACCTCAAGTTCGCAAAAGGGAGAATGTACTATCTTCCCCAATCAAAATTGAAAGCTTTCAATCTCCCGGCTAATACTTGCTGGAAGAAGGCACTAAGATAAACACCAGTCGAATTTATACAACATTTTGCGGAGAGACCACCACCGAGGCCATTTTCGTCAAGTACTACGCCCTTTTCAGGTATGCTTGTGGCAAACAGCGTGGGTTTCCTGAGATCCACCCGCGAACGACTTCCAGTTGAGCGGTACGTTCAGACTGAGCAAATGAGGAGAGGTAGTGTTGTGTTTGGCCTGAACAGGCATGCGCTTAGATAGACAATCTGGCCCACACACACGTACACAGCTGACGTTTGCCGTGCTCCGTCCCAGACAGTATTGACCAATCGGATAGTGTCACGTGATGCACGACCTTGCACGACTTAATCCGATTGTATCGTTGTCTCACACTTCCGATTACATACACGACTGACTCACAAACTTGCATGCTCGTTCGCGTTTCCAAGTGCTCGCTTGCACTGGCGCTTACCGCACGTTGCTACGGGAATATACGTTTGTCCTTACACGTGCGCCTTTCTTCTGTTACCGAGTTGTGAACACAACATTTGGCGTCGCGTCTTTAAACCTGCGGAATGACAGCTTCGATTCGTGCTCCAGACCAATTTTTGGTCCATGCTGCTGTGGATCCATCCTCAGATTCGTGGAATTTATGAGAGTCTACTTTCATCTATTATGTGGAGATGTGTTCCATCTGTAACACTGGCTTCAAGCTTTCAGAAGAACGTAAGCCGAAACTTCTTCGACTATATCTGGCGGATGAAGGACGAAGGCTTTTTGATGCTTTGGGTTTGTGTATGAAGAAGTCGTTGAAGGAAACATTACACAAGCATCGGAGACCCCGTATAAATGCCTATGTGGCATGCTACAGATTTCCACTCATGAAGCGGCAGCCCGAAGAGAAATTTGACAATTTCATATATCGGCTCTTCTGTGCGGTACACCACTGCGACTACAACTCCGAGCCATCAAAATAATTCGAAGAGATGCTTCTTAGTCAGCAACTGATTTTGGGCGTTTGCGATCAAATAATTCGTGAAGCTACACCCCCTCAGAAAATTCCCTCAAGCTCGAGTGGGATAGTGCATATGACGTTGCACGTACAAGAAGCGATAATATCAATAAGGTGAAACCATTCCAGTCCGAATCAGTTAGTATGGATATTACTCGTATTAGAGCCGCCGCACCGAAAACGGATCGTGTCTCCAAACAACATATTTACTGCTTTAGATACGTACGTACCCTACACAAGGCTGAGTGTAAACTCTGCCCCGTGGTGAATGTCCAGTTCATCATTTCCTGTTAGTGTTAGAAAGTGCTAAAACGACTCCTGATTTTATTGATGAAGTACAGGACTATTGTCGCATCAGTACAAAACCTAGCTGACGAACTACATAAGTCGAAACGTCTTACCGCTTGTGCTTCCGCACTGCTAACACGGTTGCACTCAGCTCGAGATGCGGAATCGAAACCGATTTTAGTGTGGCTATGCGAGCTATGGCCAGTAGAATCCTCGCTGATTATTTTCAATCCCCCAGGCACCGTCGTCCATACACCATGGTCTCTCACCCAACTTCGGACGAATCAGGAAAGGCATAGCACTCTCCCTTCTGTGTAGTGTACCCAGAGGTTTAACTCCTTGAGATCCGTATGTCCTCTAGATTCTTTAAAGTCATCAGGAATTCTTCCGATCTCCGGCGGATATTCTCGATCCAGTGGCTGGTCCTACCTTAATTTCTTACCGCAGAGCCGCTGTAGCAGGATCCTTCCGGGTAGCAGCCAGAGGGAAACGAGATCGATTGGATCAAACAGGATAGAGACTGCCGACAGTGTGCCTCGACAAATAACTAGTTCGTCGGGGACTTCCGGCTCCGTGACGAAGTCGTCCTTTTCCGCATTCCGCTGTTATCCTGGCGAGCTTTTGATGCGGACTGGAGATTGGCTTAAAACTTTAACTCTTATATGATCTCTCGTCGTTCGGAATGGCTTCGGGCCACAGCTCCATGTTTTTTCACGGTTTCCCGTAGAACGTAGTTTGCACAAAAGGAGATTATATGGCTCCGTAAGGATGAACTGTCATTCCATAACTTATCACCGACCTGTTCAGGTAATTATCGTCCAGCCACAAGAATCACAATGCTTCTCCTTCCTCTATCCGCACTTCCATCTGGATAAACATTTCTCCGATGTCTGCTGAAAAGGCCGCTCTGCCTACAGTGAAACGACGCAAGATTTTAATCAAAGGCGTGATCCAATCGGGCCCCCCAGTCGACGATCGGAGAACTATTTTCCTTGGGACTGGGATGCACAATCAAAGACCAACGGCGGCTTTTCGAGTTTGTTGGGATGAAGGACCGAGTGAAGGGGCAAATTCCATATCCTTTCTCGGCCGGAGTGGTGGCAGGCAACTTTTCAAGCTAACCAAGTGGTTCGTTTCCTGCCATTATTTCTGCTTCCATTCTCAGAGACCCCAACCCCGGTCGAAACGTTACTTTAAGCGCAGCAATCTTTGGAGAGAATGATTCCCGACTTCAACCAAAGGGTCGGCTTTTTTACTCCAAGGGAGGCGTACCTCAAGTTGTTTTTCAAGCCCTTCTGTTCTTAGTCGTTTCGTCTGCAATGGAAGATTATCTTCTCGAGATAAGATGATCGATCGTCTCCGTGGCTATGAAAATCCTTTTCCTATGGGCGCTGCATCTGGTACTGTACGTGGTCTATTTCTCCTGATAAATAATTTATTGAGCCATTTCCCCGGATGAGCCACACAGCGTCCATCCTAGAGCCGTGCTCACGGCACAGTTCGCTTGGTCGTAGTCTACCCTCCGGCACAGCACCCGATATGACTTTGGTAAATCGCGGCCTACATAATGGTCTACTTCTCAATCTCCCGGTCTAAGACGGTTACATCTTGCAAGTGGGGCCACCTAGTTGAAATTGCACACATCAACCTTGAAACTCACATACGGAGATCGGCCAATGTGGAAGCCTCCGTAGATCCCACTTGCTTGATGATATCTAGGGAGATGAGCTGCAATCTCGGCTGGCCCGTAGTTATTACTTGCGCTCAGCTAACTGTGATAAGGAGGCCAACTAGTTGGCACAGGTTGTTGACCACGGTGAAATGTTCGGCTTTGCGCCCCAAAGCCAAATTGTCCGATAATTGAATCGACCGATCCCGACTGAGAACATTAAAATCTAAGATGGTGATATGGTAGTGAGGATCTGTTACAAATAGGTGTTCAATGTTCGAAGATGAGAAATCGAAGTAAATGAATCGCCACTGCTGGGTTAACGGTGGACAACACAAAAGTAGTGGTTAAGATAAATAAGTTGGAGCTTCAGCCACAATGACTGCTTTTTCCGGTGTTTAGTTGTTGGAATCTTACCTTGGTTATTCCCGGTTGAGGCTCCTACTGAGATGATAACCAAAGACACCGAACCCAGTTCATGGTTTTTGGTTGTTCGATCGGAATCGAACTAAGTGGTTAGGACTAATTTTTGCCCCAAAACGGGTTTACAGAGAATGAACTTTGTCGTACACCTGCCCATCTACGCGTCGGGCATCCGCGGCACAAATAAGCCAACCTGTGTAGGTTTTTGGTTCATAAAGGCAAGCACGCCATTACACCAAGCCAAGGTGCAGTCTCGTCATGATGGAGAAACGGTACACTAAAAAAGTCAGTGAACGACGAATATGTTCGAAGCAACAATCAGTACCAAAGATATGACATTTTTAGGAGCAAACATGGTGAAATCGTCGGACAAATAAGTGCTGTTTGCATATGCCACCGCATTTCCGATATGGACAGTCGACTGTGGCTATTACCCGTTCTGTGCAAACTGAACTGAACATTTTTTGATACTTTTAGAAAACACAGCTCGTTCCCCCCCCCACCCCCATTTGAGTTGATCTTCATCTGTACTGACTGGATCCTGAATAATGCCAATGCCCCCCACTAATAATATACCCACTTGCTCAGACGATGCTACTTTACCCATGAAGCAATGTGATCCCCTTCTGTGGCCAGTGTAACAGCCGGTCGTGGAAAATTCCCCTCTAACCCTCGCGATTCAGTGTTTTCCTAACATCACTCATTTCCCTACACTATTGACTTGTCTTTACGAACTGGTTGCTTCTATGGACCAATTGTTGTTTGTTCGCGCCCAGAGCGCTACTTTGGCGCATCCACGCAAGTGCTGTTTGCTCACACGCTGTTATTCGGTTTCTCGTTTGTTGAGTCCTTGTGATCGTATTACTGAGGTTTGTATACTTTTTGATGTCATTGTTCATGTAATAATCTAGTATCGTACAATATCACGGATAATCGTCTTTTAATTTCGGGATCCGTTGTGAATTTGGCTACGCATTGCTCAAACTTTCGTTACAATACTCAATGGATCAATTTGGAACGAGGAAAAATCACACAAAATGCCAAGAAAAGGATCGAAAACATTGAAATCTGGACAGGAAGTAACACGGCAAGTCCCTGGGGAGGTTTTAGGTACATTTGATTCTTTATTTAATGCTAGATCGCCTAGTCCTGTCAGTGCTAGCTCATGTGTTATTGAAAGCAATATTGATCGTAAGGATGTCGATTTATATAAGCTGAGAATACTAGAACTAGAGCAACAGTTACTTTCGGCTAGACTACAGGCGCATGAAGCAGAAAAGTGTACACAGAAACAGCGAGAGCATGAGACCAGTGACTTCGACACTTCCGATAGGTTAGAGTGCAATAAGGTAGGGAACCCCACGCCGGTCGCCGACTACTAACCACCATCGATCGATTTGCCTGGAGCGGAACTAACTGTTTTCGACGGGCGAGCTGACAAACACTACAAGTTTGTCAAGCAGTTCTAGACGTTCGTTGAAAATAAGGTAACCGACCCTGGGCAAAGGCTTCTCTACCTTACCCACCACTGTCGAGGCCGAGCAAGAGAAGCCATCGACGGGTGTACCATGCTGGACCCGGAACAAGGCTACACAAGAGCAAGGAAGGTTCTAAGGGACTTGTATGGCCAACCGTTCAAAGTAGCCCGTAACCTAATAGAGGGCGTGATGGTAGAGGCAAAAAGAACCAAGGGCGATGTCTACACAATGGCCGACCTGGTGATTAAGATGCAAAACTGCTCAATAGCCCTCGACCATTTAGGTTAAAGGGCTGGCGTAGATGCGATGCACACTTTGGAAGGCATAGTCCGTCACCTTTCTCCCGAACTACAGGGTCGGTGAGTGGAAGAAGCAGAACGGGTAAGCCAAAGCGACAGGGAAGCTAACTTCGAAGACCTGACCGAATATCTGGACAGGCAAACCAAGATAGCTGACAGCAGGTTCGGCCGACTCATCCGCGACAGCAACCGGGAAAACAAGCCCAGCACTAGCCAAGCTCAAACCCCTGCACGGGAACATCCAAAATACCAACATTGGACCAATACACATGCCATTTCACGCGATGCCACGGAGCAACCCAATTGCAGATCCTGTGGTACTAGCCGTGGCCTGCCAGAATGCCCCAAGTTCGGCAACGCCACGATGGACGAACGGTGGGGAATGACGAGGATCACAGGAGCGTGTTTTATTTGTCTCAACATCACGCACCGGGCGGCAGCCTGTAGGACAAGGAATCGATGTGGTTACGAGGGCTGCACGGGCAGACACCATCGGTTGCTGCACCAGGCAAGAGTAACCTTACCCGAGACGAGTACCAAGCCCAGCGTTATTTGTTCAACGTCACGATCTGCCAAAAAACCAGAACGTTTAGGCGTAGTTGCCGTGGGAGTAGTGACCACAGCACAGGTGGTCAAAGCGTTGGCCTTCAAAGATAGTGGCTCGGATACCACCCTAGTAAGGGAAGAGGTCACAGAGAGATATGGGATTAGAGGGAATCAATCCTCATTAGCAGTACGCACAGTGAGTGACACCGAAATCATCCAGTGGACCAAGCTGCACCTATAACTCGTTTTCTTGGTCAGCAACGATAGAGCAGAAACCCTAGAAGCATTCACTATAAAGGACCTGCCGATGAGAGCACTACACTCAATGCAATCGATTCTGACTCAGTGGCCGCATCTCGACCGGATTACGATCGAGGAGTGGCAGAGTAACGAAAATGATCTGCTGATCGGCTGCGATATACCGGAAGCGCATTGGGTCCTGGATCAAAGGATATGAAGCCGAAAAGAGCCCCATACAGTACGCACTATATTCGGTTGGACTTAATATGGTAGTACAGATGGAAGATACGGCAAATCCAAGTCGGCCGCACTTCGGTGGAAACGGCGAACATTGAACAGGCATTCCAACAGCTGTATAATGCCGAATTTGCTGACCTGGCCATGGACAGAGATGCCCCATCACGAGAAGATAGGTTGGCTTTGAAAATGGTAGCCGAGAACGCCATGTATGTAATAGATCGTTTCGAGGTTCCTGTCCTGCGGAGACCCAACATGAAACCTATGCCAAACATCCGAGAAATGGCTCTGAAAAGATTACGCAGCCTCAAAACCAGGCTGCTCCGGGAACCACAATTAAAGATAGAATACACGCGAGCCATGCAACATAACATCGACTTGGGTTACATGGAAGGAGTAGATACAGTGGTTCCCAGCGCAAATTTGAGGTGGTACCTACCCCATCACCCGGTCGTGAACCCAAATAAGCCGGGGAAGGTCAGAGTGGTTTTCGACTGTGCCGTGAAATGTCAGGGTGTGCCACTGAACGACCATATACTACAGGGCCCAGACTGGACAACACCACTGGTCGAGGTTTTATGTCGTTTTCGGCTAGGAAAAGTAGCCGTCTCTGCGGACACACGCGAAATATTTCTGCAAGTAAAGATGCCCGTTAAAGATAGGGACGCCTTCCGTCTCCCCTGGTAGCCTGAGAACGACACAAATCGCGCACCTGACGAGCACAGGCCGACCGTGCACCCATTTGAGACGCTTTCATCCCTCTTTTGTGCTAACTTTGCCCTCCGTGAAACCCTCAAGAGTTTCGACGGCACCAGCAGCTTGTTAGGAAGAGCAATGGACCACTTCTACGTGGACGATTTTCTGTGCTCCTTTGAAGATCCAAATGCTGGTATTCTTTATATGATCGAACTGATCGCCACTCTAAATGCCGGAGGATTCAACCTCACTAAGTGGACTTCGAACAACCAAGAGGTGCTCAATGTTATACCGAAGTCCGAGAAAATGGAGCGTAAGAAAGAGCTTTTGGTATCTTCTTCACAAACGGAGCGCACGCCTGGGCTTCAGTAAAAACTCAGAGGGGACGAATTCCTTTTCACTCTAGACCTACCCAAACGACCAGTCACAAGGCGAGGAATCCTATCAGCAGTCTCAAGCCTGTACGACCCCCCAGGTTTTGTTTCGCCATGGTTGTTACCGGGAAAGTGCCTGCTGCAATCGCTGTGCCAAAGAGGGACGGGTTGGGACGAACCTCCCCAGGATGACGACGATAAGCGATGGCACGACTGGCTGCACAGCCTGGAGCAACTTGAGGAGATAAAAATACAAAGACCCTTAGCAGGTATCAAGTGCACAAACGATGCCCGACTCTACTTATTCTCCGAAGCATCAGAAATAGGCCACGGGAAAGTTGCTTACGGCTGCTGGGTTGACGCAAATGTTGGGCGGCACAGCCAGATACTATTCACGAAGGAGAGAGTGGCTCCCCTGAAAACGGTGTCGATTCCAAGGCTGGAACTGACGGCAGCAGTACTGGTCGTGAAAGCCGCGGGGCTGATTAGGAGATGCTTCGAACGGATAGACTGGAAAACAAACTTTTGGACGGATTCAGCCACGGTAATTCATTACATAAACAACATTACCACTCGTTTTAACACTTTCGTGGCCAACAGACTCACTATAATCCACGAGTCGACTAAAACCGATCAATGGCACTATGTAAAATCCGCCAGTAACCCGGCCGACTTCTGCTCAAGGGGCCTGAAAACACTAGAGAGGTTGCCGACGTTGACAATGAGACCGGACTTCCTAACGGCAACTAAAGAGATGTGGCTAACGCTATTAACACCCAAGGCTGACGATGGTAATATCGAGACTGAAAGACTGATACATGCTATAAACTTCACGGGAAGCGTAAGCCTGATAGAGAAACTGTGCCAATTCCCCAACTGGACAAAAATGTTAGGAGCCGCGGTCTGGTGGACACGGTACAAAGCACTCTTATTGATTACGAAAGGCGCAAGACCACAAAACACATTGAACTTGGGGACGCTACTACGGGGAGGGCTGAATCAGGCCGAACTCGACGTTCTACACCTACTGCAACTAGACGCTTTCCCGTCAGAGGCCCGCGAGCTAGCCAGGATAGATGATAACACCAAAGGAGGCAGGCTGTTGCACAGCAGTATCCGAAGACTAAACCCCATGCGAACCGACGGACTACGGAAAGTTGGAGGGCGGCTGACGAATTCAAATCTAGAGTAAGAAACAAAACACCCCATAATATTCCCTGGTGACCACTACATGACGAGATGCCTGATAGACCATGTACATCGAGAAGAGGGACACGCAGGTTTAAATCACTTAATGAACAATATACGCCGACGATTTTGGGTGACAAAGGGACCGGCTACGGCCAAGCTAGTCGTAGGCAACTGCATTACTTGTCGTTGCCGGAGAGCGGTAGCAGGCCAACAAATGATGGCCCCCCCTTCCAGCCGTAAGAGTTCAACCGGGATGGTGCCCGTTCGTGGGAATCGACGTAGACCTCTTTGGCCCGTCACTTGAACGACATCAGAGGAGCACCCAAAAGAGGTATGGCTGCCCGATAACATGCTTACAATCCAGGGTAGTCCACCTCGAAGTAGTGCATAACATGACAACCGATTCATTTCTAATGGCCTTTCAAAGGTTCATCGCGAGGCGGGGCGTCCCCAAGAATATATACTTCGACAATGGCTCGAACTTCGTTGGGGCTCATAAGGAGTTGGAGAAATGGTGGAGCCGCTTGGATACCGCCAAAATACAAAACCGGACCGTGGCAAAGGGGATAGAATGGCACTTCAATCCACCTTATGCCAGTCATCGTGGGGGCGTTTGGGAAAGGCTGATACGATCGACTAGGAAAATACTCACACCCCTGACCTCACAAAAAACCCTCGATGACGAGACGATGACTACTTTACTAACAGAAGTAGAACGCATATTGAACAACAGACCCCTGCTGCCGATCATCCCAGACCCGGAAGGCGAGCCGGCACTCACCCCCAAAGACCTACCATTATCCCGGTCAACCGCAGGAGTAACCACCCCGAAAACCCTGAGTGGGACGTACGTTGTTGGATGGAAACAAGTGAAGCACCCAGCACAAACTTTCTGGAAACAGTGGACGAGGGAGTATCCGCCGACATAGCAGCTTCCGCAAAAGTCGATCTCCGAACAGAGGTCGTTCAGACGTGGCGACGTGGTCATCCTCGTGGAGAGCCACTTACATAAGGAAGATTGGCCGGTTGGAGTGATCAAGGATTGTCGTACAGAAATCGATGGCCTCGTGCGCGCGGTGGTGGTGAGGACAAACAAAGGAGACTCATTGCAAGATACACGTAAACTATGTCTACTTGAAGGTGACAGCGACGCGGGCGAGGCCGAAGCTACCGACCAAGCCATACCCATGTCCGCTGATACCAGACGAAGCCGAATTCATTTATTTATCCCTCATGTGTTCCCCTGTAGGACCCAACCCCCCACAACATCTTTGAAGTATATTGTGTTTAATTTCACACAGCATTTGTGATGTACTATGGAGCTAATTGTCCAAACCTTAGCTCACCGCACTACACGACACTGCATGTAGAAGTAACGGGCTTAGATCACCCACACATGCCTACATTTTACTCGTTTTTGTCACACAGCCTTTTGTTGACATTGCAGAAGGTCCTCCTTTGATGTGCAGTCATGCCTGTGATTCCATTGTACACCCCGACACGTACACATACACACACACACTCAATCAAGCGCATACATCCAGGACAGGACTGCCTTTTACAAGGACAGCATCTATATGCTCCCTTCACGCCAGCCATCGGTCATTTGGTCTTACGGAAGATGTAGACTAGCCTCACCTCTATGTAGACAATGGGTTAGGTGCGGCCGGTAGTGGAAAGTTGACGACGAGAATTAGGCGCGCACTGAAATCAGGGACTACGTAGGTATAAAGAATCAGTACCCTTATGCCGAACCTATGACTCTGCTAAGGATCCAGGAGGATTTTGGTGGGTGGTGTAACAGCCAGTCGTGGAAAATTCCCCTCTAACCCTCGCGATTCAGTGTTTTCCTAACATCACTCATTTCCCTACACTATTGACTTGTCTTTACGAACTGGTTGCTTCTATGGACCAGAGCGCTACTTTGGCGCATCCACGCAAGTGCTGTTTGCTCACACGCTGTTATTCGGTTTCTCGTTTGTTGAGTCCTTGTGATCGTATTACTGAGGTTTGTATACTTTTTGATGTCATTGTTCATGTAATAATCTAGTATCGTAGAATATCACGGATAATCGTCTTTTGATTTCGGGATCCGTTGTGAATTTGGCTACGCATTGCTCAAACGTTCGTTACAGCCAATGTCTCTTCTCTTGATCCGGACGAGACGGTCCTTCATAACGCTCTGGCAACGGATGCACTAAAATGTGCAGTCCAAAGTCAGGCTGCAAAGATAGCTGAGCTAAAGGCCACTATCCGCACCCTTAAGGATGAGTTGATCAGCCTGAGGAGCTTGGTTATCAAATGCCCCCTGGTGTCCCAGGCAGCCGATCATGTGTGTAAGGTTTCTGAGCAGCAAATTCTTGATGCCCCAAAGATTTTACATGACACCGAGATTTGCTCCAAGCGTGTCATCCTTTTGGGTCGCTTTCTCACATCGGATCACCTTCATGACACCTAAGCCCAGGTGCTTAACCGCCTTAAGCCCCCTACCCCACTTAAAGGTCGGTCCACTTGGTTGGTAACCAAACGCACCAGCCGGGTACACGAAATTCTCATTGAAATGGGCTCCACAGAGGCAGCCAAACGAATTGTTTCTTCGGCCGCAAAGCTCAAGGAGGAAATTAAAGGGCTCAACGGAGTATCCATTGACAAGCCACCTCATCTAAGGCTCCGCAGTGAGAATGCTAAGCCAGAAATTCCACAAAAGCCGATCCTAAGCTCAGAGTGCTGCCAGTCGTCCAGGTAACTCGCCTTGAGAGTCAAGCTGCATGCCCACCATCGGTCGCTTCCCTAATCACTCCGTCTCCCGTCGCGGAGGGTTCTCTAAGTATTAGGCCTAGTGCCACTAATATCTGACGCCTACGAAAAGTATCCCAGACCCTAACATAGCCAGTAAGACTATATCAACGGACGAGACTCACCAGTCCCTGAACCTAGACATAAACCTGAAACCTGTTTCTGCTGGAAGCTGCAATGAGAAGGTTAACGCAGCAGAAAATATATCTGGTGCAGTCATGTAAAACAAGCTCACCAATAAGAAAACTCAGAACAGGGCATCACGCAGTGCACAGAAAGGCAAACCACATAAAACAGCCCACCCTTTTCGGGGACTGAAGGATGTAGACCGTCAGCCTGGTATGATACCCCCCAGGTTACTAGACGTCAAAACTCACCGGTCACCCCAACAGTCTGCTTACCCTCTAGCCCCCCAATATCTTCAGCCCCAGACTCCCCCAGGACCTCCTTTCCAACCCCAAATCCCTCTCTGTAACAGCCGGTCGTGAAAAATCCCCCGTTTTTCCCTCGCGATTCAGTGTTTTTCCCAACATCACTCATTTCCATACACTATTGACTTGTCTTTACGAACAGGTGGTTTTTCTGGACCAATTGTTGTTTGTTCACGCCCAGAGCGCTACTTTGGCACATCCTTGCTCAGGACCTGCGTGACGCACGTGCTGTCTGCTCACACGCTGCCATTCGGTTTCTCGTTGTTGAGTCCTTGTGATCGTATTATTGAGGTTTGTATATTGTTTATGTCATTGTTTATTTTAATAATCTATTATCGTAGAATATCACGGATAATCGTCTTCTGATTTCGGGATCCGTTGCGAATTTGGCTACGCAAACCCAAAATCAGTTGTCCCTGGCGATTCTGCAACAACTCCTGAGCATGTACTCAAGTCTTTTTACAGCAATTGCCTGAGTGTGTTGAACAAGATCCCGGAGCTTCGGCGGCTCGCAGTGGAAAAGGAGTCTCAGATCATAGCTCTCACAGAAACCTCGCTCACCCCTGACATACCTGATGCCGAAATATCCATTCCAGGATATTTCGCGGTAAGGCAGGACTCCAGTGGAGGTCGTGCCGGCGGGGTCATCGTATACTACTATAATTCGATCCCTCCTCCCACTATACTGACGACCCGTACCTTTTCATGTATTGACTGTTTGTGGGCTGTATTCACCCTCTCTAGGACGGTCACCCCACTGCCTGGTGTTGCCTATCTTCCTCCTGCATGCAATTCAACTGGTAGCCTAGGTCTCATAGACTTACTGGGCCCTCTGGAAAGATACACAGACTTCACCCATCTGTTAGTCACCGGTGACTTCAACTCACCCAGTACCGACTGGCAAAGAGCTGATGCCTCTGATATCACCTTTGGTAATCCTTTCCTAGATCTGGTACTGAGGAACTCATGGGTGCAGAACGTGAGAGATCTAACCAGATATCGCACAGGACACGTCCCGTCCCTACTAGACCTGGTCATTGCCAATGAGTGGTTCCAAATAGATGTGGTGCACCACTTGCCGCCCCTCGGCAATAGTGATCAAATTCTCATTGGATTCGATTATATCGTAAAATGGCCTCCCCTTCCCTCAGACACCAAAACTTTGAGATCCTTCAGAAGGACCAATTTTGACCAAGTCCGCGCACTTATTCGCTGCCAGCTAATTTCAACTAACCCAGGTAACTCTGCTGAGGAAATGGCAGAAAATCTCAAAGAGTTAGTCTCCTTAGTCGATAGGCTATTTGTCCCCAGAATTCGCCGTCCACAGACCGCTAAGCTATCTGTCCCTCGCCCCATTAGGCGCATCCTAGACGAGTGCGCTTGCCTCTGCTAGATATAAAGCTGCAGACCTTGACCGTGAAGCAGAAGATTTCAGGATCGTACGGAACATATGCAAAGACAAGATTAGGTCCTAACAGAATGCAGCCCAAAGATCTGTACTTGATCAAGCACGAACCAGTAAGGCATTTTTCTTCCAGTACATGCGCCGTCTAAGGGGCACAGCTCCGACGCCACTGGCTCTCAGAGATAGTGCTGGATCTCCAGTCACTTCGTCCAGCCAAGTGGCCGAGGCCTTCAGCTCCTAATTCCGCATAATTTTTAGCTCCATACCCATATCATCCCACCCTACCATGCACCCGTTATCTCTGGCCACTACCCTTAACCGCGTCACTATTCCCATTGGTGCAGTCGCTTAAGGTTTCCGACGGCTCAACCAATATTGTTCCATAGGTCCCGACCTAATCCACCCCCGCATTCTCAAAGAAGCCGCGGACACATTAGCTGCTCCTTATGCCTCGTTTTTTAAGCGGCGTTGACGATGGGGTTTCCCCCGTAGCTGGCAAAAGGCAGTTATCGCACCCATCTATAAGAAGGTTAGTAGACATTTTGCTTCTAGTTACAGACCCATGTGTCTCACTGGCATCGCCAGCAAAATTTTCGAGGGAATTCTTAAGAGTGAGATTCTTTCCCATCTTCATAGAAACAAGATCCTCTCCCCATGCCAACATGGGTTTCTTACTGGCATATCGTGCATCACCAATACGCTTACTGTCATGGATAGTCCAAAGAAAGCCTATGATGATAGCCAGCTCTCACAAGCTGTATTCATCGATTTTGCTAAGGTCTTCGATAAGGTCCCCCATGCCCTTCTTCTTTATAAGCTGCAAACATACGCGATTACAGGCCATCTTACGCAGCTTCCTTACCGACCGCACCATTGTAGTTAAAGTCGGGAATGTTTTGTCTCAACCCGCCCCACTAACAACTGGGGTCCCCAAAAGGGTCAGTCTTAGGTCCTATTCTTTTCCTGATCTGCATAAACGATCTTCCGACAGCTCTTCCTGCGATTATTGCCATGTACGCAAACGATGTAACCCTATGGAGTTCAAGCGTTGGAGACCTGCAAATTGCAGTTTAGGAATCAAAACGCTGGCCCAAGGATTGGAACCTCCCAGTTAATGATGACAAATGCGCGAGCATGTCTTTCGGCAGAGAGACTGGTCATACGTTTTCCATTAACGGAGGTGCCGTACTGCCTAAGGTTTACCGACACAAGGTGCTCGGTTTCTGGTTAGATTGTAACTTGTCCTTCTCCCACCATCACCAACTTGCGAGCATGTCTGCCTTTCAAGTCCTAAACGTGATTTGAGGGTCCTTCCCGCGCATATCTAGGGATGATTTCCCCATAATTTTTGGCACGTGTACCCGACCTCTGCCGGAGTGCTGTAGTCAGGTAGCGCACTCTGGTCTTGCCCGAGACCGTGAGATCGTAGGAGTGGTTCAGAGGGCCTCCATCAAAGCAGTAAGGGGTCTATCCCACCTTCCTTATCCCGTCCGCCTCTCACTCCTCAATCTCTGCCCTCTAGACTTAGGACGTGTAAGAGGTGATCTGTTTTTGATGTTCCACCTTTTTGAATCAGATCGAAGCGATTGCTTCTCATCCGTCTGTACAGCCTCTTCTCTCCGTGGTCACAGCAGAAAGGTTTTCAAATCGAGGCCACGCACTTCACTAAGGATTAACGTTTCTAGCTAAAGGGTTATTACTCTGTGGAATGCACTTCTGGAAGATATTGTTCTCTCGCAGAACAAACCTATCTTCAAGAGAAAGCTAGACCTCTACCCGGGTCTCTCCCAATAATTCCTTGTCAAAAAAACGAAATAGATTTCTTTTATTACATATATGTTCATACATGTCGCACCTTCACTCTGCTTAAGGCACTGTCAGCAGTGAGACACTGCAAGATGTTGTGTATGTTGTTTTTCCTGCCACCCCCGCCCCCCGCCTCATTTTACTCTCGTTTCAGCTCGGTGAATCCGACGGAAGATCATAGATTTCCTCGTGAATCGGGACAGTTGAGCTCAAAGTCTTGAACCCGTGTAGTACTTCAAGACTTTAAGACAACACCATACTCTGTCAGGGCTGACACTGCACAAAATGTCTGCCTTTCAGGAAAAGAAAATCACGCAGTGTTGGGAGCTACGGGAACGTGCCAACAACACAACTACATGGACACACGATTGGCTCTAGCCACACCGGTTTCTGTGCAAACTGAACTGAACTGAACTGGAATTCTTCAAGACCATATATCGACCAGAAAATAGTTTGGAGGAAAGAATGGAGGGCCCACAGGCGCCTCCAATACCCGAACTTACTGTAGGAGAAGAAGAAGTGTACGCGGAGTTGCAAACGTGGAACAGAAATAAAGCAGCAGGTCCAGACGGGATTCATCCAGCAATCGTTCAGCCTCTGGCCGAGGTCCTGAAGCCTCCGGTGACGAAGCTGTATGAAACGTCACTTAGAGAGGGAGTTGTGCCGGGAGACTGGAGGAGAGCAACAGTGGTAGGCATTTACAAGAGTGGACCCCGGCAAAAGGCGGAAAATTACCGGCCGGTTAGCTTGACTTCAGTACTGTGTAAGTGCCTGGAGCGAATAGTCAGGAAACAGATCCCCAGTCACTTGGTTCAACACAACTTCATGTCAAGTGATCAGCATGGGTTTGTGGCGGGACGATCCTGTCTGACGAATCTCCTGCTGTTCCTCGATGAGGTAACCGAGCGTCTGGACGAAGGGCAATCGATTGTGGTCTGTTACTTGGACTTCAGCAAGGCGTTTGATTCCGTGAACCACAAATTTCTGGACGTCAAACTGCATTCCATGGGAATTGTTGGAAAGGCAAGATAGTGGATAAGTAGTTTCTTAGCAGGGCGAACCTTTAGTGCTATGGTGGGTGTCATGTTTCAAAACCGGAAGGTGTAACAAGTGGGGTGCCACAGGGCTCGGTGCTCGGCCAGCTGCTCTTCCTCATCTTCATCAACGACCTAGCACGTGGGCTTACAAACCCCACCTTTTGTTTGCCGATGACGTCAAGATCACTGGAGTAGATATAGAACTTGACGTGTTAGCAGTACAAAACTGGGCACGCAAATGGGACCTTCCACTAAACCTCACCAAGTGTCAGTGCTTGACCACAAATACAGGGGCTGGTGGGAATGGTATGGGTTCGTTGCAAGTGGTCTCGCAGGTCAAAGACTTGGGCGTTATGATGGACAATAGCTTTAAGCCGTCAAAGCAGTGCACCTCAGCAGCCAGTACGGCCAGGAGAGAACTCTTTCAAGTTAGATCCATTATGTCGTGTAGAGATCCGGAGATTTTCGTTCCGATATATCAGGCCATAGTTAGGCCGAATACAGAGTACTGCGCGCAGGCCTGGGCACCGTACTACCAGAAAGATATCGACTGTCTGGAGAAAGTGAAAGGGCTAGCAGCTAAAATAGTGGCTGGGCAAAGGGGGCTGAACTATACAGAGCATCTCCGTGCACTAGACCTATTCTCGACGGAAAGACGGCTCATTCACAGGGATTTGATAGAAACCTTCAAGGTAATGAAAGGACTGTCAGGAATAAGTCGAGAAGACCTTTTTTCTCTGATCCCCGAGAGAGTCACAAAGGGGCATAGCCTTAGATTACAAAGGAAGCATTCGAGGCTCCAACTTAGGGCGAATTACTTCTGAAATAGAGTGGTACCCTATTGGAATAAGCTCCCGGAAGGGGTCATAAATACCACAACCGTGAAGGCTTTCAAGAAAGCAGTAGACCTATGTTGGGTGGCAGTATACCCCGAGTTATGTTAGGCTGCTTTTAGGGTCAGATGCAATTTACTTATTGTTTTCATCTTACTCTGCCAGGGCTGCTAGTGCACAAAATGTCTGCCTTTCAGGAAAAGAAAATCACGCAGTGTTGGGAGCTACGGGAACGTGCCAACAACACAACTACATGGACACACGATTGGCTCTAGCCACACCGGTTTCTGTGCAAACTGAACTGAACTGAACTGGAATTCTTCAAGACCATATATCGACCAGAAAATAGTTTGGAGGAAAGAATGGAGGGCCCACAGGCGCCTCCAATACCCGAACTTACTGTAGGAGAAGAAGAAGTGTACGCGGAGTTGCAAACGTGGAACAGAAATAAAGCAGCAGGTCCAGACGGGATTCATCCAGCAATCGTTCAGCCTCTGGCCGAGGTCCTGAAGCCTCCGGTGACGAAGCTGTATGAAACGTCACTTAGAGAGGGAGTTGTGCCGGGAGACTGGAGGAGAGCAACAGTGGTAGGCATTTACAAGAGTGGACCCCGGCAAAAGGCGGAAAATTACCGGCCGGTTAGCTTGACTTCAGTACTGTGTAAGTGCCTGGAGCGAATAGTCAGGAAACAGATCCCCAGTCACTTGGTTCAACACAACTTCATGTCAAGTGATCAGCATGGGTTTGTGGCGGGACGATCCTGTCTGACGAATCTCCTGCTGTTCCTCGATGAGGTAACCGAGCGTCTGGACGAAGGGCAATCGATTGTGGTCTGTTACTTGGACTTCAGCAAGGCGTTTGATTCCGTGAACCACAAATTTCTGGACGTCAAACTGCATTCCATGGGAATTGTTGGAAAAGCAAGATAGTGGATAAGTAGTTTCTTAGCAGGGCGAACCTTTAGTGCTATGGTGGGTGTCATGTTTCAAAACCGGAAGGTGTAACAAGTGGGGTGCCACAGGGCTCGGTGCTCGGCCAGCTGCTCTTCCTCATCTTCATCAACGACCTAGCACGTGGGCTTACAAACCCCACCTTTTGTTTGCCGATGACGTCAAGATCACTGGAGTAGATATAGAACTTGACGTGTTAGCAGTACAAAACTGGGCACGCAAATGGGACCTTCCACTAAACCTCACCAAGTGTCAGTGCTTGACCACAAATACAGGGGCTGGTGGGAATGGTATGGGTTCGTTGCAAGTGGTCTCGCAGGTCAAAGACTTGGGCGTTATGATGGACAATAGCTTTAAGCCGTCAAAGCAGTGCACCTCAGCAGCCAGTACGGCCAGGAGAGAACTCTTTCAAGTTAGATCCATTATGTCGTGTAGAGATCCGGAGATTTTCGTTCCGATATATCAGGCCATAGTTAGGCCGAATACAGAGTACTGCGCGCAGGCCTGGGCACCGTACTACCAGAAAGATATCGACTGTCTGGAGAAAGTGAAAGGGCTAGCAGCTAAAATAGTGGCTGGGCAAAGGGGGCTGAACTATACAGAGCATCTCCGTGCACTAGACCTATTCTCGACGGAAAGACGGCTCATTCACAGGGATTTGATAGAAACCTTCAAGGTAATGAAAGGACTGTCAGGAATAAGTCGAGAAGACCTTTTTTCTCTGATCCCCGAGAGAGTCACAAAGGGGCATAGCCTTAGATTACAAAGGAAGCATTCGAGGCTCCAACTTAGGGCGAATTACTTCTGAAATAGAGTGGTACCCTATTGGAATAAGCTCCCGGAAGGGGTCATAAATACCACAACCGTGAAGGCTTTCAAGAAAGCAGTAGACCTATGTTGGGTGGCAGTATACCCCGAGTTATGTTAGGCTGCTTTTAGGGTCAGATGCAATTTACTTATTGTTTTCATCTTACTCTGCCAGGGCTGCTACTGCACAAAATGTCTGCCTTTCAGGAAAAGAAAATCACGCAGTGTTGGGAGCTACGGGAACGTGCCAACAACACAACTACATGGACACACGATTGGCTCTAGCCACACCGGTTTCTGTGCAAACTGAACTGAACTGAACTGAACTGAACTGAATTGAACTTGACTGAACGGTTTTGCAGTCTACATGCAGGATCGGGAACAAGATCGCCTTGGTGGTGGAGTAGCCATCCTCGTTAGGTCAGGTGCTAACCATCTTGAGTCCCAGACCAAGATGTGCACTCGCAATATCCAGCTATGCGCCGTTACGATCATCCTTCCAGGCAGAAGGGTTAACGTCGTCTGTGTCTACAGGGCACCAAGCACAAACCACGAAGAGGACGTTTGTTTGCTGCGGACTTTGAATGAACTAGTTAGGGATGCACAAAAGACCCTCATATTGGGTGACTTCAATCTTCCGCAAATCGACTGGGTGGCTGAGGTCTGCGTGCCGGGATCGGAGGAGCAAACCTACTTAGAATGGCTGCATGACAATGCGTTGCATCAGCATATTAGGGAGAATACCAGATATAGGACTGGATGCGTTCCATCCTTGCTGGATCTAGCTATAACGAACTTCCCCAACGATGTGGCTGGACTGCATTATTGTACACCGCTGGGAAAGAGTGACCACGTGTGTGTCAAAATAGTTCTATGCATGCGGCAACCGAAGGTACCCTCAAGGCTGATTAGGAATTTCGGTGGTATGGACATAGATAGGCTTCGTAATAGGGCGATGGGTTTGACCTGGGACGCGCCAGAGGAGGCTACTGTGGAGGAGCGCTGGCAGGCCATAAAGGGATCTCTGACTGCCCTACAGGAAGAGTTCGCACCCTTAAAACGAAGGAGTGGGGAGGGCAAACCCATGTGGTGGAAGGCTGCAATAGCCAAGGCCATCAGACGTAGAAACCGCTCTTGGAACCAGTACAAAGCTTCCGGCAGTCAGCTAACCTGGAACCGCTCTACGAAGCTGAGAAACGAGACTGTAAGCCTTTTGAGAACTTCTAAGTGGGAATTTGAGCTGAAATTGGCCCAGTCTGTAAGACAACAGCCGAAGAAGTTCTACAGCTATGTACAGTCTAAAGGCTCAATGAGAAATGCCGTAGGTCCGCTATCCACTAGAGACTATGGTATTATCACTGATGACCAGGGCAAAGCAGACACCCTGGGGGAATACTTTGGTAGTGTACATAGGATAGATAGTGGGGTACTAGTAGATCTGGCGCTGATACATCCTCCTCAGTTAAACGGCCTAGATCTCTCAGAGGAATGCGTGCGTAAGTACCTACAGGAGTTAAACAGCCACAAGTCAGCGGGCCCAGATGGCATTCATCCAGCTATCATCAAGCCGTTGGCGGATATCATAGCTCTATCGGTATGCAGATTGTACAGATCCACGTTGGACCAGGGAAAGCTGCCTCAGGACTGGAAAGTCGCGGCAGTCGTGGCAATACATAAGAGTGGGCCTAAGTCGGATGTGCAGAATTACAGGCCGGTAAGCCTAACTAGCATTCTCTGTAAAGTCCTCAAGAAGATCATCCGTGCCCATATCTGCCAGCACTTACTACAGCACTCCATGCTAAGCCCGGCGCAGCATGGATTCCTGAAGAATAGATCTTGCCTGACCAATCTCCTGTGCTTCTTAGATGAAGTAACTCGACGACTGGACGAAGGTAAGCAAGTTGAGGTATGCTACCTCGACTTTAGCAAGGCGTTCGACTCCGTTAATCATCGTCTTTTGCTATGCAAGATGGAGACTTTCGGGATAGGTGGGCCAGTATATAGGTGGCTGGAGGACTTCCTCTCCCACAGGACGCTTCATGTCAAAGTGGGGGACAGGTGCTCCAGTTTGGTGAACGTCACCAGTGGTGTACCTCAGGGATCCGTCCTAGGCCCGGTCCTATTCTCGTTATTTATTAATGACCTAGCATCCACTCTTCAATCGCCCAGCTTTATTTTTGCGGATGATGTGAAGATTGTTGGATCTAAGGATAGGGCGGACTTGGGCAGGGAAATAGGTACCGTCCTGAACTGGGCATACATATGGGACTTACCTCTAAACGCTCAAAAAAGCCATTTGTTGTCAAGGGCAACAGAGAGCCTAACTGTCGCTCATGATCAAGGGCTGTTCACCGTAGAGGCAGCCAGTAGGCTTAAAGACCTGGGGGTCATCATGAAAAGTGACTTCAAATGGTCGGAGCAGTGCAACGCTGCTGCGCATAAGGCTCGTGGGGGGCTCTTTAGACTGCGATCAGCTTTGTGTTGCCGGAAGCCGGAGGTATTCGTACCTATTTACATGGCTATAGTACGACCTCACTTAGAAGGTAGTGTGCAGACTTGGTCATCCTTCTACAAAAAGGACGCCGCCTGCCTCGAGAAAGTCCAACGTCTCGCCACGCGGATGGTTGAAGGGCAGAGGGGTAAGACTTACGAGCAGAGACTCTGTGACCTGAATCTCTTCTCGTTGGAAAGGAGGAGACGTCGAGGGGATCTCATAGAAACGTTCAAGGTAATGAAGGGCTTTTCTGGCCTTAGACCAGATAGTCTATTCCAAGTGGCCGTAGACTCCAGAACAAGGGGACACGAAAAGAAGTTGATAAAAGCCCGATCTAGGTTGATGGCTAGATCGCACTTCTTCAGCAACAGGGTTGTGAACAGTTGGAACGGTCTGCCTGGTGAAATGGTAGATCTGCAGACAGTCCAATTCTTCAAAGTTGTCCTAGATCGCAAGTGGTACGAGATCTTTCTTTGTAGTGAGCCTTGAGTATATCAACTAGATGGATGACGGGTAGCACTGTGGTCCTTCTGGAGTATGTTTGAGCAGACTTTTCCCTCATTGCATACTGTCTCAGTGAATGCTCACGATGCATAATGTCTCTCGCGGTTGATGTGCGATGAGGTTTTCCGTTTCCCTCTCATTTTAAGCGGGAATTCGACGAAATACACTCGGCAGTGGTGGGTGCATAACTGGTGTGCATACCATCGAAGGAATTCTGGACGCTCGATTGGCCGTGGCCATTACCTGTCATGTGCAACCTGAACTGAACTGAACTGAACTGAACTGAACTGAACTGAGAATATTTTTATTCTCCTTGTAGCACTGCCGAGTAGTGTTCGGTGTTTTTTTTGAGGCGATCTTTTCTCGCTTCTAGTCTTTCTTTTTGTTTTTGCTTTTTGTGTTAGCGGGATTTACCTGCTATTGTCAAAGTGCGTGTTTTGTGTTTGGGTAAAGAGCACTTGAGTTGTATTCGCCCTCGTTTTTTGGGTTTTCGGTATGACACGCGTTTCTGACCCGTATCTAGCACCCAAGTGCGGAAAACGTGTGGTAAATGGTATAGAGTGCGAGATATGCAACAGATGGGCTCATCCAAGGTGTTCAGGGATAGCAAAGGACATATATGCCCTTTATAAACAGAACCCATGGGCTGAATGGGTCTGTGCGCTCTGCAAGGAGGCGGCCAGTCTGGCCTTTAAACTGCAGGACCAACGTCCACCAAGTAGTACCTCGGTTGTAAGCCCCAAACCACCGCAAGCAGGTTGTAGTAAGTCGTTTGCGGAAGTAGTATCAACACCCGAGAGGACGATCATCCGAGCGAATGAACCAGTTCCGAAGGCTTGCCAGGCGGTCGTTGCCTCCACTCCTTTGAAGCAGACCGACGAGGGCCAGTGGACGGAGCAGAAGCCGAGAAGGGAGAGGCAGGTCAAAAAGAAGGGAGACTGTAATAGAGCGAAAGATGGGTTGGCTAGGGTGGATGACCCTGCTCTTCTGGTATTAGAAAACAAGGTGAAGGACCTGCAGAGGTAGGTCTTGTCGATGGGCAGGGTCTCAAGCCACAGGCTTCTGATCCTAAACCAGGAAGAACCCTTTATAAGGGAATCGAAGGCCAGGAGAGACATTGACAGGAGGAGGGTCTGCGACATACTGCGAATCGCAGGAGTTCCGTACCCTCCTACTCTAGGAAGGGTGCACAGAGTGGGGACATGGAAGTCACCACTGGGGAACAAAGGCGAACTTCGTGCGAGACCAATACTGGTGGAGTTCGCTGATGAGGCTACCCGGGATAGACTGCTGGCGAGGGCAGCGGTAGTAGCTCAGATTACAAAGGGCAGATACCAGATTGTGCCGGACGAACATAGGGTAAGGCCTGGTGGTCTAGCCCCGGGAGGTAACCTTGCTCGACCAGCCAGGGCGCTGGTGAGAAATCTAAAAGTTCAGCGGAATGCCGTACTCGGCTCTCAGGCCCCGACCCCGGCAATAGTAAAGAAGCCACGTGCGGGGTCGCTAATAGTTGTAATTGAAGATGCGCTGGAAGACGAAAATTGGCAGTGCTGCCCGAAGATAGATGACAGCGTGATCCCTGCCAGGCTGGATGTTGTGGCCACTCCTATAGAGATGGATTGGGAGTCGTCAGAAATTCTGGACCATCAGCCGGCTTCATGCACCCCAGTGGGGACATCCGAAGCAAAAAACGTGCCATCATCTCAGGCGTTGCGCCTGAGAAACAGTCAGGAATGAATGAAAAAAGACACCTAGGCGACGGAGCAAACGCGGTGGTGTTATATACTAACGCGTGTAGTATTAGAAACAAATGGGCGGAACTTGCCAAAACCGCTGACGAACAGAAAGCATCAATAGTTGCCGTCACGGAAACGTGGCTTTCTGAAGAAGACCATGTGCCAGGCCTAATAAGTAACAGCTTTGCAGCCTACAGGCAGGATCGGGAACAAGATTGCCTTGGTGGTGGAGTAGCCATCCTCGTTAGGTCAGGTGCAAACCACCTTGAGTCCCAGACCAAGATGTGCACTCGCAATATCCAGCTATGCGCCGTTACGATCATCCTTCCAGGCAGAAGGGTTAACGTCGTCTGTGTCTACAGGGCACCAAGCACAAACCACGAAAAGGACGTTTGCTTGCTGCGGACTTTGACTGAACTAGTTAAGGACGCACAAAAGACCCTCATAGTGGGTGACTTCAATCTTCCGCACATCGACTGGGTGGCTGAGGTCTGCGTGCCGGGATCGGAGGAGCAAACCTACTTAGAATGGCTGCATGACAATGCGTTGCATCAGCATATTAGGGAGAATACCAGATATAGGACTGGATGCGTTCCATCCTTGCTGGATCTAGCTATAACGAACTTCCCCAACGATGTGGCTGGACTGCATTATTGTACACCGCTGGGAAAGAGTGACCACGTGTGTGTCAAAATAGTTCTATGCATGCGGCAACCGAAGGTACCCTCAAGGCTGATTAGGAATTTCGGTGGTATGGACATAGATAGGCTTCGTAATAGGGCGATGGGTTTGACCTGGGACGCGCCAGAGGAGGCTACTGTGGAGGAGCGCTGGCAGGCCATAAAGGGATCCCTGACTGCCCTACAGGAAGAGTTCGCACCCCTAAAACGAAGGAGTGGGGAGGGCAAGCCCATGTGGTGGAAGGCTGCAATAGCCAAAGCCATCAGACGAAGAAACCGCTCTTGGAACCAGTACAAAGCTTCCGGCAGCCAGCTAGCCTGGAACCGCTCTACGAAGCTGAGAAACGAGACTGTAAGCCTTTTGAGAACTTCTAAGTGGGAATTTGAGCTGAAATTGGCCCAGTCTGTAAGACAACAGCCGAAGAAGTTCTACAGCTATGTACAGTCTAAAGGCTCAACAAGAAATGCCGTAGGTCCGCTATCCACTAGAGAATATGGTATTGTCACTGACGACCAGGGCAAAGCAGACGCCCTTGGGGAATACTTTGGTAGTGTACATAGGATAGATAGTGGGGTACTAGTAGATCTGGCGCTGATACATCCTCCTCAGTTAAACGGCCTAGATCTCTCAGAGGAATGCGTGCGTAAGTACCTACAGGAGTTAAACAGCCACAAGTCAGCGGGCCCAGATGGCATTCATCCAGCTATCATCAAGCCGTTGGCGGATATCATAGCTCCATCGGTATGCAGATTGTATAGATCCACGTTGGACCAGGGAAAGCTGCCTCAGGACTGGAAAGTCGCGGCAGTCGTGGCAATACATAAGAGTGGGCCTAAGTCGGATGTGCAGAACTACAGGCCGGTAAGCCTAACTAGCATTCTCTGTAAAGTTCTCGAGAAGATCATCCGTGCTCATATCTGCCAGCACTTACTACAGCACTCCATGCTAAGCCCGGCGCAGCATGGATTCCTGAAGAATAGATCTTGCCTGACCAATCTCCTGTGCTTCTTAGATGAAGTAACTCGACGACTGGACGAAGGTAAGCATGTTGAGGTATGTTACCTCGACTTTAGCAAGGCGTTCGACTCCGTTAATCATCGTCTTTTGCTATGCAAGATGGAGACTTTCGGGATAGGTGGGCCAGTATATAGGTGGCTGGAGGACTTCCTCTCCCACAGGACGCTTCATGTCAAAGTGGGGGACAGGTGCTCCAGTTTGGTGAACGTCACCAGTGGTGTACCTCAGGGATCCGTCCTAGGCCCGGTCCTATTCTCGTTATTTATTAATGACCTAGCATCCACTCTTCAATCGCCCAGCTTTATTTTTGCGGATGATGTGAAGATTGTTGGATCTAAGGGTAGGGCGGACTTGGACAGGGAAATAGGCACCGTCCTAAACTGGGCATACATATGGGACTTACCTCTAAACGCTCAAAAAAGCCATTTGTTGTCAAGGGCAACAGAGAGCCTAACTGTCGCTCATGATCAAGGGCTGTTCACCGTAGAGGCAGCCAGTAGGCTTAAAGACCTGGGGGTCATCATGAAAAGTGACTTCAAATGGTCGGAGCAGTGCAACGCGGCTGCGCATAAGGCTCGTGGGGAGCTCTTTAGACTGCGATCAGCTTTGTGTTGCCGGAAGCCGGAGGTATTCGTACCTATTTACATGGCTATAGTACGACCTCTCCTAGAAGGTAGTGTGCAGGCTTGGTCACCCTTCTACAAAAAGGACGCCGCCTGCCTCGAGAAAGTCCAACGTCTCGCCACGCGGATGGTTGAAGGGCAGAGGGGTAAGACTTACGAGCAGAGACTCTGTGACCTGAATCTCTTCTCGTTGGAAAGGAGGAGACGTCGAGGGGATCTCATAGAAACGTTCAAGGTAATGAAGGGCTTTTCTGGCCTCAGACCAGATAGTCTATTCCAAGTGGCCGTAGACTCCAGAACAAGGGGACACGAAAAGAAGTTGATAAAAGCCCGATCTAGGTTGATGGCTAGATCGCACTTCTTCAGCAACAGGGTTGTGAACAGTTGGAACGGTCTGCCTTGTGAGTTGCCGCGTGGTTTGAATTTTCGAATTGCTCTCAGCGTTAAGCATTTTTGCATTGATTGGTGGAATAACACACGTTATTTCGCCAAACTAACGTATCGTAATTAGTATTTCGGTACGCGTACTTTTTGAAGAGTTCACTCTCTTCAGAAGAGTTTATTCTCTTCAAAAACTGAGTATACCTTTTGGTGTCCTTTTTGGTGTTTTTTGTTGGTGTCAGTGCAACTGATCCCGGTTAACATTTTTTTGTGGCGCTTTTTCTAGTGTACTGTTTTTGTGGAACTTTTTAGTGTGCGGGTTTACTGCACCTGCCTTAGTGTACCGTTTGTGTCTGTTCAAAAGTTGTGTTATTGTCCCACGGGTGTTCGAAACGAAATGAATGGGACAAAGGTTGATCCCATTGGCCAGGCAGTAAGCTGTGGGAACAAGGAATGCACGGACCTAGTGCAAGATGAGGGAATTCAATGCGACCAGTGTTGCATTTGGTTTCATCAAAAGTGCTCCAAGCTGGAAGAGAAAGACTTCGAGCTGCACATCAAGTACCCATCGCTCAAGTGGATATGCGCCCATTGCTTTGCGTTTGCAAGGGAGTGCTCGCGTATAATTCGAGGCGAGCTGGGGAAAGGGGACACGAACGTGGAGATGGAACCAAGACTAGAGAGAGCCGTTTCGATCCATAGCCTAGAGGGAAAGGAAAACCGGGTGCCAGAGCGCAAAAATAAAAAAAGGCAACCCAAGCCAAAGGGCAAAGAAGGAAAAGAGGTAGCAGGATTCACCAACGTGGGGAAAAGCCTCCTGACGGAAGTGGAAGCCCTCAAGGAGCAGGTCAAACGCCTAGATGCTGAGGTGCAGCGCATGAAGCGTGACACTGAGGTCATGGCAGACAGAAGTAGAAGACTGCTACTTCATAACCTTAGGGAGAACATCGTAAAAGACGGTAGAATCAGGAAGGAGGAAAACCGCCGGCATGTGACTGAGGTTCTTAGGATGGCTGGCCTACCTCCCACGACACCAATAGTCAAGTGCCATCGAATAGGACTATGGCGTGGAGCACAACCAGCGCCGCCACGACCCCTGGTAGTTGTATTCCACGGTGTCTACTGGAGGGATATGCTGCTGTCCAGGGCGGGAGCAGTTGAGGGCAACACGCAGGGAATGGTTAGGGTAACACCTGACAGCCCAGCATTTGTGAAACCGGCTAATGCCATAGTCTCGCTGAGAACGGGCACACCTGATCTTAAGAGGCCGAAGCTACATATAGCGAAACTGGAGATGACTCCTCTTGGGAAGTCAACACCTAAGGCCCAAGGAGTAATCCAGATACCAAAGGTGGCTTCAGGCTCCGGTATACAAAAAGCCAAAGATCAGAAAGTTCGAAAGACCAAAAAGAAGGGGACTCACAGGGCATTTAGTCCGGTTGGTGTTGAGAACGTGCAGCCAGCCAGCCCGATTCTAAAGGATACCCCCAAGAAGTCCTCTCTGGTGCACCCAGCGAAGCTGGAGGTATCAGAGGGAAAAGCCGAGGAAACCAGTTGGGCTAAGGTGGTCGCAAGACCATCCCGGCCCATCGGTACGGCGACTCAAAAGGGGGTAACGTCCTTTGTGCATGTCGAGCCTGACACTGGGGCGACGGGTGGAAAAGAAAAAGCCACGACACTCAGAGTCTCACTCGATATGCAAGATGCTGCACCGCCGACACCCTTAGAGGCAAAAAACGGGGCATCACCTCGGAGATTGCGCCCGAGGATACCCTAGCCCTAGAATTAGCAATGAAGTCAGTAACGAGGACCAGGGAACCGTCAATATGGTACACCAATACCTGCAGTCTCCCGGGAAAAAGAGGGGAGTTGACGGCTAGGATCGCAGAGTCTGAGGTCGTTGCGTTGACGGAAACTTGGATAAAGCCATATACTGACATGCGCTTCCAGGGATACGCTGCCTACAGACAGGATAGAACAGATGGAAGGCAGGGGGGCGGAGTGGCACTTCTAATACGGACCGACATAGGCCATTGGGAGGCTCCGTTCAACTTAGTCTCCGGTAATGTACAGGTCAGATCCTGCTTTATTAGGATCGAGGGGCGTACAGTATGCATTATCTGTATCTACAGGGCACCGCTAGCCACAGATGAGGAAGATGTTGAGCTTTTCCAAATGCTGGATGCGGTGCTGGCACAGACAAAGGAGTTCATCTTATTAGGGGATCTCAATCTACCCGAAATTAACTGGGAAAACGGGATCGCACCAAGGGGATCAACGGGCGACAAATTTCTGCAGTGGGTCCAGTTACATGCACTTACGCAGCATGTGACACAGGCCACTAGACACAGGGGTGGACAGCACCCGTCTCTCCTTGACTTAATCATAACGCGGCACCATCAGGACGTTAAGGAAATTAAGTGGGAAGAGCCACTTGGAAAAAGTGATCATGTAGTCCTAAGGGTCACACTAAGACTAAGCAAGGCGCCGAAGGAAATCGCGTTACGTCGGCGCTATGGGAGAATCAACATAGGTGAACTGAAGAAGGCGGCGGAGGAAATTCAGTGGACACCGAGACACACAAATGCCTCCGTAGAGGAACGTTGGGAGACCATCAAGATGGGGCTACTCGAACTTACAGATGAGTTCGCACCCCTGAAGGTGGCAAGCAGTAGAAGTCTACCCCCATGGTGGAAGTCGAAGGTCCGCAAGGCCATAGTTATTCGTAGGCAACGATGGGCGGCGTACAAGCTGTACAGAACTCAGGGGGCATGGAATAGCTATAAGATGGATAGGAACAGGGCTCAAGAGATCCAAAGAGTGGAGAAATATGCTTTCGAGCGTCGGTTAGCGGCGTCGGTCCGCACAAACCCAAAGCGATTCTACGCCTACGTGCAATCTCACAAACGTATGAGAGAGAGCGTAGCAACTTTGGAAGGAGCACAGGGACGACTAGCTCTAAACGACGAAGACAAGGCTGACACGCTCTTGGAATTCTTCAAGAGCATATATCGACCAGAAAATAGTTTGGAGGAAAGAATGGAGGGCCCACAGGCGCCTCCAATACCCGAACTTACTGTAGGAGAAGAAGAAGTGTACGCGGAGTTGCAAACTTTGAACAGGAACAAAGCAGCAGGTCCAGACGGGATTCATCCAGCAATCGTTCAGCCTCTGGCCGAGGTCCTGAAGCCTCCGGTGACGAAGCTGTATGAAACGTCACTTAGAGAGGGAACTGTGCCGGGAGACTGGAGGAGAGCAACAGTGGTAGGCATTTACAAGAGTGGGCCCCGGCAAAAGGCGGAAAATTACCGGCCGGTTAGCTTGACTTCGGTACTGTGTAAGTGCCTGGAGCGAATAGTCAGGAAGCAGATCTCTAGGCATTTGGTTCAACACAACCTCATATCAAATGCTCAGCATGGGTTTGTGGCAGGGCGATCCTGTCTGACGAATCTCCTGCTGTTCCTCGATGAGGTAACCAAGCGTCTGGACGAAGGGCAATCGATTACGGTCTGTTACTTAGACTTCAGCAAGGCATTTGATTCCGTGAACCACCGATTTCTGGACGTCAAACTGCAGTCCATGGGAATTGTTGGAAAGGCCAGACAATGGATAAGTAGTTTCTTAGCAGGGCGAACCTTTAGTGTTAAGGTGGGGAACCATGTTTCAAAGCCGGAAGGTGTAACAAGTGGGGTGCCACAGGGCTCGGTGCTCGGCCCTCTGCTCTTCCTCATCTTCATCAACGACCTAGCACGTGGGCTTACAAACCCCACCTTTATGTTTGCCGATGACGTCAAGATAGCTGGAGTAGATATAGAACTTGACGTGATAGCAGTACAAAACTGGGCACGCAAATGGGACCTTCCACTAAACCTCACCAAGTGTCAATGCTTGACCACAAATACAGGGGATAGTGAGAATAGTGTGGGTTCGTTGCAAGTGGTCTCGCAGGTCAAAGACTTGGGCGTTATAATGGACAACAGCTTTAAGCCGTCAAAGCAGTGCACCTCAGCAGCCAATACGGCCAGGAGGGAACTCTTTCGAGTTAGATCCATTATGTCGTGTAGAGATCCGGAGATATTCGTTCCGATATATCAGGCCATAGTTAGGCCGCATATGGAGTACTGCGTGCAGGCCTGGGCACCGTACTACCAGAAAGATATCGACTGTCTGGAGAAAGTGCAAGGGCTAGCCACTAGAATGGTGGCTGGGCAAAGGGGGGTTAACTACACAGAGCGTCTCCGTGCCCTAGACCTATTCTCGATGGAAAGACGGCGCATTCGCGGGGATTTGATAGAAACCTTCAAGGTAATGAAAGGACTGTCAGGAGTAAGTCGAGAAGACCTTTTTTCTCTGATCCCCGAGAGAGGCACAAGGGGGCATAGCCTTAGATTACAAAGGAAACATTCGAGGCTCCAAATTAGGGCGAAGTACTTCTCAAATAGAGTGGTACCCTATTGGAATAAGCTCCCGGAAGAGGTCATAAATACCACAACAGTGAAGGCCTTTAAGAAAGCACTAGACCTATGTTGGGTGGCGGTATACCCCGAGTTATGCTAAGCAGCTTTTAGGGTCAGATGCAATTTACTTATTGTTTCCACCTTACTCTGCCAGGGCTGATACTGCACAAAATTTCTGCCTTTCAGAAAAAGAAAATCACGCAGTGTTGGGAGCTACGGAAACGCGCCGACAACACAACTATCTGGACACACGATTGGCTCTAGCCACACCAAGTCCTGTGCAAACTGAACTGAACTGAAAGATCTGCAGACAGTCCAATCCTTCAAAGTTGTCCTAGATCGCAAGTGGTACGAGATCTTTCCTTGTAGTGAGCCTTAAGAATATCAACTAGATGGATGACGGGTAGCACTGTGGTCCTTCTGGAGTATGTTTTAGCAGACTTTTTCCCTCATTGCATACTGTCTCAGTGAACGCTCACGATGCATAATGTCTCTCGCAGTTGATGTGCGATGAGGTTTTCCGTTTCCCTCTCATTTTTAGCGGGGATTCGACGAAATACACTCGGCAGTGGTGGGTGCATAACTGGTGTGCATACCATCGAAGGAATTCTGGACGCTCGATTGGCCGTGGCCATTACCTGTCCTGTGCAGACCGAACTGAACTGAACTGAACTACGCTGAATCCTGCCGAAATGCGTTACACCGGGCGTGTGGTCTTCTCCAGTTTTCAGTCTCCTTGGCAGAGGGCAGGGGAAACATCCCGTGTAATGGGTATTGATTTTAATTGTAATAGTACTGGAAGTAATGGGGTAATTACCCCTAATAATTCTGTAAGGCACCTGAGAACAACTTATTTGCCCGTGAGTTGTGCAGCTTTAGACAGTACGCCCTACCTTAGCTTTCTACGCGAGTAGCACATTGCCCAGCGCACTCTGTGCATAAACCTTCTGATGGAATCCTCGGGGATAAATCGTTTGTTTAGCAACGCCCAATGTGTCATTCAGGAATGACAACGGAATTAGCCGACAAGCTCATACAGTATCGCATTACATGAAATACATAAATTAGTTGTCGACGCCGCTTTCCTCAAGTGTCTGCTAATAGACGCAAAGAATAATCACTCCTTTCAGAATAATAGAATGGCGACCTACAACATCCACTTCGGAATCGCCATTTCCATATATGATACAAATGTTTCACATAGCAATATATAGAACATTAATGTTCTATATTGTTCTAAATATGGTTGTAGAATAATTGTCCTTTTTAACCATATGATATCCAGCGATTCGAATTTCTGGACGTCACCAGCGTCTTCAATGTTGCCTGTTCCACTTTTTCTGTGTGGCGAAGTGGCTCTATGAAGAAGTGTTATACTTAGCTCAGTAAATGAGCAACAAATGCGCAACTCAAGTCTGTTTGAAGACGCTGGGGAATGTATCGTCGGCAGTTTAGTTCAGCTTCAGGACTTGACGGAAAGCTGCCAGATCGTTCATTTTTTGCAGTACTGAGCTCTTTGATCTCCAGGTGCATCGACGGTATGAAAAGTCGTCTCCTCTTGGTAAGCTTGTCCGGAAACGGTGGGACAAGTCGTTAGGTTTTGGATGTGCTCGTCTCAAAATCAGTGCAGTGGATTTTTAATCCTCCGTCAGTCAAGTCTAACTGCAGTATGCGTTCCCAGGACCTTTCTAACGTGTGATAGTTCTAATTACCACTATCGTCCATACAACAGGTGAGGCATCTTTAAAAAAGAATTCATTATACTTCCTGCAAGTTTTCGTTCAGGAATAAACGATCGTTCGTCGCTGGTTCTGATTTTCGATTATAGGGTACCTGTGCAATGTGACTAACGTAGAAATAATAATGTAGTAATCCTTATTATTTCCATGTCGGTATCAGGTAAGCTGCAGTTCACCATAGTATCCATTGATGGGCCAGATATAGTGAGTTCACTTTCATTGCCACGTACGAGGGTCCAAGTCCATGTCGATTTCATAACGCACACTATCATCCTTACCATTCCAGTGAAACCTTGTGTTACCTCAAATCAAGCCAGGTGGTTGCTTTATGCACCCAGAGGTGAACGTTGAGCAGCTACATAGCCAATGAATATAGACATTTAAGTAAACACATGGAAAACGAGGAAAATACCGAATTCAGCCTGTTTTTCGATTCGCTTATAACAGCACTAGGGTTGGTGAGAAATCTGGCTCAATCATGGTCTGATCACCGCGTCGCTTCTTCAAGTCTTGCGCAGCACATATGAATAGAGCATGTAAGGGTAGACGATGGGCACGCATTCGTAAAACATGGCCGAGCCACTGGAGGGGTGTAGAGCGATCACTTCGTTAAGAGGACGACTATCCGTGCCAAACAGGATAGCACACCTCGTCATTAATCACTCGATGTTCCCCCCAGACGCGAGCAGTGCTTCGGAGACATCGGTTGTCAAGCACGGAAAGACGCCGAGCATTCTGAGTGCAAAGTGTCCAGGTCTCGTAACCGTAGAGTAAAACGCTATGAACCGCGGCTACGTACACCCGTCCCTTAAGAGATAGCTGAATGTCCCGGCGACGCCACGGGTGTAGCAGGTTTGTGAAAGCTCTCACTGTACGCGAACTGATCTCCTCCCCTACACCACCTCCAGCTATTATCAAGTTCCGAGGTATTCATTGTTGTCAATCACCTGTCGACCAGCCGGTGTTGGCCGAGTGGTATAGAGCGTTTGCTTACCATATCAAAGGTCTGAGGTTCGAATCCCCGCCATCACCGGCTACTTCGGTGGTAGACAGTAATCCACTGTCGTCCGGATCGTTACCACATCTGACGTATTGGGACCTTATGTGAATGTTCGCCACTCCAAGTCTCAGGGTTCGGTTACCGGTTATCCCCAATGGTGTGGTGGATCCTCGTGGCTATGGAGTATATACCCCTTCCACTCCACTCATGCGCAAGCATGTAATAAAGAAAATGTATGACTCAAGATAACGCGAACACTGACAAACGGTGAGCCGCTCCACAAAGCTTACAATTCCTTGGTTTTCTCTCATGGCCGATACCGCATGCAGCTGCCCATGATTTGGTTCTGGAATATTCCTTTGATTCGATTAGTGAATATCCATGATCGCTCTGGCTGTTCTATGGCTTTCATGCAAAATGTGCCGAAATCTGCCGTCTGAAATTCGTGATTACCAGTGGATGCATTGGTGAAATCTTCAAATAAGACTTCACGTCAATTACGGTTAATTTTTCCGCTTCCTCGGCCTAACGGTCCTGCGGCTTTAATAGGTAGGCAGCGAACAATCGATTCTAACGTATGCAGGGCATTTATGTACAAGCTATATTTCAGGTGATTTAGGGCGGTGGTGCAGTTTTGCATCTTTATCGTTAGATCAGCCAGTGAGCGGATATCGCCTTTTCAGCGTCTGGCCTCAAGATGCACGTCGTTGATTAGTTCATGTGCCACTGAATGGTTGCCCAAAGGGGTCCTTTAGTATATTTCGAGCTCTATCATTGCCTATATCGGGTTCTAACATAACGCAGCGCTCTGTTGCTTCTGTGGCATGTCCGCGACCGTAATGCATGAGATAGAGTTTTTGTCGGGGATCCGAAATCTTACATTCGACGAAGTTTTTATACTGCCACGTAAATGTGTAGTATTGGCCCGAACGTCATCAATTCAATTCTGGGCAGATCCACAACTGATACATTCCTTGGTAATTGTTTTTCAGCCATTGCGTGACTTTATTTCACAAACTGCTTCTCGATCTGCTGTAGTTCTACTGAAACCTTTGGTAATGTGTAAGTCGCTAAGTTGGGCACGAACCTTATTCATCTACTGCCTAGTTAACTTAAATCGGTTTTCTAGTTAGGATATTCAGGATCTACACACATCAATCTCCTTGAATTTCAAACTTTCTGACGGGGCACACGACACGGCACTGACGGGACTTATGGATCTAGCAATACCTCGAGAATCAAAAACAGCCAAACCCACCCGAGACTTTTCGGATTTTGACGTATTTTTCTTGGCATAACTGGTTGTTTTTCTCTTCCTAATTGCAGCTTGAGTACTGTAAATCGTTATTCCGAATTAGAGTAACGCGTAGCCAAGTGGACGGATCCCAAAGCAAAAGATTGATCCGAGTATTCTACGGTATTAGACTAACAAAGTTTAAATGTATACGGTATATGCAAACCTCAGTTGCGCGGCCAAAACGATTAGAAAACGGGAACCAGAGTTCAACGGTGCTCAAGAACAAACGGCAAAGTCAGAGGTCAAATCTAAAATGTGTCACGGTCGAAAAATCAAGATAAACAAGCGTTCGTGTGTCGATTGGTGTGTTGTAAAGTACGCAATATCCATTAAAAGAATCACGTTATTGGGGAACTAGCATGCATGTGAAAACACCCACCAAGAATTTTCTTTTTGCCAGTTACACCGATCGCAAAAATCCTTTCGTGGTAATCAACTTCTTAAGGGTTATAATTCTCGCCTTACTTACCCAACCTTACTGTCAGTGCCTGTGGTATCTGTCTGCGTTGGTTGCGTCTACTGCTGGTTGTGAATGCTGTCATTTTCCCCACGTTAGACGTTCACACTTCAATTGTACAAAATATGCGAATGGTCACAAACAGTTCTGAAAGAACACAACAAGCAAGATAGAGAGGGATCACGTTTTCATGCCCACGAAACACAAGTGTGGGGTATGGAAGGTTCAAGAACTCTCGGCGTCGGCCGTTATCACACAACTGTCAGAATGAATTCAGTACTTAGAGACGTAGAATATAGATGTATCAACAAGGCTATCACCCCTTCTCTTCAATTTCGATTCTTGAAGTAACCTTGTCCTCGTTTGAGAATCGCGGCGTCGATCTTTACTCAGGCAGTAAACTGTCTGACGTACAATACGTGGGCGATATCGTTCTTCTTGGCGAAGATACAGGTAGGTTGTTGTTCTTTCTAGATAGTCCGAACAACAATGTAGCAATGTTTAGAATGGACTTTGCAACTTCAAAGTGTAAAATGCCGCTGCAGGACTGGGTTAGCTGTGTTCCAAACTTTGTCTTGGTAAGGGAGACCTTAGCTGAAGCAGATAAGTTTTGTGACCTGAACCAATACATCTCACCGGGTGGTCAGTGACGGATGAGATGTGGTCGCGTATGCAGAAGGCGCGCTTGATTTTCGTCAATCTCAGTCTTTTGCGGCCCCACGTGGCATCCGATTATCGATCAAGGGTCGAGTGTACACTACAGCGGTTAGATATGGCTCAGAAACATGGCCGCCAGAAGTGGGAGACAGGCGAAGTTTGTCGGTGTTTGGCATCGATGTCTGCGTAATATTGTTCAGATATGGTGAGAACACCTTATCAGCAATGCTGAGGTAGGGCGTAGAGTGTTAGGAATTAGTGGCTAGGTACTGAGTCTCAACAGGTTAAGGTGGTTGGGGCATGTTTTACGGATGTCCACCTATAGACTTCCTTGATGTATGCTGTTCTTCTAGGCAGGTAATGGTTGGAAGGTAGGTTGAGTTGCCTAGTCCATGACATGACAGAAGGGTATGAAAACTTTGATCAGGGGACTTGGCCAAGTAAGACGTGTTAGACTCACAACGAGACGTGAACTCAACGCAAGTCTGCATAGGGATCGCGGAATCTGGTGGTCTCAAAAAGCATCAGAGATGAAACATGCTGCCGCTGTGGGGAATTTTCACAAGCTGTTTCATCTCACCCGAGTCACCGGCAGGAAGCCATTGGGCTTGAGCGAAACGATCTGTGAAGCGGACGGTTCGCGTATCCACAGTCTGCAGCGACATCTTGTACGCTGGGCGGAGCACTTTAAAACAATTTAGCTGGCCTCCAGCGCCAGCCTCTCACAGCTGTTCTGGCACACGTCCCGTGGTCTGTTTCGATAGATCCACGTTCTAAGACGGAGATCCTCAAGGAAATCCGAGCCTTAGGACGTCATAAAGCGCCGGGCTCCAGTGACCTTTCCTCAACCCTACTTAATGATGGTGGGATTGAACTTGGCAGAGAACTTGAAGCTTTGTCCTCTAAGGTGTGACGCTCCGAAGGAGTCCCCTCTTTGTGTGTGCGTGGGGGGGGGGGGGGGGAGGAACCGATCGTTGTTCTCATCTTCAAGAAGGGCCCGTGCAGTGACTGTGCCAACCATAGGGGTATAAGCTCAGACCCGATAGCCACTTAGTTCCTAGCATCTGTCATTCTTCGCAGGTTGTACACGACGAGACTGCACCTTGACGTAGTGTGATGGCTTGCGCGCCTCTGTGACCCAAAGAGCTATACAAGATGGCTTCCTTAAGCCGGAGATGCCATCATACCTGACAGGTCCATGGGTAGAGGTCAGACAAAGTTCAGTCTCCTTGTCCTTCAGGTTTGGGGTCGATTTGAGCTGACAACTCAGTCGGAAAAACCAGTGGAAGAATAATTAATCCAAGCAAATGGGCTTCCACTAAGCCATCCCGCTGCCTTGCGGATAGGTTCTTGTTAGAACTAAAGGCTTTGGATGAGGACCCTAATCGTTCTCCTGCTTTGTGGCTGGACACCCTAGCAGTACCCGTCCAACATCTCCCATGAACTGCACGAATAGAAATAACTTCATACTCCATCAGTTGTGGTGCAGGCTAATCAGGACCGCGCTGCCCAATGCATCGAGCGGGGTGGGTAGTGATAAGTGTGCTACTGCTCAGAGTTCCCTCTCTTTTATTCAACCTTAGTCTTCTGTCCCCAACCACCTCTCTTTATCCCCTCCATCCACCTATAATGCTCCCACTGATAACACGCCCAACACTCTCAGCGGTTCATTGTCAAGTAGTGTCGTAGACAATCCACAATCTCATAACTCACATTTTCTCAAGCCTCATCAGCCTCTGAATCTGGGCTCCGTTAACGTACGTACACCCATGCAGGCCGATCACCAGGAGCGCCCAACTCTCACAATAGATTCCCTGAGGATTGATGTCTGCTGCATAAGTGAAACATCATCGTACAGCGTTAAACAGTAGGGCAAGCCCCACTGACCACTACCTTTCTCACAATGTTGCACGTTGAATTAGAAAGTATGGATATACAAGATGGACAGGGAGTGGACCCACACGGGTGGGAAAAGAAAAGAATGCCCCAGTAGCCAACACACGGAATACACAGTCTAACCGTACAAACGCACATCGATCAGTCATTCTGATTCGATAGAAAGTGACAACACGATCGCCACTGCTCGCGGTTCGCTGCCATATCCTTCAGTGTCTCCAGCCAACTGGTAGACGGATCTTTTGGACCCCAACCACGAAGACGTGAAGCACCTACTTTTCCTAAGTCTGCTGTACATTTTCTCATTGCTCGCTGCCACGTCATCTGTTGACCTCCACGTGGTCTCTTCCACTCCCTAGGAGGGGCGGAGAATAGGACACGGTACGGTAGACGTGTGTGCCATACGTAACACGCGTCCCAACCAACGAAGTCTACTAAGCCGGATACGCTGTGACAGGACGTTCTCCGAATTAGTATCCAATACTCGCTTTCTTACCTCATCGTTGCTTACTCGGCTATTCCACCCAATCCTAGCGATACTGCGTAAACATTGATGGCCAAAAACCTCAAGACGACGAATATCTTCAGCACGCAGACTCCAAGTTTCGCAACCATACAACAAAACTGAACGCACTGCAGCACAGTATACACGACCTTTCAACTTCAGTGAAATATCAGGTCGGCGCCACAAGTGCATCAGTCCAGCGTACGCCTCTCGAGCCGTGGTTATCCGAGTGCTCACCTCTACTACTGTGCTCCCATCTGTCGTCACGCAGCTACCGAGGTAGGTGAAGTTGTCGACAACTGCCAACGCCTCCCCATCAAGCATCAAGCTCGGAATTGTTGACGTCCAGTCTTGTAACATCACCTTACACTTTGAATGTGCAAAGCGCATGCTGAATGGAGCTACAGGTTTTGCGAGTCTACCTAGTGCACGCTGAGCATGTTCCGTGGATTCGCACAAGCAGACAACGTCGTCTGCGTAATCTAGGTCACATAGCTTTTCACTACTTCCTAGTTCGACGCCTGCATCCTGGAGATTTTGCAAGGCATTTTCCATTATCTCGTCTATGACGAAGTTGAACAGGAATGGCGAAATGGGACATCCTTGTCGACCACCACTGGTCATCTCGAACCCACCGGATAGTTCACCGTAAACACTAACGCGGCCAGGAGTATGAGAACACAATGATCTCATTAGGTTCATGAACTTCTGAGGCATACCTTTTCGATGAAGAGCACTGAGAAGCGCTATTTGATCAACGGAATCGAAGGCGCCTTTCAGGTCTAAAAAAGTCATTATTGTCGGTCGGCGGTGCGTGTGACGTGTTTCAAGTAGTCGACGAAGA
This sequence comes from Fasciola hepatica, assembly GCA_948099385.1. Taxonomy (NCBI): domain Eukaryota; kingdom Metazoa; phylum Platyhelminthes; class Trematoda; order Plagiorchiida; family Fasciolidae; genus Fasciola; species Fasciola hepatica. The sequence goes on from CANUEZ040000076.1 coordinate 4,325,880, forward strand.
GTAAAAATCTGGTTCATGCATCCTCGACCTGGGCGGAATCCGGCCTGCTGTTCGCGGGCGTTCCTCTCGCGAGCCGGTGTAAGACGGTGCAGCAAAATCGAAGCTAATACTTTGGCGACTATCGGGATTAAGCTAATCCCACGATGATTACTGCAGTCATTGCGTATTACCTTCTTGAAGATGGGAACAATCAATGACTCGCTCCATATTAACGGAATACGCTCCTCGTTCCAAATGTCACGGAGCAAGGCGGTGAGTGATTTTATCAACGCCTCACCACCCAGTTTGAAAAGAACTGGAGGAAGTTCGTCGGGACCTGCCGCTTTCCCCCGCCTTAGTAATCGAATACATGACTCTACTTCTACTTTTGATGGGAGCTCAAGTGATACCACTCAAGGAGTCACAGTTGTTGACACGAGAGTAACTACACTAGCGTGCGGCCAGCTAAACTGTTCCTTGAATTACTCGGCCCATCGGTCAAGCCTTTGCTGTTTGTTATGGATGGGTTCTCCATTTCTATTCCAAATCGTTTCACTGACCTGAGTTCGCCGTCCACCGGTGTCACGAATAAGTTTGAACAGTCTTTGACTGTTACCTGAAGCAGCTGCTATTTCCATTTCTTTGGCTACCTTGACCCACCAATTTTCGCGATCCTTCTTAAGGCTTCGCGTAACTTGTCTTTGCAGCTTTCTCCGCATCTTATTCATCTTACAGTTCGAGAGCTGACGCTTTTGCTCCATTATGCTGAGCGACTCTTGCGAGATCCAGTGTCTTTGATGGACAACGGATCGAGGACCACAGGCGAAACCTGCTGCAACGTGCATCGCCTGTTTGCTATGAGCCCAATGCTCATCTACATTACTGTTCTCCGTGGATCCTAGCTCATGTGCTAACTTCTGCTCATAACGGGTGCAAACGTCTGGATCACACAAACGTTGCACGGCTAATCGGGTTTGCGGTTTGCGACGATGACCATGCGGCTGGAGAGATAACCGCATTAAAACTAAGGCATGGCCCGACTCTAGGTACGTGGACCAGTGAGATCTGCAGTTCTGAACAAGACTGCGCCACCGGTAGCTTACGGCGATATGGTCAATTTGACTCAAAGTATCTGTAGAGTCAGAGCGCCATGTCGCTGTGCGACGCGAGTTGTGTCGGGAATTTGTGCTAGACAAGAACAATCGATTGTCTGCACAAAACTGGAGAAGTCTATCCCCGTTATCTGTACGCTCAGCAGGTAAAGCACAACGCCCACCTAAACAGGCTTCTGACGCACTAAGTTTGCCAACTTGTGCATTGAAGTCACCAGCTAGCACTACAATGTCAGAACTTTTTCTCATGCGAACGAGAGTGGTGAGTTCATGATAGAACTCATCAATCTGCATGTCAGAGCTGCAATCCGTTGGGGCGTACGCCGAAATCAGAAACAAATTGCGCTCAACACAACTATCCTTTCGAACGCCAACTGACCCCCGGAGTCTAACTTCACATAAACGACTGTTAATCGGGATTCAGTCTAAAAGAGCAGCCTCAGCCTTGTCAGTCAAGACAATTCCTACACCACGTTGACCCACAGCTCTAGCTGCTTCGTCTCCTGAGGTGCGCAGAATATACCTCGATGAGATACCAGGAGCAGTTAGTTGAATTACACTGCTCGAATCCTGGATACGCGTTTCGCTTAAGCAGCAGACATCAATCTTCAGAGAATTTATTGTGAGGGCTAGGCACGCCTGCTGACTGGCCTGCATGAGTGTACGTACGTTAACGGAGCCCAGATTCAGAGGCTGATGAGGCTTGAGAAAATGTGAGTTATGAGATTGTGGATTGTCTACGACACTACTTGACAATGAACCGCTGCGAGTGTTGGGCGTGTTATCAGTGGGAGCATTATAGGTGGATGGAGGGGATAAAGAGAGGTGGTTGGGGACAGAAGACTAAGGTTGAATAAAAGAGAGGGAACTCTGAGCAGTAGCACACTTATCACTACCCACCCCGCTCGATGCATTGGGCAGCGCGGTCCTGATTAGCCTGCACCACAACTGATGGAGTATGAAGTTATTTCTATTCGTGCAGTTCATGGGAGATGTTGGACGGGTACTGCTAGGGTGTCCAGCCACAAAGCAGGAGAACGATTAGGGTCCTCATCCAAAGCCTTTAGTTCTAACAAGAACCTATCCGCAAGGCAGCGGGATGGCTTAGTGGAAGCCCATTTGCTTGGATTAATTATTCTTCCACTGGTTTTTCCGACTGAGTTGTCAGCTCAAATCGACCCCAAACCTGAAGGACAAGGAGACTGAACTTTGTCTGACCTCTACCCATGGACCTGTCAGGTATGATGGCATCTCCGGCTTAAGGAAGCCATCTTGTATAGCTCTTTGGGTCACAGAGGCGCGCAAGCCATCACCCTACGTCAAGGTGCAGTCTCGTCGTGATGGCAGTGAAACGCGTATCCAGGATTCGAGCAGTGTGATTCAACTCACTGCTGCTGGTATCCCATCGAGATATTTTTCTGCGCACTTTAGGAGACGAAGTAGCTCGAGCTGTGGGTCAACGTGGTGTAAGAATAGTTTTGAGTGACAAGGCCGAAGCTGCTTTTTTAGACTGAATCCCGATTAACAGTCGTTTATGTGAAGTTAGACTCCGGGGGTCAGTTGGCGTTCGAAAGGATAGTTGTGTTGAGCGCAATTTGTTTCTGATTTCGGCGTACGCCCCAACGGATTGCAGCTCTGACATGCAGATTGATGAGTTCTATCATGAACTCACCACTCTCGTTCGCATGAGAAAAAGTTCTGACATTGTAGTGCTAGCTGGTGACTTCAATGCACAAGTTGGCAAACTCAGTGTGTCAGAAGCCTGTTTAGGTGGGCGTTGTGCTTTACCCGCTGAGCGCACAGATAACGGGGATAGGCTTCTCCAATTTTGTGCAGACAATCGATTGTTCTTGTCTAGCACAAATTTCCGACACAACTCGCGTCGCACAGCGACATGGCGCTCTAACTCTACAGGTACTTTGAGTCAAATTGACCATATCGCCGTAAGCTACCGATGGCGCAGTTCTGTTCAGAACTGTAGATCTTACTGGTCCACGTACGTAGAGTCGGACCATGCCTTAGTTTTAATGCGATTATCTCTCCAGCTCCATGGTGGTCGACGCAAGCCGCACGCGTGGTGAGCTGTGCAACGTATGTGTGATCCAGAAGTCCGCACCCGTTATGGCAGAAGTTAACACATGAGCTAGGAACTACGACGAGCAGTAACGACGAGACTGCACCTTGACGTGGTGTGATGGCTTGCGCGCCTCTATGACCCAAAGAGCTATACAGGATGGCTTCCTTAAGCCGGAGATGCAATTATACCTGACAGGTCAATGGGTAGAGGTCAGACAAAGTCCAGTCTCCTGGTCCTCCAGGTTGGGGGTTGATTTGAGCTGGCAACTCAGTCGGAAAAACCAGTGGAAGAATAATTGATCCAAGCAAATGGGCTTCCACTAAGCCATCCCGCTGCCTTGCGGATAGGTTCTTGTCAGAACTAAAGGCTTTGGATGAGGACCCTAATCGTTCTCCTGCTTTGTGGCTGGACACCCTAGCAGTACCCGTCCAACATCTCCCATGAACTGCACGAATACAAAGAATTCCATACTGCATCGGTCGTCGCGCAGGCTAATCAGGACCGCGCTGCCCATTGCATCGAGCGGGGTGGGTAGTGATAAGTGTGCTACTGCTCAGAGTTCCCTCTCTGTTATTCAACCTTTGTCTTCTGTCCCTAACCATCCCTCTTTGCCCCATCTATCCACCCATAATGCTCCCACTGATAACACGGTCGATACTCGCAACGATTCACTGTCAAACAGTGTCGGGAATAATCCTCTGTCTGGTAACTCACATTTTCTGAAGCCCCGTCAACCTCTGAATCTCGGCTCCTTCAACGTGCGTACACTCATGCAGGCCGGTCAGCAGGCGTGCCTAGCCCTCACAATGAACTCTCTGAAGATTGATGTTTGCTGCTTAAGCGAAACGCGTATCCAGGATTCGAGCAATGTAATTCAGCTAACTGCTCCTGGTATCTCATCGAGGTATATTCTGCGCACCTCAGGAGACGAAGCAGCTAGAGCTGTGGGTCAACGTGGTGTAGGAATTGTCTTGACTGACAAGGCTGAGGCTGCCCTATTAGACTGGATCCCTGTTAACAGTCGTTTATGTGCTGTGAGACTCCAAGGGTCAGTCGGCGTTCGAAAGGATAGTTGTGTTAAACGCAATTTGTTCGTGATCTCGGCGTACGCCCCAACGGAGTGCAGCTCAGACTTGCAGAAAGATGAGTTCTATGATGCCCTCGCCACTCTCGTTCGCAGCGGTAAAGGTTCCGACATTGTAGTGCTAGCTGGTGACTTCAATGCACAAGTTGGCAAACTCAGTGTGTCAGAAGCCTGTTTAGGTGGGCGTTGTGCTTTACCCGCTGAGCGCACAGATAACGGGGATAGGCTTCTCCAATTTTGTGCAGACAATCGATTGTTCTTGTCTAGCACAAATTTCCGACACAGCTCGCGTCGCACAGCGACATGGCGCTCTAACTCTACAGGTACTTTGAGTCAAATTGACCATATTGCCGTAAGCTACCGATGGCGCAGTTCTGTTCAGAACTGTAGATCTTACTGGTCCACGTACGTAGAGTCGGACCATGCCTTAGTTTTAATGCGATTATCTCTCCAGCTCCATGGCCATCGTCGCAAACCGCAAACCGGATTAGCCGTGCAACGTTTGTGTGATCCAGACGTTTGCACCCGGTATGAGCAGAAGTTAGCACATAAGCTAGGATCCACGGAGAACAATAATGTAGATGAGCATTGGTCTCATATCAAACAGGCGATGCACTTTGCAGCAGGTTTCGCCTGTGGTCCTCGATCCGTTGTCCATCAGAGTCACTGGATCTCGCAAGAGTCGCTGAGTATAATGGAGCAAAAGCGTAAGGAGATGAACAAGATGCGGAGAAAGCTGCAAAGACAAGTTACGCGAAGCCTTAAGAAGGATCGCGAAAATTGGTGGGTCAATGTAGCCGAAGAAATGGAAGTGGCAGCTGCTTCAGGTAACAGTCAAAGACTGTTCAAACTTATTCGTGACACCGGTGGACGGCGAACTCAGGTCAGTGAAACGATTTGGAATAGAAATGGAGAACCCATCCATAACAAACAGCAAAGGCTTGACCGATGGGCCGAGTAATTCAAGGAACAGTTTAGCTGGCCGCACGCTAGTGTAGTTACTCCCGTGTCAACAACTGTGACTTCTTGGGTGGTATCACTTGAGCCCCCATCAGAAGTAGAAGTAGAGTCATGTATTCGAATACTAAGGCGGGGGAAAGCGGCAGGTCCCGACGAACTTCCTCCAGTTCTTTTCAAACTGGGTGGTGAGGCATTGATAAAATCACTAACCGCCTTGCTCCGTGACATTTGGAAGGAGGAGCGTATTCCGTTAATATGGAGCGAGTCATTGATTGTTCCCATCTTCAAGAAGGGAATACGCAATGACTGCAGTAATCACCGTGGGATTAGCTTAATCCCGATAGTCGCCAAAGTATTAGCTTCGATTTTGCTGCACCGTCTTACACCGGCTCGCGAGAGGAATGTCCGTGAACAGCAGGCTGGATTCCGCCCAGGTCGAGGATGCATCGACCAGATTTTTACTCTTCGCCGACTACTTGAAACGCGTCACACGCACCGCCGACCAACAATAATGGTTTTCTTAGACCTGAAAGGCGCCTTCGATTCAGTTGATCGAACATCGCTTTTCAGTACTCTTCATCGAAAAGGTATGCCCCAGAAGTTCGTGAACCTAATGAGATCATTGTATTCTCATACTTCTGGCCGCGTAAGGGTTTACGGTGAACTATCCGGTCGGTTCGAAACGACCAGTGGTGTTCGACAGGGATGCCCTTTGTCTCCATTCCTTTTTAACTTCGTCATGGACGAAATAATGGAGAGTGCGCTGCAAAATCTTCAGGATGTAGGCGTCGAACTAGGAGATAGTGAAAAGCTATGTGACCTAGATTACGCAGACGACGTTGTCTGCTTGTTCGAATCCACGGAACATGCTCAGCGTGCACTAGATAATCTCGCAAGAGCTGTAGCTCCATTCGGCATGCGTTTTGCACCTTCAAAGTGCAAGGTGATGTTACAAGACTGGACGTCAACGATTCCGAGCTTGATGCTCGATGGGGAGGTGCTGGCAGTTGTCGATCACTTCACCTACCTCGGTAGCTGCGTGACGACGGATGGGAGCACAGTAGTAGAGGTGAGTACGCGGATATCCAAAGCTCGAGCGGCGTACGCTGGATTGAAGCACTTGTGGCGCCGATCCGATATTTCACTGAAGTTGAAAGGTCGTGTATACTGTGCCACTGTGCGTTCAGTTTTGTTGTATGGTTGTGAAACTTGGAGTCTGCGTGCTGAAGATATTTGTCGTCTTGAGGTTTTCGACCATCGATGTTTACGTAGTATCGCTAGGATTGGGTGGAATAGCCGAGTAAGCAACGACGAGGTAAGAAAGCAAGTATTGGTTACTAATTCAGAGAACGTTCTGTCACAGCGTATCCAACTTAGTAGACTTCGTTGGTTGGGACACGTGTTACGTATGGCAAACACACGTCTACCGTACCGTGTCCTATTCTCCGCCCCTCCCAGGGAGTGGAAGAGACCACGTGGAGGTCAACAGATGACGTGGCAGCGAGGAATGAGAAAATGTACAGCAGACTTAGGAAAAGTAGGTGCTTCACGTCTTCGTGGTTGGGGTCCAAAAGATCCGTCTACTAGTTGGCTGGAGACACTGAAGGATATGGCTGCGAACCGCGAACAGTGGAGATCGTGTTGTCACTTTCTATCGAATCAGAATGTTTGATCGGTGTACGTTTGTACAGTTAGACTGTGTATTCCGTGTGTTGGCTACTAGGGCATTCTTTCCTTTTCCCACCCATATAGGTCCACTCCCAGTCCATCTTGTATATTCATACTTTTTAATTCAACGTGCAACATGGTGAGAAAGGCAGTGGTCAGTGGGGCTTGCCCTACTGTTTAACGCTGTACGATGATGATGATGATGAGTAACGTAGATGAGCGTTGGGCTCATAGCAAACAGGCGATGCACGTGACAGCAAATCTCGCTTGTGGTCCTCGATCCATTGTCCATCAAAGACACTGGATCTCGCAAAATTCGCTGAGTATAATGGAGCAAAAGCGTCTGCTCTCGAACTTTGAGGAGATGAATAAGATACGAAGACATCTACAGGAGCAGGTTACGCAAAGCCTTCAGAATGATCGCGAAAATTGGTGGGTCAAGGTAGCTGGAGAAGTGCAAAGAGCAGCTGCTTCAGGTAACACTCAAAGATTATTCAAGCTCATTCGTGATACCGATGGACGGCGCACCTATGTCAGTGAGACGACATGCGATAGAAATGGAGCCCATCCATGTCAAAGAGCAAAAGCTGGACCGTTGGACCGAATACTTCAAGAAACAGTTTAGCTGGCCGCGCGCTAATGTAGTTACTCCTGTGTCAACAACTGCGACTCCTTGGGTGGTATCACGTGAGCCTCCATCAGAAATGGAAGTGGAGTCATGTACACGACTACTAAAGCGAGGGAAAGTGGCCGGTCCTGATGAACAATCCCCAGTTCTTTCCAAACTGGGTGGAAATGTTTTGATAAAATTACCTACCACCTTGCTCCGTGGCATTTGGAACGAGGAGCATATTCCGTTTCTATGAGATGAGTCATTGCTTGTTCCCATCTTCAAGAAGGGAATACGCAGTGAATGTCCTAATCATCGTGGAATTATCCTAATTCCGATAGTCACCAAGGTATTAGCCTCGATTTTGCTGCACCGTCTTACACCGGCTCGCGAGAGGAACGCCCGCGAACAGCAGGCCGGATTCCGCCCAAGTCGAGGATGCATGGACCAGATTTTTACTCTTCGCCAACTACATGAAACGCGTCACACGCACCGTCGACCGACAATAATAATTTCTTAGACTGAAAAAGCGTTTTCGATTCAGTTGATCGAATAGCGCTTCTCAGTGCTCTTCATCGAAAAGGTTTGCCACAGAAGTTCGTGAACCTACTGAGATCGTTGTATTATCATACTTCTGGCCGCGTTAGAGTTTACGGTGAACTATCCGGTGGGTTCGAGATGACCAGTGGTGGTCGACAAGGATGTCCCATTTCGCCATTCCTGTTCAACTTCGTCATAGACGAGATAATGGAAAATGCCTTGCAAAATCTCCAGGATGCAGGCGTCGAACTAGGAGATAGTGAAAAGCTATGTGACCTAGATTACGCAGACGACGTTGTCTGCTTGTGCGAATCCACGGAACATGCTCAGCGTGCACTAGGTAGACTCGCAAAACCTGTAGCTCCATTCAGCATGCGCTTTGCACATTCAAAGTGTAAGGTGATGTTACAAGACTGGACGTCAACGATTCCGAGCTTGATGCTCGATGGGGAGGTGCTGGCAGTTGTCGATCACTTCACCTACCTCGGTAGCTGCGTGACGACGGATGGGAGCACAGTAGTAGAGGTGAGTACGCGGATATCCAAAGCTCGAGCGGCGTACGCTAGATTGAAGCACTTGTGGCGCCGATCCGATATTTCACTGAAGTTGAAAGGTCGTGTATACTGTGCCACTGTGCGTTCAGTTTTGTTGTATGGTTGTGAAACTTGGAGTCTGCGTGCTGAAGATATTCGTCGTCTTGAGGTTTTCGACCATCGATGTTTACGTAGTATCGCTAGGATTGGGTGGAATAGCCGAGTAAGCAACGACGAGGTAAGAAAGCAAGTATTGGTTACTAATTCAGAGAACGTTCTGTCACAGCGTATCCAACTTAGTAGACTTCGTTGGTTGGGACACGTGTTACGTATGGCAAACACACGTCTACCGTACCGTGTCCTATTCTCCGCCCCTCCCAGGGAGTGGAAGAGACCACGTGGAGGTCAACAGATGACGTGGCAGCGAGGAATGAGAAAATGTACAGCAGACTTAGGAAAAGTAGGTGCTTCACGTCTTCGTGGTTGGGGTCCAAAAGATCCGTCTACTAGTTGGCTGGAGACACTGAAGGATATGGCTGCGAACCGCGAACAGTGGAGATCGTGTTGTCACTTTCTATCGAATCAGAATGTTTGATCGGTGTACGTTTGTACAGTTAGACTGTGTATTCCGTGTGTTGGCTACTAGGGCATTCTTTCCTTTTCCCACCCATATAGGTCCACTCCCAGTCCATCTTGTATATTCATACTTTTTAATTCAACGTGCAACATGGTGAGAAAGGCAGTGGTCAGTGGGGCTTGCCCTACTGTTTAACGCTGTACGATGATGATGATGATGAGTAACGTAGATGAGCGTTGGGCTCATAGCAAACAGGCGATGCACGTGACAGCAAATCTCGCTTGTGGTCCTCGATCCATTGTCCATCAAAGACACTGGATCTCGCAAAATTCGCTGAGTATAATGGAGCAAAAGCGTCTGCTCTCGAACTTTGAGGAGATGAATAAGATACGAAGACATCTACAGGAGCAGGTTACGCAAAGCCTTCAGAATGATCGCGAAAATTGGTGGGTCAAGGTAGCTGGAGAAGTGCAAAGAGCAGCTGCTTCAGGTAACACTCAAAGATTATTCAAGCTCATTCGTGATACCGATGGACGGCGCACCTATGTCAGTGAGACGACATGCGATAGAAATGGAGCCCATCCATGTCAAAGAGCAAAAGCTGGACCGTTGGGCCGAATACTTCAAGAAACAGTTTAGCTGGCCGCGCGCTAATGTAGTTACTCCTGTGTCAACAACTGCGACTCCTTGGGTTGTATCACGTGAGCCTCCATCAGAAATGGAAGTGGAGTCATGTACACGACTACTAAAGCGAGGGAAAGTGGCCGGTCCTGATGAACAATCCCCAGTTCTTTCCAAACTGGGTGGAAATGTTTTGATAAAATTACCTACCACCTTGCTCCGTGGCATTTGGAACGAGGAGCATATTCCGTTTCTATGAGATGAGTCATTGCTTGTTCCCATCTTCAAGAAGGGAATACGCAGTGAATGTCCTAATCATCGTGGAATTATCCTAATTCCGATAGTCACCAAGGTATTAGCCTCGATTTTGCTGCACCGTCTTACACCGGCTCGCGAGAGGAACGCCCGCGAACAGCAGGCCGGATTCCGCCCAAGTCGAGGATGCATGGACCAGATTTTTACTCTTCGCCAACTACATGAAACGCGTCACACGCACCGTCGACCGACAATAATAATTTCTTAGACTGAAAAAGCGTTTTCGATTCAGTTGATCGAATAGCGCTTCTCAGTGCTCTTCATCGAAAAGGTTTGCCACAGAAGTTCGTGAACCTACTGAGATCGTTGTATTATCATACTTCTGGCCGCGTTAGAGTTTACGGTGAACTATCCGGTGGGTTCGAGATGACCAGTGGTGGTCGACAAGGATGTCCCATTTCGCCATTCCTGTTCAACTTCGTCATAGACGAGATAATGGAAAATGCCTTGCAAAATCTCCAGGATGCAGGCGTCGAACTAGGAGATAGTGAAAAGCTATGTGACCTAGATTACGCAGACGACGTTGTCTGCTTGTGCGAATCCACGGAACATGCTCAGCGTGCACTAGGTAGACTCGCAAAACCTGTAGCTCCATTCAGCATGCGCTTTGCACATTCAAAGTGTAAGGTGATGTTACAAGACTGGACGTCAACGATTCCGAGCTTGATGCTCGATGGGGAGGTGCTGGCAGTTGTCGATCACTTCACCTACCTCGGTAGCTGCGTGACGACGGATGGGAGCACAGTAGTAGAGGTGAGTACGCGGATATCCAAAGCTCGAGCGGCGTACGCTAGATTGAAGCACTTGTGGCGCCGATCCGATATTTCACTGAAGTTGAAAGGTCGTGTATACTGTGCCACTGTGCGTTCAGTTTTGTTGTATGGTTGTGAAACTTGGAGTCTGCGTGCTGAAGATATTCGTCGTCTTGAGGTTTTCGACCATCGATGTTTACGTAGTATCGCTAGGATTGGGTGGAATAGCCGAGTAAGCAACGACGAGGTAAGAAAGCAAGTATTGGTTACTAATTCAGAGAACGTTCTGTCACAGCGTATCCAACTTAGTAGACTTCGTTGGTTGGGACACGTGTTACGTATGGCAAACACACGTCTACCGTACCGTGTCCTATTCTCCGCCCCTCCCAGGGAGTGGAAGAGACCACGTGGAGGTCAACAGATGACGTGGCAGCGAGGAATGAGAAAATGTACAGCAGACTTAGGAAAAGTAGGTGCTTCACGTCTTCGTGGTTGGGGTCCAAAAGATCCGTCTACTAGTTGGCTGGAGACACTGAAGGATATGGCTGCGAACCGCGAACAGTGGAGATCGTGTTGTCACTTTCTATCGAATCAGAATGTTTGATCGGTGTACGTTTGTACAGTTAGACTGTGTATTCCGTGTGTTGGCTACTAGGGCATTCTTTCCTTTTCCCACCCATATAGGTCCACTCCCAGTCCATCTTGTATATTCATACTTTTTAATTCAACGTGCAACATGGTGAGAAAGGCAGTGGTCAGTGGGGCTTGCCCTACTGTTTAACGCTGTACGATGATGATGATGATGAGTAACGTAGATGAGCGTTGGGCTCATAGCAAACAGGCGATGCACGTGACAGCAAATCTCGCTTGTGGTCCTCGATCCATTGTCCATCAAAGACACTGGATCTCGCAAAATTCGCTGAGTATAATGGAGCAAAAGCGTCTGCTCTCGAACTTTGAGGAGATGAATAAGATACGAAGACATCTACAGGAGCAGGTTACGCAAAGCCTTCAGAATGATCGCGAAAATTGGTGGGTCAAGGTAGCTGGAGAAGTGCAAAGAGCAGCTGCTTCAGGTAACACTCAAAGATTATTCAAGCTCATTCGTGATACCGATGGACGGCGCACCTATGTCAGTGAGACGACATGCGATAGAAATGGAGCCCATCCATGTCAAAGAGCAAAAGCTGGACCGTTGGGCCGAATACTTCAAGAAACAGTTTAGCTGGCCGCGCGCTAATGTAGTTACTCCTGTGTCAACAACTGCGACTCCTTGGGTGGTATCACGTGAGCCTCCATCAGAAATGGAAGTGGAGTCATGTACACGACTACTAAAGCGAGGGAAAGTGGCCGGTCCTGATGAACAATCCCCAGTTCTTTCCAAACTGGGTGGAAATGTTTTGATAAAATTACCTACCACCTTGCTCCGTGGCATTTGGAACGAGGAGCATATTCCGTTTCTATGAGATGAGTCATTGCTTGTTCCCATCTTCAAGAAGGGAATACGCAGTGAATGTCCTAATCATCGTGGAATTATCCTAATTCCGATAGTCACCAAGGTATTAGCCTCGATTTTGCTGCACCGTCTTACACCGGCTCGCGAGAGGAACGCCCGCGAACAGCAGGCCGGATTCCGCCCAAGTCGAGGATGCATGGACCAGATTTTTACTCTTCGCCAACTACATGAAACGCGTCACACGCACCGTCGACCGACAATAATAATTTCTTAGACTGAAAAAGCGTTTTCGATTCAGTTGATCGAATAGCGCTTCTCAGTGCTCTTCATCGAAAAGGTTTGCCACAGAAGTTCGTGAACCTACTGAGATCGTTGTATTATCATACTTCTGGCCGCGTTAGAGTTTACGGTGAACTATCCGGTGGGTTCGAGATGACCAGTGGTGGTCGACAAGGATGTCCCATTTCGCCATTCCTGTTCAACTTCGTCATAGACGAGATAATGGAAAATGCCTTGCAAAATCTCCAGGATGCAGGCGTCGAACTAGGAGATAGTGAAAAGCTATGTGACCTAGATTACGCAGACGACGTTGTCTGCTTGTGCGAATCCACGGAACATGCTCAGCGTGCACTAGGTAGACTCGCAAAACCTGTAGCTCCATTCAGCATGCGCTTTGCACATTCAAAGTGTAAGGTGATGTTACAAGACTGGACGTCAACGATTCCGAGCTTGATGCTCGATGGGGAGGTGCTGGCAGTTGTCGATCACTTCACCTACCTCGGTAGCTGCGTGACGACGGATGGGAGCACAGTAGTAGAGGTGAGTACTCGGATATCCAAAGCTCGAGCGGCGTACGCTAGATTGAAGCACTTGTGGCGCCGATCCGATATTTCACTGAAGTTGAAAGGTCGTGTATACTGTGCCACTGTGCGTTCAGTTTTGTTGTATGGTTGTGAAACTTGGAGTCTGCGTGCTGAAGATATTCGTCGTCTTGAGGTTTTCGACCATCGATGTTTACGTAGTATCGCTAGGATTGGGTGGAATAGCCGAGTAAGCAACGACGAGGTAAGAAAGCAAGTATTGGTTACTAATTCAGAGAACGTTCTGTCACAGCGTATCCAACTTAGTAGACTTCGTTGGTTGGGACACGTGTTACGTATGGCAAACACACGTCTACCGTACCGTGTCCTATTCTCCGCCCCTCCCAGGGAGTGGAAGAGACCACGTGGAGGTCAACAGATGACGTGGCAGCGAGGAATGAGAAAATGTACAGCAGACTTAGGAAAAGTAGGTGCTTCACGTCTTCGTGGTTGGGGTCCAAAAGATCCGTCTACTAGTTGGCTGGAGACACTGAAGGATATGGCTGCGAACCGCGAACAGTGGAGATCGTGTTGTCACTTTCTATCGAATCAGAATGTTTGATCGGTGTACGTTTGTACAGTTAGACTGTGTATTCCGTGTGTTGGCTACTAGGGCATTCTTTCCTTTTCCCACCCATATAGGTCCACTCCCAGTCCATCTTGTATATTCATACTTTTTAATTCAACGTGCAACATGGTGAGAAAGGCAGTGGTCAGTGGGGCTTGCCCTACTGTTTAACGCTGTACGATGATGATGATGATGAGTAACGTAGATGAGCGTTGGGCTCATAGCAAACAGGCGATGCACGTGACAGCAAATCTCGCTTGTGGTCCTCGATCCATTGTCCATCAAAGACACTGGATCTCGCAAAATTCGCTGAGTATAATGGAGCAAAAGCGTCTGCTCTCGAACTTTGAGGAGATGAATAAGATACGAAGACATCTACAGGAGCAGGTTACGCAAAGCCTTCAGAATGATCGCGAAAATTGGTGGGTCAAGGTAGCTGGAGAAGTGCAAAGAGCAGCTGCTTCAGGTAACACTCAAAGATTATTCAAGCTCATTCGTGATACCGATGGACGGCGCACCTATGTCAGTGAGACGACATGCGATAGAAATGGAGCCCATCCATGTCAAAGAGCAAAAGCTGGACCGTTGGGCCGAATACTTCAAGAAACAGTTTAGCTGGCCGCGCGCTAATGTAGTTACTCCTGTGTCAACAACTGCGACTCCTTGGGTGGTATCACGTGAGCCTCCATCAGAAATGGAAGTGGAGTCATGTACACGACTACTAAAGCGAGGGAAAGTGGCCGGTCCTGATGAACAATCCCCAGTTCTTTCCAAACTGGGTGGAAATGTTTTGATAAAATTACCTACCACCTTGCTCCGTGGCATTTGGAACGAGGAGCATATTCCGTTTCTATGAGATGAGTCATTGCTTGTTCCCATCTTCAAGAAGGGAATACGCAGTGAATGTCCTAATCATCGTGGAATTATCCTAATTCCGATAGTCACCAAGGTATTAGCCTCGATTTTGCTGCACCGTCTTACACCGGCTCGCGAGAGGAACGCCCGCGAACAGCAGGCCGGATTCCGCCCAAGTCGAGGATGCATGGACCAGATTTTTACTCTTCGCCAACTACATGAAACGCGTCACACGCACCGTCGACCGACAATAATAATTTCTTAGACTGAAAAAGCGTTTTCGATTCAGTTGATCGAATAGCGCTTCTCAGTGCTCTTCATCGAAAAGGTTTGCCACAGAAGTTCGTGAACCTACTGAGATCGTTGTATTATCATACTTCTGGCCGCGTTAGAGTTTACGGTGAACTATCCGGTGGGTTCGAGATGACCAGTGGTGGTCGACAAGGATGTCCCATTTCGCCATTCCTGTTCAACTTCGTCATAGACGAGATAATGGAAAATGCCTTGCAAAATCTCCAGGATGCAGGCGTCGAACTAGGAGATAGTGAAAAGCTATGTGACCTAGATTACGCAGACGACGTTGTCTGCTTGTGCGAATCCACGGAACATGCTCAGCGTGCACTAGGTAGACTCGCAAAACCTGTAGCTCCATTCAGCATGCGCTTTGCACATTCAAAGTGTAAGGTGATGTTACAAGACCGGACGTCAACGATTCGGAGCTTGATGCTTGATGGGGGGGGGGTGCTAGTAGTTTTCGACCACTTCACATACCTCGGCAACAGTGTGACGACGGATGGGAGCACAGTAGTAAAGGTGAGCACGCGGATATCCACGGCTCGAGAGGCGTACGCTGGACTGATGCCCTTGTGGCGTCGATCTGATATTTCACTGAAGTTGAAAGGTCGCGTATACTGTGCCGCGGTGCGTTCAGTTTTGTTGTATGGTTGCAAGACTTGGAGTTTGCGTGCGGAAGATATTCGTCGTCTTGAGGTTTTTGGCCATCAATGTTTACGTAGAATCGCTGGGATCGGGTGGAATAGCCGAGTGAGCAGTGATGAGGTTAGAAACCGAGTATTGGAAACCAGTTTAGAGAATCTACTACCACAGCGTATCCAGCTTAGTAGACTTCGTTGGTTGGGGCACGTGTTACGTATGGCACACACGTTTACCGTACCGTGTTCCATTCTCCGTTCCTCCTCAGGAGTGGAAGAAACCACGTGGAGGTCATCAGATGACGTGGCAGCGAGGAATGAGAAAATGTACAGCAGACTTAGGAAAAGTAGGTGCTTCACGTCTTCGTGGTTGGGGTCCAAAAGATCCGTCTACTAGTTGGCTGGAGACACTGAAGGATATGGCTGCGAACCGCGAACAGTGGAGATCGTGTTGTCACTTTCTATCGAATCAGAATGTTTGATCGGTGTACGTTTGTACAGTTAGACTGTGTATTCCGTGTGTTGGCTACTAGGGCATTCTTTCCTTTTCCCACCCATATAGGTCCACTCCCAGTCCATCTTGTATATTCATACTTTTTAATTCAACGTGCAACATGGTGAGAAAGGCAGTGGTCAGTGGGGCTTGCCCTACTGTTTAACGCTGTACGATGATGATGATGATGAGTAACGTAGATGAGCGTTGGGCTCATAGCAAACAGGCGATGCACGTGACAGCAAATCTCGCTTGTGGTCCTCGATCCATTGTCCATCAAAGACACTGGATCTCGCAAAATTCGCTGAGTATAATGGAGCAAAAGCGTCTGCTCTCGAACTTTGAGGAGATGAATAAGATACGAAGACATCTACAGGAGCAGGTTACGCAAAGCCTTCAGAATGATCGCGAAAATTGGTGGGTCAAGGTAGCTGGAGAAGTGCAAAGAGCAGCTGCTTCAGGTAACACTCAAAGATTATTCAAGCTCATTCGTGATACCGATGGACGGCGCACCTATGTCAGTGAGACGACATGCGATAGAAATGGAGCCCATCCATGTCAAAGAGCAAAAGCTGGACCGTTGGGCCGAATACTTCAAGAAACAGTTTAGCTGGCCGCGCGCTAATGTAGTTACTCCTGTGTCAACAACTGCGACTCCTTGGGTGGTATCACGTGAGCCTCCATCAGAAATGGAAGTGGAGTCATGTACACGACTACTAAAGCGAGGGAAAGTGGCCGGTCCTGATGAACAATCCCCAGTTCTTTCCAAACTGGGTGGAAATGTTTTGATAAAATTACCTACCACCTTGCTCCGTGGCATTTGGAACGAGGAGCATATTCCGTTTCTATGAGATGAGTCATTGCTTGTTCCCATCTTCAAGAAGGGAATACGCAGTGAATGTCCTAATCATCGTGGAATTATCCTAATTCCGATAGTCACCAAGGTATTAGCCTCGATTTTGCTGCACCGTCTTACACCGGCTCGCGAGAGGAACGCCCGCGAACAGCAGGCCGGATTCCGCCCAAGTCGAGGATGCATGGACCAGATTTTTACTCTTCGCCAACTACATGAAACGCGTCACACGCACCGTCGACCGACAATAATAATTTCTTAGACTGAAAAAGCGTTTTCGATTCAGTTGATCGAATAGCGCTTCTCAGTGCTCTTCATCGAAAAGGTTTGCCACAGAAGTTCGTGAACCTACTGAGATCGTTGTATTATCATACTTCTGGCCGCGTTAGAGTTTACGGTGAACTATCCGGTGGGTTCGAGATGACCAGTGGTGGTCGACAAGGATGTCCCATTTCGCCATTCCTGTTCAACTTCGTCATAGACGAGATAATGGAAAATGCCTTGCAAAATCTCCAGGATGCAGGCGTCGAACTAGGAGATAGTGAAAAGCTATGTGACCTAGATTACGCAGACGACGTTGTCTGCTTGTGCGAATCCACGGAACATGCTCAGCGTGCACTAGGTAGACTCGCAAAACCTGTAGCTCCATTCAGCATGCGCTTTGCACATTCAAAGTGTAAGGTGATGTTACAAGACCGGACGTCAACGATTCGGAGCTTGATGCTTGATGGGGGGGGGGTGCTAGTAGTTTTCGACCACTTCACATACCTCGGCAACAGTGTGACGACGGATGGGAGCACAGTAGTAAAGGTGAGCACGCGGATATCCACGGCTCGAGAGGCGTACGCTGGACTGATGCACTTGTGGCGTCGATCTGATATTTCACTGAAGTTGAAAGGTCGCGTATACTGTGCCGCGGTGCGTTCAGTTTTGTTGTATGGTTGCAAGACTTGGAGTTTGCGTGCGGAAGATATTCGTCGTCTTGAGGTTTTTGGCCATCAATGTTTACGTAGAATCGCTGGGATCGGGTGGAATAGCCGAGTGAGCAGTGATGAGGTTAGAAACCGAGTATTGGAAACCAGTTTAGAGAATCTACTACCACAGCGTATCCAGCTTAGTAGACTTCGTTGGTTGGGGCACGTGTTACGTATGGCACACACGTTTACCGTACCGTGTTCCATTCTCCGTTCCTCCTCAGGAGTGGAAGAAACCACGTGGAGGTCATCAGATGACGTGGCAGCGGGAAATGAAAAAAATGTACAGCAAACTTAGGAAGATTGGGAGTCTCACACCTTCGTGGTTAGATTCCAAATGGTACGTCAACCACTTGACTGGAGACACTGTAGGATATGACAGTGAATTGCGAATAGTGGCGACCGCGTTATCACTTTTTGTCCGATCAGAATGATTGATCAAAGTGTGTTTTGTACAGTATTTCGTGTGTTGGTTGCTAAGGCGTTCTTCCTTTTTCGCACCTGTGTAGGTCCACTCCTTGTCCATCTTTTATATTCATACTTTTTAGTTCAGTATGCAACGTGGTGAGAAAGGCTGTGGTCAATGGGGCTTGCTCCACTGCTCATCGCTGTATGTTGATGATGAAGATGATTACTGTCAGTGCCTGTGGTATCTGTCTGCGTTGGTTGCGTCTACTGCTGGTTGTGAATGCTGTCATTTTCCCCACGTTAGACGTTCACACTTCAATTGTACAAAATACGCGAATGGTCACAAACAGTTCTGAAAGAACACAACAAGCAAGATAGAGAGGGATCACGTTTTCATGCCCACGAAACACAAGTGTGGGGTATGGAAGGTTCAAGAACTCTCGGCGTCGGCCGTTATCGCACAACTGTCAGAATGAATTCAGTACTTAGAGACGTAGAATATAGATGTATCATCAAAGCTGAAATATACAGGTAAAACCAAGATGTTGTAAAGAAAGATTTGAACAAATCAGTATGAAATTTGATACATCAGATGATAGTCAGCAATAGTAAATGAGTAGACTACCCACGCCAAAGCAGGTGTTTTCTTAGGAGTCTACAACCGGAGCCTTTAGCTTTCGAAAGCTTAACCCGCAAGGCAACGAGACGGAGCTTGGGGTCCGGCGACTGATTGCTCAGTTCATACGCCTTTCGGATGGGACCAAACATCCTGGATGCCCAGTACACCCTGTTCCACAGATGCCGGTAGGCAGTGTTTTAGGCATCATAAGCCACTCATGGTCGGTCTAGAACCAGGGTTTAGCCATTCCCCTATACTGACAATCAATGGACCCGGCGGAGAGCTCCGGGCCTTCGCATTCGTTCTCTTACTTTTGTGAGAATACATCCACCACCAGAGAACAGTGGACAGGACTTCCTCAGCATAGGCTGTTAGAGACGCACGGTCACTTTTGAACATTTCGCGAGGCGTTCGGGACGAGTAGCTAACCCGGAGCCTGAGACACCCACCCCCGACCATACCGAGGCATTTAGAGGTAGAAACTCTACTGATGATAGCGTCCCACGTGATCGCAACGACGAAGAACTCGTGTTGTTACGAATGTCCAGGAAACTTGACGTCAAGGAAACATTTCCTTCCATAGGCAAACTCGTACCGGAAGCAGTAACCAGTGCAAATCTAGTCTCGGGGCCCCGTCGGTGGCCCTAAACAACGTTTGGATGGATGATGGGGCAATTCGCTCCAGTGTCAGCTAGCACTCGAACGCTTTAACCCTTAACTAAACCGCAAAGTTAGAAATTCAAACAACGACTCGCTTGTGCTCGGCGGTTGTTAGACGGGTAGGTTACGGTCACAGCTCCGCGCACGATGCCCAAAGCGCGCACAATATGCGTCAGTAACCGCTACTTTTGACCAATTCGCCTTTCGTGCCAACCAATCCCTGTGCTGATCTTCTGTGTGTTAACTTGGAATCCTAGAAACCTGTAGGCCGCCAAACGTACTTTTTTATTACATGCTTACGTATGAGTGTAATGGCCAAAGCCATAAAGTCCCATTACACCATTATGGATAACCAGTAATCAGATCGTAAAACTTGAAGTGGAGAACCTCATGAGGTCCCAACAGGTCAGGCGTGGTAACGAGCCGGAAGACAATAGATTACCGTCTGCCACCAAAGTAACCGGTGATGACGGGGATTCATACCTCTGACTTTCGAGGTGAAAAGTAGATGCTCTAAACCATTCGACCACCACCGAAGATGTTACTCGGTTAGGGGAAGTCTCGCACATTAAATCGTACAAGACCTATACGAACCATCATCTTTTTAGTTATTTCTCAGGTAACCCTAAAAAACGCCACAACGAAGAATGACGTTCAAGCCCCTCGCGCCAGTACCAGTGCCAACATCAATAAGAATACAGATTTCCGGAACCAGACTGACCACTTGCCATAAACTCCTGGTCGCAATCGCTTCATCAACAGTCGACCTGATGTCACCTCGGTTTTGCAAAAATTCATCGACCTGAGCGACGAATACCAGTATCCATAGATAACCACTGACTCGAGTCCACTTATTGATGAAACGTTCATCTTCCGAGCACTAATTTTCTCGGACATATGGCCTTGACGTTACTTCGTTCGCCGGAGAGACGCAGGCAAAAACACGCGCGGACATGAATATGATTGGAGTCTACAGACGGATACCAAAATGTGCGTCAGGCTTAAATCAGTCTGCGCCAGCGGTAATCGATACCAGTATAGTCGTTCTCAGCCCTAATCCGTGAAGGCGCAAGAGAGCACCAAGTTTCAAAATGCCGCTTTTCGTGCTAGAAATTTGTGCTCGCTAGGAACAATTTTTTGTGATGGTACAGTTGGATGATTCGATCACCATTATCGGTTCGATTGGCTGGAATAGCAAACGGGCCTGTGTTGTCTTTCCGTCTCATAGACAGTAATCCACTGTCGTCCGGTTCGTTACCAACGGACCTGTTGGAACCTTATTTCGTTATCCACTCCGCTTCAGGTTATGGTTGCCGGTTATCTCTAATAGTGCAGGATGCCTTTGTGGCTATAGGGTACATACCCTTTCGACCGCACTCATGCGCAAGCGTGTAATAAAAAATTCACAGATGGAGTAGAGTGAACCCTGTTCGCCGGCGGGGAACACTGTTCTGAGCACCACGGAGGTAACCTTCCATAAATTATCACTCAAATGTTTCTCTTAATCGTTAAATTGCGGGCTGTGGGTTGTCTTGCCACTTTTTTGTCTCACAGAAACGGACGGTTCAGATGACATGAAGGAGGATCCTGGTTCAGAGTGAACCTAAGCTGACATTCCGAATACTGCAAACAAGGGATACAGACAGCTGACGATTGGGAAGGATGACGTCCGGTCAGGGAAATGAAAACAAAACCTGTTGTACTGAGGATCTGGAATGCTCATCAATAACGGTTAGTAGGTACCGGTTGCGAGTCAACAAAGGGAATGGCCCTTGAAAGTCAATACTGGGTCTTTCGAAAGGTTGGGTAACTTTAATGAGATGGCATTTAGGTGGTCTGTGAAGCCGTGATTTCATACACCTACTGGATATGACAAACTTTCTATTTCTGATATTTGACCTTAAGTACACCACGTCACTGGTGACTCCCAAAGATGTAAAACCGGAACGAAAAAGATTGCCTGTCGCCTCGAAAGCCGCATACGGTTCTGCATTTTCCCCAACCGAAATTCGTGCACTTAACGGATGATGTTCTTCATCATAGTCTCAATATTAACCACGTTTCGCAGCCGTAGGTCAGTACTTTACGAACAGTGGCCAAAGCCATCGCTACAGCACGTGGTTAATGGCTGTCTGAACTGCGTCCTGGAAAACGCGAGCTTTGGTCCGGAGACTGATTTCGTTGCGCGTACAGAGTACATTGCGAAGCTTGAGAAACGACTCCGGCATTGCCAATGCGCAATCTGACTTCGTTTTCGCATGACGGTCTAGGAGGATATTGGGACCGGAACACGCTCGATTCGTTCGCCGTTCACGTATATCAATAGAATAAACTGAGTAGCGCAGGTCAAAGGGATCTTGGTCTCGGGTGTGTTGATCTTCAGACCCATGGATTTCGTGTAGGGTTCTGTGCTATTCAGAATCCACTGTAAGGCGGTCAGGCCGTCTGCAGGGATGACGATGTCGTCTGCAAATTCCAAATCGGCTGGAAAGAATTTGTGCTCAACTAAATACCAGGGTAATCAGGGAGTCCTTGATACATTATCAAATCAGTGGGGAAATTGAACAGCACTGGCGACAAGAAACAGTCTTGTCTAGTACCAGAATTGAGGGATACATCACTCAATTCTTCGCAGATGCGTACTCGCACGCGTGTTTGCGCAGTACGACCTCATAGACTGAAAAGCTTCTAGGGCATCATCATCATCATCATCGTACAGTGTTAATAGAGGGGCAAGCCCCACTGACCATTGCCGTTCTCATCATGTTGCAAGTGCCATCTGAAAGAATGAATACACAAGATGGACAGGGGGTGAGCCTGCTCCGGAAACAACGCCCTAGTAGCCAACACACGGAATACACAGCCTAACTGTACAAACACACATCAGTCAATCATTCTGACTGTACAGAAAGTAACAACACGATCGCTACTGTTCACGGTTTGCTTCGATAGCTATCAGTGTTTCCAACCAACTGGTTAACGGATCTGTTAAACCCTAACCTCGAAGACGTGAGACTCCTAATCTTCCTAAGTTTGCTGTACATTTTTTTCATTTCCCGCTGCCACGTCATCCGTTGACCTCCACGTGGTCTCTTCCACTCCCTAGGAGGGGCGGAGAATAGGACACGGTACGGCAGACGTGTGTGCCATACGTAACACGCGTCCCAACCAACGAAGTCTACTAAGCCGGATACGCTGTGGTAGTAGATTCTCTAAACTGGTTTCCAATACTCGGTTTCTTACCTCATCGTTGCTCACTCGGCTATTCCACCCGATCCCAGCGATTCTACGTAAACATTGATGGCCAAAAACCTCAAGACGACGAATATCTTCCGCACGCAAACTCCAAGTCTTGCAACCATACAACAAAACTGAACGCACCGCGGCACAGTATACGCGACCTTTCAACTTCAGTGAAATATCAGATCGACGCCACAAGTGCATCAGTCCAGCGTACGCCTCTCGAGCCGTGGATATCCGCGTGCTCACCTTTACTACTGTGCTCCCATCCGTCGTCACACTGTTGCCGAGGTATGTGAAGTGGTCGAAAACTACTAGCACCCCCCCCCATCAAGCATCAAGCTCCGAATCGTTGACGTCCGGTCTTGTAACATCACCTTACACTTTGAATGTGCAAAGCGCATGCTGAATGGAGCTACAGGTTTTGCGAGTCTACCTAGTGCACGCTGAGCATGTTCCGTGGATTCGCACAAGCAGACAACGTCGTCTGCGTAATCTAGGTCACATAGCTTTTCACTATCTCCTAGTTCGACGCCTGCATCCTGGAGATTTTGCAAGGCATTTTCCATTATCTCGTCTATGACGAAGTTGAACAGGAATGGCGAAATGGGACATCCTTGTCGACCACCACTGGTCATCTCGAACCCACCGGATAGTTCACCGTAAACTCTAACGCGGCCAGAAGTATGATAATACAACGATCTCAGTAGGTTCACGAACTTCTGTGGCAAACCTTTTCGATGAAGAGCACTGAGAAGCGCTATTCGATCAACTGAATCGAAAACGCTTTTTCAGTCTAAGAAATTATTATTGTCGGTCGACGGTGCGTGTGACGCGTTTCATGTAGTTGGCGAAGAGTAAAAATCTGGTCCATGCATCCTCGACTTGGGCGGAATCCGGCCTGCTGTTCGCGGGCGTTCCTCTCGCGAGCCGGTGTAAGACGGTGCAGCAAAATCGAGGCTAATACCTTGGTGACTATCGGAATTAGGATAATTCCACGATGATTAGGACATTCACTGCGTATTCCCTTCTTGAAGATGGGAACAAGCAATGACTCATCTCATAGAAACGGAATATGCTCCTCGTTCCAAATGCCACGGAGCAAGGTGGTAGGTAATTTTATCAAAACATTTCCACCCAGTTTGGAAAGAACTGGGGATTGTTCATCAGGACCGGCCACTTTCCCTCGCTTTAGTAGTCGTGTACATGACTCCACTTCCATTTCTGATGGAGGCTCACGTGATACCACCCAAGGAGTCGCAGTTGTTGACACAGGAGTAACTACATTAGCGCGCGGCCAGCTAAACTGTTTCTTGAAGTATTCGGCCCAACGGTCCAGCTTTTGCTCTTTGACATGGATGGGCTCCATTTCTATCGCATGTCGTCTCACTGACATAGGTGCGCCGTCCATCGGTATCACGAATGAGCTTGAATAATCTTTGAGTGTTACCTGAAGCAGCTGCTCTTTGCACTTCTCCAGCTACCTTGACCCACCAATTTTCGCGATCATTCTGAAGGCTTTGCGTAACCTGCTCCTGTAGATGTCTTCGTATCTTATTCATCTCCTCAAAGTTCGAGAGCAGACGCTTTTGCTCCATTATACTCAGCGAATTTTGCGAGATCCAGTGTCTTTGATGGACAATGGATCGAGGACCACAAGCGAGATTTGCTGTCACGTGCATCGCCTGTTTGCTATGAGCCCAACGCTCATCTACGTTACTGCTCGTCGTAGTTCCTAGCTCATGGGCTAACTTCTGCTACGAAGTGGTTCATTAATAATACGAAGTCTTCGGTCCGTCGTTGCATTCGTAGCCTGTACATGAATGATTAGCCTAGCAATGTCGCGGAGGGATTCTGCTGACTGTTACTTACCGGATGCATTACGGATCAGGCGGAGGAACCTTGATAGGTTGTCGCATTCGGCCGCAGTCTCCATGGCTTCCGTTCATTCTGTCCAGTAGTTGTTTCTGTCAATTCAGGACGGATAGGCGGCTTTCCGTCAGACATCACGGAAGTCTGAGAAACCATTTAGGCGAACATCTCTAACCTTTGCAGAAAACTGGAGAGTTGTTCCTTACATCCAGTCTTCTTGTCATTGTCGCGTAAACCCCAGTTCGTCTCCAGCGAATTGTCAAATTGATATCTTCAGTAAATTTCGTTGATTTCCCGCTGTTACGTCTTCTCCACCTTAACTCATGGTGGCCAGATGAGAAACAAAAGCGTTCGAGATCGCTTAGCCATTTCTTGATGATCTAAACGCTTTTGCGTTAATCCGCTTTGGAGCACGGTTTCTCTGTTGTTGGGTAGGTGGATCTTGAAGCGTGCACGGATGAGGGTGTGTTGGGTACCATTGTTATTACCAGTCTCCGCGCCTTGGTAGGACCGGCAACCTTCAATCTAGAATAACCAGCGTGATCTTATCAAAACGTAATCGATCTGATGCGATATGTGATCGTGGTTAGAGTATCACGTTTGGAAGTGCTTCCTGGAATATTGGAAACCGGTGTTGGTGACTGTTGGACTGGTGCAGTCTGCGAAGCTAGCGAGACGTTCTCCATTGCCGCACCGCTCTCCAAAACAGTATTTTCCCAAAATATATCTAGTTGTCTGTGCAAAACAATTCTTGGTCTGACCTTATTCAACGATTATCTCCTATCGTGGTTGGTGTTTTACTAACCAAAACGTGGGCTTTTCATAGGGGATTCGGTTACCCGATAACGTCATCGTTCAATGAGCGTTGCGCCTCCTCCTTTATGAAGTGCTCTCTGTTGAACGGATGCCTACGGGACTTTGTGGCAATAGAGTTACGGTCGGGAACAGATGAAGAAGTGGAGGTGGCGACTGTACTTTAGCGGCAAATAGTCCGCATATCAAGAAACTGGTACATGTGTCCCCTAGGTGGTGCCTTACTTTACTTTACTGCCGCTGGCTCCTTGGAAAGGATAAGCTGACTGTCCGTGCTGGACAGCTGGCAGCAAGATCCTTGCAGATGGTGATGAGCCAGTTCAGTTTCCGTTAGCGAGTGCCGTACACCATACGAAAACCAATTTGATGTATGTCTTCAAAAACGGTATCCAGGCTGAATTTTAATTGTTCTCTTTGTCAGTGACACCAGTCCGTGCATGGAGATGATGCCAGAATAATGCTGGTTAGGGCATGGTCAGGTTTGTGGAGGACGTGCCTAGACCGCTGAAATCGGCGGAGTTGTATGTGCTTTGATAGACGGGCTGTGCAACAGCGATTTCGAATGGTTTCATTCGAAATTCTGTCAGTCCATCTTACTTTCAAAATAGTCTTAAGGCATCAGTGTTCGAAAACATGTAGTCTCTTGATATCCTCAGCTCTTAATGCTCAGGTTTCGCAGCCATACATTAAGACTGGTCAGACTGCTGTACTAAACATCATGAACTTGGGTTTTCGGCTAACTTCGTCCCTTCGCCAGAGTGTTTTGGAGCAGTAGAACTGCCGTTTGGACCGTGTCAATATGCCGCTCGATATCATCTGTGGTTTGTCCATTTTGCAGGATGGTGGGGTCAAGATACTCAAAATCCGGAATAGTTTCCATCGTTTAGCCATTAAATTATAAGACTCGGTTTGCATGACTAATGGGTATTACGAACATTTTGGTTTTGCTGGTGCTGATCTCAAGAGCAATCTGCGAAGCATATTTATCAACCCCGATCCAACGCCGCTCGCAAGGTAGTCAGGTCCTCCACGAGCACTACTACGTCTGCAAATGCAAGGTCCGTAAAACTGCTGTCTGTGAAAACTTAGACGCCCAGATAACCGTCCATTGCGCGTTGCACTACCCAGTCTACAACAAAGTTGGATAGCACTGAAGAGAACGGGCACCCTTGTCGTACTCCTGACTCCAGTTTGAATGGATAAGACTCTTCGCTGCAAGCTCGAACACGTACTTTTGTTTCAGCATATGACTTTGTCAGACTTACTAGTTTGAATGGGACGCCATCTGCAATCATCGTATTCCACAGTGACTCGCGATCCATTCCTGCTTTGTGGCTGGACACCCTAGCAGTACCCGTCCAACATCTCCCATGAACTGCACGACTACAAAGAATTCCATACTGCATCGGTCGTCGCGCAGGCTAATCAGGACCGCGCTGCCCATTGCATCGAGCGGGGTGGGTAGTGATAAGTGTGCTACTGCTCAGAGTTCCCTCTCTGTTATTCAACCTTTGTCTTCTGTCCCTAACCATCCCTCTTTGCCCCATCTATCCACCCATAATGCTCCCATTGATAACACGGTCGATACTCGCAACGGTTCACTGTCAAATAGTGTCGGGAATAATCCTCTGTCTGGTAACTCACATTTTCTGAAGCCCCGCCAGCCTCTGAATCTCGGCTCCTTCAACGTGCGTACACTCATGCAGGCCGGTCAGCAGGCGTGCCTAGCCCTCACAATGAACTCTCTGAAGATTGATGTTTGCTGCTTAAGCGAAACGCGTATCCAGGATTCGAGCAATGTAATTCAGCTAACTGCTCCTGGTATCTCATCGAGGTATATTCTGCGCACCTCAGGAGACGAAGCAGCTAGAGCTGTGGGTCAACGTGGTGTAGGAATTGTCTTGACTGACAAGGCTGAGGCTGCCCTATTAGACTGGATCCCTGTTAACAGTCGTTTATGTGCTGTGAGACTCCAAGGGTCAGTCGGCGTTCGAAAGGATAGTTGTGTTAAACGCAATTTGTTCGTGATCTCGGCGTACGCCCCAACGGAGTGCAGCTCAGACTTGCAGAAAGATGAGTTCTATGATGCCCTCGCCACTCTCGTTCGCAGCGGTAAAGGTTCCGACATTGTAGTGCTAGCTGGTGACTTCAATGCACAAGTTGGCAAACTCAGTGTGTCAGAAGCCTGTTTAGGTGGGCGTTGTGCTTTACCCGCTGAGCGCACAGATAACGGGGATAGGCTTCTCCAATTTTGTGCAGACAATCGATTGTTCTTGTCTAGCACAAATTTCCGACACAGCTCGCGTCGCACAGCGACATGGCGCTCTAACTCTACAGGTACTTTGAGTCAAATTGACCATATCGCCGTAAGCTACCGGTGGCGCAGTTCTGTTCAGAACTGTAGATCTTACTGGTCCACGTACGTAGAGTCGGACCATGCCTTAGTTTTAATGCGATTATCTCTCCAGCCGCATGGTCATCGTCGCAAACCGCAAACCCGATTAGCCGTGCAACGTTT
The DNA here is from genome assembly GCA_948099385.1 of Fasciola hepatica. NCBI lineage: Eukaryota > Metazoa > Platyhelminthes > Trematoda > Plagiorchiida > Fasciolidae > Fasciola > Fasciola hepatica. Next base: position 4,353,829 of record CANUEZ040000076.1, read on the forward strand.
GTGTGATCCAGACGTTTGCACCCGTTATGAGCAGAAGTTAGCACATGAGCTAGGATCCACGGAGAACAGTAATGTAGATGAGCATTGGTCTCATATCAAACAGGCGATGCACGTTGCAGCAGGTTTTGCCTGTGGTCCTGGATCCGTTGTCCATCAAAGACACTGGATCTCGCAAGAGTCGCTGAGTATAATGGAGCAAAAGCGTCAGCTTTCGAACCGTAAGGAGATGAACAAGATGCGGAGAAAGCTGCAAAGACAAGTTACGCGAAGCCTTAAGAAGGATCGCGAAAATTGGTGGGTCAATGTAGCCGAAGAAATGGAAGTGGCAGCTGCTTCAGGTAACAGTCAAAGACTGTTCAAACTTATTCGTGACACCGGTGGACGGCGAACTCAGGTCAGTGAAGCGATTTGCAGTAGGAATGGAGAACCCATCCATAACAAACAGCAAAGGCTTGACCGATGGGCCGAGTAATTCAAGGAACAGTTTAGCTGGCCGCACGCTAGTGTAGTTACTCTCGTGTCAACAACTGTGACTTCCTGGGTGGTATCACTTGAGCCCCCATCAGAAGTAGAAGTAGAGTCATGTATTCGATTACTAAGGCGGGGGAAAGCGGCAGGTCCCGACGAACTTCCTCCAGTTCTTTTCAAACTGGGTGGTGAGGCATTGATAAAATCACTAACCGCCTTGCTCCGTGACATTTGGAAGGAGGAGCGTATTCCGTTAATATGGAGCGAGTCATTGATTTTTCCCATCTTCAAGAAGGGAATACGCAATGACTGCAGTAATCACCGTGGGATTAGCTTAATCCCGATAGTCGCCAAAGTATTAGCTTCGATTTTGCTGCACCGTCTTACACCGGCTCGCGAGAGGAATGTCCGTGAACAGCAGGCTGGATTCCGCCCAGGTCGAGGATGCATCGACCAGATTTTTACTCTTCGCCGACTACTTGAAACGCGTCACACGCACCGCCGACCAACAATAATGGTTTTCTTAGACCTGAAAGGCGCCTTCGATTCAGTTGATCGAACATCGCTTTTCAGTACTCTTCATCGAAAAGGTATGCCCCAGAAGTTCGTGAACCTAATGAGATCATTGTATTCTCATACTTCTGGCCGCGTAAGGGTTTACGGTGAACTATCCGGTCGGTTCGAAACGACCAGTGGTGTTCGACAGGGATGCCCTTTGTCTCCATTCCTTTTTAACTTCGTCATGGACGAAATAATGGAGAGTGCGCTGCAAAATCTTCAGGATGTAGGCGTCGAACTAGGAGATAGTGAAAAGCTATGTGACCTAGATTACGCAGACGACGTTGTCTGCTTGTTCGAATCCACGGAACATGCTCAGCGTGCACTAGATAATCTCGCAAGAGCTGTAGCTCCATTCGGCATGCGTTTTGCACATTCAAAGTGCAAGATGATGTTACAAGACTGGACATCAACGATTCCGAGCTTGATGCTCGACGGGGAGGTGCTGGCAGTTGTCGATCACTTCACCTACCTCGGTAGCTGCGTGACGACGGATGGGAGCACAGTAGTAGAGGTGAGTACGCGGATATCCAAAGCTCGAGCGGCGTACGCTGGACTGAAGCACTTGTGGCGCCGATCCGATATTTCACTGAAGTTGAAAGGTCGTGTATACTGTGCCACTGTGCGTTCAGTTTTGTTGTATGGTTGTGAAACTTGGAGTCTGCGTGCTGAAGATATTCGTCGTCTTGAGGTTTTCGACCATCGATGTTTACGTAGTATCGCTAGGATTGGGTGGAATAGCCGAGTAAGCAACGATGAGGTAAGAAAGCGAGTATTGGTTACTAATTCAGAGAACGTTCTGTCACAGCGTATCCAACTTAGTAGACTTCGTTGGTTGGGGCACGTGTTACGTATGGCAAACACACGTCTACCGTACCGTGTCCTATTCTCCGCCCCTCCTAGGGAGTGGAAGAGACCACGTGGAGGTCAACAGATGACGTGGCAACAAGGAATGAGAAAATGTACAGCAGACTTAGGAAAAGTAGGTGCTTCACGTCTTCGTGGTTGGGGTCCAAAAGATCCGTCCACCAGTTGGCTGGAGACACTGAAGGATATGGCTGTGAACCGCGAACAGTGGAGATCGTGTTGTCACTTTCTATCGAATCAGAATGTTTGATCGGTGTACGTTTGTACAGTTAGACTGTGTATTCCGTGTGTTGGCTACTAGGGCATTCTTTCCTTTTCCCACCCATATAGGTCCACTCCCAGTCCATCTTGTATATTCATACTTTTTAATTCAACGTGCAACATGGTGAGAAAGGCAGTGGTCAGTGGGGCTTGCCCTACTGTTTAACGCTGTACGATGATGATGATGATGATCGCGATCCATTGAGTCAAAAGTGGCGCGAAAGCCTATAAAGCGCACGTTGGTAGGGCGTTGGAATTTGTATCCGTGTTCCAAAATCCTTCGGATGATGAATATTTGGTTAACGCACCCACTGCCTGGACGGAAGCCTCCCTGATTGGGTCGAGTGCGTGCACGCCTCGATTAAGCGAAACAACTCAGCACGGGCTGAGCAAACTCTTTTGCAGCTGCATCTAGCAGATTGATGCCACGGTAATTTCTGCACATCGTTTTTCTACCTTTTTTGGGGAAATGGAAGGAAAACCATCCAATGAAATGGGCTTTTCTCAGTTTCCCAAATCGAGCAGAATAGGGTACGAAGTGTCTCGGTGACCACCGGGAGGCACGTCTTGTAGATTTCCTCCGGGATTCCGTCTTCACCTGAAGAATTGCCTAATTTTAAGCGGTCGGCCGTTTTAGTTATGTTCTCTAATGACGGAGGATCACAGTTGATGCTATGTGAAGTAGCTGAGCTCGAATCCATATCTGCCTGTCTGTCTGGTGGATGGTTGAAGAGCTGGCTCAAATATTTTACCCATCTAGTTATCTTACCATCCATATCAGGGATAGGTATACCGGCAGAATCGTGAGAGATGGATTGAACGGGTTGCCTTTTACCTGACGCGGTTCGTATGAGGCGAAAGAGGTTTGCGAAGTGACAAGCACTAACTGCGGTTTCCGTCTTACTTGCGACTTCGTGCCAGTAATTGTATCTATTTTTGCGGAGCTGGTTGCATCGTGTTTGAGGTGTTGATATTTCGGATGGCCGGATACACGGGCATCTTTAGCCGAGGGGGAGAAGTGGATAGTATTCTCGGATATAGTCTTTATAACGGAATTTCGTAGTTTCCAGTGCACGTCTTGATGTACTGGTACTCGTTTTAATCCACAGCAGGTAGATCGGGTTTGTCGTGTGATGTGAGGTGGATGCCTCCGCTGACAACCGCAGTTCAATCTCTTTCATTAAAGCTACTCTTTCCTCCCAGGGACTTTGGTAGTTCCACGCTGAGACACTTCAGGGGAGTTGCCTTTATACGGGTCGCCACCAGCCTTGTAAATTGCTTCTGTGACAAGGCATCTGATGTGGTAATGTTTGGTTTAACCACATAAATGACCTATCTTCAAGTAAAACCGATGTGGTCGCTTCTCGTCCAGGTACGGGGCCCATAGTCAGTGCGATCACGAATTCACAGGGAACGTTTTCAGCCCCATTACATTTCTCTGAGCTGGTTCCAATGATCTATTCAAGCCGGAAGCAGCTCGAAAACTCTGGGTTGGTTGCTATTGGACAGTGATCCGATGTTCAAGCATCGCGCAGGGCGTCGCCACGATCCCCTTCAGTGGACACGAAGTGGAAGTCGTAATTCTTAACCAGGGACTTGATAGTCTGACGAAACTGGATAAACATTTTTCGGAAATATTTTTTCATTCAGCGAGTAGATGCCCAGCGAAGTCGAGTTTTTGGGCACACGTACAAAGATCGGAGGGCTGCGATGGTACCTTACCAGGTATGGTACTCCGCAACATTTTCGTAGACTGACGGAACAAGGGAAGTTGATGAGCACGTCCAGGTTGTCTAACTAGCATGATTGCATTCAGTTCGGAAAGGCACCGAAAACACGGAGTCAGTAGGTCCAGTGATTTGAAGCATCTAGGGCGTTTAAATTGGTGTCAAATTTTTCTTGACGAAAGTAACGATTTACGATATTATTGGATGAGTAAATTGATATGTCAGTTTTCAACAGCAATAAACGATAACCTCAGCATCGGCAGGAACGAGGAATTGGTCATACGATATGCTGTACTCTTCTCGTAATGGATATACATAAGCCGAAATTGGAAATAGTACGATGCAAATTGCGTAATATAAACGGGGTAAGTAAGCTTGACGGAGTTAACATGACAACATGATTACGTATTCGGATCAGGGATGCCATCCTACTTAGTCGTTTGAATCATGTAAGCATTTAGTCTACCACATCATGGCAAGGTACATTCTTGTCAAATTCTCGACACATTTCGGAACACAGGCACATCTTCCGTTGGCCCATCATTTCTGTATTTCTTGTTCTGAAAGCCGCCCTCGTCCCTGTCGACCACACAGTTCTCTGGAGCTACCTCTTGTTAAAGGGTATGTCAGAGAAACTCATCCCCCTCATAAAATTCCTGAACATGAATAGGCGAAGCCGAGTTTGGACTTACGGTAATCTTTCACCCGTTTGCCACGGGAAGTGCATGACCGCCCTTTTGTCATGTGGGGATAGTGGTATGAAATTGTATCCGGGTGGAAGTGTGTCGGACCTTGAATGTGCAGACGACAAATGCGATAAAGTACAGGTAGGTTGTAAGCTTTTCTGGACAGATTAAACAACTGTGTAGCAGTGTGCTGTATGCGTTTTGCGCGCGCAGAATACAGAATGCTGTTGTAGGACTGGGTTGGTCCAGTACCAGGAATTTGGGTGTCGGGGAAGATACTTAACCTTGTGGATATGTCCTGTTATCTATGCATCTGTACGTCACCCGGAGGTCAGATATCGGATGGAGTGTCGTCGTTTAAACCGAAGACGCACTCGACTTTTGCCATCTCCGGTCATCGTTGACGTTTCATCCAGTTATCTGTCAAGGGTCGAGTGTGCTGCGGCAGTCAGGCCAGTTCTTTTGTATGGTTCAGAAATTTGAAAGACATACGAAGATTGTCGGTATTCAAACACCGATATGTTCCTAACATTGCTCGAATCAGGTTGAGATATCGTATTAGCAGCGCTAAGGTTCAGCAAAAGGTATGAGGTACATGAACCAAAGCATTAAGTGAAACACTAAAGGCCACCAAGCTGAGGTGGTTGGGACATGTGCTACGCGTACCCCCAGATAAAATTCCTCGGCGCGCATTGTTCGGTGAGGCAATTAGTGGTTGGTAGATGATTCCGGATGGTCAGTCCATGACATGGAAGAACGGTATAAAGAGCCTAACCATTGCACTTGGCCATGTAAGCTTCCTGGGTGGGGCCCAAGAGATCCCCCACTCAGTGGATGGGTACGTTGGAGGGCACGGCTTGATGTTGCAGTCAGTAGTGCTCTTGTATTCACAAACTTTCGTTGTCGAACTGGCACTATTTGTAGTTCACTTATTCTTTCCATACTCGTCTTATCTTCATCATTTCCAATTGAGGTGACTGCTGACAGATAGCAACCAGAACCACCGCACCCAGTGTGAGGTTGATGGTTGTTTGAAATTAACTTCAGATCACGGCTGTCAGTCCTACCTTGACAGTACAGTGAGCTATTGTAATGATGCATTATTCCCCTGCGTGAGCACTGAGTGAATATGTGAAGTGCTGCCTCCCACCATCTTAATCTTAAATTTCCGTTTGATGTGCATTTCCATTGATTTCCATTTTTTATTTCAGGGCGCATCACGAGCGACTATTGATCTCCCCATCACTTCAGGATGTCGATGAATTTGTTTGAGAGGGTAATAATACTCCCGTGAATTCATTATACATGTTCAGGTTGTGAACCTAATAAACGAAGCATCACTTACGGACAGAGTTCACGAAAAAGTCACAAGGCTTGTTCAAGTCAAGGAGCTGATAATCCACAGAGACAGCTCGTTGTTGGACAATTTCTTTGAGGTGATGTGTATTGCGAATTATATCTAATAATACACCTAGGAGGTAGCTGCATTTCAGCACGATGGAAACTTCGAAGTTCGAAAGATCGTCATAGAGTTCATCCAGGAGGCATGGTAAGTAATGTACCGTTCTGTTATGAGTATTTCATTCAAATAATTTTTCGTATGGTGTGGTGTGGTTATTGCCACACAAACTGTCAGTATACTCTTATATTCTTCTAGTGAGAAAGTGAGAAAGTGGAGTTTCTTCACATATCCATGGTGCCATTATTCTGGCACTCAAGTTCTTCAATTTAATTTTGAATAATTAGTAATTATGCACAAAACACGTTGGTTTGGATTAGTGTCTTTCAGTTACGCCCCATACTGTGGAGACATTTCGCTTTCCCCAATATGGAGGCGCAGGTTACGATAGAAATATTTCCCGAAAAATCCCCTACCTTTCGAGTAACTTGGATTTATCCATTTTTTGGTAATTCCAACTTGTAATTCCCCTTGCATTATGACGTTGAAACCGTATCCTTGGCTTCCCTTGATTGTTTGATCTTCGTGCTGCTGGTCGATCCCAAGATCGGCCTGCTCCATCCTAAGAAGATCTATGTAAATGGCCGGGGTCAACGCGCTTGGAAACAATTTTGTCAGATGTTTTATGAAGTAATAAATCCATACCGGTTCATGTAATAATCGGTGTTCATACTCAAGCTAACTCCAGTTGTTGCGCACCCATTGGCCGTCAGAATACTCCGACTTGAGACACGGTCGTTGTGCGCATACGAGCCAAGGTAAACCTGTCCAATTTCCGATCTGAGTTCATCGAGATCCTGCGATGTCGTTGTTGACGGTACAACTCCCTACTCTTGCGTGAAAGCGGTAACGAAGAATACAAGTACGATGGAAAGATCAAGTAGATAAAGAGTATAAAAACGAGAGTATGTTTGATCGTGATGAGCAACCATATCCTCAAATAACGTATCAGTTCTCAGATCAGTTCGGAGTGTATCGAAAAAAAAGATGCGCCATTTTATATGTAATCTGATTCTGAGAAAGGTTACCCGCGGTAACCAAAACGCCGTCTAACTACCATCTTTTCTAATAATGCTGTGGTACCGAACAATATACACTTAGCTATAACATCCTCAAAGTTTCCTAACCGCTAAGTCAATAAACCCATTCACGCCTTGCGTGGCCAAGTCTATAGATTAAGTTTTCAATACATTTCCGTCGTCTTTTGGACTGGTCACCAGTCGGTATCGATTAGTTCACCAAGCGCTGCAAGCCTGTGTGAATCGTTCCTTCCGGCACCTGCGGAAACGAGTGAGTGTATCTTAGATTACAGGTATCCGTGGTCCCCGTTTTGATTCCTTAATGTAGTATTATGCGGTGCGGACATTCGTGAACAAGGCTTCCTTGATCTGCACTCGAAGTTCATAAGAATCTCGGACATTCTGGGGCTTCGATAACAAGTACGATTACTATGTATAAAAAACAGGTTGATGCCTGTCGTTTACTGGTAATACAGGTTGTTTGCGGAACCTAATAATGTTGACCGCTAATGGCAATGAGGTTTTGAGCAGTCAGAAACATGAGTGAAGGCTTACGTGAGACCTTGATGTTTTGTATTATATTATTGTTATCTGGTTCAGGATTGTAAATTTGTTTTTCCAGTTCGACTTTTAATCTTATGCTTCAGTCAAAGGAAGCCAGCAGGTATCGAAACCGCATCCTTTGAGCTAAGGGCTGCGGATTTTTGGTGGACGATGACTGTGGCATTAAATACGATGTTGTCTACCACCGAGACATCATACCCGAATTACTTCCCGTTCCTGCCGATTAGTTTGTTTTTCGAGTGTCTTTTCCGGTAGCATATTCGTTGGTCGTTCCGTTAAGCTGAAACTCCTCTGGGTTTCATCCGTAAACGTTTCAACCATTATTACACTTCCAGCTCAATAAAGCTTTTCTGTGTAACTCGTTGGGCTATTGTGGTACACCAGCTACTAAACTACTTGTGACATTAAAGTTTTGACCGTGTGCGAGTGGCGCAGTAATGCGAATGCCCCGCAGATGGCGCTGTGTATTGCATTTAGCATCCGAGCTGTCATCTCACACATTGCGTGTTCTTCCTATTTTTTTTCCCGAGACGTGCCATTTCATGATCTGCCGTCTGTAATTCGTTTTGTAATCTTTCGCTGACCAAAGCTGGTATTGTTTCATTCTAATATAGACTAAGAGCCGTTGACATTGCTCGATAGGATGAATACGAGCATGATCATCGTCGAATCTCTTCGAACAGGGTCCAGTACATGTAAATAAAAAAAAATTGTTAGAAAAAACTGAATATTGTTGCAGGCGTAATCAAGACTGATGCATGATGATCTCTGATAGACACTCTTTGTTCCCGTATATGGGTGGCATAGATACGTAAGTATTTAGATTTATATCCAAAGCAATCAACGGGCTGTCATAAAATACTAGAACAGTAATCCTTTTGGTTTTGTTTCACGCAGGGAGTAAATATACTCGGAATTCAGGCGACATACCATTTTTGCAACAACCAGTCAGCGTCAACCATGACAGATTGTGAGCTTGACAGGGAAAATGAAATAATAATTATTTGCATTGGAGTAACCCTTGTAATAATGAAAACACAAACTCGATACACCGTAGAAATCGATAGGCTTGCTTTTTTCGGTCGCTTCAGTATGGAGTCCTACGAGTCGATTGTGAAATAGTTTATCTTATGCTGCATCATATGTTCCACTTTCGACTCCAGTGTCCAGTGTGTAGATTGCTCTTCGGAACAGAAGACACGTTTTCGATAACGTTTAGACCTGGGCTGTTGGTTGGTTATTGGATGAACTGAATCTTTGAGTTGCGCTTATTTTCACAAGTCTAACGGTAAATACTGAGCAGGCGAATCTGCTTGTGTTAATATACTCACAAATCCTTCATGAAACATGGCGTGAAGCACATCCTGGAAGATTACCACCTTTCCATGCGACCTGTGTTCCTCCGATTCGGGGACCATTTTAGTCATAACAGTGAAGAATTTCTCTTTATTCATCGGGCCTCTGATTGAGATCCGCCGAGAAGGCTCAAAATCAATGATCTTAGTGGATGTGGGACGAAGCCATTCGGCGGAATACGTCTTGTTGGGAATTTCTTTCCAAAACCGATTTTTTGAGTCTTCAACGGCTCTTCATTCAACGGGCACTCCTAAGCGAACTAAATCTATCACTAAGACGGTAATCATCGAGATGTGAATTCCTTGGGATGTTTAATGTAGTCTTTATGTCAGCTGGTGCCGCATTTCTCGTTGCTTCATCTTTTTCTGCAGAAGGGAGTAATAAAAACTAGGATGTTCCTGTCGCTGGGTTGAGGATGGGGATTTTCGGCTGTTTTTTCTTGTTGAGTGTAATGCATATGAAATTGTTTTCCTGCTCACTCAATATGTTCTCGTAGTTTTGTGTCAAATATGGTGGTTTCATTCTTAACAAACTACTAAGGAGAGTCTGACATGGAAGGTGCAGGCTTGTGGGCCCTTACAACCCGACCTCGGTCGCGTACATAGATGCCCAGAAACTTTAGTTCTAAGGAAACACATGCGAATAATCTTGATGTCAAGGTTCACTTTCATCTAAACTTTGATTTCCCTTCTTTGATAAGTTGGATGTTCATCGTTGAGAAAACAGTAAACGTCATATAACATGAAGTCAGCGAAATCATAAGATGATTTGTTTTTCGCCTTCTCACACAAACTCATTTGAATACCATAAGGGATAAAAGAAAGCAGATTCCACCGAACTCTTTAGATAGGTGATGTTTCTAAATATATAAATACAGTCCTTGTGACCCTGTTTAACGAGGAAATTTCATTTCCGTACACTGATAGTTCTTAACTTACATTCCCAAGACTATTTTACATGTACAACACATGTTCAACTACCCGTAGCGCTTGATGCTATGATATACCATTATTCTATCGGGTAGTTTAAACTGTAGACCGACACAATTTTGGTATGCATCGTAATCATTGTCCACTGTGATTTTTCGAAACTGAAATTCTTTTTTGGTAATCCGCGTAACAAATTCCAGCTTGTTGACCTCCCGGTTAGCTGTTCTACCAGCGAACATATTGCCCAGAATCAACCTAATAGGTATTGTGCACGAATTCCGCTGGCGGTGTAGCCTTTGGCCATAAATTTAGTTCAGTGCGTAATCACAAGTTATCTCCTAATACCCTGTCATGAAGCTTCCTCGAGTTGAATAGTCTGTTTTCAACTGCTCATTGTTGATAAATTATCTCCATATTTGGTGGTGATTTAGTCGAAATATCAGCAGATTTGCGGACGTTGTAACGCAGTACCGTACAGTACGAAGTCATTGATCCATAAGGCATAATTGCACCTTTTTGCTCTGTATCACTGGCACCCATTATATATATATATATATATATATATATATATATATATATTTTTTTTTTTTGTTTCAGTCACGTCGACCCGACGCTTTTAAAGAAAGGAATAGGCTATCTGTTCTATTTATTTACCACCGCCGTTCACCAAGAATCACCCTCAGTAAATCTGCTCCGGTGCCTAATTCAGGCCGTGATACCGATTTATCGAATCGCCCTAACACGCGCAGTCAAAATTGGAATTGTTGAATCCGGGGTGGCTGTTGGTGGTCAGAATGGAATCGCTGCAGAGTCTGCGGCCGATGTTGCCCTAGAGACCTTCAGAAGTGTGGCAAGTTTAAAGGATGAAATTGTACGTTTGGTACTCCCATCCACAGTGCCCGGACAGTCTGCTTTTGGGTTCGTACGTTCTTTGTCAGCCAATGACGGGGTGCGTCTGGACGCGCTGACTCTAGTACAGGTTGGTATTTGTTTCCTATCGTTTATTTTTCTACGATTGGCGTTAGGCATCTGTGTTCAACTACGGTCGCAACAGACAAAACTTACACGTAGTATATGTCATCCATCCAGGGTCAACTTCGTCTGAATCAATTTTTACCCATCTTTTCGAACTTATTTAGAAAATTCTTTTATTATTTCAATGCTGTATTTTGCCAAGACCCAAACAAGGAAAGGATTTGACAGAGATGTGAGAACAAGTACTGGTAAAACGAGATTGGCTGCAAACGTACTAGATGGACTCAGGTGCAGGCAGCCGGGTATCTACAGCAAACAAGTATCTAGCTTTCATGAATTCCTGCCCAATAAGGTCCTCTGGCCAGAATTTGTATATCTGATTTATGTATCACGAATTGATGGTACTTCTCTTTGGTGAACGATGGATGCTGGGAAAGCCTTTTATCTGAGGGACGTGTTTTTGGGCGATTCATATCACTCATAGAGTTAATTTATTCAGTGTGGTAACTTAATAATTTCCGTGAACTTTTCACCTAACGGCCTTTGTCAACCCGATTGTGTCACAATTTTGGAATTTATTCTTTTGTTTTACCTTTATACATAGGACACGTAAATAATGATTTTAAACCATACAGTAAAACTTGTCAGGTGTCCTTCTGTGTATTTAGAAATCGGAACTCGAGCACACTGTAAAACACAAATGATGATAATCTAGGGACCAACAGCTTACGTTCAAGCATGGTGCAAATGCAACAACAACGAGTACAAAAGTAGGGGGAAAGGAGTGCAACAGAGTAGTCAAGTCAAGTCAGGTATTTGCTTTATGCAACCCGGTGGATGAATGTTCAGCAGTACATAGCTATACTCACAGCAATTACACGAAAAAGAATTCGGCAGATAAAACAGAAAAAAAACGCAGTGTTAAGAGATGATCTAGTAGCTGAGACAACGAATGTTGTCTGAGTTCAGCGTCGATGCTTGCTGGGTTACATAAGAATCGAGTGAGGCAAGGGACAACCGAGGACCGATAGGCAGTCGTGCGCGCATAAATCATTTTATAATTAATAAGGGTGGAAGAGAAGGAAGTACACACGCTGAGGTCCCTGTGAAGCGGGTGACCTGAGTCATTCAGAATTCTCTCGGCGAGTCTTTTGCGCCTTTTATGGTGTTGGGATATAATGAGTCTGTGAGATCTTTACGAGGAATGCCACTTGCGTAGGATAAGTGTTTGAGAAACCTTTTTATTACGGTGAAATCTTTAGCATGTAAGTCAGGGAAGAAGACGAGAGAAGAATACAACCAGTGAGGTAATATGCAGGCAAAGACAAAACGTTGAGTGATGTAAAGGGGTACAGACATTGCTTTCAGACGTAAAACGTAGCAGGTTAGTCTTCTCATTTTTGTAAAAACGCAGGAAACATGTTCAGTACAACAAAGAGTATAGGTGTTCGTAATCCCAAGGTACTTGACCGATAGTTGGTGACGAACGGAGATGTTTCTTATGTGAACGTCTGGACAGGATTCCAGAAAGTTTACATACTTAGATCCTTTGAGAAGAGGAAAGACAATATCTGAGCATTTACGGGGATTTAAGCTTAGGTTATGGCCTTTGGATCAGTGGCCAATATCTAAGAGACCAGATTGGAGCTCAGGTGTAGCTGATGCATCAGGATGGGGTAACCCAATCGCAACATCATCTGCGTGCTTTATAATGAAGGAAAGGTCACTGATAGGCATGGAAGACGTGTAGGCGGAGAATAGAAAAGGGGAGAGGATTGAGCCCTGTAGTAGGCCTTGGTTTGAAGCAGAGATGGAAGAAGTTTCGCCCCCGTATCTTGTAAACTGTTGCCGATTGGAGAAATAATCAGACAGGTTTGTCGGATGACCTGAGGTTTGTGCGTGAAACGTGGAGTCCAAAGAACAGTCAACCAAACAAAAAAATCAGACAAAAGCCCCATGAATGAGGGTTGCATTTCGTTATTTGAGAGTATGTCGGGAAGATTTCGTCTATCGACACTGTTAAATGCATCACTGTAATCCAGGAAGCAGGTACGCACAGCTTTTTATTTCTTGTCCAACGACGACAAGACACGATGAGTCAAGGAAGCAGTAGCATCCAAGGTAGAGCGGGAGCGGCGGTAAGCGAACTGGTTTATGTCTCGTATTGTCAAATCACTGGACAGTTCCTGGATTAAAAACTTCTCAAACACCTTTAGTGCAATGGAGGTACAGGCAATCTGACGGAATTTTGTCGTTCCTTTCTTGGACACAGGTGTGATGGACGCTGATCTCCAACAGTCGGGAATCTTCTTACAGTACAAGCATTGATTAAATAATTGTGTTATGACTAGTGTGAGTGTTTGTGCACATTGCTTTAAAACAACTGCGGGAAGATTATCGGGTCCGTTGGATTTGTTGCACTTAAGGTTTGACAGCTCTTTGTAGACAGCTTGAGAAGATATATTGTGGGAGATGGAGCTGGTAAAGCTGTGACAAGATAGGACGTCAGTACAACAGAACAACAAAGGACGAGGTTGCTTGTTGAAGTCGCGGTTTGGATCCTCAACATTAACGTTTGGGGATAAGCGTCTTGTAAAGATGCCACCCAAATGTTTGATGGACATCCAGAGTTCTCGACAATTATTGTTACCTAAGAGCACACGACTGTATATGCCGTTAAGCCTGCGGATTTCTGACTTGATTGACAAGGAAAGGGTTTTCACTGTGCGATAGTTTCCGCTTTTTTAAACGTTTTCTTTCCTACGGCGCAACTTTTTGAGGAACGGAGGGGAGAATCAGTCACTACGGAAGTATATGGTCTCCAATGGACAACACCATGCACTTTTTGATGTTTTTTATCATTTGTTTGTCTGAGTGCTATTTTTGTGTTCATGGAATATGAGAGCTCAACAGACAGTCCGTACAGCATTCGCGCCACTGACTTCTGTTCGAAGCTGTCTCCTAACGTCTTTAACCAACGACAGTCATCATCCCGTGGGCCGGACCAGGAAGTCGGGAAACACCAACTGAAGCCATTGCTAATGCTAGCTTCATACATCTACGTCAAGTCATAGCTTGACCACCACGTCGCTTCTTCAAGTCTTGCCCAGCACATGCGAACAGAGAATGGAAAGGTAGACGTTGAGCAGGCATACGCAAAACATGCCAAGCCATCAGAGACGGCTTGGAGCGACCACTGCAGTCAAAGGGCGGCTTATCGCGCCCAACACACGACGGTGCACCTCGTCATTACTCACTGGATGTTCCCATCAGATACGAGCAATGCTTCGGTGATATTGGTTGTCGAATACAGAAGGACGCCGAGCATCCTCAACGCGGAGTCGCCAGGTCTCGCAACTGTAGAGTAACACACAACAAACCGCGGTGATGTACCCCCATCCCTTAACAGAGAGCCGGATTTCACGGCGGCATCACAGGTGGCCCAGGTTCGCAAAAGCTGCTCTAACTCTCGCTATTCCTGAACCGATCTCCTCCCCAACTTCTCCAGGTGTAGTCAAGCTCCCAAGTTACCTACAGTTGTCAACTAACTTAAGATAATCACTACAATGGGTGATTACAGACAGTCTCATGCCAGTCTTGCAGGAGTACCAGCCAACCAAATTGGAATCGTCATAGCTCAGTTGGTTCAATATCTGCCCGGTGAACAATGTACCCGTCACGATCACTACTCGCGGTATGAACTGTGCCTTTACTGATCGCGTTGTGTGGTTCACTGAACAATGAACTCGGTTATCTTACCGCCCATCGTAACAGACAGTTCCGCGTCGCTGACCAGATGCACCAGGGTTTCATAGGGTTCATCATCCCGCGTCTTTTGGTCAAGGCTGTCACTTATCCAATAATACCCCACACCTCTGTGATCATGAACTGTGCTCCTTCTACTGTACTTAGGCATAAGACAATGAATAAAAATGTGGTAGTGGTGCTTCATGCGACTGGTTCAGTTCTATTACCTGGTGTGCCAGTGGCTAGAAGTGTAGGTACAGATTCCTTTAGTATCAAATTTTGCCGGAAGTGTATTGGAACGGTAAAGTTAAACTCATCTGTGTCTATCATAAAGCTTTCTATCGATATACATTAGCTAAACCTCTCTTCTCAAATGCCTGAATGATCTTTGAGAAATACGTTTCACACTCTAACATTTAACGTAGTTCATTTTACACCCGCCCATCAAACTTCATTTGTTTTTACTTTTTCCGTCTACTATTCGTTGCATCATTCGCACACCACGTAGCGCATGTCATTTATACAAACAGCTCGGTGATTTCATCATTTAATCCAACGGTTCCATCCATCTCCATTCGGTTTCAGTCAGTCATTGTCCTTCACTCACGTCGCTTGCCCAATTCCTATATTCCTCGTTCAAGCGAGGGCGATATATCTCTGGATCAGATCCCGGAAATGACAAATACCCAATTACAGCAAGTGTTAAACGCAAGCACAGCCGCTTCCTCAGCTTCGTTGCTTCCGGGTGTTTGCTTGGTTCGTCCGCGCCGGTTGGCGGATGAGGCCGAGCGTCTGCTTAGTGGTCTGTTGGACCTACCTGTCCGCGGGGCCTCTGCGACTGGCGCGGGCGTACCGATCAGTTACTCTCTGTTAGAGCACGTAATGGACTCACTGGTCAATATTGCTCGCCAACGACCACAATTCATGGATCGCATTGTTCAGGCATTTGAAACAGTTCACGGTAAGATAACTACTTTTCGACTGAAGGATAATGAGGCTGTCCGTAGATCTAATCATGTGTTGCTATTCTAACTCTCAGTCACATGGTTGGATACAAAGTAGTGGGATATGGTGCTATGAAATAATGATTTAATAAATCAAGTGAAAATTGTGACCAATCATCCCACAGTTATAGCATTTGGTTTCACAACGATCACCACCAACGACAGCCCCGACAAGGCGTCTGATCATGCCCACTATGAATCCTCGGTTTTACAGTCATGTAGATGTAAAAAACGCACAGGGAAGTTTTTACATGAGCGTTTTGTCGAATAATGCTCTCAATAGCTTGATTTTCATACTGCTTCATTCGTTCAACTCCGGACTGAACGAATAGTGGAGCACAATGCATCACGAGAAGAAGCGAAACGAAGTCGATGGAACAAAATGAACCCGCTGATTAGACTCGTGGCTCATCCGATTCCAAGGAGTTGGTTGTTTTCGAAGGCGTGCAGCTGATGTACAATTGATGCTCGTTCAAGTCAGATATCGAGAATGTAAGGAAATGCGCTATGTTCCCGCTAATACAGCTGTTTCATGGCTTCCTTTTTATTTGATATGGTTTGATGGAAAAAGCCGCGAGTGTATTTTTTTATATCATGCTTGCTCATGAGTGTAGCAGAAGGGGTTACCCCGCAATCTCAGAAGCCCACTACACCATTAGTGCTAACCGACAACCAGACTCTGAGAGTGATGGTGAACCACGTAAGGTGGTCCCAGTAGGTTAGATGTGGTAACGGGCCCGGGGAATAGTGAATTACTGTCTACACGAAAGTGACCGGCAGCGGTGTTGGGGTTTGAACCTCTAACCTCAAAGAGTTCACCGCTAATGTGAATTCCTGAGTTCGGCTGTATAAACCTTATCGGTTAATCAACTGAACGTTGTCGGTTGTGGAATCAGTCTCATTGTAAGACTTTTTTTGTCGCCTGAGGCAGATCATTTGGTGTTACGTTTTCTCACCTAACCTATGGATTTTTGACTACTGAAGGGACTTTCCGTTTGAATGACTAAGCGCTGACTGTGTAACAGGTAAGCAACGGGTACAAAACACAAATGGAAGAGTCGAGAAAAAATGTTGACTGACGAGACACCCGCAGCCGTTAACATAGTCTGCATTCCACCGAGATCAGTTCTCACAGTACGTGCTCATCTCTGCTCCTGACCAGTAACTTACGGGTGTTGAGCTTGTTCTACACACCATTCTTAGTGAGCGGTGTTTTGATATTTTGCTCGAAGTCTACGCCGTCTGGTAAGGTCCACTTGTTTCTCATCACGCTTTGCTCTGTCTATCGCAAACTAGTCTAGAGATGGTCACATTGTTGTTTCCTGCCTTTGACTCCTGATCGGTTGATGTGATTGACTGCATCACCACCTTTTCCAGTCACTGTAGCACCGACCGCTAAAATAAAAAGAATTCGATCTTGGAAGTCATTCTATGGTCGCTGCTCACTGGTCCCGTGTCCGATATCCAGATTGTCCTCCACTCGGTGTTCATGAGATTTCTCACATCTTTTTTTCTTTCAGTCACTCTTCCACCGCATTTCTCGGACGTGCAAGTTAGCTCAGTACGTAAAAAACTTAAACAAGGTTTACTGCAACTGCTTCGTTGCTCTGCGGCAGTTTCGGAATATCAGGGCCGTATTACAATACTTCTGACAGACTTGGGTGCGACTCAAAGTGAGGTAGGTGTTGTTCCCGGTATTCGAAATGTGACTTTATTTGTCTTCTGTGTAAACTACGATATTTTCCGTAGTTTAAGAGCCTTGTGTCTTCGTTTAAGAACATTGCGCCACGGTCTAACAACCTGGTGAGGTGCTTAAACGACGGAAAATACTGTGGTTTCATGATGCGACATATAATACGGAAGACAGTTAATCGACCGTATTTCAAGAGTTTACTTAAACAATGTGCACACTCAGCTCACAAAACACCACCACTGTTGGGTTCTTAGTGAAAATGATAAGTTCGCTAGGCCGCCAATGTTGATCGGATTTGTTTATCAACACGCAAATTGTTGACGAAAATTTATTCAGAATTAGTTAAATTCACCCAGCTGAAGTGGAAGTCCAATCTCGTGGTCGTGCAACATCCGTTTTGACCGATGCGAAATCCTATTACTATCACGAAAGGTGCTGGAGTAGAGAAGAATAATCGCGAGACGCACGTATAGTACAAAAAGGTCAACGTTTTTCAGTCAGGCTTGTGCTATGTCACCCTTTAACAAAAGGCAATCTCATTGAGTATGTGTTCTGTATCGCTACAATCTCGACGAAGTGGTAATTAGTCTCACTTGACGGTGTGACACCTCAGGCAGACCCACAAAGAGCAGCCTGTTTCAATTTTGGCCCTGGTGTCCCTACTGTGTTATTTAATTATTTTCGCCATTTCTCTCAACGAGAGATCATTCTTACACTAATTTTGTCGATTTAAGAGAGTTTATGCGCTTGCGTCAAGGTAAACCGTCAAAGAGCTAATTTTTTTACACATTCCATCTTACTGCGGCAGGCTCTTTGGAGGGAATAAGCCAGCTTCATGAATGTCTGTGATCGTTGTCGCACATACTGGACACGCTGGTTGACGCCATAGCATAGACAGCAGAGTTTGTAGATGATATGGTCATGTAGTTTCATGGGTATTTGATATGAGACATCCCAAGCATGATTCGGCTTTTTTATCGAAGGCGCACCTGTAGTCTTTGCACTACCAAGTGAGGACTGCAAGGCAGCAGCGTGTTGGTGTATGATTGTCGTCGACTTCCCAGGAGCTCGTTCGTCATTCGGTTGAACCAAATCCAACCCGAGGATCCATGCAACCTTTTTAATTCGATAAATTTTTTTGACAGCTGTTGGATTATCCAGTAAATCTCGTCCGCTCATTCAGGGGTAACTGTCTTTGCATGCTGAACTCCGTCTCACCAAGGTTTTTTGACCTCGGCTACCGTCAATGTGGTTTAGCCTGCCTGTCGGGGGGCTTGCTGGAGTGCGGCCGCTAATGCATGGTTCAGCTTCATGGAGCCACAGGTGATGATAGAAGGTACTTTAAGGGCACGACGGTCTGCCGTCTCAGATGTGCGACTTCTACCAGACCTTTTTTTTACTCTTTTTACATACAGTCCAGTGCGACATCTTTTAGGCTGAGCATTCCAAAATGCCTCAGTCTGGTCGGGGTTACTGTCTCAGGCTCTTGAGTTGAATACTCGCTATGAACGCCTCTCGACATGCTTTCGAATGACCGCTGCTGAGGAAGTCCTACACACTACCTTCTCGGGGCGGAGGTGCTTTTCACAAAGTTTGAGGGCGAAAGCGATCGCTCGGCGTCTTCCACCGGGTTGACTGACTAATAATAACTCTAGGGGTGATGAGTAAACTCTGATTCCAAACCAACCAAGGGTGGTGTAAAAAGCGTACAACGGTATGCTCACCGGCATCTGTGGTGGAGGGTTGTACTGGGCATTCAGGATATTCGGCCTCATCCGAAGGGCGGATGAACTGAGTAATCAGCCATGGGCCCCCAATGGGTTTCGGACCCCGCGCTCCGTCCATCTGCCTTGCGAGTTAAGCTTTAGATAGCTAAAGGCTCCGATTGTGGACTTCCAAGAAAACTACCTGTTTTGGTTTGGGCAACCTAAAGGTACTCCGCCCTCAAACAGAACCATAGACTTTCACACAAATTCACTTTCATCTCACGCTTCTTCACTATCACAAGATTATATGATCATCCACCACCACACTCGGAACCTATTCATACTCTCCCCACCTCTCCAGTTGTTTAGTGTCAGCTATATCACTTAACTGCAGCAAAACCGCCTCACCACTGGCGCCGTTTGTGACCGAACCTCCGCTGGAGCCGTCTACCCTACGACCGCCACAATGAATCACACCACGGAGCCTACATTTCTTCTACCTTGCCTACGGTTCGAATTGGCCAACTTCAGCGTACGCACGCTTATGCAAATCGGACAACCGGCTCGCATACCGGAGTCACTCTCGATCGATATCTGCTGCCTCGCAACGACAAGACTGCAAGACGCAAGCTGCACGATCAGACGAGCGTCCCCTGCTGATCCCAACACAAAGTTCCATCTACGCCTACCTGGAGACCCAGACGCTACAGCAGCAGGTCAGGTCCGACACCTTCATATGCTGTTGTTCACAGCGCGCCGGACAGATATTGTGGTCCTCGCCGGAGACCTTAACGCACGCGTCGACCACCTGGCAGCGAATGAACGTCACCTAGGAGGTCAGTTTGGCCTCGATTCCAGTCCCTTGAACAATGGAGATAGATTGCTGACAATATGTGCTGATCCCAGCTTTCTCTAGCAGGCATAGTCTTTCTCAACTTCAAACGACGTACGGCCACCTTGCGTCCCCTTCCTCAACACAGGAATGGTCTTATATCGATCACTTAGCGACTAGCTACCGTTGGCACGGCAGCGTGCTAGGTTGTTGCTCTTACTGGCTACCTTGTCCTGATTATAACCACTCACTAGTCTGCGCTACGATATGCTTGCTGTTTGGGGGCTCGAAGAATTCGAATCATACCCGCCTAAATATCGACAAAATAAACTACCCTCTAGTGCTAAAGGCTTTCCAGACTACGCTGACCTAGACACTGGAATCCACCGCTCCACCTGATTTCGATGAGCACTGGGAGCGACTGAAAGAAGCCATACTAAATGTCGGCATGACCAGTTGTGGTTCGGTCCGTCACACCCAGAGAAGTTGAATTTCTTCAAACTCCTTGTTATTGCTTGAGAGCCGCCGACATACCTCTGCTAATGCAAGACACAATGAAGCACGCCGTGAACTCCACTCGCTTTTGAAGAACAGTTTGCGTGCTGATCATGAGACGTGGTGGTCAGAATGTAGCCTCGAGACGGAAGCAGCTTTTGCTTATGGCAACTCCAGGAAGCTCTTTCAACCCATTCGCGCCACCGGACCGCGAGAAACAGGTGTTAGTGAAACAATCCGCGAAACCGATGGGGCACCAGTCACCAACTTGTCGCGCAGACTAGACCACTGGGTAGAACACTTTCACTCCCAATTTAGCTGGCCACTAGCTGCTCTTACTGCATCTACCAATCCTACACTTTCTGTGGGGCCCATTCCAGACGGTCCCCCGACAGAAGGGGAAATTCAAATGAAACTTCAAACCATAAAGCACCACAAGGCACACGGATCAGATCGTATTCCTCCTCCGTATTTCAAAGACAGCGAGATGGTTCCGATGAGGGAATTGACAGCCCTGTTCTCAAAGGTTTGGACGAAAGAAAACGTTTTCGCATTCTGGGGTGAGTGGACGCTCGTGCCCATCTTTAAAAAGGTTTGCCGCACATTGTGTTCTAACCATCGGGGAATTAGTCTGATCTTTGTCGCTTCAACACTCCTACTGTCCATTATCCTCCGCCGACCTTACAACCTGGGCGAGCTCCAATGTGGTGAAAAAAAGCTGGGTCCCGCCCCATCCGCAGCTGCACGGATCAAATATCAACCCTTGGCTTCCTGCATGAACACCGTCACGTGTATCAAAGGCCAACTATACTGGGTTTCTGGCTGTTGGGGCCGCCTTTGACGCTGACGATAGCACTGCTCTATGGACTTACCTGTTGAAAAACGGCGTGCCGAGGATTACGTCTCCATCCTGAAAGAGCTTTGTTGGCAGAGCCTGGACAGAGCAAGGGTCTATGGACGACGATCCCAGTGCCTTGTCGTCTCAAGTGGCGTTCGGCAAGGATACCCTATTTTCCCGTTTCTCTTCAACTTCGTTAGCGATGATCTGTTCCAAAGGGCCCTAATAGTGTTGCAAACGGTGATGTGGAACTTCTACTGGGCGCCAGAGTTGCTGACGACTCCCAAGTCGTCCAAGCTGCCTCGAACCACTTGGCCGTCGAGATCACCGAGTATAGCATGCACTTTGCTCCATTCAAGTGCAAAATGCTTCCTCAAGACTGGCAAGGAGATTCCCCTGCAATCACTCTTTGTGGGGAACGGTTGGAAATTGTCAGCAGCTTTGTGTACCTGGGTAGTTGCATTTCCTTTGGTGGAGGTGTCGGAGACGAGATCTCGCTACACATCCCTAAGGCCCGTTCGGCTTTTACTAATCTAAAGCACCTGTCGCGTCGTCATGACATTAGGCTCTCCCTAAAGGGCAGTGTCTATAACGCTACAGTTCGCTCTGTAATGCTTTATGGATGCAAAACATGACCAGTTCGAGATCTGCTGTGGCTGGCCGTATTCGACCACCGGTTTCTTCGATCAATCACGCGGGTGTGGTGGCAGCATCGCGTCAGCAATAGCGGAGTGCGGAGGAGAGTATTCGAGGTGGCTTGTTCATCACTCGAGGCAATTGTTTCTCTTCGTCGACTGCGGTGGTTTGGTCACGTCTTGTGGATGCCCTCCCAGCGTTTGCCTCACCGCGCTCGCTGGATAGGATTGGAAATGGCAGTGTGTCGGACAACCGATGACCTGAAGGAGAAGTTTGGAAAACTGACTTCGCGTCTAGCCACAGTGGGGCCCTGTCGCCTGCCAGGTTGGAGCAAGAATGACACCGAAAACAGTTATTTAGATACGCTGGTTCATATGGCCCGAAACTGGAGTCAGTGGTGTCAGTGCTGTATGGAATGCTGTTATGGTTCTCCATTCCCCTCCAAAAGATACGAAAAAACCAGAATATCGCGTGTGGAGAAGCTTGCAAGAAAAAATTTTCCAACTTTTCTACCCTCTTCTTTTTCGTACGTCGTTTTTTTCCTGCTATACCACGGTCTCTTTGGCACGTCGTCTGTACCAGATCTGTGTTTATATATATATATATATATATATATCGTCGGTTCTTGAATAACAATTCTCTGAAGTCATAGGATTGTGCTGCTTGGCGACCAGCCTGTGACTAAAATTAACGAAGCCAATATCGGATCATCTTGACTTTTTAAATTAGGCTATATAAATTAGGATTCTCGCTGATCGAAAAAATTAAGGAATGTGACTCTCAGTCGAAGTCAGTAGTGCATGTTCAGTAATCTCCCACGGCTTCTGATTATTTACAAACTTTAGACCATGAAATCATGAGAATAGATTTGTCGCTCGTCGCAGCGGTTAACCACTGTCGTGAATATCTTCGCAGTGGGAGTCTAAATGAAACGGAGGCGGTTTTTCGTGACTGGATCGCTTTGGGTTTCGACGGATAAGCACTACATCGTGGAGTAATGATGCGAACCAAGTTGCCGAGAGACAAACTGAATAGCCTAATTAATAAATTGTCGGGTTCCAGCCCAGATGGGAGTCGATGGGTCTTCACTGTAGTTGACGGTTACTAACTAGGATGAAAAAGTCTGTACAATGAGTACAGGTGTTTCCGTTTTTATCGCAATCAGCACACGTCGTTTAGTGGCAGAATGAGGCGCATTTAATCATTCTGTCTGAAAGCGTAGTAGTATTTTTCACCATCAAAATTAACAGCCGTACCATGGTGAGTACAAATGCTTACCAGAGCATCTTGTTGATGGTTGCTTATCGGGAGGTATTTTCAATCCATCGACTGATCATATTTGTTCACTCTTTGTTCATTTTGGAACTGTCCGACAGGTTTTTGAGGCACTTCATCGTACCAGCGAGATTCCACTGAATCGTGACACGTCTGCCAGTTTCGATGCAACTTCGGCGCACGGGGATGTGGATATGCGTCAGATGCGGCTAGACGCCGTCCCGTCAATAGGTACTCCTCAAAGCACTGTGCCATGCACTGCCGTTACTTCTGCACAAACTCCTTCGAGGTCAGGACAGCAGTCTACGCAGATGAATGCAACTCCCGGATCCACACAGTCTCGAACACCTCAGACACATACAACTGAATCGGGTGATCGAGGGAAGTCATTCGCTGATGGATTCTCATTTGCACAGGTCAGTTTTTCTCCGGAGTTTTTTTCCATTTCTTCGCGTTGTCAGTTAGATTTTGAGCAGCAATTAAAAACCTTTAACCATATATACTAATACGTATATGCCAATGATACACTCTAACAAATTGGCGAGCGGTTAGCGAAAATATACGCAACTATTACTAACGGCAGTCTCGTCGTCAGAGCATTTCGTCATTTGTTGTATGACTTATAACCGTCTCTAAGGTGCTCTTCCAACAGTTGTTTCATAGTTAATTATTATTAATGTGCAGTATATTGTGTCGTAACGTCACAACTCGACACCATTTCCTTGGTTTCCACGACAGTATCTTTTTACTTTCCTAATACTATTCAGCATGATTGTTTGACATCCCCTCAGACTGAAGTCGCATTACGATTCGACGATGACGATGACGATGACGATGACATTCAAGTAGCATCCTCTAAACGTGTTCGAGCAGGAAAATCGAAACGACGCAATTTAGCGGCCTCGTCTGGCTCAACCGCGTCACGCATCACGGGAACGGCGGACCCCAAGGGATCGGGTGGATCTGCGGCCATCAAACGGGAGTTGCCCAGCATAGATTTGGTCACCACGCAGTTGGTGCCTCGGCTTACCACGGCTAATGTAGCTGATCTGGTTTTGCTCAGGTAATTTTGTGTAAATTTCTTTTGATCCGCTTTCGTAGTCATCTGCCTTGTTGGAAGAGTTTTGCGACTGCAAGTTCTTTTGTAGTACTCGACAGTGGTTGGAGTTATAAAATTCTCCATCACTGAATATTGTTCAGATTAGCTCTGTGGTATTCTTTGCGAAGTTGAAATTGCGTGACTGTGGCTTACGTGACTAATTTGACTGATGCTTGACAGACGAAGTCGAATGAACGTTCGAATATGAATAATTTGTGGATCCGTGTAAGTAGAATCCATTATATGTCGTTTCCACCACGGAGGCATGAATACGACTCCTGCCAGGAGCGATCCCATTTGTTTAAGTATCGATTATATTTCTGCCTAGAAGAAGCAATCAAAAGCAATGCAGACACATTTGGGAACAACTGTATCATCCGGTGGTTTGTTAGCAATTTCGCGCTTGATAATGGGCTCACGAGAAGAAAGCTGTTGACATTTTTAGGATACATGACCAATAAAATAAGACCAAATGAGCGTGGTCGGTTAAATGTCTCGTCTTGTTTTTGGGATGATGAAGAAATGCTCATCTATAATAGTGAATTTTCATCACGCTGGTAGATAGGCGGATGATGACATCATAACATATTTTGTAGGTTTTTCTGTGAAAGATTTTGTCGAGAACCTTTCCGAAAATAAACAAGCGTTTTTCTTATTATTCATGTAAAAAACGGTGTTACAACAAGATGCAGTGGGTAAAAGCCCAGCACAATGGGCTTGGGTAACGGTGTTTAATGTGCTTTGATAAAAGAAGAACGGTCAAATAGCGATAAATAAGTCCAGAGAGAGCGTTTCTTTGTAAATTCCTACACTATTGTGAAGAAGGTTAAAGCCCAGTGAGCTGCTCCATCTTTTAACCGATCAAAAGCCAGCATTATATCCCCAATAAGAGTGGTCACTTATTGCAGTTGCGAAGACACTCAAATTTCATCGTAATTTGTTTTGGCTTTCGATTTATTTTCCGTGGTCCACAGTGATACTTGAAGGCTTACAAGAACGGCATCTATGACAATAAATTCAAAACGAAACTCATTTCAGTTGCTCTTTGTCGTGAAACTCATTACATCGGTTAGTATAAGGTGGAATAAATCATGACTATCTAAAGTGCTGGATTATTATCTACGACACAATGATCAGTTAAGAGTTCATAAAACTGAAAGGAGACATTTTGCCTGTCTGTTAGTTTGTCATTTCCTCTAGGAGGGCTACTTTGCTACCAGGTAACATGTCGCGTTATGCCTCCAATGGTGATAATAATGTTATCACCGGGGACGTATCCATTTGTTGTGCTTTTGCAGTAGCGGACTCGTGACAGTTTTTAGTGCTCGGTCACAATATTTTGCCCCACCAAAGTTGGTGAAGTACGTTTCGACAATACCTTCAATAATATCAGTACAAGACAGGTTGTGATTTAAGGGTTTACCGCCTTTCGAAATAAAAGTGGTAGCATGGCGGACAGTGGTTTGTGCATCCAATCTGCTGCACAATTTCCAGTTTCCTCACTGATTAAGTATCTTTCTGATGTCTCATTTTTGCAGCATGGTCACTCTACCCGATCAGATGCCCGCGGCGTTCCAGTCCACATACACCCCGATTGCTGCCGCAGGCACATCAGCTCAGATTCGGCATCTTGCTCGACTCTTGGCCGTGCAGTTGGTTGTATGGGCTGGGGAATCGAGTGACGCAGATGCGGCCGAAAACATATCCCAACTGAAGTCTGTCCTTCGGAATCCTGCGGAAGACATGACGGATTCCCGAACCACACGCCATAAACGTGCATCCAAATCTGAGCTCGGTGGTAGTGCGGATGTGAACGAATCCAAGGACGGGGTTCGATCGAAAAAACGCCGTCTGGTAAATTGTTTGAACATCATCGTGAAGCACATTTGTCTATCAAAGATCGAGTGTATGGTGCAGCAGTTAAGTCAGTCCTCTACTGTTCAGAAACGTAGCCACTGCGGATGGAGGATACACGGAGACTGTCGGTATTCAAAGACCGATTTCTTCGCAGCATTGCTCAAATCTGGTGGCCTCGCCGTATCAGCAATGCTGAGGTTAGTCGTAGAACCTTAGTTACATGAAAGAGACGAATAGATGAAACAGTGGAGCTCATCAGAATAAGTTGGATGGAACATGGTTTTCTTATGTTCATGGACAGACTATCTAGGCTCCTCATGTTCGCGGAAGTTGGTAATGTTGGCAAAATGAGTATTGGTGGCCCATCCGCGATATGGAGAAAAGAGTAAAAGGCCTGACCAGTGAACTTGTAGGCTTGTTAAGTCTCCTGGGTGGGATTTAAGAAATCCATTTGCTGAATCTTTGAAAAAATGTTGTAGGACATCACTGGTTATCACATTCAGCCGTGCTCTAGTACTGAAACTTTCTTTATTTACCTGAAAATACTATTTATTGTCCTCTCCTTAAGTTTTCAGAATATTTGGTTTTAATTTCCGATCAAGGTTCCCGTCGAGAGCTAACAAAAAAAGCCACCGCATCTAGTACGTGGTTGATGAACTGAAAATTGACATTAGCGTTCCCTGTTTTCCGTGCTGTTGCTTATATTTTTCCCGTCGCTAGCATGTAACAGGAGTAAGTGCACTAGACTAAAGCTTCTTATGAGTCTTTTTTATGGGATTGGAAGCCTTCCTTGTCAGACGGGACCGGAATGCATTAAGTAAGCTACTTAGTTTAGGCCAATTTCTGTTGTAAGTTGAATTGGTGGTGATACTTGTGGATCTGTTAACTACTGGGAAAGTATACCGTGGTTTGCTTTTCAAAGGGCTCTTGTATTTACGCACTTCCTTCATCAACGTGACACCATTATTTGCGGTTCTGTCCTCATTTTTCCATACATTCGATTGACATGATTACAGAGTAAGGTTCCTGCTGTGAATCGCCGTATCCAGGGCATGGTTAGCGGTTGTTGGGATTGAACTGAATGAAACTTTTCCAGACTTTTAGACTTGTTAGAGGACTTTACAAAGTGGACTAGATTCGATAAGATTTTGTAGTTTCCGTATTCCACTATGCACTTTTCAACGATTGCAGTTGGTAATCGCTTCTTCTCTTCATCAGTCCTTTCGTTCCATTGATTTATAAGCTGTATATCACGGATGGAATGACCAAGTAAGGAATCTTCGTTTATTTCCGTTTCGACCTGACAAAGACCGCCCCATTCGTTTTCGAATTCTGAGTTGTTACCTCCTTAGGTTTTGTAGTATCCAGAATTGTCACTCAGCATGTTTTCTACAAATTTTAACCAGGTCATTTATACCATACATTATTTTGGCCGGGTCTTCTCGTTCCTTCCTAATTTGTCTTGTTCGATTGCACGCAGGCCTCTGCCAGTAGCAAAGCAGTCGCTGGTGATGATGCTGAAGCTGAAGATGCGTTAATTCGTGCGAATGCTGCTCGGCACCTACAGCCAATGAATATATCCACTCTGGTTGGCTACAAACATAATCAGCAACAGAAGCAGCAGCAGCAACAACAACAAGAACAACAACAAGTTGACGTCGGTTCGATCTCTGGTACCACCCCTACTGTTGTAACCCCATCCTTGATGCCCGGGTTACCGCCCATGTTCCCCAACATCCCTCCTCCGGGAATGCCTGGTGGTAATATTCTTATGGCTCCGTTTAATCCCGCACAACCGCCTCCACCGCTGATGATGATGATGATGCCTAATGCCATAAACCCGGCCGTTCCAAGTACTACATTTTCACAAACGGGCACCACTTCGGCCACTGCTGCTGTTGCTGCTGCTGGTGCCACCGCTGCTATTCCATCCATCGCTATGGCTGATATTCCACGTATGTATCGTGTAAACCAATACGTGTGTTTGTGCGTATTCCGAAAACCAACAGGTTTTTCATCATATACTACCAGGTGGTCGAGTGGCTTAGAGCGTTTGCTTACCAAATCAAAGGTCTGAGGTTCGATTCCCCGCCATCATCGGTTACTTCGGTGGTAGACAGTAATCCACGGTCATCCGGATCATTACCACACCTGAACTATTGGCACCTTATGTGGTTCTTCGCCACTCCAACTCTCAGGTTCCGGTTATCGGTTATCTCCAATAGTGCAATGGGCTCTTGTGGCTATGGAGTTTATACACCTTCCACTGCACTCATGCGCAAGAATGTAATAAAAAAACAGAGGTGTCTGAGCCTTATTATTTCTCTCTCTACTCCAGTGACTGGGAAATTATTTTATAAGAACTCGTTCAAGAATACTTATGGTCTGTATGAACTTCTCTGGTAAGCTGGGTTACTGACCAGTTGCCTTTTGCGGTGGAAAGCCTTTTCTATGGATTTGAGCAAATTAGCTCGTTCGAGTTCATTGTCCAGGCCCAAAACCATGACCTAATATAGATGCTGCAAAATCCACATGAGTATAACATTAATGATGCCGTGACAGATATTAAAATCATACCCCTTGGCTGCTTGGGCATTATTAGCACACGCGCTGAGTATGTGCGAAGTTAGAGGAAATCAGACAGTTTGTTCTGCTGTTGCACATGATTGGGATGAAGGGAAAATATCATAGCTTCAGTGATCCGCTGCACAATCAGGGATAATTGACAATCCGACCCTGAGGCTTTGAGAGAAGTGGCAGATAAGGTCAGTCATGGTGACGAACCGGGAAACAGCGATTTACCGTCCATCACCAATGCGATCAGTGGTAGTGACAATCCAAGTCCGTACCACTCCACCACCATTGGTAAATTAGCAGAGGAAAACAAACAAACAACACCCTGTCGGTCGCTTAGCTTGGTGCGGTTTAGTCGTGCACATACGTTTTTCGGTTGTTCTCGTTCTGGGTGATTGGTCGTACCCGAAGTTATTGTCCAAATTACCGAAACACCAGGCTCACATGCGATTCCAGTGATACTGGTTGTCTTCAACTGCCCGTATCCGTCATCGTCCTCCAGAAACGTGGTCGTTACAGGTAACAAACACATAGACCATCGGCGTTCGAGCATCGATATTCTCATTGCATCACTGTTCAGTTATGGTGGGAAAACATCAACAATACCGTGGTTGAGCGGGACGTTGGGGCCGCCGGCCAGTCTTTGGATCAAGTACTTTGAGTAGGCTGCGATGTTTAATTCGCTTGACACATGCCCACATATAGACTATTTCGGTTCTTCAAGGCCGATAGCCGCTGAGGGATTAGTAGAGGCAGTCAGTGCGTGATGTAGTGAAACGGTATGAAGGTTTAGATCAGTGGGGTTGACTGCATGAAATGTGCCACGTTCTCAGGATAGGGCCCCCGAGATCCGCCTACTAAATGGATGGAAACACTAGAAAGCCATGGCTGGCTATAGTGGCCAGTGACGTACCCGTGTCCAAACTATTTCTGTCTGTATAGATCTTTTATCGCCATTTTTGGTTTTTTGCCCCAGCTTATGTAGTGTGGCAACCAAAGCCAAAGCACAGAAATGCGAGGAAATCGATGAATGAAATGATCAGGATACACCAGCCTGTCTCGTCCCACCCCGTGAAAGTTGATGTAATATGCCCAGCCTAATATGGTACCCTATACCTTAAATTAATGAACCAAACGTACAAAATTTCATTCGTCTATGAAAAAACGAATACATGCGCGAAGCTTATTCAATAACACGTCGATCTAATGGCCTGCAATTCTGAAAGTTGCTGTTGACAGATTAGTTTGTTTTTCTGCAGATTCACTAATACCATGAATTGTTTGAACGAGTAACTCTTTGTACCACCCATATCGTTTGTTCCCCCATAACACAGTTCCTACACCTGCTCGACCTTTCTCCCTTGAGGCTGTAACTGTTCCGATTCACTCAACCATACAGAGGCAGCTTGCACAGGATGCATTCTCGCGAATTATCGAAGGTCTAGAAGGTTCCACTGCCCGATTTCCCACTGCCGTCAATGAGAATCAAGTGATTCCACTCACCGGGACGGAATCACTTCCGTCTTCGTTGCACCTGAACCGAATGAAGTTGCTCACACGGCTCACAATGCGACGTTTCGGTGGCAATGAGTTTTACAAAAGTAAGTTCGGTTTTCAAGCTTGCCCTGAGTAAGTAATTTGAGGTGAAAATTTCGCATATTTCAAACCGATGTCCTCGATTGATTGACTGTACTCTAAAATTAAACTTCTCCAAATCAAGAGCAGCTTTCTATATTTATTTCCTGGGCCTTTTTCACCGCACAATAGTGCACGGATAGGTAAGGGTTTTCGTGCTTGAAAGTGCACTTCATGCTAATGAAGACCTACCATCCGAATTTTCGAAATTTTGATTTCCTGCCATTCACTTTTATCTTCATTGGCGAATACGACCGGAAAATCTGTTATATCGCCAGATAAATATGACATGATATTTGTCTTTGTAGTCTCGCCTAGATTTCTAGTTGTTTTGAGACTGCATTCAGTAAGATATTTAACTTCCACCGCGTGCGTCATTCACCACCGATCGATATCAGTCTGGAGAAGTAAAATGGATGGTTCTAACTAAGTAATTAACTACCTCGTTGTCCCATTCTAAATGCACGTTAGTAGAATTTATATGTCGGTTTCCCGAAAACTAATGCTTCCCTAGTATGTTTCACGTACTAACAAATCAGTGTGCAGTAGTTCGAACCCAATCGCCACCGGTCATCTTCATTGACAGATTCGTAGAACGCATTATTGGTGCAAGGAGCCTGGGCCTTAAATAACGGAAAATCCGCTTGCATTTTTCGCATCCAAATAGTTCAGCGCCACGAGCCGGAGTCGAACTGCGGACCTTTCGCCTATCGGGCGAATGCTCTACCGGCTAGCTGAGTGTTCGCGGCACGGTCAATCAGGTGTGAATAACGCGGACGAATATAGGGAGAAATGGAATAACACGTGCCAGGTAATCAGTCAGGCAAGTGGCCAGTCGGACGGTCAGCCGAACGGTTAATTAATAAGCAGTGAGGCAGGGTGAAATTGGGAGTCACAATCAGTGTCCGGGATAGATATCGTGTTCTGTGGTGACATCATCGACCGTTGGCCACGGAACGAACACAGTAAGCGTATGCTGATTGTCTCGGCCGTCGCTAATTTCCTGTATCTTACCGCTTTTGACTAATTCTGTGGGACCCTTTACATGATACTAAATTGAGAAAAAATATTTGCAAACATCTCATGTTTGATCATTCGTATCGACCCAACTTTTATGTTTATTAAAAAATATGTCATGTTTAATTGAGATCCAATCAAATAACTTCTGTCTTTCCGTTTTGTTGGTCCAGAGGTGTAGCAGGAAAAGAATACGTTGTTCTTTAGTAGGTGTATACTATTCTGCAAAACTCAACGCACTAATCTATTACAGAACTGAAAAGCCTTTTCCGTTTCACATATTTTGAGGTGACAAGTTTCATGTAAATGCATTCAAAACGGTTATACAGGTTTTGTTCCCTATGTGGAGCTAATTCTATTTCACAATCACTTCGTTTTTTCTTTTTTCCACAGTCCTTGTTGAGTATGCCATCAAGAATTTGAAACACGGTTTTGAATTGCTCTCGAAACTCCTAATGCAAGAATACTGCCGTTTTCGTGGGTTCCAGTTGGTCGGATTCAGTGCCTTTCTTCAGTCCCGTCGTAACCAGCTCAGTTTGCTGCGAGCTCGACAGAATAAGTCAGCAGAAAATACCGACACAGTAGATAATGAGTCGGGAATGGAACTGGTTTCCGATCAGCAACAGAATGTGAAACAATCAAATATAGAAGACACACATGAACCAACCCAGGATAGGGATGACGGCCATGATGATTTGACAGCGGAACCGGAGAATGATATATCCGAAGAGGGAGGTGAATCGCAATCGAACCAATCCGTTTGTCGGAATATCATCTGTGTCAGTGATTCGTCGCTGAAGCGAGAGGAGCCTGTTAGTGAGCCAGAGGAGACCGGACTGAAACGTCCGTCAGGAGAGTCTAAAGCTGAGAAGAGTGACAATGATAAGTCCGGAACAAAGATGGAATCAAAAGGTTCGGTAAAACCGTCCACACTAACCAGGGATGGAAAGCTTGGCATTAGTAAAGCACCTAATGTGACCCCTCCCGATGATCTGGGCTGTTTGTCGTTTTATGATTGCCTCCTGGTTGACGTTTTGCAACGTTTAAAGCACCCAGATATTAGACAAATGTGAGTTACGCCAATTCCATTTGCACCAAGTAGCTCGTTTCATTAATATTCTTCTCCTTATTGTCCTCCAGTTGAATTGCGGTCGAACACGCTGAAATAATTACTGATTGATTTCTTTTCTAGGTATCCTCCAACAAATCCGAAATAGACCAATTACGAGCTCCTCCAAATTTGGTGTCATAGTAACTGACTGCAGCCATTCGTCCTACCTTAAATTTTTGGTAAACTAGTCGTCCTAATTAGAAGCAGTACTTGATTCACTTTTCTCCAAGTCTTACCGATACCAAGGCCTTTGTGACCAACGGATCGGACTTTCGTGGTGTGAATTGCTCACGTGGTTGCTCGTGGTTTCACGAGGCTCCTCAAAAATGGAATATGAACGGAAGCACAAGAAATGATAAGTAATCGTGTAATACCCCACCCCACCTTTGTGATTTCAATACAATTTTCATTTCTGTCCTAGCCAAACATCCTATTTCGAACGATTAGTACGACTGTCTGTTTGTCTTGCTGATTGGCCATACAGCACCATAAATAAGGCGCACTATGTAGTTACCGCCGTCCACGCATTGTGTACTGGTATGATCCGATAGCGACCGGATGCAGTTTGACGAAGATTTGAAGCCGAATGATTGATGCAATCAACCGGCTGGTTGCAACGATACTGAAATATTTTTTTCTGCAAGATTGATAGACAATACTAACGTATTCATGCGAAAAATTCCTGTTCTGTGTTATAAGCTTCACAATGTTTTCTAACTGCGTTCGTGACTAAAAATAGCCTGAAGGTTGAATTATGACCGGATTGATTGGAAACGGGTGCGAGGGCGCATGAACCGATTGACGATGGATGTAATCTTCAGGTGCACAAAGTCACGATCGTGCTCAGAGTTGATGTGGATGGTATACTTATTCGAAAAGCAAAAGTGTCAGTGTTGATTAAAATGCGCAGTCGGACGGTGAAATGACCAGAATTGTTTAACACCGATGGTATCCAATTGATATAATCGTTATCTGACAATCAGGTTTGAGATATGTGGTTTGAATCCCGCCACCGCATTTCATCATCACCCGGATCGTTTTTACTTTTGGAGTCTCATGCGGTGATTCTTTACTCGAAGTTTCGGGGTTATGATTGTCTATTCTCTTCTGAAATTACATTGGGCATTTTCAATTATGGACTATACTTTCTGCATTGAACTGATGCACAAGGATGAAATGAGAAAAAACGCAAATGGGTAAGATCAGTTGTGTCTTGCGTTTTGACGGCTAAGTAAGGTCATTGGATTGTTCTGAAAAGCAAATGATCAAATATCCATAGGGTCGCAAGTGAGCGTGTGACAAGTGAGTTGGAGCAGTCGCATTTGTCACCTCAACCTAACATATGCCCATAAAGATGGAGGATCGTGTGATCCATGACCGGTAATCTTCGATGCAAGGCTCTTGAGCTACAGTTTTCGGCTGTTAGACAAGTGTGCACACTATCACGGAACTGTTTAAACGATTTTCACGCTATTTCACACAGACTCACGTGACTGCTGATGATATTGCTCCGAGTCACTTCTTTTCTTCCCTGCTTGTCTCTCTGTATCAGTTACTTCGGCCGATTTCTAATCGAGGCTCCATTGCTTACATCTGGGGCAATCAGTGTGTTGAAACGTTATTGTTCTAACCCGACTCAAGCGGCTTATGGATTTCAGGTCAGTCTAATAGTTTGTTCTCCTATTACCAACCGCTTTGCGCCCAATTCGCTAGTAATCCGTTGTTGCTAAATTAATTTGGTCTCTGACCAAGGCCTGCTCGTAACTCCTGTCACCATCAACCCGGTTATTCTGCTCATCGTCCACGGTTTACTGGTAGGTTACAACTAACGAACAAATCCCTATCTGCCTAGCTTATTACAATTTGTGTTTCATAGACTGAAATATTCCACGGTCTCGCCTGATCCATTAGGGCATCACGTATTTGGCTTACCCTCCTGTTCACGATTACCGGTTTTTCCTGATAATGCATCGGGCCTCTCTGCACTGCGCTCAACCTGAAACCTTGAAGGAAAAACCCATTTAGAATTTTTTTTACCTTTGTGATGTCGTGCGTGCAACGACCAACAAGGCGTTATAAAGACTCGCGAGCATAAATCTGATGAGAAGAACATGCTTGTATGGTGGACGGAGGCAGTACGACAGTTTTTGTCAGATTACAAATATCAGTTTTCATCATATATTGTTCACTTATACATTGACTCTTTGTTTAATAATCTCGGTTTATGATCTTTATTTGTCTTTCAACAACTACGAGGTCTTATCCAGAATAATATCCTTACCACGCAACATCACCCTACTGAATAAGTTAAAGGAGACTGGTGTTGAGGACTGAACAGTCGACTCAGGTGTCTAACTTTTTATACTCTTTTTGTTTATCTCCCAGTATGAGACTACCGGGAAAAAGATAGCGACAAACCGCTGCACTCGGTTCATGATTAATGGTTTTTTAAACTGAACTGTACTCTGTGTAATGCAACGTCTTGTGCTCTATTCGTTTGTAGGTTTTGAGAACCCTTATCGAACTGCGACCAGTTAGTCAGCGTGAATACTTGTTGAACATGTTACTCAGTTTTTGCGCAGTTGAGGATACTGAAATTCGTCGGGCCGCACTTACGGCCACTCGTGAATTAGTCAATCTGGATGATCGCTGGAAACACCACATAGAGGCAAGTTCACCGCAGATTTCTGAATGTTACGAATCTAATCAGCTGACCATGACATTAAGGTGCCTTCACGTGCACGATACAGTGGCTTATGCTTTGTTCCGTTTCTTTCCTCTTTGCTCCATTTCATTTCAGTCATTTGCCACCGATATTTTGCGCAAATTAACACAACCCCGTCCCACACCGGATATCTATCCATTCACCAATCATCCAGTGGTTCCAAGCAAGTGGAACGACGAGTCGTGTCAGGCATGTGCGCATCTGTTCCTGGGTTTGATGCCCCAGAGTCCTTCTCTGATGCACAAGTGAGTGTCCTGATCCCTAGAATGGTCTTCCATTTGGCCACTATCCAGTGGTAAAATAATGTGTTGTTGGTAATAACAATCGTACTTTCTTTATTATCATGTGGAAACGGACAGGCGGTGCAAATTAAAGGCTATCGACGGGGAAGTAAGCCGTTATCTCCGAAATGTGAATCATTTTATTTTGACGTCTTTTGACAACCACCGGATCAATGTTTGTGACAATTATTCCATCTCCAAAGTGTAACGCACCTTAGCAGGACGTTGACCAGTTGTCGAGTTCCGCCTTATTAGGACAGAGTAGGATCAATAAATGTCGGTTTACCTCCATTTTTTCCAACCGATAGTCGCGCGGCATCATCAAATCGAGAGTAAATCTAATAGAAGCATAAAAAGTCAGGAATCATAAACCAGTGGTTGTCGAGCATCACGGGTTTGTAATTATTAAGCCTGAATTCGAGGGTTGGATCCCGGCACCTCCGGTCAACTTAGAACGGGAGCAAGTCCACTGTCTCTTGGTTCACCATCATGCTTGGCTTCTCAAGGCCGAATGCGATTTACTCTCAGTTCGAGCCTCACTATCAATCAAAGATTCAATCTTGAAACTGCTCACGCGATTTGGACAGTTCTACTAGTTTGACTTCCTTCCATTTCTCTGTCGTAAAATAGATTGGCCGAAGTCTACGTGAACGCGGGTCCCGAAGTGAAACGGTCTGTGCTAAGAATGATTGATCAACCGGTAAGACATCCTTCACCTTGTGTATCGCTTTGTAATAAGAATTTGGTCTCCCACACAGTTCCATTCTTTTTGATGTTATCTGACATCTATCCTGCATTTCACTGGTTTCCGTTTTTGTATCGATGTTGGATAGAATCATCTTAGGGTTGTAGTTCACTTCTCATGAGACTTTGGTTTTTGCTTCAAGACCGGAGATGAAAAATCCGCAAAATACTTAAAAATGCCAGGATTACTTATCAGAACACAAGGCCCATGTGGTATTCCCTTCTAACCTTTTTCTTAGCCACAAAAGCTGTACCTTAATTGGCCAGTCGATAGAGCAACAAAAGCTATCGACGCTTGAGAGTCCGGATGAGGAAATATTTCCACAGCTGTTTCTTGAAAGGAAGTTGTTGGTCATCGTATGCCTTGTGGAATTAAATTGTTGCTGCATCTCGCACTGTTCCAGTTTATTACTAGTAAGTATTATGTGCTGTTTACATTGCTGAAAAGGGGCCCATACACACAAAGTTAGTCCGTCTGTTCGCTGCTTTCCAAATATTATATTCAGATCCTCAGTAATACAGTTTTGTGTCATGCACCTAATGGGAATAACCGAAAATGTTTTACTTGGTGATTTTGCCCTCGATATACTGTTTCCTGCGAGTTGGCATCTTTCCGATCCCTTTAGTCCAATAGATTTGGTGTTGTCTGTTTCGATATCTGCATGTTTATGAGCTTCTTCGCACATTGAGCTCAGTTCAGTTTAATTTGAAGAGCTCTTGGTTTTGGTTCCTCTCCATCATCGAAGCTTAATCACTGCTCGATTCGGTGTGATCACGGAACTACGACAGGACGAGCGCCAATGAACGCCATTAATGTCCAAAAGAATTGTTTAAGTACTAGTGTAAAAAATTCATCTGTTAGATTCTTATCTGCACAACTTCACGCGAATGAAATTCGTGCAACTGGCTCTCTTGTAATGTATGCTTGTTTACGAAATATATATATATATATATATATATATATATATATATATATATATACATATATATATATATATATTCTCTCAAACGGCCACGCACTAGTATATGGTTGAGCCACCTTTAAAGGATGTAACAACATTTATCCGTCGATTCATGCTCGCTATCAACTGTCTCACAGTATCTCGTGACATATGGTCCGATTCCTCCTTCAAGGCCGTCTTCAACTTCCCTAGAGATTTAAAGTGGCCTTCTCCGATTCACTTTCTTCCCAAGCTGATCGCACGAAATTTACTCGATTGAGGTTGGGTGATCGAGGTGGCCACGGGAGCTACTTTGTACTGTAATGCACATGCAGCTCGCAAACGACAGGGAAACGATGTGCAGGCACGTTGTCGTCCCGAAAAATTGCTTTAGTAGTTGTACCCAATAGTGAAAAGATGTGTCGGATCAGGACTTCTAGGTAAACTTGACTGTTGACGTTATTGTCCAGAAATAGCAACTCGCTCCGAATTTCCCATCAGATGGCTGCCAAACATGTACAGGAGACGGCAATGAAAACCTCTTGAATAGTCGAAGATGGCCTTGACGGAGAAAGTGGGCTGTATGCCACAGTACACTATCAGGTAGTTGATATCAGCATGACTCGGAGGGTAAGTGCGGTAATGTTATCCAAAGGTAGCTCAGTTATATATCAACGAGTGACCGTTTGAGAATGATCACTTCAATTCACACAAAAAATTGCTTCCAGTAAAAGATTTCACTGATATTCAGTGTTTTGATTATTTCGGGGGAAAAGGAGCCTTTTTTAGGTGAATGGTGTAGATTGCATTTCGTTGCCTTCCAGCCCGTTACGACGCCTAACCTTTTGGATCCCTATGCTAATTTGCACTTCACGTAAGATAACCAGTGCTTTCTAATAGCGTAGTGAATCGTTGTTGCTCAGGCGTCAGCTCCTCCCACTGCACTTGTAGGCAGGTATAAAAAAAGCAGAATCTAATATGATTTAATTGTAATTTATCTTTTTTCTGACGTCCTTGTTTCTCCCCATTACCTACGATCCAGATCCGAGAGATCGGTATCTATTCTCTGGATTTACACGAGCTGGTAGATCGCTGTCCGCTTGGTGCAGAGACCCTTATAACTCGAATGATTCACCTCCTCACCGATTCCCCTTCCGCTGTCGCTGCTGCTGCTGCTGCTGCGGCTGCTTCGACTGCAACAGCGAATACACCAGGTGCACAAAAACCCGGTACTCCCGCGGCCGCGATATCCGCACCGGTTTCCACTCCGTCTGCTTTGTCTACCCCAGCCCCGGTGATCATGCCCCCGGCCAGCTTAGTCGACCGCGTTTATCGATTGTACAGTGAACGAGTGCATGATGTGCGTTGTTTGATTCCGATATTGGTTGGTCTGTCCAAACAAGAAGTGATCGCAGCATTACCACGATTGATTCTGTTGAACGAGAAGGTGGTCAAGGAAGTGCTGACACGTCTGCTGAATGGTGAGTTGGTCTGTGAAGCTAAACCATATCATAAGTTTATCTAGCAGTCCGTTATTCCTGTAGCATCACTTTACTTCCTTCGTGTTGTTGAGATATGCTCCGCACACCTACACTCGGTTACTTTTTTCTTTTACTATACAGCTGCTCAGTTATTTTGACTGATCAATTAAAATGACCCTTCATGAACTCGAATACGGTATGCAACTAGCTGGCGGTGGTCGCGTGTCTTATCCCTTGGCTTGCATTAATGTGGGTTTTGCAGTGCGTTGGATGCAGAACACGAAGCTGCTAATTGTTCTTGATGGTTTTACAAAACCGCGGTTGCCTATTCTCTTGGGCACATTCTTTTAATCCCCTCAGGATATATAAAGGATTTGCTGGTAGTCGAGTAGTACGGATGTATTTCACCGCAGAGATAAAATGTTCATACCCCGATACCACCCGTCACATTGGTGGTAGACAGCAGCTCGTTATCACAACTGATCTATTGTTACCATATGTGGTGTAGTGAGCGGGCTGTTAGCAGCCATACTGGTGTACGATAATCGCATACTACAGTGGAACTTCTAGTCTCAGGGTCATAATCACCGGTAATCCCTAATAGTGCGGTGGCCCTTTGTGGTTATTGGACAAGCCCCGTGCACTGTATTGATGCAAAATCATTGGGTAAAAAGGCCGACAGAACCTCTGTGAAATGATAGTTCGTTGTATCGAGTGCTTGTTTGGAGGCGATCAACCTCGCGCTTGCTGTTTATACGGACATATCATCAGCATACAAGAATTGGGTCACGATATCTAACAGCTAATTTAATTGTGGTCGTGATCTCTCGCCGATGGAATTTATTTGGAAGCCATTCGATTTGCACAGGCCTTTCATCCCGCAACACACTATTGGTGTACATTTTGTCCAGGAAAATTCACAAATCATTCCTGTTGGATAATTTGCCAAATCGTTTTATCACCAACAGTCTTCGATGGTAATTCGCCAGTATTCCTTCCGACTTCTCAGGAATCATTACCTGTTTTTACCCACTCAACCACAAACCGTCTTGTGACCGTTGAAATCTGCGATATTAGATTACACCCTTACTACACATAACTTACTTTTAATTAATGCGGTATCCCTGCCGTCTTTTTCGTTCACGATTTACTTCAACACGACTGTGTGTGAGTCGAACAATCAATTTAGAGCGTAGCTGTTACCGAATTTTACTTTCTCTTCTTTGTTATTCTACAGCAAGCGTGGCTACACAGTATGCGCCGCGCATAAACACTGTGAGGAATATGGCCTGCACGACAGCCGAGCTGCTAGATGCACCGTTGGGTCCGCTTAAACCGGAAGAACTTTTGGTCGCGATACATCTGCTCGAATTTGCGAAGGATCCGAATGACAGTGTGTTCACTGCACTGTTTGTCACACTTTGTCCACTCGAAACCTAACCCCCCGCCCTCACCGCCTACAGTAGAGTTTTTTCTCATTAGAAATTCACGAAGATATCCACTTGATATCAAGGTTTCGTAGCTCAGAATGATGGCCTTTGTAGTCGTACTCAAGATGCAAGTAGCTGTTATTAGTTTTCGATTATTGTCCTTTCATCTCACGCTTAGGTCCTAGTGTAGTCAAAATGGATTATCCCATAATTACTTATTGTACCAATAAATTATCCAAACGCTAGCGAAACCATTTCACGTGCCTTCTAAAAAATAAGTAGGTGGGTCCCAAGAATTCCGAGGGATACTGTGTGCACGGGAATCGAAACATAGGAGTTAGGGTAACAGCGGAAAGTAAACAATACGAGTTCACGAATCGAACGTGTTCCAACCCGGTTGGATTGAACCAGGAACGTGAGGAAATCAGGTGTTCTGATGTCATTTAATAATCGTTTTGGTCGTTATCACTTCAATGTGCCATTGTTTCCTAATACTCACTGTGCAGTTTTCGTCAGCCGCAGGTCATTCAACGAAACCGTACATCGGTTTGCAAGATATTCTGCACGCCTGCCGTGTGTGCTTTGCTGAACGTCGTCTATTCACTCAGGAACGCTTATCTATGGCAATCGGTCAGTTGTTGGAACAACCCGTGTTACCCACACTGTTCATGCGCACTGTGATGCAAGCGTTGGCGTTACATCCTCGATTAGCCGGTTACGTGATTAATGTACTTGTTCGATTGATACGTAAACAGGTAGGCCGCATCTCTCATCCTCCGTATTTGCATATCTGTCGAGCATTTTGGTATTTCGGCACAGTTATTTACACCACTATTAATACTGTAAGTGTTGATGCCACTGCTATCATCATCATCACCATCATCATCG
The DNA here is from genome assembly GCA_948099385.1 of Fasciola hepatica. NCBI lineage: Eukaryota > Metazoa > Platyhelminthes > Trematoda > Plagiorchiida > Fasciolidae > Fasciola > Fasciola hepatica. The sequence goes on from CANUEZ040000076.1 coordinate 4,394,707, forward strand.
CAATCATAATCACCGCTAAGGAAAAATGAGATATAGAGTGGACCACCGTAATGGGCCCTATTTGCGTGGTATTGCTGTTCCTTTAGAGAGCAAAGCTGCCGATCTGATTGATCTCGCGTCGTTCAAAGTGGTGCACGTCATTTATCTAACGCTGACCAATGTCCGCAAAAAAACCAGCTGCATTCAGACTTGTTCGATACTGTATGCGTCGTTTTAAATCTTTGGAGGATCTCGGATTAAAATACCACCTTCACGATCTTTCTCCTTTTTTATGATTACATTTTTTACTCAGTCTGTTGAGGTAATGAGGATGTTTTTTTAGTTTGGTTTGTTGCTTTAGCGGTTATTTTGTCTGCTTTACTGTGAAATATTGTCCGACTGAATCAGTAGGAATAGTAATCCCAAGTGAAGATTGAGTATGAACACAACCGAATTTGAAACACGAAATGAAATAATTTTTTAAAGTCCAAGGTCAGTGCTATCGGATGAAATACGGTTCACTTACGACCACATTCACGCACTTGAAGTACTCTAACCGGGTCATACTTTCTGATTGATAGTCGTTGTGTAGCATAGGCCTCTGACTTCCAAGTCAGTGATTCGAGGTTTGAGCCTTGTTATCGCAGGTTAAATTCGGTGGAAAACGACAAATCGTTGTCGCGGGGTTGGTCGTCACAAATGACGTTGCCGCTCCAGGTCTCAGGATCTTAGTTTCCGAATCCGTCAGTGTTTTAATGACAACCGCTTCACATCTGTTTTCATGACTCTATGTACTGTTCAGGTCTGGAAGAGCAAACAACTTTGGGACGGTTTTATTCGGTGTTGCATCAAACTGCGTCCGCAAAGCTATCAGGTCTTATTGCAACTTCCTCCCGAGCGTTTGGAGTCGGTCTTCCAACGAGAGCCTTCGATGCGTGCGCAAGTACGGCGCCATGTTGAGAATTTCTCCTCGGCCCAGGTGAGTCGAGTCTTCCATATCTGTTCACTTTGACATTTATTTTGCAACGGCATTTGTCTATTCATTTGTGGAATCGGCAATGGTCTGCAAGCTGCCATCCATTTCATTTTATGTGAAATTTGTGTACAATGCATGCATCGATTTTTCTAATGTCGCCTTCCATCCCAGAATTGCAATTTACTTCTGTCACACAGGGTCAAGTGACATTAAAAGAAGCAAACATCGGTAACTTGAGAATATCCTGTAAAAGCAATGTATACTGTAACATACGTGTACTAAATAGTTCACTTGCCCATGAAGGCTATGAGTGGATTGAAGGATTGGGGCTGACGGTGTTTCATAGTCTGACGATCCTGCCGAAGAAGCAGGATAGAAAGATGTTGATTCCGCACTTGTATAAAGAGATCTGAACCGACTGTTTGTGTTCGGACGGGTGACGAATAAAGAAAGAAATATCGGACGCACGAGGAAAGCTATTGGAATGGGAAAAGAACGGGTTAGATGTAACACTAATGCAGTTCAATTGGCTTTATGATGAATAGCCGTCGGCCGTGGAGTAAAAGCTGACGAAGATGAATCGAAGGTCTTTTAGTAACATTCGGTTGGGAAGAGACACGGATGAGCTTGAAGCTTCGCCTAGCGCGAGTCAGACGCAATAATACGTGGTTGTGGTTTGCATAGCTTCCCGATTGAGCTTGGTCCATAGCATGATTCTGTCTAGACCACCAACACATTTACACATCACTGTATCCGCCTAATACCGTATAAACTAAGTGTGGGAACACAGTTTTTTGCTTTTGATAGATTGTGCAATTCATCTGCAACACACAGCATTGTCATAATGAACGAGTTTACTTGTCATAACTCCATCTGATTAGACGGTACTTTTTTGTGAAGAGTTGTTTAGAACAACGTGCTGATAACTAAAGTAAACCGTGTTCTATCCTTGCCTTATCAGGTGCGCATATTTCATAATGTCATACTTGCTGGCCCCACTTGAAATTACCTGGTTACATTTCTTCAACCCCCGCCCCCTTCATATTTTATGAAGCGAGTACATATATCTAAATCGATTATTGCTGTGCTTGAGCACGTTCCCACACCTTCTCCACCGTCAACTCCGGTCTTGACTGAGTCGGTGGGAAATGAAACTGTGCCTGGTAAGGTGCAGCCGAACGGATCACCAGCCAGTGCTGCGTCATCTGGTCCGGGAACTCCTACGAGGGATGAAATACCCGCTCACGAAGTGCAAGCAGCCATTGTTGCAGCGGCGGCTGCTATACTTCAGAACCCGACGGCTTTGGACGCTACCGAACCTCATTTGGATGATGCTAATTCCTGCCCACCGGAATCCGACGGATCACAACAGGATGGACCGTCGCAGCAACATCCCCTTTCAGTGCTAGTCTGCAATCGCACCTCCGGTGGTACTGCTTCTTCTAATGGTGGTGTTTTCGGCTCCAGATCCTCACGTACAATGGATGAACGATTCCAGTACGTACCACGTTTCCGACCGACCAGCACACGCACCTATACACGTGCTCGCAATCGTTCTCCACACCAAGAGCCTTCATCACCGACTCCTGAGGATAATCCGAGCGAAGCCGTTGACAAACATCAGAGGCACTCACCTGCGAGTCGTGGTTTGGAGAGTGTTCGTAAGTCGCCAGGAGAGGTCTGCTTTTCATTTTTGAACTTTTTTATGTCGGAAAAAGCACTCAAGTTGTGGATGTTTAAATTTACATAAAGTGACTCATGCTTTGAAAACATTCTGCCCACTATTAAAAGTCTCTGACTCTCGATACTGTTCTTTTGTTTTTCCAGGGAATCAGAAGGAATGCATGCACACTAAGTCCTAACCGGCATGCTGGATCTTAACGACTGGTTTCATGCCCTCTTCGAGTGATAGTAACGCGTCCATCAGTACCGCCATGGCGCTGCTGTTCGACAGAGACAACGATAGAGAGATTATAACCAGGTGGAAAATGCAAAATATTTTCTTTTATCTGGGATCGGCCTAAGTCAAAAAGTTAACTAACATCATTATCAGTAGTCGACATGAAAATTTGAACCTCCGGAGATGGAGCCGAATTTATTGAACACACATCGTACAGCGTTCGATCTCATTTGTTAGTGATAATTCAGTGTACAAGCTGGATATGGGACTTGGAACCCCTTATATCAGTTTATTCAACCAATAACTTCACACTCCTGTGCTCTGGTTTCGGTTGCTACCTTCTGACATCGTCCAGTAAAGTGCAGAAAGAGTAGAAGCATAGTGATAAACATCCGAAAAGTCAAAGTACCAAGCAGAAATCAAGAAGACAAGGAAAGAGTCCGAATGCAACTTCACCACTGACCACGACACCTAGCCATATCACTTAATGTCTCCAACCATTTAGTAGGCGGATCACGTGGACCCCAACCTGGAAGTCCTACACGTCCTACTCAGCCAAGTCCACTGGTCAAGGTCTTCATACCTTTTTGCCATGTCATGGACTGACCACCCCGACCTACCTTTCAATCACCACCTGCATCAGAGAACAGCATACGCCGAAGAAGTCTGTTGGTGGACATGCGTAACACATGTCCCAACCACCTTAATCTGTTTAGATTCAGTACTTGATACACAGACGGACCTCTGGCTCCCAACAGCTTACGTCTAACCTCAGCATTGCTGATGCGGTGTTCTCACCATATTTGGTGCTTGAACACCGATAGTTTTCGCCTATCTTCTACCCTCAACTGCCATGTTTCTGAACCGTATAAAATAGCGGACCTAGCCACCACATTGTACATTCGACCCTTAAAGGACAATCAGATGTCACGCCGGTGCCATATATCACGGAGGTTGGCAGAAGCCAAACGCGTCCTCCGCATACACGATGACACTTCATCCGTTATCTGTCCACCTGGTGAGATGTAACTACCCAGGTAACAAAATTTATCCACTTCAACTAGAGTTTCCCCTGCCAACACAATGTTTGGTTTCGAGCCAACCCAGTCGTGCAGCAACATTTTACATTTTAAAGGTGCAAAACACATCCCAAACATTGCTACACTGTTGTTTAGGCTATCTAAGAGAGCTTGCAACTTACCTGGATCTTCACTCAGAAGAACAATATCGTCCGCGTAGTCCAAGTTATACAGTTTTCTTCCTGAACAAAGATCAACGGCGCTATTCTCATACGAGGGTTGGGATTTTTCAAGAAACAATTCAGTTACAGAATTGAAGAGGAATGATGGGAGAGGGCAACCCTGACAAACACCACTTTTCGTGGTGAACTCGAGTGAAAGATCGTCGTAAACATGAACTCAGCTTCGGCTTTTTACACACAAGCATTGGAAAAGGAATAAACTTCTCTGGTACACTCTTCAGTGAGAGGTAACGGTAGAGAACTGTGCGGTCGACTGAGTCGAACGCCGCTTACAGATCAAGAAAGACAGAGATTGTGCGCCAACGGAAGATGTGTCTGTGCTCTGTGGTTTGCCGAAGAGCCAAGATGTGGTCGATACAACCCCGATCGGGTCTCAAACCAGCTTGATTCTCACGCGTACACACCAAAGCTTCGTCTCCGTCCTTGAAAAAAGATGGTGACAACCCATCCGGTCCAGCGGCTTCGTACCTGTTCAAGTAACCTATCTCCTGCATAGTCTCTGTCTCTGATGGAGGAGCGATATACAGCTGCATTGTCTCGTTGGCAGGTATATTTGGAAGGTCTACTGTAGAAGTGGGCCAACTGAATTGCCCCTTAAAGGGCTTCGCCCAACGGTCCAGAGGACGTCCCTGAGAGTGAATCAGAGAGCCGTCGGATTCATTAAATAACTCACTTACACCGGGTTTTGTATACCAGTGCCTCTAATCAACCGGAAAAGGTTGCGAGCATTGCCAATAGACGCAGCCTTTTCCATTTCCCTACATTTCGCAAACCACCACTGGTCACAGTTATTTCTCAGGCTCCTTATCAGTTGGCGTCTCAGGGATTTACGTACTTCATTGAATGTGGTATCCGGGGGGACAGATCTGCGAGCATCCAGCAGAGCAACTGATGTCGAAGATATCATCGTTTGTGAGGCCTACTTGAACCCGAGTTCTTGGTGGAATCAGACGCGGCATGCAAAGCTTCCTTGATCTGTTCCCAGTTTCCATCTGGGTCGTGCAAATCCGGCTGCATAGATAATCGTGTAGACAGCTCCATCTGGAAATTTTGTTGCTGGTTATCATCCGAAAGCAACTGCCCGGGATGGGCGGCATTTACGTTGATGCACCCACGGACGAGACGTAAACGGAAGCGAACACGTTCCAAGGCATGATCTGAGTCCGCAGGCGTAGACTAAAATGAACGACAATCTTTAATTGATCCACCCCAGCGGTGGCCAATCAAAATATGGTCAATCTGAGTCCAGCGTTGTAGAGACGAAGGAGGACGCCATGTTAGTCCATACAGCTTCTTATGACAGAAGTTCGTACTTGCTGGAAACAGTCTGTAGTCAGAACACGGCTAAATGGGACGATCGCCGTTATCGATACGATCGGCTGGGATAGCAAATGGGCCTCCAGTGTGTCTTTCGGAGTCTCCAAAACGGCTAACTTGGGCGTTGAAATCCTCAGCAATTATATCCATGTCCGTTAAACGCTCGCTTCGAAGCAGCGGACACAAATCCTGGTAGACTTCGTCTTCGGTCTCGGAGGAACTGCGGTCAGCTGGCGCATACGCAGACACGATGAACAAGCATCGACGCTTCAGTTTGTTGCTGTTGACGTGCACAGAACCGTCCAACGGAACTGCACACAAACGACTGCTGGCTGGAATCCAGTCTAGCAGTGCACGCTCAGCTTTCATGCTCAAAACAATCCCAACGTCCGCCTGACCACGAGCACTAGAAACCGGATCACCCTACACGCGAAGAGTGAAGCGAGAGACTAAGGTTGCATCTGGGGTCAGGAGAGTGATCACAGAAGTGGGGTCTTGTATGCGTGTTTTGGTGACACGGCATACATCTTTTTTGAAAGTGTCGAGTTTTAACGAGGGCAACCTGTTGCCCTATCTGACATAGTGTGCGGACGGTAAAGGCAGCCAAGTGAAGTGAACATTTAGGCCTAAGAAGTGCATTCGATTTATGCTACTGCTTTCATCAGAGCCACAATAACCCGTGGCGTTTTGCATCAATCGTAAATTCAAAGGAAAATTGGTAAGGCTCTTTACAGGAAAGAAACTGGAGGCTTCCGGGCGAATCATACTTCTCGGCTGCCCACACAGAAGGAGTTTTTCTGTGGGTACCCTAACCGGAGCCTTTGACTCAAAAGTCTCGCCCAAAAATTGGTGGGGCGTTAACCCAGCACGGGAACGTGACCGAAAATCCTATGGAGGAACTTCTGGTCTGTCACGTGAGACCTGATTACTGCATGCTTTTTGTCTCGTCTTCGCTGGTGCTTCGTTATCAATCCGCTTTTTGGATTCAGTCCTCAGCCCCATGCACCCAATGGAGCGAGTGGAACGTGGACGGGCAGCATCCTTTGGACTCTGGGCTTCCCAGCTTAGCGGGCGATAACTGCCCAATGAAGTGCAATGACTTCTCCCAACGTTGAGATAAACCCCAGGTACTCCACTTTTACGTCCATGTAGTGGAGGTTTTTAGAGCGGTAAATTGTTTCTCTCCATGTTTATTCATTGGAGTGTCCCCTTTAGGGGCATTGCTGTAGAACCAGATGTTGTCCATCAACTGGTTCAGAAACTGGACTGGCCTGTACGCAATGACCTGTTAGGCCTGATTGCACCCCCGGGTTAAGGAAGCTATTCTGCATAGCTGTTTGGGTGCTGGAGGCACGCAAGCCATCACACTACCCCAAGATTCATTCTCCTCGTGATGGAAACCCTTTATACAGCCTTATCATTGACCATGACATCACGCTATTCAGACAACCGCCCCATCCATGCCTTCTGTTGTCCACCTTCTACGTGGGTCATGTGGTGCTATAGTTGCCCTGATTGTTTTACCGTAGTAAACTTTCAAGTACTGTGCATTTTACGCAAAAGACTGGATCGTTATTTCGGAAAGAATATGTATATTTATAACCTTTGATTTTGTCAATGATAATGAAGCTAATGCCATTTTAATAATACTACATACGTCATCTGCTCTTGAAATCCTTCTTTCTCCATCAGGAATTGAAGACCAAACGTCTGAGTGCCACCCCCTAGAGAGCTCAATGGAGGACGATGACCTTGAGCCTCCAATTCTTCCGGCTACCCGCCTAAAGTCTGCTCCCAAACGGGTACCTGTCTGGTCACGCAGCTCATCGGATGAGGTTAACACTTCGGGTGTTAGTTCGGAATTCCTTGATACAAAAGAAGAACAGCAGAAAGAGGCTGGTAATCTTACAACTGTAGCGTTGCGTCAACCAAAACGCCCAGTTGATTTAGATAAGCTTGAAGCGGATCGTGTAAGTTTTCCGGCCTTGCGCGTGCGCTGTTAGTATTATATTTCTTGAATGTTGGTTGTATTCATCAACTTGGACACTGGTTCAGAAAGTGAAAAAATTGCTGGATTTGTTGATTCGAGTATAGCAGATAACTCCCTAGTGTTTTGTAATGCCCGTCTTATAGTTAGGCTACCCACCAGATGTTAGTGGTCTATTCTTGTTAGTGTCATCTATCCCTGAAACTTGGCCCTGAGTGCGATTTTGATTTAAATGCACCGTACTTTAACTGCCCCACTTCTTTTTTTATTTTTCTGTGCATCCTTTGTTTTACTCAGTATATCTGGTTCTATTTTTTCCCCTCGTCTTTCACTTTTGTAGAAACGGCTCATGGAAGAATCGATCAGATTCCGTCAGCAAAAAGCAGAAGCCAAGCAGTCAAAATCAGTCAATCCGTCCAGTCAATCAGGATGAGAACTGATCTTTAATAATTGTTGCTGTTGATAGAATTCCCGTGTATGGATGTATGAGTTCTGTGCAAAACTCGTTTTCTAATGAAAAATTCTTCTCCCCCGCAGTTCTATTTTTTAATGAAACAAAGAATCGAGTGTTTCCTGATAGTGGGTTGCTTTCCTCTGCTTTGTAAAAACAGTTGGTGTGGGAAGCGGGTTGTTACCGTTCAAAAGCCAGTGACGGAAGGGTGCTATATCATGTAGTGTAGATGTTCAACAAACCGTTGAGAGCCAGCCCGGATAGCCTTGTGGTTAAGGTGTTCGATTCACAATCGTTCACCCCGGGTTCGAGTCCCCGTGGGGGCTCGGTGGATGTGCACTGCTGATGATTCCCAACAAGGATGAAACAGCTGTACAGTGCTTCCATGGTTTTCAATGGTGAGTTGAGCGTTCAAGCTGCATGATGAATCATATTATATACAAATCTAATCTCCTACTACTCATTTGCAAATAGTAACCAAGCTCTGTAGGTTGTTCATAACGGAATGCCTTCGTTGTACTTAGGCCCCTACAGAGAAGTCATCCATCATAGGAGTCGATCGCTGTGTGGGAAGCGGGTTGTTACCGTTCAAAAGCCAGTGACGGAAGGGTGCTATATCATGTAGTGTAGATGTTCAACAAACCGTTGAGAGCCAGCCCGGATAGCCTTGTGGTTAAGGTGTTCGATTCACAATCGTTCACCTCGGGTTCGAGTCCCCGTGGGGGCTCGGTGGATGTGCACTGCTGATGATTCCCAACAAGGATGAAACAGCTGTACAGTGCTTCCATGGTTTTCAATGGTGAGTTGAGCGTTCAGGCTGCATGATGAATCATATTATATACAAATCTAATCTCCTACTACTCATTTGCAAATAGTAACCAAGCTCTGTAGGTTGTTCATAACGGAATGCCTTCGTTGTACTTAGGCCCCTACAGAGAAGTCATCCATCATAGGAGTCGATCGCTGTGTGGGAAGCGGGTTGTTACCGTTCAAAAGCCAGTGACGGAAGGGTGCTATATCATGTAGTGTAGATGTTCAACAAACCGTTGAGAGCCAGCCCGGATAGCCTTGTGGTTAAGGTGTTCGATTCACAATCGTTCACCCCGGGTTCGAGTCCCCGTGGGGGCTCGGTGGATGTGCACTGCTGATGATTCCCAACAAGGATGAAACAGCTGTACAGTGCTTCCATGGTTTTCAATGGTGAGTTGAGCGTTCAAGCTGCATGATGAATCATATTATAATAAAATGAGAGTATACGGGCCCGCAATTTTTATGCATTAGTTGGTTATAAATGGAGTTCGGTTCTTTAAACAATCAATCTGGCATTTCTGTGCTCTGGTCATGACTACTGCCTCGCAGTATCGTGTAGCTGAGGGAAAACGAATGGGAGCTTGAAATAAAAGGGAACCGAAAACAGAGTATTACATATAAGCCACGAATACCGAGAAGGAGCCCGAATTCAACTACACCACTCACCGCAACATCTAGCCATATTACGTAGTGTCTCCAACCCCCCCCCCCCCTTGTAGGCAGATCTTGTGGACCCCGACCCAAACCTACTGGTTTTCATACTTTGCCATGTTATATTTATAAGCGAAAAGTGAATACTGTTATTCACTTGCCCAAATTTACATGTTCGGGAAAGTGTTATACAGATGCACTCGTTTGCCGCCTCAGGGGGACGATTTCGTTTTAGCTATCGGACAGTTTACTTAAGATCCTGAAGCTTATAATGCAGGTACCTAGGAGGATAGGCGTGGTGTTTTTTACTCACCTTTTGGTTCCGGGTTTTGAACCCGCGCTATTTGCATGCACTGTGTGATGCGGTTCACGCCAGTCAACATGAGTCGCAAGAACAACGCATTTTTTTTGGCTGGCCGTATCATCTGATGTGAAGAATTCACAGATATTCTCCAGCTCCGCTATAGGCTATACGCTATTCCGCGTCACTCTAAGTCCCGGGGTCATAGCTGCGAGCTCTCCTTGAAAATGCAGTGGGCTTGCAGATGTGTACCGATCGCTGCAGCCGTACATAAACATAGAATAAAACGTTAATAATACCTCCTGACGGTTGTGCTGAAATTTTTCCAGTCGAATTTTTGTCCCCGTGTTCGAGGAGTCCGCATAAAGCCGGCAAAACAACGATCTGAAGGTTCTGTGGCACATTGTATGAGCTTAGTTTGAAATCAGCCGGTCGATATTGTTTATTATTGGCCGTTATATAGTTGGCTTTTTTGACAGATTCATCTAATAGGTTTAAAGTAACTGACGGATTGATCATCTGAACTGGCGAAGACGACCAGTATTTCCGGGTGCACCATAGAAAACAAAAAATAAATTGACTAGGGGTACACTCAGTTATTGGTTTCCACCTGTGCGTATCTGTTTTCTTATCTGTAAAATTTCAAATCGCATTAGAATTCATTTTATTTCGAGGAACGGTAGAAACCAGTGCCGACCGAAGTCTCCTATTCCATTATCTCTAAAGCATGCAGTGTAGGGTTTTCATCCGTAGTACATAGAAAGCTGACAGCATATTTTATTACCTCAGTTTCTGATAAAGTCGACTTTTAAAAGCAATCGAATGCTGACGTCCATGGGATTTGTCTTTCAGTTAACCAATCAAGACTCAGCCAAACGATGTCGCTACAAGTATAGCGGCTGAATGTTAGAACCCACCGGGAATAATGATGAAAGCTACCACTCAGCCAACTACCATGACGCATACTATCGTCCTTTGAATGATTCGGTGGATACTATCTGTGCGTTCGTTTCGCCGTTGTCCAATATCTCCATCGGTAGTTCGTATTCAAAGTTCTCGAACACGCCACGCATACCCTTGAATCCGACGCTCCAACAAGCCGGGCCGATATTGTTGCGTCTATTGTGTCAACATGAATATTGATAGCCGTAAATAATGGCACGCAATTGCGTGTGACTGTAAAGGACAGTAGTTGTAGGCTGAACCGGTATAACAGCTTGTTATTCAGCCTCACGATGTATTGATTTCTGAGTTGGAGAATACCACTGGCATTCTTAGTGAGCACTGGATTGCTCATGTGAGGATCTCGACAGCTAGTCTATTGATGCATAGGAACATAGAATCGCCTCAGAAATAGGGTTATATATTTAAGTTCCGGTTGTTCAGTATGTTTATGTATCTGGCAGCATCCTCGGAGATGCATGAAGAAATCATGGTGACATGAGAACTAGGTAAAAATTTTCCAGTAACCGAAAAGGTCTCGAAAGAAATTACTACGATTGAGTTTATTGTGAAAAGTTCGGTTCGATGGATAACGGGTATTCACACTAGAAAATACGCAGATAGAAAGACGACACCAAAAATTGTCCTCAGTTTATCTATCATTCTGATTTCCTCTGATGCACTCAAAGCGCATTAGGATCTATGGTGGAAAATGCATATCTAACTTCTCGTCAGGCCAATATAGTACGATGTTCACAACCATGATCCGCGATACGAACTGAAAAACGTGAAGTCGAATGTCTATTCTGTTATCTGGTTGTCGCCTGTCCCACACCCCTCCACGTATCATCAACCTTTGTCCAGGTAAACTATGGTGCCTTGATGCGCCGTTTTTTCGAACACGGGACTGGGCCGTATAGTCTGATCACAAACACTATTTTGGCGCGATGTAAGTTAACGAAAAGAAAGATTTCAACATATATTTTGCCAAAGACTGGATCACATCTTGACCGATATTGCTTACTTCTCGTTCCACTGGAATTGCGAATTCAGTTAGGCATCTTCATATCCGGTGAACCAGTACTCTACAAAGGTTCCGCTGGATCTGAGATCAGAGTTTCACGCTGGTCACGACAGAGGTTTGATTCTACAGCAACCATTTTTGAGTACATGAAATAGGGGTGGCGGTGCATACTCGCGCTGGAATATAACATCCGAATAGCGGTTTTGAGTCAGGCACCCAACCCGCCTAAGTCGATTTTTTTCCTTCATAAATTGAACAAATTCATTGACAATATTGTGTCGAATGACATCAGTTCGAAGTGTATTGCTTGTAAAACCAGTCCTGAAGCCGTGATGACTGAAACGTCGACAACCTACCAACGATTTCGACTGCACTATAAGTGAAAAATAAAATTACGCAATTTTACGTGAAATGCCGATATCCTCCCTGGGATCCTCGAATTCGGGCAGGCTTTCCCGGTTGGAAGTATTGCACACGAAATGCATTTGACGTGCCTCCATTTTTATGTGGTTCCTCGTGAACACATACTCGGGATCGTCAACTTTCATATGCATATCTTTTGTCCCATCACTTTATTGGGATCGTAACCGGATTTGAAGTATAATTTGAGGAAACCAGTTTTATCCCGAATAATGTGCTTGAAGTGGGCGGATTGCTTTTAGTGCGCCCCCGACCCAGTGATAAGAGCTATCTGGTGATCGGATGCTAAGACCGGTGTTACTCAAAACAAAAGAAATCAATCACAGATAGTTACAATGAGATCTAAAATTGTCTCGATTTCGAAGTTCAGTTACTCAGTGAGGTTATCTGGCCTCAGTTCGTGAACCGCGTTCAAGACCACTCCATTGAATAGCTTTACCAACAAATCAAAAACGTTTTCAATGGGTTTCGTGAACGAGTCAATCGACGTTGTCGATATTTCAGTAGAATAGCTCTAGTTTCCTGAAATGAGTTGCATGTACAGTTGTGTTATTTTGCGTACGAATGTACGTACCGCCTCCGATCTTCCGGAATTGAAGGGAGTTGGAAGTTATAACACACGATTCAGCTGCCTGCTTTCTTCCCAGAACTCCCAAATGTGGGCAGCCGTCTTTGAAAATAGCACCTCCGGCTATCACAAAGCCTCCACCGAAGTCAAGCGAACTCTTATGCATGCCATGCCAGTAGTACTTAAGTCCATCAGGGTCGTCCAAGTTGAACTTTTTTGTTACGAAATGTATCATTCCAATAATTCTTCTATCTGATGTGAGTTATGACTAAATCGGCTCGATCTGGAACATCTTCAATCAGCCGGGGTACTGCTCTTGTTGTAGCACTTGCTACACACGATGAACTCCATTATTCGAATGCATGCAACTCTGCAACTTTGAAGCACTTGTTATTCGATCAAATGAAGCACGTAGAAGTGACCTCCTAGCCTTTTCAGAGATTCTTTGTATTCCATGTTTCTCAAATGTATAACTGCTGGGGTTCTTCAAAGCGCTTCAGACAAGTTCCTCTGATCTTTGAATTCTCTTGGCAACCTTGCTTACACTAATTCCTGAGTTCTTGCAGACAAGAATGTTTCGCTGTTTCAATTCAAATAACCGTCGTCCGTGCTCATTCTTTTGTTTTCATGAATGAAAGATGAAAACTTGCAATTTAATTTGATGAACTCTTCGTTCAGAAAAACTCGTAGTATGGACCTTGACCAATTAAATGTCACGGAGTGCTTATTAAGTGAGTTATAGCTTGCACTTTTCCAGCAGTGATCACGGGGTGCGATGGAAGCACTTCGCATGCTTCAGGCACATTATTCGGGATGAAATCGATTTCCTAAATCAAAATTCGAATCCACGTGCGATTCGAATATAGCGAACGGACAAAACATATGCACATGGAAGTTGACGACCCCGAGTATGTGTTCGCGAGTAATCCCAGAAAAATGGGGTTGCACTTAATGCATTTCGTGTACTATAGTTGCCGAAACGGCAATGAGCCCGGACCTCTTCAGTGTCAATGGGGATGGAGTATCAATCATGTGATTACTATGGGCATCAAATGAACACAATATCTTCGTAGCGTGGTGTTTGATCTGTGGCGTAATGAGTAGGCGATCATCAGATGACGCATGAGTCAACCTTTGTTGTCACTTCCTGAACGGACCATCAGTTGACACCAGGCACACGCATGCACACACGCTGACAAGAAATAGTGTTTGTACTGTCCGGTTGATCGGCCAGTCGCAATCGTTCATTTTCGTATCAACTTCCTTTAGCGATCTATTTTGTAGATGTGTCTGTAAGTCGCGTTCATGTTCATTCATTGAATGACCCACTCAATAGTCAGTTGTTCTGTCTCCTGACAATTAGGTCATGACAGTTTTTGGAGGCGGGAGATGGCAGAATAACGTGAACTCATGAAAATGTTGCAGTAACTTCAAAGGCAATTCTGGAACAACAACGGCGGCAAACGAAGACGACAGAAATATCAACAGCACATGTCGTTTCTGGTAATGTCACAAGCGACGATCAGTCGTCTGTAACGAAACTGAAAGAATCACTAGCTGCCAGCATCCAGGAGTTTATTTGCGACGCAGAAGATGGGATTACTTTATTTATAATCTACAAGACATGCCCGGTAAATAGATGGTTTATTGACGGTTACTGATTTGAACATCGACAAAATCACTCAAGCAAAGCAGAACTGCCTACTTGCGCCTTCGGTGTCCAGTCCATAAGAGGGCAGTCCTAATCCAATCGGAGGTTTCATCATATGGTTTGTATGCCTTTCTTCGTCTTATTGCATTTAGCCCGTGTGACGTAATCGTATCCATTATCACTCCACGGTAAATCACAATTGGCTTTAAAGCAATCAACTACTTACTACTCTGTGAGTAGCATGCCACTCCATCACATTTTTACTTCGTCGTACAGACGATACGAAGATGTTTTTAGTTGACAGTGCACCTTTGGACGAACAGTTGAAAGCTGGGACCTGCAGAAAACACTCAGTATTGTAATTAAATTCTACCTCGCCTCCCCATGATTTTTCGCTAAAGTAAATAGTGTCTAAGCTGAGTTCAGTCTTAGGCGAACGGGCGTCATCGTTCAATATGTGATACAACTGTCTCAAAATAGCCAGAAACCCAGCCGGAGAAATAGTCTGTTACGCTGGTCGAGTCAACGAAAATGTGAAAGCTTTAAACCTAAAGAAATCACGAAAGACCAATTCAAACAGCTGGTTTTTGTCTCTGGGTTAACATCTGCAGATGATGCCGAACTTCACACGACGCTTCTGGCAAAGCTGGACTTTTCAGAAAAACTGTCCGAGCAAGACTTAACAGCTGAGCGTATCAGACTCATGAACTTAAAACAAGATTCCGCAATAATCCAGCACTGCCTTTTGAAAATACCATTGTAGAAAAAATAACTGGAACCACAATCTCACAACCTCGCGAAATGCGTGCATAGACATCATCCCAACGGGCGCCCTCTGCGTGCTGGAATGGTGGGGAATGGCATTTTCTTCCATTTCGTCAGTTCAGGGCACATTTTTGTCAGGAATGTGGACACATGGGAAACGGCGAAGGACTTCTGGACGTTCAAGAAACAGAAGACCTGAGCATTTCGTCGCATCAGGCATCCGTTAGAAGTCGTATTCGCGACCAAAAGCACAAGTACGTAACGTTAACTGCGAATAGCCATCCAGTAACTCTCAAGCTGGACACGGCATCGGACAGAACAATCATTTCACGCTCAACTTGGGTTGATCTTGGTGAGCTCTCATACAATGCCACGAACCTTGTTGCTTGAAATGCCACTGGTCAACAAATGCCATTCCTGGGAACGCTAGAAAACGAGTTTCATTTTCGTGACCACTATGATAAGGGCATCTGATATTCATCAACCTGCCATAAGTTGAATCTCGGTGCTGACTGGATAAATAAGCTTAAGTTATGGAACGTACTTCTGAGTTCCATTCGCGGCTCAAAAAACCCGACTTCACTGTCACTCTCCCACTCACCAGATGTATACAACGTTCAGAATATTTCCAACAAGCTATCGGTTGAGGATATTCAAAAGAAGCACACAGAAGTATTTTAACCAGGCTTGGGGTTGTGCACTAAGGTTAAACGATCCTTTATCTAAAACCGGGGTCTAAACCAGTCTTTCGTCCAAAACGGCCTGTTATATAGGGAGCGTTGAAATCAGTAGATTAGGAACTCGAAAGACTGCAGACAGCGGGAGTACTCACACAAGTAAATTATTCCCGTTGGGCCATACCAGCTGTGGTGGTTAAGAAGGCAGATGGTTCAGTTTGCATTTGCGCCGCAAACGGTTCACTTTCAAGTAGTGTCGTAGACAGTCCACAATCTCAACCCACATTCTCTCAAGCCTCGTCAGCCTCTGAATCTGGGCTCCTTTAACGTACGTACACTCATGCAGGCCGGTCAGCAGGAGCGCCCAACTCTCACAATAGATTCTCTGAGGATTGATGTCTGCTGCATAAGTGAGACGCGTATCCAGGATTTGAGTAGTGTGATTCAACTAACTGCTGCCGGTATCCCATCGAGATATTTTTCTGCGCACTTTAGGAGACGAAGTAGCTCGAGCTGCAGGTCACCGTGGTGTAGGAATAGTTTATAGTGACAAGGCCGAAGCTGCTCTTTTAGACTGAATCCCGATTAACAGTCGTTTATGTGCAGTTAGACTCCGGGGGTCAGTTGGCGTTCGAAAGGATAGTTGTGTTGAGCGCAATTTGTTTCTGATCTCGGCATACGCTCCAACGGACTGCAGCTCTGACGTGCAGATTGATGAGTTTTATGATGAACTCACCACTCTCGTTCGCATGAGAAAAAGTTCTGACGTTGTAGTGCTAGCTGGTGACTTCAATGCACATGTTGGCAAACTCAGTATGTCAGAAGCTTGTTTAGGTGGGCGTTATGCTTTATCCGCCGAGAGTACAGATAGCGGGGATAGACTTCTCCAATTTTGTGCAGACAATCGATTGCCCTTGTCTAGTACGAATTTCTGACACAGTTCGCGTCACAGTGACATGGCGCTCTAACTCTACAGGTACCCAAAGCCAGATTGATCATATCGCCGTAAGCTACCGGTCGTGTTTTTCTGTTCAGAACAGTAGATCTTACTGGTTCACGTGCGTAGATTCGGACTATATATTAGTTTTACTGAGATTATCTCTCCAACTCCGTGGTAATCGTCGCAAACCAGAAACCCAGTTAGCCGTGCAACGTTTGTCTGATCCAGAAGTTCGCATCAGTTGTGAACAGAAGTTAGCACATGAGCTAGGAACTACGACGAGCAGTAATGTAGATGAGCAATCGGCCCATATCATGAACGTGGCAGAAGGTTTCGCCTGTGGTCCTAGATCCGATGTCCATGAAAGATACTGGATTTCGCAAGATTCGATCAGGCTAAGAGAGCAAAACGGTCAGCTCTCGAACGGGAAGGGGATGAATAAGATACGTAGAAAACTACAAAGACAAGCTACAAAAGGCCTTAAGAGTGATCGCGAAAATTGGTGGGTCAAGGTAGCCAAAGAAATGGAAGTAGCAGCTGCTTCTTTATCACAGCGTATCCAGCTTAATAGGTTTCTTTGGTTAGGGCACGTGTTACGTGTAGTGGACACACTCCTACCGTACCGTGCCCCTTTTTCCTTTCCTCCTCAGGAGTGGGAGAAACCACGTGGAGGTCAACAGATGACGTGGCAGCGGGGAATGAGAAAATTACAGCAAACTTAGGAAAAGTAGGTGCTTCACGTCTTCGTGGTTGGGGTCCAAAAGATCCATCAACCAGTTATCTGGAGACACCGAAGCATATGGCAGCGAACCGCGAACAGTGGCGATCGTGTTGTCACTTTCTATCGAATCAGAATGACTGATCAATGTGCTTTTGTACAGTTAGACTGTGTACTCTGTGTGTTGACTACTAGGGCATTCTTTCCTTTTCCCACCCATGTAGGTCCACTCCCTGTCCATCTTGTATATTCATACTTTCAAAATCACCGTGCAACATGGCGAGAATGGCAGTGGTCAGTGGGGCTTGTCCTACTGTTTAACGCTGCACAATGATGATGATGGTGATGACTGGACTCAATGGTCGCCTAGACACACATTAGTATCCAGTACCAGCCCCGGAAGATTTGTTTTCTGAACTTGACGGAGGTAAAATATTCTCAAAAATGGATTTGTCTGATGCCTATCTTCCGACTGAAGTGGATAGTTCATGTAGGGATTTGCTGACTGCCGATACCCACCGGAGTCAATTTCAGTTCAGTAGATCGCCATTCGGGGTAAGTTGCACCCCGGCCATATTCCAGCACATCATTGATACAACGCTGACTGACCGTCCAATGGCACTAGCCTACATGGATGATATGCTTTTTGCTAGAGGGTCTAGACTTGAATGTGTGCAACGTTTGAACGAGGTATTACCCAAGATCCGACTTTTCGAATTCAAGTTACGTATCACAAAATGCTCATTTTTTCTCCCCAGCATACAATTTCTCGGCTTTATCATTGATAAAAACGGATGACGCCCAAACCTCTTCTAGGTGGCGCCTATTAGTCAAACGCCTGTGTCCAAAAACAAAATGGAATTGCAATCCCTCATTCGTCTCGTAAACTATAACAATAATTTCATTCCAGAAGAACACAATGTTGAAGTCATTGATTTTGAATGGCCATGGTCAGAAGACTGTCAATCATCCTCTGATGAGCTGAAGCGGCTACAAACTGACTGGCCTAAAAGTATCACCGACCATTTCACCATGCAATTTCATCGTCGGAAAGATGCACTCACGATAGTTGACGGATGTTTGATGTTGTCCGGACGCATAAGGATTCCCAAGACACTACAAACCAGAGTGCTGAGGCAAATTGCATAGTGATCATGGAGGCATCACACATATAAAAACACTGGCTCGAAATTTTGCTTACTGGCTCAACATAGACACGCAGATTGAAGAGTAAGTTGGATGTTGTGTAGAATGTTCAAGTAGTGCTAAGGTGTCCATCGAGGTTCCCATACACTCCTGGTCATTACCCATGGGCCCCTGGAAACGGGCTCACGTTGACTTTGTATGTCTACTGAATCAACAGTATTTTGAAGTAACAGTTGATGCTCACTCAAAGTGGTCATAAATATTTCCTATGAAAACTATCTCTTCTTCAAGCACCAGTGTCATCTGAAGATGTCTTTTAGCTCAATGTGCAATCGCCGAGACCCTAGTAACGAATAACAGGACCCAGGTAACCCCCATTGAGTTCATTATATTCTGCCAACTCATGGCAATTGAGCATGTACGGAGTCTAGTTTATCACTCTCAATCAAACGGTCGAGCGGAACTTTTTGTAGATACACTGAAACGTGCTTTCAAAACGTTGCAAGGGGGAGGAAGCATACTAAAGATAATTGACAATTTCCTGATGATATGCCGCCCAACTCCAAACGCAACAGTCCCAAAGAAGACCTCACCAGCAGAAGCCTTCTTTTGAAGACGCATGGGAGTACAGTAAGATGCCATGTACCCTAGGGTCACACCAAACTTTCGAAAGGACCACATGGAAAGAGCCTTCAACAGATATCAGGGTGCCAGACCAAGCAGCCTCAGAAAAGGAGGTCGTATTTATGTTCTCGATTTTCGTCACTTTTCAAGACAATGGATATCAGGAGTAATTATTAGCCAATTAGGTAATGTGGTATACGGTGTTTGGTTAGACAAGTGCACATCCAAACGACACGTCAGCTACATCTGGAAATGTCACAGCGCGGCAGCGGTAGATGAGAAGAACGAGGTAGAAATTCCGTTACACGTGCTGTTGGATACCGTTGCATTACCAGAGACAGAGATGAAAACGGTATCACCCGAGTCACCAAGTTCTGAACGTTTTAACGAGCGGCGATACTCAGCGCTCTCGCAACCCCCTGTTAAAAAAGCTTTCCATTGATCCCTATAGAAATTCGCACGAGTAGATCTCTATTTTCGGGGGGAGGTGAACGGACCGTCAGCTGACACTAAGTGCATGCACACACACAAGCCAGCGCACGCACACCCAGACAGTGTTTGTACCGTCCGGTTATTCGGCCAGTCGTAATCGCTCATTTTCGTATCGACTTCCTTGATCGATCTATTTTGTTAGACGTGTCTGCAAGTCGTGTTCATGTTCATTCACTGAATGGCCCACTCAATAATCGGTTGTTCTGTCTCCTAACGGTTGGGTCAAAATACTTTATTTCTTTTCCGTCTAGATTTTTCAATGGTCTTATCCGTCCCATGTGAATGTAGTCTTCGAATATATGACAAACTGGACCAGAACACGTAAAGGACAGCGTAAGCTTGAGCTATATCTTGATGAGAGATATTTCCGGTCGATAATACCGTCAAGATAACCTAATACATCAAAATAATAATGATAAAGCGAGTGGAAATAATGGCTTTGAGTACCTAATGGTAATCAAAGTCCACATTTCGTTTGTCCGACTGCTGTTTTGACATCATAAATGGCGCGAGGGTGAGTTATTCATTTTGCTTTCAGAGACGCGTCTTGAACCTTTGACACTCCTTTGCAGTTTGCCTCTCTATAGCCGTTGTGTACAGTCTGTGTCCTTCCCCAGGTGTTTACAGCATTTTGAGCTAATCAGTGACTTACATTACTTATTTTCATGTGGTTATCACATGGATTGATTTGTTGGAACATCGACTTTGAGTGGTATGAAAAACGAAACAACCTTTCAATCTCTTTGCGGTTGTTTCTGTCCTGATTGCACTTAAGTCTGGTATCGATTTTTCTGCGCAACACTTTCGCATGATTGCGCCCGAGTTCAAGCGTAGCAACGGATTTGTAATTTTCGTCCTACTCATTTGGTCTGCGCGCTGTACTGGAGCATTTTACAGCACAAAAGTCTGATTCATTGTACACTCGTGTTGAGGCTTCCGTAGGTGAGTATAAACTGAGACTGACTTTAAATTTCGTTTCTAATTATACTAGCGTATTGGAAAAAAGGTTGGAATAATTGGAACCAAGAGTCCATCAGGATTGCCTCCAATCCGTTGTGCATGTGCAATTACAAGTAAATCTGCTTTGCCTCTCGAAATTTATTATGAGGTTATCACTTCTTGGAACAGACGGATGATTCAAATCAAATTTCATAATCAGGAGTTGTTGGTAGATGTAATATCTCCAGGTTAGTCTGAGCTTAGCTGTTCTGAATATAAGTTTTACTGCAGCGGATAGAACCTTGCTAGTCCTGTCAGCTGTCCGTAGATTGGTAAGTAGAGTTTTCACTGGCGAGAGATTTGAATGGTTTCGGCGACGATCGCCATCAAAAGTTACGGAAGCCTTTCCTGATAAATCTTGTTTTCTTCATCCTTCAAGTAGCAATCTATGAATTCTTCTGGGTTAACTTTCCTGAGATACCTTTGTTGATCTTGTTAACCCTATCATCGTTTATCCTGGGATTTCAACTTTCCCACCAGGTGGGATTATTGTCAAAAAACTGGGATAGCCTATATTGCGCCCATTCACTGTTGCTTTTCTAGGAGCGTTTCGTTTGACTGAGCCTTTCAGATTGCTCGGTGGATCAGCATTCAGGATTGCAATGTGATTATCTTCTCGGCCAAGGAAGTTATTCTACAGCTGGATATGTGGCATTGAATCTTTATTCGCTGCCACTGCTATCAACGCCCTTGTACCTGATGCCGTAGCCCTTGTCGACGTAACGACGGCAAAAACTCAAATCTTTTTATTTTTATTGTTTATTCTGTTTTATTCTGCTTCGACCATCAGAAAATCAGCTATAAGCGGACCGAGGGGAAAAAGATCCTTCTTCTTACTAGCAGTATATTTCGTCAGGTAGAAAGGTTAGGATTATTTCCAATCAAGCATTAGTTAAAACCCTGAATTCTTTGGTCACAACCCACCATAATTTAGCCACCATCCATCATTCTTCAGCCTTAACGCACAACCCCTAGCCGTGCTGCTGCAAGCCAGTCAGGTCAAAAGTATCGGAATATATTGACATCAAGAGATATTGGAACAATTTATTTTATTTTTTACAAAGATTGGTGTTGCAAAGCTGACGGAACAAATGAGAGAGTGTGACGATCATATGCTGCACAGTTGATCGTGGTAATGGTATCAAATGCTGCACCGCAAATTGATTGGAGAGGGTTTAAACGATGTGCCCGTATCGTCGAACCATGTGACACAGCCCTTATTACTGTTGTATTTTCAGTGAACCAGTTTTTGATGTACTAAAAATATAAACGAATTAAAGCGGCAAACATTTTACCTGTTAGAATTCACTAAATGCCTCTTCCAGTGGATTGAAAAATGGACTATATGGTGGGGGAAAACGTATTTGATGATTGGTGTGTAATTGTGCGTCCACAGCCCTCCGATGAACGGGTGCATTGTCAAAGATACATACTACTGGAACATCAGGTTGCTCAGTAGCAATAAGTCCTGAGCAGCATATGAGAAACTCACAAAAGTATGCCATGTAATCTTGTGTGGCGTTCATACTTCGTGATACCGGCGATAGATGAACAAGCTAATATGTTCAAGTTAGGTCCTTTACTTGACGGTAGAATTCGGATGGCCTTACTGCCTACTCTTGAGCGCCAATAGCTACGACAACACCATATGTTGTAGCTGGTCTCATCAATGTACACCCTCGAAGTTGCAGTACTTGATCGTTGCAGCCATTCGGCATTTTCTGCTCGTTTAGATTTGACTGCATCTGAGTTTCGTGCCACTGGTTGAATAATTAGCTTCTTAAATTAATAGTGATCCTCATCCAGCAATCGATCAGTAGATAACTTGCTGTCTGTTGCGCCTGGAAATCTGCCTCCATCCTCTTCTTCAACTGCCTCAATGTGCTCGTGGGGTTTTCGTCCAAAACTTCACGCAAATCGCTGACAAACTCTTCGTTTTACTCCGTCTTGTAGGACTCAGGTGTGAATGCTGTTTCCCAACCTGCAGCTGCAATAACACGGTATGTTTTGATCTTGATGTTGAGGTGTTTGGCAATGTCCTTTAAATCATCTCCTCTTCGTGGACTTTCTGTTTTCCTCCGTAGATCTTCAACGCTGGTGAAAAGGTAAGATCTTTTCTTCTCACCCATATAAACGCTCTCCATATTGTCAAGAAGTGATGCGTACGGAGCCAGCGACTATTATCACAGAGGGCCACGGTGTGATTTCAATCGCCTGACTGCCTCGGAACGAAAAATCAACCAATCGACGACGAGTCTCCTCATCGGAGGGTAAAACGTCACCAACAAGCAGTCCTGTGAGTAAAATCTGTATTGCAACAAATGGTACCCTGTTTCGTATCCCAAGACGAAGACAAATGTCAGAAGTGAATATGATGAAACAAAATAATGGTTTCGTTCCTTAAACTTTTAGATCAGTGGATAAGTTGAAATTCCGCGAGCAATACACACAGTAATCGTAAGTACACCCCCTTTAATGCCATCAGTTTGTTTATGCCACAACATTTGACACCAATACTATCATCGGAATTGCAACAGTAATAAGGGCCGTGCCACATGATTCGATGATACGGGCACATCGTTTAAACCTTCTCCAATCAATTTGCGGTGCAGCATTTGATACCTTTACCACGATCAACTGCGCAGCATATGATCGTCACACTCTCTCATTTGTTCCGTCAGCTTTGCAACACCAATCTTTGTAAAAATAAAATAAATTGTTCCAATATCTCTTGATGTCAATATATTCCGATACTTTTGACCTGACTGGCTTGCAGCAGCACGGCTAGGGGTTGTGCGTTAAGGCTGAAGAATGATGGATGGTGGCTAAATTATGGTGGGTTGTGACCAAAGAATTCAGGGTTGTGAATAAAGCTTGATGGGAAAAGGTGTACTTAACGCCTCCCTGAAATTTCTTTTTGGAATTATCAATCAAACGTTTTTCTTCTTCAATAATCTGAAGATAACTTCACTCTTGCCTCCTTTTTGGAGAACTTTGGACAGGAGAATGACTTACAGGTAGAAAATTGCCTTTTATGGCTGTTCGAATCTGTACTGGTCTCTACTAGTCCAATACTATCTTGTAATAATCGATTATCAAGTTTTCACAGACATTGTAGTAATTTTTCAGCACATCAAACTGATTATGATAAGCTGAAGTGGTCAATAAACGGAAGGGTTAATGAAGCAGTATAAATCGGGCTGGGTGATATCCGCGAGCCGTATAATCGATTACAGAATGTCTGCTCTTGTAAGCCATTTCCAAAGCAATCGACCAATTTAAGTTTAGGTGTCGAGATGCATACGCTGGTCGAATGGAATGACAATCACACAACCGAGCAACGAAACGAACCGCGGACTTGGTTCAACGTAAATTTTGCCAAGTGAGGGTTCATACCGCTGGTTGAAGACAACACAACCGATGGAAACACCGGCATCATTCATTACCTGAGCTGTGGTCAAGATGAAACACAAGTGTGACTGAAAAAATAATTCTTCGTGTGATTTACACGGAGGATGATGCATGACTGTTTAAACTTGTGGAAGCAGTTTCAATCATTCGTAAAGGCTGCTGTAATTTTAACAGAGATACACACTTGTAACAGTACCCATTTGTTCTCTTATCTTGTTTGGTTGTTCCCAGATCAGGTTATAAACAGTTTATCGTTCTGCAATATGCATGAGTAGAGATGCAACAAAATTACCCTCGATAGAAATCGTATAATCTTGCCCTAGTGGCTTCTCTATTCAATTTTATCGCACGAGCCGCCCCACCACACGAATAGTTGTTTCGATTTACCTTAGTCACTGAAAATGAGTACGAGCATGGGGACTTTGATAATACCAAGAACAGATTTCTAAGAAGCCAATGAGATGACTATCTTACAAGCCGAAGAGCCATTTCAAAAGCTGTATGCATGTTTGGAAAAGTAGACTAGACCAAAAAGACAAGTCTGTTGTAGGACTACACTAGTTACTGCTAAGAACTGAAAGGCCTCAAGGAAGGTAAAAAAACGGAAGGGCAATTTAAAAGTTGGCGTAGAAAAGCACGTGAAATGAAGATTATTCACCTAGGCAAATGAGTGAATCGATATTGTGTGTGATTGTTGGATACCCACTTGTTAATCACTCGTTTGTGCCCTCTTTGAATTGAGCAAACCTATTCCTAATGCATGTGTCTGCCTGCGTGAATTTGTTGCTGCTGTGACAGGATGAGTTTCTCTGGACAAAGAAATCATCCCTTTTACGAATGTTAATAACTGACGCATTTTTGTTAAACTGACTTGTCAAATAGGCCGGTCTGAGTTCCGGAAAATTTGTCACGGGATGGTATAGAATTCTGTTCAAACTAGGGGACACAGATGAGATGTTCTTGGTAATTAACAATCGAAGGGGAATCAGGAAAGCAGACGAATAGCAACAGTTAACACGGCCGCATACAAAATGGAGAATTCTAGGATGGCAGTATATTACTTCCTGTACACCGAATGTCTGATAAGAAGAAACAAGATTCATATGAACCAAACAATAAATACTGGGGAAACTGTGGAACAATGTTTAACAATTAAAGCACAAACAGAGAAGACCACGTAAGAAGAAAGATGCAAGTGATGAAAATGAATCGAACCCAAAAATCAATAGATGAATCGCCAATTCGCACACAAAAGGATCTGATATAATTATCATTATTTGAACGGAAGAACCGAAAAACTAAAATAATCATCGGATATCATGTTCAGATCTTCGTTTGTTTTGCTGCATCAAGAGGGGATTTCCGATTGTTTTAAAAAAGCCTTCGCCTAACGAGTATAACAAGCTCGAGTTGGCCCTTTTATGAGGTTTTATATGCTAGGAAGCACTTGTCTATAAAATTCCTTTCTGTGTTAGGCCTTGATTTGCTGGGAAACCAAATTTTGCCATGTTCTAACAGTGAGTATTTCGTACCTAAAAAGTATTTGATCACCTTTCAGGTTTCAATAAACTCATCGTTCCCTTAGTACATGAATCAGCACAGCATAGGGGACAATCAAATAATTATTCGATAGACGACAACAGGGAACAGACACCACACAAACAGCTTAATTCGGTCCTTGAAAACGGACAGCCAAATAAAAAAAAGCTACACGAGAGGACTATCTGTGCGCTCCGGTGAAATTCCGAAAGCTTATCAGTCCATGGCCTGCTTTGATCGACTGATCGATCGGCTGATCGATAAAATGTTTTCGCACGAATGTATCATGCACGGCTTAACTAATTGTTCGACAGCGATTGTTTAAATGAACTTTTCCGAAACATTGTTTATATTGACGAATGTCCTCGTGCTGAACATGCCTCCGGTGCAGCCGAACTGCATCTGGGGAGGGGACAACCAAAATCTGTCCTGTTGAAAGAGGAATGGAGTGATGCAACATGCACTACGAACTATGAAGGCACACATGGGTTGAAAAATGAAAACTACGGTTGGAAACAATAATTAACTAAAGATACTCCCGGAGATCTTCGAAGTCCAATTACAATTAAAAGGGTTTTGATCCGAAATAAACATTTATTTTAGCGTCTGTCGATAAATGTTCGGCCCAGTTCTGACAATAGAATGTGTTGCTCTGTTGTGAAAGTAAAAGACTCCTTGCGGTTCAAATATTAGACAGAGTTGTGTTCACTCGAGAAACGATGTTGCTTTTTTGGTATCATTTTCTACAGTATTTGTGATAGGCTAGTAGCTAGTGTTTTGCGCTCCATTCAATCAATCATGGCAGAAGTGAAATCTGCATATTAATAAGAATATGTTAGAGGCTAATGAAATATTTTATCATGTACGTTATTATCAAACGTACCTTTGCTTCCAAAAATCCGTTTGTACCGATTTACTACAGATTTATGTGCTTGCAGTGTTCGAGCATCGATTTGTTGTATCCAAGACCAACTTGTTATTATCACGGTTGATGTGTCATTAAATTTTCCGAATATTTAAAAATTCAAGTTGCTCAGATGTCGATACTGGGAGTCTGGATATCAGACTTTGAAGCTGTGAAACGGTGAGTCACGGATGTGGGACCAATCTCAGCCAATCCTTCAGAAGCTGCCAATACTCCACGTAGCCATTTGTTATTCAGTGCTTTTCAGTGCACACCGGGCTTGAGTTACCTCGGGGCGATTCGATTGATACGACCTGTGGTTGATCATTTATAACATGGCTGACGGAACAACTGCTCAATACTACCATAGATTCTCATTTTCTCCTTCACAGAAAACTCATAAACTTATTACTCACACTGATCGTGCTTTTAATAATTCATGCGTGCCAATCCTGCCCCGAAGTGCCATATAAAGGTGCCCGACGAGCGTCATTTTTATTAGATCTGTTCAAAAATGAATAATGGGATGCTCTCCTGATCGTTAAGGGAGACATCACGAACAAATAAATAACCGATGGCATCAAAATGAATACAAGCGCGTCGCTTAGATGGAATTTAGAAACATATTGATTTTCCGTCAGTTATTTCATTGCTGTCTATGGTCTCTTTCATGATTGGCCACCTTTATTAATCCACTGAGATAAGACATAACGGGATCCAATTTCAGTCTGAACAGCAGTGTCCACTACTGTGGCAAGTCGATACAAAAAAAGGATGCAGTCAAATGTGGAACTGAAATAGTGGGTAAAAAGTCTACACACAACCGGGTTATAACTGTAAAAGTCACTTCTAATTTAAGATTACAACAGTCAGAGTCATACTGGGTTTACAAGCCAACCAGAAGTTAGTCTTTACGATACTTCATAGAAAAAGTAGTTTGTGCTAGGGTAAAGAAAATAAGTAGTCTTTCAAGAAAGTTTATTTTTTCTTTCAGAAGACTTCGACATTTACTGAGACTATACGACGAGAACGTGAAATTTATGGTCTGCATTCCGTAGCTGTCTACAATGGAGTTGCAAGTGTCTGAAAGGTGCCAACTTTCATAACGAATGACAGAAAACTTTGAGTTGTATTCTATCATTTACCCTTCACAGAATATAACCTTTTTCATCGTATTACAATCTGTTAGTTACAGAAGAACCAGTTACGTTTTTGATGACCGGCTTCCCGTCAGCTGAACACAACTTTTGTTTGTACCTGTCTGTTTTTTGGGCGCTGTCATTCTTACCATTCTGTTCACACATTAGGCTCAGTCAGACGAACATTAACAAGGGCTTCGAAAAACTAATCAGGCTTTAGCTGTGTACAGTAAAATTCGAGTCCCTCAGATACAGCTTTATCAGTTTCTTTTCTTATTGTCTTTCCAAGTAAGCACCATTTTGTTAGCAGCATTTTGCATAAGAGTTTCCTGTCCATATCTCCCGAAGGACTCTGCCATGTTCTACAGAAAGCGCGGACTCTGTGTACAAACGAAGAGGCCACGCTCTACAACTTGGCCTTCCAGATACATTTACCGGTGGGTTATCAGAACTAAACGATGGAAATCGATAAGTAATAATAATATTAATGCTAATGATAATAGTAAAGTTACTGAAGTCTGAAAGAGTGGACATATCGTTTCAGACATCGGTAGCTATTTCGTTTTACAGCTTGAGGTAGAGGTTGCGGTAACAACAAGAATGCTGTAACATTTAAGCACATGATCCAAAACCATAGGGCATACGTCCCACGACAACCTTTTTCCACTCCACGCAACGTTTGATCTTCATCATATGGGAATTTTCACTCACTCCGAGGATTTTGGTTCTTAGCAAGTTAATAAGGTGTTTTATCGGAAACTACAACACATAATTTGAGACAAGAATTTCGTATCCCTGTAAAACACTTCCGGAAAAGTAGAAAACCTGACTGCGACAAAAGTTGTCGTCTCCCAAATGTACGATCTCATCCAATCTCCGAAAAGTCGCGTGTGGAACGAGCATTCTCGGCATGCCTTGCACGATACACCGGATCCTATCTTGACCCATATTGGTCCGGTTTCGTTTTAGTGCGGTCGCGATTTCGGTTAAAGAAACATCCAAATTGGCATCTCTGTCTATTTGGTGGTCTGGAAGTTCCCAAACTGGAGCTGCACATTGGCCTCGCTATGGTTTTGATCCTACGGAACACTAAACAACTTTTCGTTACCCGTGAATTATGAATTATCTTGTTACAATATAGTACATGACTGTTGTTTTCGAGTGCGTAGTGTGAGCGGATAATGTTCAAGTTTACAGGTGTAAGTTTGCATCGTACTCCCGTACATTATTTAATGTTGCGAGTTCACTCGGGTCCTGGGCGAAGACTGTTCTCCAAACCGGTACCGAATTTCTGTCGCTGATTCGTTGGCTGAAACAACCCTCCTTTTTATTTATTTGAGGCTGCAAGCGTTTTGTTGTGTCCCATATTTAATTCTGTGTAAAATTCCGTAGGGTATCTCTTAATCTCTTACACAAAAGCGTTTCTCCGATCAGTCGCAGTAGAGCGGTGGTGCTGTATAAGTATCAAGAATCAGAAAGTGACAACCAACAGAGTTTCTACCCCGAACCTAGTTCACGCCTACATACTACTGACTACAACGCATTAACACTCCCCTATGTATTATTTCCACCAACAAGGCGAGCAAGATGCGAATTAAACCGAATAAATTGGTTTTCTTTCCCCCTTTAAAGTTGCTGTCAATGTGGAAGCACGAGTAAGACGGTAGCTGGAGATTCGACTTTTTCCTAACTGGCCTAATATTCACCGAGTCTCTACGATCAACGAACTTACTAATGCATGTTCATGGAAGCACTCGGCGTATGTCTCATCTGGCTTAGCAGGCATCATCTGAAGTGTAGATCCACCAAGGTCCCAACCGGCAGAAGAATCCGATATGCTGGAGATTGTGGGTCCCATACTTTATTCTTCACGGCGTCCATCATGTCTGTCTGCGGCAAGCCTCATGTTAGCAATGCACAGTGGTTCGCGTTTCGAACTTCCCACCCACAATTTCTTCGTCCATCAGTCATTCAAATTTGTGATTATGATGATTTCACAAAAAGATGGCCTTTTTGACTGCAAGGAAAAAAAATCATAATTTTTCATCAGCTGTCCTGATCTTTCTATCTTCCTGGTCAATGGGTCACCGCAGAACTTGAGTTTCATAATTTGTGATAGAGTTATCATCACCTAAATATTCCATGAAAGAAATATGCCTGTCAAATTTACTTCACACGAAACTGATTAGCTTCCATCGAGATGAGTGCGATGTCGTGGGCAGGACGGTTCTGGGCTGATAGTCGCGGTAAAGATCGGTCTGAAATAAACCCTGAGATAGACACGGAGGTGGTACTTGGTGTGAAAATACCGAACCGTTAACCACCAGATCACTGACCTTGCACATGAAAAGGAGAAGACGAACACCAGATGACGGCATATACTTGGAAAAGGTCAATTATCATCCCAAGTGTAGGCATTCACAGCGGCAATCAATCACTGTTCGGTAAAAGGAGAGTAGTCTCTGGTCCTGAACACAGACGATGGGGGGGGGAGTTATAGTCTGAAAAAGTGACGAAAGGGGGACAACGAGTGCAGTATTAGAACAGTGATGCACTTGTGAATAAACTGCGGCCTTAAATCCGATATTGCCATTACAGCCACACTGTTCAGACTTTCCACTTTAGCACAAACCTTAGTGAGGAATTTTAAAAAGTGACGTTTACCGATGTCTATGGATTTCTTAGTAGATTTACGAATATGTACACTATACAGTATACAGTTCTCGGTTAAACTACACATCCCGAATAGAAAAAAACTTGTTGATCATTGGTCATTTTCCCGTTTCTTTTCCGTATTTCTCGTCAGATTAACCGTCCCGTACGTTCGTATTCAACTGACTCTCTCAGTAACCCAGTTTTCTGTGTGGGATACATAAAAGAGAGCTTTATTAGGACTACTTTCATTTAGGAGTATATTTTTTTTTACTCGATCGATTATATTTCTCTTATATCCCAGCTAGAAGACAAAAATAATGGCGAATTGTTCTATCGAGTTGTGTAATTAGAAGTCCAGTTTACCGAACGAGAGCACGAGATTGTACAATGTACAGGTCCGACGGATTTTCCGTGGCAGACCGTCCTGCTGATAGATAAATTTTTATCATTTCAGTAATTGCAAGCCGGGGATTATCTAGCAGAAGGGTAGTCGAAAATAAGATCTGTAACATCCCCAGCAGACGAGTTACCTTCCCACAAAATCAATAATCAGATTCTGTTTAGAGCTTACTGACAAAGTAAAAGCTTTTGTCAGGAATTCCCCTAAATTACCACTTCCGTGCAGCTAATCTCTAGTTTCATCCTCTGAAGATCATAGTATTATTTCTGGCTCTATTCTTCTTTCAGCTTTTATTATTTACTATCTGTTTATTATATAATAATTGTATAAAACTATAGTAAAGGTGTCGCTGCCCTTTAGAGTCTCGCAGTTTAGGAAAGTGACCAGATTGGCGCTTGGATTCTAACTTGAGAAAGAAGAGCCAAAGTCAACCATGAGGACCGTTTGACCACGGCCGGTCTGCAGCTGTCGAGTGATATAATTCATTTTATGATGCATTTGAACAACGAGGTTCGAATCCAGTCACTCACTCCACTGACGCCCGGATTATTACCATGTGTGACTGTTTATCTTGCTTTACATAGTAGAACATGCGAGTTTCCTGACCAATCGTGAATCGCTGGCACAGTATGTTCCGATATACATCGAATCGGATCATGGAAAATTCACGTGGACTTTTCGCATGCAAAAGATGAACACCCTGAGCCGTAATCGAGCCGGTGACCTTCCACCCTTACCGGGCAGATGCTCTACAAACTGAGCTATCGCGGTATGGCAAGCCGGGTTTGAATGTCGTAGGTGAATATCCAGTGACGCACAAACAACTATGCCACTGATATCCACCAGCGGTCCTGGTTACTTCCCAATTGGAAGACGAACAACACACGGCTGAATGCTATCCAGCTGGCTTTGAAATATATTGACAGGACGAGTTATTGGCACAGGAAGCCTGAGGCTCAGGATTTTCCGTTACCTATGATTCAGGCTCTTTGGACCAGTACCAATTATGTGAATATATCGAATTGTCCGATGCCGTCGTCCTGTGTGAGGTCCTAACCCCAGGTTGGGAACACTAGTGAGCTTGACCTATATTTATGAGATTTAGGAAGCTCTTGATTCGACCTTGTAACTCAGATGACAGAGCAACCAGGGTGCTCTCCCTATCGAGCATTCTTTAAAAGACCGGCCCCCGACCCATGCACATTGTCTTGATGCCAACTGATTTTACCACTGAAATTTTTCAAGGGCGAAAACCTCCTTCGAGCGAACACGGACTACATACCGACAGAAAACACTACTTAGTCATGTGGTAAAGAAAGCTCATAGGCCCTTCCGTTGTGACAGGTGGTAAGTGTTACATTTGGGTATGTATTTGTGAACTTCGTAGACCCTTCAAGTAGTCCATAGAAGATTATCAGAATCACCTGACCAGCGGTGTAGTTGAATATTCGGCTACTCCAGGTATGCCTTGTGTTGCTGTGCGAGCGCAGTTGTTTGAATCAGCCACTGACACATGCGACGGTGGCTATTCCAAATGTGCGTACCTGGCAAGCATGATGGGTTCACTTAATATGATCACTGAAACTTCCATATTACGGAAGAACTCTCAAGCACTCATAAATCGTGAGGGGATGGTCAACACGATATTCTTGAACCATGGTGGTAAAATAAAGGTAAATAATTTGCACAAGAATGGAGTTTTTGTAAGGAGGATTGTATCTCGAGTTGGTGTAGGGAAAAGGCAAGTTAACGTGATGGTGGGGAATTAATCCGGCATAAAAAATAGTTGGGACCAAGAAAATTCAGTTCAGCGAAACATTTAGCATTCGCGTGTAGGTTGCCTCAGAGCTTTCAACAGAGATGTGTACGGATGGTTTATCACTGCTTGTCCGAATTATCTGCCAGCAACAGGAGTGTTGCTACAAGAGAAAGCGGTGATTTTCGTGTGAGCAATGCCTGGCTGGGTAAATTCTAACAACGCCGTAACATAAGCTGAGGACTATTGAACGATGAGGCCTCAGAAATTTCAAGTGAACAGTTATCAAATTGATTGGAACGTGTTCCAACATTGTGCGAAGATTGTGGTTCGAAAGACATTTTTAACCGTGATGAGACTGATTTTTACTATAAAACCGCTTCAACACACAGAGCTTAGTTATGAAGGGTGACCTATGCAACGGCTTTCCGAAATGCATAGGAGGTAAAACCAGGAAATGGTTATTAGCAGAATACTTTTTGATAAAATAAACTGAAATTGAAAAATTGTTCCGTGCCTTATTTCAAGCGCGATAGTACCAATTGTTTAATTTGAACCTTTCATAAATTGCTGAGTGTTGACGAGTTGGTTTCGTGTTTTGTGCTGTTTTCTGAAAGTCCTTCCCAAGAGCGAATAAATTTGGTCTATCCTGAAGGTGCTTGCTCTAAAGGGGGGAGGGTAGGCGGAGCTCTTCATCAGCCATGAAAAGTAGCATGTGGTTTCGTGGCTGTTGGCCCGTATTCCTTCAGTTTATCTTTGTAAAAGCACGCCATGGAAAAACAAATGAGTCGAACTGACTCCTTGTGCTCCTCCTAGAAATGCGTTCTCGATAGTCTGGCAGACACCTATCTTGGGACAAATGAAAAATCACATGATTGCTGGTTCTAACAATTTAAAGTTTGCGAGAATAACTGCACAAAAACCCTGCACGGTCATAGCATCTCCTCAAAACTGGTGATGGATGGAAGCTATACCATGTAGTGTTCTTGTGGAGCACGTTGTTAGGTGCCGGTCCAAATACTCTGATCTTTTTGCACATGTTCTGGGTTCCATTTCCGATAGCGACTCGGAGGATAGGCCCTGCAGCGAAAGATTCCTAAAACGCTTGATGCAGCAAGCAAACAATGGTGCCGCCATATACTTACAATAATGAACTGGTCATGTAATCCAAACCAACGCTTTAATTCTCAAGTGTTCCAAGAATAACGAGGACAGTTTGTCCAAATGCTTCCGAGCAGAACTGCCGTACTTGCGCTCCCCCGAAACAATGAAATCATAATGAAAGCAATAGTTTTTATGCATATATTGCACCGTTGGTTTGTGACTCGAGGCTACGTGAGTTTTAGATAGCAAGGATCTGAATAATTGAGGGCTTGTGTGATCGGAAGCCATCATATCATAGTCATGGGAACCGAGAAATATACGGGAGCCAATCACAACTGTCGAGCGGGCACAATAAAGAGTAAAATAACCTCTCACATCAAGTGGAAGTAGTTTGAAATTTCTAAAAATCAATGAAGTTACAGGGATTTGGGCGAGCGCGAGAGAGAAAGAAAATAAAGATAAGCAAACAAATACACGATACAAATGAAGAAACAAGAAGATATTTTGAAGGTAGTGAAGATGTGTTTTGTTCGTATGCTTGATTGCTTGTTTGTCTGCTTGTTTGCTTGAGGTAAAACAGCCCGCAGCAAAATGAGGCGGTCAAGTATGACATTCAACAGCCTCAGAAAGATGGACAGACGAGGCGGAATGGCAGAGAAAAATTCCCAGGCGAACAGTGACGTAATCCAATACCAGCACGGATAAGAAAACTGTTTCAATTCCAAACACATGTGGACACGAAAAATGATTTATGATATGTGAATGACCATCATTCAAAGAATCTGTGTTCGCGAAAGAACTGTTTACATCCGGATTAAAATGCCCACAAATAAGCATCACTGGCCAAAATAATGGATCAATGTGTATGTGTATACATGTAGAGACTGCTTTGGTTTGTACACACGAACACGCACACACACACACAAACGCACACGGGACTATGGATGAGCGAGTGAGTGAATGCGCGGATGAATGAAGCTAATGAGGGAGTTTAGGTGGGAGGTATGCACAACGGGAAGAGGATAGCAATTATCCATTCACGTTCACGTGGGAGCACCTGGTAGATTGGAAACCGCAGTGGAATTCGTTCTAGTATTGGGTGATCCGAACACGGATCGTCTAGGGCGAGATGTCTCACGTGACGTTTTCCCTGACGACCATCGATCGGTCACATACTGTTTGAACGTTCGACCGTCCGAAAGTGAGAATGTGGTATTGTTTTTTGCCTCGTATTGTTCGATCGCGCTCTGTACTTCTTGTTCGGCTCGCTGCACTTCTTTGACCAAACGTTTTTTCTCCTTCTCCGTCTTCAACAAAATACCACCACGATTACTAAAAATGGCTGGATCTTTGAGGCGAATTTCTATCTCTTGTAAACTCTGCCACAGTTCCTCGTATGAAGCAATACTATCGTAGATGGGACGATGTTGTGCGTAGGTTTGTGTGAGCTGTTCGAGCACATTTTCCAAATGATTCGCCATCACTTCAGGGTCACCGGAATCCTGATCATCAGGCAGCTGAATAATAGCATCGTCTACGCAACAATTTTTTGCCAGTTTCATTGCTTCAGTGGCAAGCCTGTTCAGATAGGTTTCCAGTTTTTCCCACTTCATTTGCTGACAACGATCAACTTCCTCCTGTGATTTAACAGACAGGATGAGGGGAATGGCGGAGAGGCTGAATGAAGCTTTTGTCATGAACAGGAACCAATGTTAGAAAGAATCATCAGCACAGGACATGGTAATCCCAGGTGCAAAATTCAAATACTAACCCCTTGACAGTTCGCATATATGGACGGATGTTTGCTGTGAATTGAAACTTCAAATTGTGCAACGAAACTTCACAGTATGCGCAATTGGTTTTGATCAAGTGCAAAACATTTTCCTGGTAGATAAATGATCGGCAAACCCGTCTGTCATTCATGGGGATATTCTGGGTGATTTGATCTCTAGAATGCTTATCGTAGATTCGTATCTACGATCACTTCTTATGCTAACATCCAATACAAAAATCCTTTTTTATTCAGCATGAAACCCTCTTGCTCATGTGACGCCGTCCCGATGAAGTAGAAATCAGTGTTGCTGTGTTCCCTCCGTACTTTGGAACGAATTACCAAAGGCGATAGACTGCCAACTGATGCTATTTCCTTAAATTCCAAACTGCCAGTTTTGGAACAGCAGATGGTCATATGCATAGGGGATGGGACCACACAAGGAATGAAACAATTCAAACAAATGTGCCAATACGAAGCACTACAGATTCATTCGGACAGTGACCAGACACGCCAAAAATGGTCAGCAAAAACAAAAGCTCCAAAATGTTTGTTATCTAGTCCTTAGTTATTGATTTTCCACATGCATATGTCACCCACGATATTTTTCGGTTAGAGTGGAACCTCCTCAGTGTTGAATAATAACCTTCCTATTAGGTATGTTTGTATTTCTTTTAACCTTCAAACGCCCTGTTCTCCATTAGAAATGTTTGTCTACCCATTCATCCTATGCTCAAGAATGAAATAGTTGGTCCGTTATTGTTAGGGAATGCTAAGGCGTTTCCATACAACGGTGGTTGTTCACGGGGGCAGTGTGGACTACTATCGACCGTACTGATGCAACCAAGCAAATGATTTATTCGCCTAAGATCAGGCGTCTCTCTCTTTCCCCGTCTGTTGTAAAAATAAAACTATCAGACATTTCAGACTGAACTGCAACAATTTTCAAGCATCGGTGTGATAGCCTCTACTCATTATTCAGTTTGTATATAAAGCTACTTTTGGCGACCTTGGCAACAGGACCAAGTAGAATGAGAGGCCTTGTAATTAAGTGATTCTGATGCACTGTACGACCGACAGGAGTTTTGTGAAATGGTCTGCTCAGTGAGATGTCCCGGTGAACCGAATACTCCCAATATTTGTGTGATGAAGGAATAAATGACACTGTGGACGGCGTTCTTTCTTTGAGGGAGCGGTGTAGGTAGCTGACTGTTAGCGGCCACACTGGTAATCGAATAATGTAAGTGTAAGACCTTGATGACGCACTTATTGAACCTTGAGACCGTGGAGTTTTCTTTTCTTCGTGTTTTGCAGAACAAGTACAAGCGACTTCCAGGCGGAAGAGTGGACTTATGGCCCCTGCTGGTGGAAGATATACGAAGATTGTCGGCATCTGAACACCGATGCCTTCGTAGTATTGCTCGAATGTGGTGCAAATACAGTATAAGCAATGTTCAGCTTCAATGGCAAGTCTTAGGTTTGCAAAAAATCATTATATAAAACGATTAGGCTCATCAACCCAAGGTGGTTGGGATGTGTTGCGCATGTCTCTCGACAAGATGCCTCGCCACGCAATGTTTGCTGAGGCGCTTAGGGTTAGAAGATGAGTAACCATGGTCAACCCATAACATGAAGAAAGGTATGAAAAGCCTAACCTGTGGACTTGGCCACGTAAGGCGTGTTAGACTTCCTGGGTGGGGTCCAACAGACCCTCCCACTCAATGGGTAGATACGTTGGGGGATATGGCCAGATGCCGTTATCAGTGGCGCTTTTGCATCCACAAACTTTCTTCATCGACTTAATTCCACTAGTGTAGTTCTCCTCCTACTCTTCTCATACT
Organism: Fasciola hepatica; assembly: GCA_948099385.1. Classification (NCBI taxonomy): domain Eukaryota; kingdom Metazoa; phylum Platyhelminthes; class Trematoda; order Plagiorchiida; family Fasciolidae; genus Fasciola; species Fasciola hepatica. The sequence goes on from CANUEZ040000076.1 coordinate 4,431,826, forward strand.
TGTTTCTTTTTCATTATTTCCTTTCGATGTTGCGACTAGGCGATAGCAATCAAAGCCACTGCACCTAGTGCACGGTTCATCGTTGTTTGATATGAACTAAACTGACTGCTGCTTTTTCATGACAGTCCATCAAGAGTGGGTTTCCCAGTGAAAAAACATAGGAATCTCACGAGAATAGGTTTAAAGATTATCGAATCGACCATATAAATGCGTCACGAGAAGGGAAAATTTAAATTAACGGTACTGAAGTTATTGGGTGTCAGATTTATTTAATGGGACAAAAAGCTCAGCGAATTTTCAGCTATGATAACAAGCAACACGGGTATAATCAATTGACTTCACTCAGAACTCGCATCTTCTGACTACATGGAAACACGTCAAACGCTATCATTGAATCCTGTCATTATGGTTGAAAATTTTCCGCCGGGTGTATCATTATTTAAGGAAGAGAAAATATTCGGTCAGTCTGATTAGGTATATAACATAACAGGTTTTGTTTCTCGGATAGTAAACCTCACAATTCCTGATATTTTTTCCGTCCTGGAAGCATCACTCAACGACAAAAAACAAACAAACTGAACCTGTTACTCTTAAATGGAAGCATCTGAAATGTATTCATACCAGCTACTGTTTAAAAAAAAACAAATTCTGATAAAACAGCGCTTTGTGTGCAGTCTCCATTGATAAAATCGCAGACAGGAATAATATTTGAATCTCTTGTTCAGAACCCCAAAGGAACCGGCTCTTTCCGACCAATCCGTCCGGATCAGTCTATCTGTGTATCTTTCTGTCACTCTACCCAAGGTTGCAAGATCAATATCGGAGGGAAAATGTGAGAAAAATCAGATACTGCACCTCTAGTGACCCCTCAGCAAATCAGACGAATCACAATAGACGAGATATAATGTCAGCAACAGGGCGTTGTTGGTGGAAAACTATAAGCCGACGTTTCGGTTACCGTGGGTAACCTTTCTCAAAGCAGTTTTTCAATCAAAACTGCCTTGAGAAAGGTTACCCGCGGTAACCGGAACGTCGGCTTTTAATTTTCCACCAACAACGCCGTGTTACTGGCATTATATCTCGTTTAATGAATACAGTAGAAGTTTAATACTATGTTTTTACCATGACTGTCCAGGAAAATATGGAACAGCACAGTACCATTTATACCACAAGGCTGAATTTAAAATACAACTCAACGAGTACAGATCAACATTTCCACCCTTTCTGATGTACGTGACTGGAGCACCCCATCGGCATAGTTTTGAATGCAGACGATGGACAGGGGTCACTAACTCATGAAGTGTTAGGAAGGAATAAAAATCCCGACCGTTTCACATCGACACGTAACGCGGGCTAGATTTCCTGTGTTCGGTCAACTAGATCTGCTCGCTAGTGGTTCGAAGATAGTTCAATTCCATCCTATTTGAACAAATACTAATCCAGTGTTGGGTATGGTGGTGGTTCTGGCTGCTACCGTTCGATAGAAAACTCACTCAGGAATCAAATCACCAAAAAGTAATAAAATGGCAATGAATGGGCAACCGATGGTAGTAGCAAATTGATGAATAAAGTACGCGGGTACAGGAACACCAGTTGTAGCGACACATCGCAATATTCTAGAAAGCGCAGAACCACTGAGTTGAGGAGACCTTTTGGACTCTACGAAGGGTGCATAACATGTGCTGCGTCATCAAGTCCACTGGTTCAGTTTTCAATACCTATCTTCCGAGTCATGGACTGGTCAACCTTAGTCATTTTCCAACCACCCCGCACCTCAGCAAACACTGCACACCAGTGAAGCCTACCCGGAGACACGCGCAACACACGTTCGAGCTGCTGCGAGTAAATTTTCTTCGAACAAGAGCAAGCGTTGCGGCCGGAGACCTAGTCGTATTCGGGAGCAAACAAATTAGATTACTTCGCTGAGTGATTAGTGATCGATCAAAAACACAGCCATCTTTAGTGATTAGTTAAGTCAAAATGTCGATAAACGGGGGGCGCAATGATTAAATGAATCGGACGCCAGCACGTTAGCCTAAATGAGAATGGGTCGAACTAGTATTCTTGGGACTAACCAAGTATTCACAAGTAAACCCTGTTCAAAAATCACAGAAACCTGTAGCAACGCAGTACTCATTTTTTGCACTAGTCTGTGGCGGTCGAGTGGTTTAGATCATTTGCTCACTACCTAGGATGTCCGAGGTTTGAATCACCGCAATTACCGTTTACTTTGGTGGTAGACAGTAATCCACTGTCATCCGCATCGCTACCACAGCTGACCTATTAGGACCTTACGCGGCTCTTCGTCACTCCAAGTCTCCGGGTCTGGTTGCCTGTTTATTACAATAGTGCAATGGACCTTCGTGGCTATGGGGTGATTGTTCCTTCCACTGCGCTCATGCGCAAGCATGTAAAAAAGATTGGATATATCAAAAACATTTCATTAGGACCGTTTCTTCCTTATCATAAATCATCAGCTGTAGTGCAGATTCACCGAGTTTCAAACGGGACTCGAAACGTGTTGATGTGCAAGAGTGTGAACCCGGCATGTTAACTCGTAGACTTGGTCCAAATGGCTTGTTTCATGTAAACATTGCACAGAATGCCGTTTATCTTTCACCAAAGTTGATAGCGCGTCACACAGACAGTGTTCGACTCCTGCAATTGATACTTTCTCAAAAAGGAATCCAATTGGAACGTAGGCGGTGTATATGCATGACTGAGATTTGTGACCTGATCAATTTAAGAAGAGCGAGATCCAAATTTATATTTTTCAAACGATGTCATTATTCAACTCGCCACTGAAGAACGAGTATCTTGATACTGCATGTTGAAGCGTTCAGTAGAGATAATAAGTTTCTGGCCATTCCAATGGACTACATAGACGATTGAAGGCAAAACACTAAAAACTGTTGTGTCATGGTCAGCGGGCCATTTGACTCCGGGTAGAGTCTTCACTGTGGTGAGAAAGTGAGCTTAAAACCGGTATGTGTAGTGTGTCACTGCATTGTAAAACTGTCTGCCTCCGGACTGAAAATGGAACAATCCATTGTTGTCGAATTCACAGTTTGTTAATACTTCCAAGCGTTCGTCCAGTCTTGGCCAGATCAAATGGTAGACCACAGACGAACATTCTTCCATTTAGATGAGAATAGAACAACACCACCAAGGGATGAGAACAACATAAAAGACACGGCTCGTGACCGACCGCGGTTGTGTGAAACCAAAATCTTTCTCAGTTGTTTTGATCGATACAATAACAATGATTTTCGGATCTAGCTGCACTGGTCCCTGTCAAATTCCACGAACAAACAGAGTGAGTCAGAATGAATCATTCAGCTAGTAGTAACAAAGTCACCGGTTGTGGAATGGGCGTTACACGAATGTAACAGTACCCACACGTTGCAGTATTTCAGTAGATGTAGGTAATTGTGCTTCGTTTAAGCTAGTTTATTAACTGATTAGTTACGTTCGAGATATTTAAGCACTAACAAATGGACGTCAAATTCGACCGACAGCATTAACAGAACAGTTTTACCCAGGATTTGTGAGGAACGTTTGTGGTCTATAAGCACGAACAACCCGAGTTATGTATTTCTATCTGTATTTATCGGTTTTACCGATTCAAATACACTAATGGTGCGCATTTCTGAATGGGAAAAGCACAATGCGATGAAAAAGCTGGGTTGCTATCATTCATAATCCGGCTAATGCATGGTAATTGGTATCATACAATAAATCTGAAAGATGAGAATCGCAGATATGATGTGAGTTTGACGTAGAACAAAATTTGAGCTGATTCTGAGGTTAAATTGTAGCATTAATTTCCACCAATATATTCAAGATGGGGAATGGATGGCTTAGTACAAGATGTGAGACAACCATTGAACGGTTATTTTTGTGCGCATACAGATGAGTCGAATAGAAAGGTTTCCAGAGGCTTTGCTGCACACACTAGGGGTGAAACACTTCGTTCCTTAAAGCTGAAACAATACCACCGAAGATGATCTTGTTGACCCAGGTGTTCAGCCCAAACGGATGACGGTTACAAACCCCTTCAGTTGCAAATCTCTCCTGACTGATCTACTTTGTCTAAGCAACTCATGCAAATGCAATACACCTAAAAGAAAGCATAGATGCGAGAATTTCGCCTTATATTCGAAAGTGCAGTTTTAGCCTTGACTAAAAGCACCAAGCGGTTCATCTGCATGGAAAATCGTCTTGTTGAAGGCTGTGAGCGTTCTTGATTTTATTTTCATGATATAATCAATTTGAATTGTGGGTCAATACAGAATTTTCATGATGATGGTTACAGAGTTGTTGGAAAACCCATCCATCAGAATCTCGGGATACCAGCCGTTTTTTAAAGGTTGTCAAACGCACTTCATTCCATGAACTGAAACAACCCCTGAATTCGTATCGAACAGCAGTGTGCTTTAGTGATGGGAAACCGTGGAGATGAATATACTGGCTGATCCACGTTGAATTTCTGGAAACAGAGCTTTTATTTGGTTCATCCACACAACGTTTCCCTTTCACATTTAGTAAGTCGGTCCGATTGTTCGCGTCATGCGCTAAAAGAAAGTTAATATACAGGTGTGCATCACTGAATACTTTCGGAAGTTTAAACGTGACTTCCTTCTCATCCGTGAGGTGAAGCATACGGTTTGCCGTTTGTACAATCAGTAATCCTCACTGATCAACCCGAAGTTGTTCTCCAGCTTCGTCATGAACATCCTCAAAAACAGGGGCTATTGAAGAATTCATTGCAACTCGGCTTTCCTGGTCTTAACGCGGTGAAGTCGTGTAACTTAGGCTGCATAATATAAGGACAACGATACATAGTCGCCGCTCGGGTCACTACGTTGTCTTATCCTCTATATATCTGCACTCCACTTTTTGTTGTCATGGTTTTCGTTTCTCTTCAAAAGTGTAATCAGCCCTTGTGTTTACGGGGTATGATCCTTCCGCTCCACAAATATCCAAACATAAAATACAAGCGAACTGCAAAATAAATTCATAGCGTGCTTTTCGCCGGTGCAGTACCCACGGGTATCAATTGCACACTTGACCAGAACACGGCGAGCAGAGTTACCTCTATCGCGGATTTGTTCAATTAGCATCTGGGCTTTGTTTATTTTCCGTAGACTACAATCTTGCGGTCGTTCCTGAATTTGAGCCAGAAAAACACAAACGCGCATTAATTCCAATATCAAAAATAACCAGTTTTTGCCTGGTTCATTTACTTCTTGTGATATATAGTATGATTTATTGCACACAAAACTTTCTCTTAGCTTAACACGATGTCGTACACGCCATGTGATCCGAAAATTGGCACACTGTTATTCGAATTCATTCGATGATTGGAAATATCGCCCCGGTTTCCCGTGGGGTGTCTGTGTAACAGTCACGGTGTAGTTGATCAGAAATGATTTGGCAATTAACAAATGAGTTGTAGCATACTATTTCTGATTGCCAGATAAAAATAACGAAGATGGAAATTTAGCATGAATCAAGAATCCTGCTAAAGACTACCCAGAAAATGGGGAAAAAACGAATACGTCCATTCGTATTAGACTGATGGTGAAGAACACAATGGATTAATCGTGTAACAGTGATTCTGCTAGATAGTGAGAACACACCTGTTGAAATCTACGGGAATTGGTAAGTGATTCGAAGGACAATGGACAGTCCCAGGCATTTTTGAAATTATCAGTGAGGACAAGGAAAGAATGCTAGAAACTTAGTTCCGTTGATCTCTGTTCAAAACTTAGCGGGTCCCATTTCTGCAGCTATCTTCCCTGACGAATGGAGCCTAGTTGGTAGAATAAGTCGGGGGGAGTATGCGGACGACATAGTTCTTCTAATTGAAGATCCCGGTAAGTTACAAGCTTTTCTAGACAGCTTGACGGATTGCATATCAATGTTTGATATGCGTTTTTCACCTTCAAAGTGCAAGATGCTGTTACAGGACTCGGTTGGTCCAACGCTAAACCTTTCAGTGTCTGAGAAGATTATAAACGTGGTACATAAGTTCTGTTATCTGGAGAGCTGCATCTCACCCAGAGGTCAAATATCGGATGGTCTATCTGCGTATACAGATGGCTCATTTGGCATTTGCCAGCCCGAGTCATCTGTGGCGTCGATATGACATCCGTTTATCAATCAAAGCCCAAGTGTACGTTGCAGCAATCAGGCCAGTGCTTCTGTATGGCTCAGAGACATCGTCACTGCCGGTGGGAGATATACGAAGATTGTCGGCATCTGAACACCGATGCCTTCGTAGTATTGCTCGAATGTGGTGCAAATACAGTATAAGCAATGTTCAGCTTCAATGGCAAGTCTTAGGTTTGCAAAAAATCATTATATAAAACGATTAGGCTCATCAACCCAAGGTGGTTGGGATGTGTTGCGCATGTCTCTTGACAAGATGCCTCGCCACGCAATGTTTGCTGAGGCGTTTAGGGTTAGAAGATGAGTAACCATGGTCAACCCATAACATGAAGAAAGGTATGAAAAGCCTAACCTGTGGACTTGGCCACATAGGGCGTGTTAGACTTCCTGGGTGGGGTCCAACAGACCCTCCCACTCAATAGGTAGATACGTTGGGGGATATGGCCAGATGCCGTTATCAGTGGCGCTTTTGCATCCACAAACTTTCTTCATCGACTTAATTCCACTAGTGTAGTTCTCCTCCTACTCTTCTCATACTTGTTTCTTTTTCATTATTTCCTTTCGAGGTTGCGACTAGGCGATAGCAACCAAAGCCGCCGCACTGAGTGCTTAGTCAATCGTTGTCCGAACAGAATCCCGTCGCAGAACGATCAAGAAAGAGTGCTTGAGTGTATGGTCACAAGAATACTGCTCATAAAAGTTGCTCTCAATTATACCATCCACCAAACCACATAGACCAACATACTTAGGATGGATTCCACATCAGTCAATGCGGAAAGTTACAACTCACAGAACAACCACATTTAAAGTTTTCGGGAAGTAAGTCGCTAGCTACTGCATTCTGAGTTATTTGATCATTGATCTTTGTGCCCTGTCTGATAAATTCCTTTGCAAAAAAATGGTTCTCTGAATTATACACAATAACAAATGTTTGGAAAAATACTCGCTAACTTTATTCATTCCGGAAAATAAAGTTTATGTGCTACGGTACCTTTTCTTTGGATGAAAAAACCGAATATGACAACGAAAGCAGAAAACTCACTTGCAGCGCCTCCAAGTCCTCCGGTTTGAACCCGCCATGCATTTTCAAAAATTCTGTCTGCTCACCGGGGGGTTTATCCAAACGACGCCACATTGTGGTTAAGTAGGCGCGAAGTTCTTCGCAGGTGCCCACCAGTCTTGCTTTTTCTTTAACCAACCGTAGCCGCCAATCAGTAAGCCACTTTAAATGGGGAAAAATTGTTTGGGGAACGGAACAGGTGTGCGGGATGAGTGTTGTGCGTCAAACTGTCATTACAAATTCTGGTTGATCTTTCTGGACAAATCAGATCAGAGGAATCACATTGTGACAGATGTGTACAGAAGGTCGAAGGTTCGGAGATTGATATGCTAACAGACGGACTTTTGAGAGTGGGCAAAACAACGGGATCCTAACTACCCAAAATGTTTGTATGTGGTAGGAGAGGTGTGGGTTGGAGAACGGGGTCTGAACACAGACTTGAAGGCAATAAAATAATATGAATCATTCAGGTCAAATGCTGCCCGATTGCCTAATATATAGTGATCCATTCGGTGTGGCAAATTAATTTATCTATACAGGCACACACGAATGGATAACACGATACTTTTATTCCACACGTTTGTGCGAATGCCGCGCTATAGGCACAACCTAATACCTCTAGGGCCCACTGCATCGTCTAGGGCAGTCAACAATCATGACCTCCATTGCTGGAGTGATGGGATTTTGCAACAGGCCATAGAATGTGGTATTGACTTTTTGTTGATGTAAGTGTTGTTGGTGGCTGTTGATGCACTTGCTAAGCTACAGTTCGTCAATTTTTCTGTCCCCCTGTGCTTCTGCAGATGTGATCACCCCGTCGAAAAAGTGTTGCTACAGCATACCATGGACAAGCACAAAAAATCCTAATAGATCAGACTTGGTGGTGATCCGGGCGACAGTGGCGGGGTTCGAACATAGTGTCATAAACCTGATAGAATGCCTCGTGCACCTCGTGAACGCTATCCTAGGAATGAAAGCGAATTGGGTGTCTCAATTCTCAATTCTCCATTTGAACTTAAAGACAAAGTTTCACTTTGCAACCGCCTCGTCTGTAACATCTCTGCTGTCTTGCTGACTGCATTCGGTTGTGCAAAGGTGTAAGAATCGTATCCAACTGGCCAGTCGTACGTAATGAGAAACTTGAATCTGGACTACTCGCACTGGGAGAACGACAAGACCAGACAAGAACAGCAAGATTGTATCCTGTTTATTTGGTTAGTGGTAACTAGTTTATATATAAAAATAGGCTTGAACTTATGGGCAGAAAACGTGCTGACCAATCAAAAGGCGACTTCGCTGAATCTACACGATCCAACAGTTACGGTCCGGCTTCGCCTGACCGGTTGGAAATGAAGCAGTAGCGTACTAGACCGCGTGTGGAGACAGTCGAATCACTACAAAAGGCTAGAGGTGCATCCTTGAAGAAGGAGGTCAAACGAGGTTCCGCCAATCATTCTTCTGCTTTGAACTGACCAACCGAGCAGTACAACAGCCTGCCGTACCCCAAATACTTCACGTAAATTGCAGCTCTTTTGTGAACATTATTTACATTTTCCTCCGTGTTACCTGTTTCTGTAGTCGTGGTGCTGACACCAGGCCCAACTCCAGGCCCGGCGTATGATAATAATAGTAATAATGATAATGGAGAAAATAATACCGATAATAATAATAATAATAATAATAATAATAATAATAATAATAATAGTTTGGTTCCCCGTCTGATCATCCAGGCGTGGTTCGATATGAACTTAATTATTAGAAGATACGTGAGACGTTGATGTTGAACTCAGTTAGGTAGGAATAGAAATTATTTCAGATTGTCACACAGTTTATCTAATGACAAATACATTTAGTAAAAAATGGTAAGAAACCAAATTAATGAGAAGAAGCTATCTATTTCTCAAATCTTTTAGGAAAGTCCCGCCATCAACCTTGTTTTCGTTCCGATCCCATAATTCCTCATTCTGATGAAACCGTTTCTGGAGTTTCTGGCTTTAACTCGTAGGTGGCAGATTGACTAGTTATGAGACGACATAAAATATAAGTTATCGGAAACCTCAGGATTTTTTGCAGCCATGTTTTTCTCTCAAATTTCGAGCAATTCACACCGGTTCACTGGTGTAGGGTAGCAAATACGATGCCCCTCACAAATACACTCACACACTTAGGTACACGCAATTGCACACAAACACCACCACGTAAACAAGCAGTTGAACCACAGGATACATCACATTAGTGGCATCGCTTTACCCTATCTAGTTGAAAGAAATCTTGGACGTGATTTTGACAGCTGCGATCACAGTACACCTGGAATTCGTTAAGATGAGGACAAATCAGCATCAATACTCGTCGCCTTACCAGCAGAACCGTCCCCATCTGTCTGCAGAAATTTGTGTCGTCATGGTAATCTTGTTGACAGAGGTGACGAATCATTGTTTTTTGTGGTCTAAATTTGATAGGTTCGTTGGATAACTTTGGGACTGTCAAGTACCGTTCTGACTTTGTATTCATTTAGAGAACTTTTGTTTCTGAGCAAGAGAGCTGCGGGTCAATAAAATAAAGCTGACCTACCACAGCACCGTCAGATATAGAGAAATCTTTGCCACTTCGTTAGAAAATATAACAGATTGCTTGTGAATGGCTTCCATTAATTCTTCCCGGCTGAACAGTGGAGTGTTTAGGTGGCGAATAACGACATGACATCAGGTGCTTCTTTGTGGGCATATAAATCGGTTCCATTTAATTTTTGACTTCCGATTTCCGCTGATAAACCAAATAAGCTTTCAAAATCTAAGTGAAAATATCCCTACAAATAATGTTTTGAGAAACTGTCCTTTGTTTCCAACTAGTCACCAAGATACTTTAAAGAATTAATCAGAACCTCATCGAAGACTCTACCGCTGGAATCTCATCCGATTTATGTAGTAATTAATGATCGATTTTATCTTGTAGTAGTCAGGTCAGTTCTGAGCTACCGGTCAAAAACGTAACCTTTGTCTAAACCACCTTCATTTCCACATAACTCAATTCTGATTAAAATCCGTAATAGTAAACCAAATTGCAAAGCTGAGACGCAGGTTTTGCCGTGATTATGAGAAAGTAATGGAGTGCATCTTTACAAAAAACTTGGCATAAATCACGTAGGCGAATCCTTCATGTGCTGACGCGAATGGGCAGTGGAAATTGCGAGGACTAGAGAGATGGCAGCCAGTGTAAGGTATGGCGAACAGGTATGAAAGCACTGGGGAAAAAATGGCTGCGCTTAGGGTGCGGCAAACCACGTGAATGGTATGTGCGATTTCATAGAGTTGAGCTACAAGACCAGATTGGCTTTCAGTTACTTGCTTGTTTTCACATATCTCGGATACTGACATATGTGATACATACTTCGATAGCTCATTTCAATTTTTCCCTAGTTAGTATCTGTTCACTGGAAAAGTTGCGTTGATGAACATGTGGGCAATTTATCGCGCGTTTCATAGTACTTATTAGTCAGGTAAGGTTTGCCATTCGCTTGACCAGCTTGACGAACAAATCAAAACAAGCCAGCTGGCTCTGAACCAAGCGAAGGAATATATTGCTCAGCCCTTGTATCTGCTGTTCTGCCCAGATTCACTCGGAAATTCGGAATCACTGGAAGTCGCTTTCAACCATAATTGCTAAAGAAGGGGTTGAAGTAGAGGGGACAAACCCCATATTCTAGAGAACTGCGGTCCAGCAGAAGGATATACGGGAGGGGCATAACTGTAAAGACCGATTCTTTTATTCAGCTCATGAGAAGGTGAAGATCAGGGGAAAGCAGAGTTACATATTAATAATAAACGTAAATTCCGAGAAAGTGAGGGTGAAGCTCGACTCGAAACAGTAAGGTGGATGTTGATAGAAAGTTAGCATTATTGTTGATTAAGACCTTAAGATGCTAACTCCGGGTTTTGGCTTCATCCCGGTGTATACTTGATTTTTGTTCAGCCTTCTACCTCATCGGCAAGTGTTAATACGATTTCTCAGTAAGTATCCTTAGATTTCCCACACACACAGACATTGTTGTATCAGCTGTATGTACTTCGGTCTAAAAAGTGCACAATATCCTCGCGAAAGTACTTCTCTATTCGGGACACTAATAAGAGAGCGATATACTTATAAAAAATGTAGGTGTTGCTGAAAGTATAGTCTTGTTCTTTTTGACAAGATTTCGTATTTATTGCTTCAAAGCACTCAGCTACAACCTCGTAAACTGTCCTTAATTTCCTCGATGAAATCAATTCGTTCTCAACAAGGAATTCATGCAACTATTCACAAAAAACGTTTCCCATGAATAAAGTATGACGTACTGCTAAAAGTGACCAACCTCGCTGTTACAATACTCAGCTGTGATCAGGTTGCAAGTCAGAAGTCAAAAAAGGTATTGGCCAGGCTCATTCGTACATGGAACTACCACGGTGATAAAAATAACTTGATCTGTTCAATGACCAATAATTGTATTGAGAATTTTATTAGAGTTCTTTCCAACAAAAATTGTACTATTCGATTTTTGTTTCCATTTTTCTGCGAACTAATCTTTACGATAACCGGATGTACTTTGACCAAATGCATGTTATGCCTACACTCAGAAGTAACCACCTCCGCATGCAAAGTCGGAAGCCTGAGGTCCAAATCTAGCCATGAGCGTCAAAAATGCAATCATACGCTTAGATCATTTACTGAACTGTATATCTGAATGGTCGCAAATGATGTCGAATTGTGTGGGGGAAAATAGTTCCACAAGAACTTCAAATTATCGACGTATGACAAATTTACAGTGATTCACGGTCTTCGGTAATTATATAAGTCGAAACAATAACGACGAAGTCGCCCTATTTAAAATGGTTCAGTTATGGCAAACATTTCACACAGATCAGTCAATTATTGCATCTAAGGCTGAATTCGCTGGTGCTGTTACCAAATTCTAATAAACTGTTTGAAACAACTAAGTTCTTACGATTTTACAATGTTGAAAAATTACACACTCTAAATCAACACCAACTCCACCACATTTCCTTCCTAACAATGATTTATTTGCCATCGGAAGCAGGGCAAACTATTCTTTTTCGTCCATTCTTCCACTTTTTCATCCGCACGCTCATCCACTGAACCGACTAGTGAATCAGTCACTCAATAACTTTCACCCTCATCCACTATCCAACCACTCGATCAATCACTTCATGAGTTAACCAATCATTCAGTCAGTCAATCTATCACGCATGCATGGTGCATAAGACAACTTACCAACTGTTTGTTAAGTTCGAATTCCACCCTCCCCCCAAATCAAATAAAAGTGGCCGTCTTTTTACAACAGATACCAACGTTGACTTTTTTCTGAATTTAAATAACGCCAATTATCTTCACTGATCTCAACTAGTCGTTCCTTCTACCTGCGAAAATGTATCGATTTCAGGCCCAGTTCGAAGGTGAAAATTGTTCACTATGTCTGATACAAATAAAGCAAACCCAAAATCTCTCTATGTAAATATTTCCTTCTCTGTCTCGATCAAGAAAAGCGTCAAACTAAGGTGGGTCGTGGTCGCTAAAAAAACTCATGACAACAAGGAAAAACTGCCGTCAGGGCTGCATATCAATGAACCTCACAAGAAGGTCACGAATCATTTGAAAGCGCCTAAGCTAGGCACTTTGTTCGGAGAATATCTACGACAGTGCGCCGATGTAACCGAAATAAGGCCTGTCATTCACTCACACAGTCAGTCGGTTAGTTATCCATTCAGCCACAACTCTTGAGGAAAGTGGTTTATTCATGGCAAACATATGGTTTCAGATCGAGTAAGGCGACCGGATCCTGCTTGGTTATTCAGTGGCATTTTTTCAGTCAGATTACGGACAAACTTAGCCTTGTCAGCATTTACTGGCGTCCGTTTTTGGCTTTATTAGGTGAAGGTGGTGAGTGCTGTACAGAAACAGGTTATTCCGTGTATTACCTGAACATGTGGAATGTAGTGAACTCACTGGATGATGTGCACAAGACAAGTCCATTTACCGACTAGAAACGTTTGGCTTTGGGATCGTGTGCTGAGCTCATTTATGATCGTGAAACTATCTTCTTCTGGGATTAACTCTTTTTGGTCTGTGTTTGTATGCTTAGGTGGATCATGCTAAATTGGATGGCACATGCCCAATCAAATTCGAGGTTATTAATCATTCACACTAAAAATGGATGTGGTCAGAAAATTTGGACGCGATCATTTCCGAGAAATTCATTGATACCGTGACCTATTCACGCAAATCGGCTTAAAAGTCGTTCACGTAAAAGGAAGTATTTCAGACCATATGCAACGTCTATTTGTTGAATCAACGAAAACTGTGCAAGTGCACCCGGGATTTGACAATGATTTCCATTGAAAAAAGTCTTCTGATTCCGATGGAATATTTTCGAAAACTCAAGTATTGTGTTCTTTCTGAAATGGCGTAAATTATGGTGCACAGAACTGTGATTGGTCTAATGCTCCAACGACCACTGACCAGACGCCTAAAGTATCTTTAACCAAACTAAGTGAATAATCTTTTATTTTCATTTACTAATTATAATATCAACGTGTAACTTATCCTCGAACGGAATCGTAGAAAATGAAATGATGTCGGATGGCGAAATAACCGGTGGCGGAAAGTTTCGAACTCAGTATCATAAAGTTTAAAGCTCACCGTAATGACAGCGTGACAACTGCTGGTTACCCCTAACTATTCATTAGCTGATCGGAAACAACTTAATCCAAACTATGCCGAACTAGAAGGGGTGGATAAAGTATCTAAACGTCAAGCTGGAAAATCTGGTAAATAGCGAAAAAGCCCGAAAGCGTGCGTCTCACTGAGCAGGATGCTAAACGGAGTCAACCGGTATCTCCGTCCATTCGGCAGTCGAATCCATCCAGAAATCCCAGCTCACACGTTTGAAACAACTGTGTCCAGTGGAAAACGTATACATATCTTTCCGTCATGTAAAGGACTGGCTTCTGATAAGACTCATTCTTCGAGATAGGATCCAAAACAGTTATAACAGCCTAGTAATGTAACTTTTTCTACAGGAAAAACGTGAGCTCAGCGCTAATCCATCATTTCATGAAAGAGTGATTTTTCTATGCACTAGACGAGAAAATTGGTGTACCACTGAAGCCACCAATGGTTTAATCTGCCAAACACCTAGTGATTTTCTAAATACATAGTGATATTTGATATTTCCCACGATCAGCACTAATCTATTTCACTCACCTTCAGTGTCTCCTCGTCTACAATCGGTTCATAAGGATCCTGGACACCACTAGCATTCTCCTTATCCGAACCGTCTGCGTCATTCCCGTCCGGTGTGTCTGTCAGTTTGCGTACAACACCGGGTGTGGCGGCCGGATTCACTTTGGAACTTAATTCGACCAAACCAATACCTTGTAACACGTCTCGTTCACGATCAGACTGGGGCTCGTACTCGATCTCGGCCGCGATTCGGCCAATGTCTTTGCGCAATGCTGCATGCTGTTCGGCCAATGGAAGATACAAGGCGTTCAGTTCATCTCGAACATCTGCGAGCGCTTTGATCTCACGCTCCTCGGGAATACGATCTACAACAGTGATGTGAGTGGAACACATCATTTGATTCGTAGAATACATGAAATTTAAAAACCACGAAACCGGCTATATGCTGTCAAAAAACTTTGTCCATCTATATACAAATATCACTTAAATCAAATTTATAAACCCGTCATCGTTTGTTGCCATTTGGTTATATTCATTCAAGAAAACAGTAAATTTTAGGTGTCATAATTCTCTTATACACAAGCTGGTAGGTACCACATGTGCACATTCCCGTGAAAAATGTTGGATGTGATGTATCTCCTAACTGAAAATGAAGACGGAGAAAATAACAAATACAAAAACACGTGAGAAACCAGGAATGATATAGGTCAGTCGGCCGTTGCCATGGCCACCGTTAACTTACCTAGTGCATATGAGGAAACTTGGTCTATTTCAGATGTTTGCTAATATAAACCTGCAGTTTTATATAGTTCAGTCAAACACAAGAAGGATGTGAAAAGTAAATACTCAATGGATCTGTTTGCAGATGGAACTATTCTATCGATCATCACTGACAAAAGACAGACTGTGAAATACCAGAACGTAGAGTACGTATAAATTCATCTTTCAGTGAGTTCTACGCACAGAGCAACAGGCTGGCTTCATACAGTTGTGACATTAGGCGCTTTTGGCTGAGCCAAGTCACACGTGGTCTGTGCCCTAACGTTTTGGTTGCACACAATGTGCGACTGCTGATCGGGAAGATTTTGGAAAAGGTCCCTGTTCACGACAGTCACCTTCAGCGTTCAAGCCCGATTAATCAGGTCGTCAAACCTGTTGAGATTGTTTTGGGATGCTCTGGGTTCACTTGACAAGTGGCACTCAAACAGTTAATATCACAGATTGAAAGTTCAGAATTACGGGTCCCAAGCTGACCGCCGCTGCTGGCCAGTTTTTCTCATCGGAAGCAGACGAAACGATATAAACGGTGAGATATTTCCCTATCCAAGACACTGCTATGGTCTTCTGGCTGACTCACTTAGTCCATGAAGTTTAAGTATGATTCACGAGTAAATTTGTCAGCTTCTTCAGAACAGCCTTAGAAACAGACCCTTTTTTGTCGACTAACCTAGCTCTTCTAAAGTAACTTTGCCTCATTCCAGCGGAGTAGAAATTCAGCGGCATCACGTAACATTTTGTCGTCATCGGAATGTCAAACATTTATTCAGCCGTTCTGAATGTTTGAGGGAGAAGTGCTTTTGCATGTTTTTTCATGTGGGACATAGTTTGTATTTCAACATTCATTTTTTGTGACTATCCAAGTATTAAGTACAAGCCCCGATAGTCTGAAGCTCATTCGAGTTATTCCTGGTATTCTGAAATCTAGGTTGGAGCGACTGCTTGCATCAGGACATCAAACTGTCAACTGTTGGCTTATGAACGCCTCATAAAATCAAGTTCGGGCGTGAAGACCTCGAAAAACGAAAACAAAGTACTCTGTTCGATGGATACTTTTTCATCAACAACAAAAAACCTCAAAAGGATCGTCTGGTAATAGGCCCCGATGAACTGGGGCGTCGCTATACATCGATGTTGGCACGTAAAGAGCCTTGCTCAACTCCTTTTCCGGTATTTCATCCCATAATCACGTTTTGTTACAACTATTTAAAACAAAGGATCCCTTACTACAATGGATTGGGAATTTCATTAGTGGGCGGAAATTTGCAGTCGATTTCTCTAGGAATCTATCCAGGTGGTGCACCCCCTCCAGTGTTGTTTTCCAATTATCAATACTAGAACCATGGCAGTTTCAGGCGTATATCTTTCAGTAGTTTTCAGCCTGCCTTGTCTTTTCTACGCAGACAATCTAAAGTTTTTGGGCGTACTTTTCATTGATGCAGATGGAAAATTCCTGCAGGACGACCTAGATGCGTTGAGCCGTTGGTCCAACACACTGACCCTACCGATAAACCTAGGTAAGTTTGCCACATGCACTTAGGTCGATAACAGTGACCAAAGAGCTACTTCCTACACGAGAATTCGCTAAGAACAACAGCCTGTGAATACCACCATGGAGTTGTGATGTCTTACTTCCTAAAAACCAGATATCACACCGACAGAATTCCAGACACTGCCTGCAGTATCCTCGGTTAAATTTGTCACTTATTTGTAAAACTATCACATGACTTCTTCCGTATGCTATATACTTCCCATGCGCGTTCTCGATTAGAGTAAGGCAGTGGGGCTACATACCCATGTACCACTGCTGAATCGACCAAGCTAGAGCGAGTACGGAGAGGGTTACTCGTCTCCTCGTGGAACTATGTGGGATAGATTACGGAGGTCCTTTAGAAGCAACTGGCCTGTTTTCAGATATTTCAAGACCTCATCTGCATTTGTATGGTCCAGGGCTAGAGTTGCCGGTTGTCTTTCACTTCGGGGACCTTACTGTGTGCGCACGCAATCATTTAATTTGTTAAAGATGCATTTAGTTACTTTGCCGCTAGTCTGTTATCCACCCCGAAGGGCCATTAACTTTGTGGTGGTGTAGAGAAAGAAGTAAACGAGAACACATTCAGGCGGAAATTGGACAACATATTAATGGCGCGAAGCGTTCTACTCAAACTTCAGTTGACGCCAACGAGTGAATTGTGACAGCAAGACTCCATCTGCCTCTACTGTGAAAAATGAAGGAGCGCCCTACTGCATATAGAAAATATGAAATAAACAATAAGAGTACTCATTTGCTTATGTCGAAATAGAGAAAAGAGCACACACACGATGCAAACATTTCTCAAATAGCTCGCCGATTTCTGTGACGATAAGGTGGAGGATAACAAAATATAAACGATTAGTCAACATGATTAAACTGCATAGCAGTCATTGTGTCACGGACGGTTTAAAATACCAAATCTAGTAAACCGCAATTTCAAACTTGTAAAGGGTTGAGTATACGTAGTAGGGGATTAGATTTTTCATAAAGGGGTTCATCATCCAGTACCAATGCACAACCCACTATTGAAAACTTGGAGGCGATGTGCTGTGATCCGTCTCGATAACTCAAGTGAGAAGAATTTTCCGCCTTAGAATCATCTCGATTTATTAGTACAAAAACGACAGTTTATAAGTGATGAATGGCTGTCATAACCAAATCTTACCCCGTATCCTTATTGATTCACCTGTTATTCTCAGCCAGCTGTTCTAAGCAGTCAGTCTGCGCACGAAGCCAATTGGTTTGTTCGGTTCAGACGACAGTCGGCATTTGATTGGTTCTTCGGTTCGCTGCGTTCGCCCCACTTCTGCCCCAGTTTCAGGACAGGATAAGACGTGCCGGCAGCTCATCAAACCATCGTGCCGTCTACTAAACGAAACCAGCCGTCTGTTGACAACGTATGAATCCATTCCCTTAAACACTGTACAACTGTTTCATCATTGTTAGAAATCACCAGCTTCAGTGCTCATCCACCGAGCCTCCACTGCTACTGGAACCAGGAGTGAACGACATATATGCTACAAGATATAGCGCCCTTTCGCCACTGGCTTTGAACAGCAGCAGCGGGTTACGTCGACAGCGATCGTTTCCTGGGATGGATGACTTTTCTGTGGGACTCTAAATACAACGCGAGCATTGCCATGAAATCGATTCCTTTTTATAAGGTGTTTGGCCACAGAAGCGTTGACTGATGCGGGCTCTCAAGTTGTGGTAGTCGGGTCCATTTGTTAGATAGATTGAAAACTCAAAATAAATTTTCTACGCGTTTGGTTCCAGAAACGTAGTCTTGATAAATTAATACGCAACCCCCATTCTCACCTCCGTTCATCAAGTTTACCGACTCAATTCGAAACTCACGTAGAGCGACTGAGTAACAGAAAAATGATCAATATGCAACGTGGATACTGTGCGACTCATCTCGTCCCACCCGTACGACATGTACGCCATGGGAATGTGTGAACCAGATGTTCTATCATGTTAAATGTCCAAAATTAGACTGATTTTAAGTGTTGTTTTTTCCCAATACTGCCCACATCAAACTTTCCCAGAACGTATTGACTGAAATTCTAGCCGAGTGACAGATCAGTGGTGTCATGTTAGCTTATGTCGTCAAAGAAATGTCACGACTTGACCTATCAGTTCCGGATAAATCGATCCTTCTCCTTCGTGCCCAGGAGGATATTCAGATGCACTCTGGCATATTCATGTGTTTGTACACATCTTAATAGCTTTAGCGTTTACCTTTCAGACATAATGTTTTCTAAAATCATTCATATTGGTTTGACACGGGAGAGGAATCAAGGTTGCATCCTAATGAAGAAGGAATTCAGTCGTAAACAGTACGCGGAAGTTTATGCGTCAAGAAGAGAGTATCATTCAACCACTGTTTTTTTCTTCTTAAAGATCATGATTGGATTCCAGAAAGGAAATTCTTCTACCCGCTTAAGCGAGCAATATGAATTACCTCGAAATCCAGGGTGTCGTCTAATGGGAACAATAAGAAGACCAATCGATTTTCACTAGTGAGGTATTATTCACAAAGTTCATTCAGGAAATAGTGTTCAATTCTTCTGTTAGTATAACGAAAACAAGACTTATGATCATGTCGTCGCGTCAATGTAAGGCGGATTTGCAGTAGCAGAGAGATATTCTGTTTTATCTCCACCTCAAAATAAGAGAATTTTATCGATATTGTAATTGAAAACATTGGGTTGTTTTGTGAGTAAGAAATCGTCACTGACAACATTCGTTCACGCCAGAAAGCTTGAGAACCAATGGTGTTCTGTGAGAGATGGTTAAGTGAGGTAGGCTTGACCAACCTAATTGACTTGATTTAGACGCACAGAAAACGTTGTGCCTCAAATTTACTTTGCTTGGAAGTCATTTTAATTTCATATTTATGCCTAAGTGTAACGAACGTGGTGAATCTCAAACTGTCGAACCCGGTCACTGCGGAACAGTGAAGTTGCTCATCTTGTGGTTTTCCATTCGAGCTATGAGTTCGGAATTCTGCTGCAAGTTTGTGGTTATTCAACGAGAACAGCCTATGGTACCATGCCAATTCCACCTCGAACCACGGAAATAACTTATGTGGCTAATTCAGCTGGTCTTTAAATTAGCTTCTTGTTCACGGCAGTTACTAGCGTCAATATCATAAATGTTCATATTTTAGCAGGGACTTCTATGGTGACAGAATTAGGCTGCGATGGGGTCTGCTGTACCAACCAGCTAAACGGGAAAAGAAGAAAAGAGCATTTCAAGACTGCTTCACGAAAAGCTAAATGGACCCTTCCAAGGATGGGACGGATAGAAGCACAATCCCTGCCAGGGGGAAAGATGATCCAAAATATGAAACTTAGAGCGGGAATTATATCGGGACAATTGGGACAACACAGTAGGAATAATGCGCAGACTAGCATGCTCAACACCTACAGACACAGAGACAACAAAAAATCAAAAAAAAAAAAAAACACAGACACCCGTGGCATGACCACTGATTTTTGCCCCGTACGAGTGTCAAAATGGGATATTTAAACGGACGCGAGCATCGCGTCATTTAGGAATATCGAGCTTATTCAAAACAGCTATCTGCCACGCTTCACAATCTTGTCACAACATCATTAAATTTGAAAAATCATATCTTAGATGAAATTTTGGAGGAATAATGGAATGGCTATTTTTACGCGATCTTTCTCAAACCCGAGGCGGCTACGTGATAGTTGTTATGGTGTCTTCCAACTTCTTGTCACGTTTTCCTCTCAGTATTGATATGGAAGAGATTTTTGCACAAAAGTCAAACGATCACCAAAAAATCACAGGGGGCACTATACTACTGAACAATAAAAGTTGATTTATTTCGGAAATAGAATCGATGAAAATTTCACGGAATATGCTTGATAAAAGTGGAAAACGCGTACTGGTTTTATAAATAGATATTCTGGCTTAGTTTTATTAAAATGCTTTAACCAAAAAGTCACGAAACTAAAAAAAGACGATCCTTTGTTTAAATAATGAGCGTAGCCAAACTGTACTATTATAAGATGGTCGCATAGACTCCGTAGATGAATCAATAGACTTTATCGATCTGGTTTTAGAACAGAACATACTGTATACTGTACCTTTGTGTCGAACCAACTACGGCTTTGACAGTCAACATGTGGTTCACATTCGCCAAAATCATTATATTTGGATAGCATTGGTTAAACGTCATAGAAAAACATGATAACTGAAATATTCGAACAAGTGAGAAAAGACTCACTGGATTGATCAGGATTATTTTCAGTCAACTTTTTTTTTCTGGAAGTGAAAATCACACGACCCGTGTACTTAGCCACGTGGGACGTTTTGGGATCACGAGATCCTGCTACCCAATGGTTTGAGGTATATGAGGGACAGCACAGCATGTTGCGACAAGTGGCCTTTTGTAATTACACATATTCATCATCCACTTTTCTTTCGTTACTGCTATCATAATCTTTTTCTTGTGGATTCTGAGGGTGGTTCCGGATGAGATGTAGCAATCACATCCACCGCACTTAGCACATGGTTATTGGTTGTCCAAACTAACGAGAAGCTGACCTCTAGTCAACATAATGCGAATCAGACTACATAAAACTATCGACGATCAATTTCATTTACATTTACGACCGGATCAACAATGATGACAACAATAACAACAACAACAACAAAACAAAGCAGAATGTAAATCTTGTACAACCTGTTTCCTACCGTAAGAGACCGGATCTCCCAAAGGGCTTTGAGACAGTTGGCGTGTGATCGATTTGTCCCCACTCGCATCTGTTGGACTGAGCGGAGTGAGTTGGGGAAAATTGGCAACACGCTTCAAACTCTTATCGGCCGGTTCGCTTAGCAGCTCGCTTAGTCGTAGCACACGTGACCGTAGTTCCACATATTGAGAGCATCGATCCCGTTTGATTCCACGCAGTTCAGTTGATTTTTGTTCCAAGTTCTACGTTTACATACACGCATGCAAGAAGGACAATGAAAAGTTGTAATTAGATTGGTTTCCTTAGTAGAGAGCCTGAATCGTTACAGAATGATTGACTCCGTATGCTATGCCATCACTGAACAGCTGTTTCTACTATGCGTGTTAGGAATCGACACTGCATAATTAGTGTATATCCCCCGAATTCCCTCATACTGGGCCTCAAACCTTGTAGGTGTGCCTAATTATGAGCCACAAACACGTAAACAAATACGCATGCCTATATACACACAAATATAGTAATCACTGAGCCATACAAGTCATTTCCCAACGAAGTGTTTCAAGTGGAGACTCTTCCAGTTAGCACCCATTCTTTACTGGTTTTTGCGTGATACTAACTACACAGTAATCATCTCGCACTGTTTGGTAATGAGATTATAGTAGACTAACTATTGAATTTAGCCTGATTATGAGGTAACTGGGATGTCTTAAAAGCGATAATTTGTCCAAACAAAAGCTTCCGAATGGGAAATTTGACCAGCACCGGGGAGATTTGAACCTGAGACCCCGAGATTAGTAAACCTTAATGTTGACGGTTTGGCTCCTGCTGGACAAAAAGGACTCTCTATTCAAAAAGGATGATAAAACTGTGTGTTTCTGAGTTCTGACTGCTATGTTCACGAGAAAATACCGTACAGTTTTTCCAAGGGAAAGATAGATCTAGAACTGAATTGTGCTATTATCCGTTTCCCAAGCGTTAGAGTATGACAGTTCGTTCGGTTAATTTGCATTGAAGGGACAGGCCTAGAGAACCGGAGTAAGCGGTATTTTTCCTCGATGGATGTGAATCCTGGTCGCTCTGCGCTGAGGGCACAGCAAATTTCACATCTAATAGTCCAACTTCACAAGCCGGAACCGAACGGGAAGCTTTCCGCTTACAGGGCAGGTCCTCTATCACTTGAGCCAACGCGGTACGGCCAATCGGGTGGGAAAAACGGAAGTAAATATCTGAGGATACGCGAACTACCAATTCAATTATACACAGCAACTGTCTTGGTTTTATTCGCTGGGCTAGCCAGGTCGGTCACTTTTCACTGGAATGAACAGCACACGGCTAAACGTGATCCAATGAGAGGTGTCGTGCTGTGTCTGGATAACAGGACAAAATTACCCCGGAGCCACACAACCGGTTTCGCGGTTGTTGCCGCTCATCACGTATGAGTACCCGATACTCTTCTGTCCAATCATTCATAAACTTGAGCACCATATATATATATATATATATATATATATATATATATATATATATATAATCGTGTGATTCTAAAAATGGACTCTTTCTCTATGCACGCTCCAAACGGTTCAAATGAGATTACAGGTGATCCAATGAACATTGAAATATATTCATGGAATGCATTATTAGCACGAGGGGCCTGAATCTTATATGTTTGAAGACCCATTCACATTTTTCACACCCGACTGGCCATACTGCGACAGCTCAGTTGGAAGAGCATCTGCCCGGTAAGTGGACTGTCAACGGTTAGTTTTCGGGTCGAGGCGTTGGATTTTTGGAGACAAAACATGCAAGTGGATTTTCCACTATAAGCATACATATATATGTCACACTGGGCATACTGTCAGGCATGGTGCCAACACCATAAATACTGAGAGGGATATCCAAGTGGGGAAGTGGATGACAACAAGCTGCATTTTGATTGTTCCACTGCACGCATTTTTGTAATTTTCGGTAGTTGTGTTCAATGTTTGTGGGGCCCAAGATTTTACCAAGCACGCTACACGGCATTTTTGCCAGCGGTTTCGATTTGGAGTCTTATTTCTCAAACTTCCTAACCAGCGATAGCTCATCCATTTGACTCCAGCCAGAGAGCCGAGACGCCAACTGATGCCAGTACTGACGTTATCTACATCAAGCCCTTATATCATGAATGTATAAGAATCGCACATTTTCTCGCAAACTACTCAGTAAATATGAAGTTGCTGACTATCTCACGTTTTGAGGATTGAAGTATAACCTATTGAATCCTAAATAGCCAGTCTATACGGTTCACCGGTGAGATACTAAAATACTGTCGGCCACGCCGTCCGGCAGCTTTGACCCATTGAATGCATGCAAATGTTCATCAAATTCGATGGATTTGTACTACCGAGAACTTTGATTGAGTATGTGCACAAAATGTCTCAGGTCACTTGGAGGCGCACAACTTGTGGGGCAGGTGTAGCTAACTTTCGCTACCTCATTGTTTCAGCTGTTCTCATACAATAAAAAAATCCCCTTAGAGCGAAATCAATGTGCATCGTATCGTTCGCGGAGCCCGATTGCTGTTTGTATATGTTTGTGCACATGTGACCATGTTATCTGTGATCAATAGCAAAACAACATTTGAAGATACTCTCACCCGGTTCAAAACAACCACCATCTGATTTCATAGCTAATCTCGTAGATCCTTAACGACATTGAGATGTTGGTGGTGGCTTTCGTACGTCAGTTCGGATCCAAAACAAGGCCGAAAAATTTATCCATTTGGATAAATTCACAATTTGTCAAAACTACCAGATCCAATTACAAATACATAACCTTAGTCTGATGCTTTATTTTTGCCTAATCATCATACTTACTATCCAGGCTCATCAAATAGGATTGTATCTTGGATGGATACACTGATCTCCACCCACGTCTCAGCTGAACAGTTCCTTAACTGGATTGACATTTTTGCTTGCATTCTCCCATCAGTGAATTAGCCGAAAGCTCATCATTGGATCTTCGATTGGTTGACTGGACACAGATTAACGCCCTTCGACAAACCGCTTCAGTCCGATGTCCTGTTTGTTTCAAAAGATTAAAATTTTCGGACGCCAAAGCAAACCTTAACCCGTCAATTCAGTCTCACTATTCTTCTATTAGGCACCGTAAGTCTAATAAACCTTAAAGTCTAGTAACCTTAGAAACCCAATAGGTATGTTTGTCGAACTACTCTCTAGGAGAGAATGAACAACAAACAGTTAACTGAAACAAATTTGGCTGCTATTTAAATAAAAAGAATCAACTTCATTTTTTTGAAGTGACGATGGGGAGGATACACTGCGTGACACAGTTTCCAGTTTCCGCTCCCCGTGATTTTCACCATTCAGCCACTTTTATATTCTCCAACATTTCCACAACCTACTAGATGTTCGGGGTCACTTCTGAACTACAGTACTGAATCTGAGAAATCTTGCTTTGGAACTACAATATCAGAAAGAAATATCAAACTACCAGACACATGGCATTTCAGGAGAGACTAAAATACTAACGCCTGGTGCATAACGACAGAGAATTAAAAATAAAAGCATTTCCATGATTCATAACGTGTCAAATCTTTTTTCTAAGTGCTTCTAATATTCTGTTGTACTACCCACCGTTTTTGCAACCATGGTTGTTGCGTTGGTACCACTCTTGGTTATATATATACATATATATTTTACCATCTGTAAACAGGGCTGGGTGAAGGCCTCGGCGATCAGCAATTCTCATGCCTGAGATTAAGGTCATGAATAAAAAAGTGCAGCTGCGATCCCCGTCCAGTTGAGAATCGTTAGGGAGTTCCAGTCCGCCGTATACGCAGAGATGCCTAGGTGTATATGTCCATAACTGAACTCGTGGCCATGCTCAATGGAGCAATATCGTGCAAGAAGTGCTCTAGTCTCCCGTGAGAGGTAAGAAGCTGTATGCAGGTCCTCGAATTTAAGCTCGTTGTGGTGGTTTAAAATGGAACCCCTTTGAAAGTGTTCAGATATGGAATTCTTGGAGCACTTATGAGTGCCCACGTGATAAAAATCAAGGGTGCGGAGAGGCCGGTAACTTCTTTGGCGGGATGTATTTTGTTTACTTGTGATCGAACGTTGTTCAAATCGAGTCAAGTAAACGCTTAATGTACCCTAAGGGGTGAATATTCACCATGAGTCATTAAAAATGAAGCCTCACGATTATTCGCGTGTGATGATGTGGATGATGGTGGTGGCCGGTCGTAGCAGCCTCTGGATATCACACAACGGCTTCGACGCATCTTTCCTTAGATTACTCGTCATCCGACCGTGCGTACCTCACTATCTCACCTCGTTGGTGAAAACCCAGTAGACCTCGCGAATGAGTAGATAAATACTGCACAGACAGGACTGTTGTGGTGAGCAGTCTGTTTTTGACGATCATATGGAAGATTTGAAATAATTGTCATGCAATTCATCATGCAGCACCAAAGCTCAAATCACTACAGAAAATCGTGGAAACACCTGTTCAACCAAGCTTGTTAGGATTCATCGGCTACAGCACACGTCCACTGGGTGATGCATAGAACCCTGAACCCGGGAGGCATAGTTGTCAGTCACATGCACGTTAACATGTTGGCACACTCAAAACCATGCACTGCGACTTAGTAGATGTGCGCTGCAGCTGATTATCCCCAACACGTTTGGTGGAACAGCTGTCCACCGCTTCCATACATTTCCCAGGTGAGCTGAACCGTTCGTTTCGGATCAACTACTAAATCCGAACTTCTGTGCTCTGGTTTTGGTTGCTACATCCCAGTATCATCGGGCCGGGTCAGGAATGAATCGACTTATAAAGTGAAAAAGAGTCACCAACAAAACAGTAAGCCAAAATCACGAATCCAAAGAAAAAGCCCGAATACAGCTACGCCAATGGCTGTGACAGCTACCCATATAAACTATTATCTCCAACCACCTCGTCTCATGGACCCCAACCAAGAAGTCTAAAATGTCCCACTTTGCAAAGTCCATTGGTCAGGATTTTCATATCTTCTTACCATGTCATGGGATGAACACCTCAACTTAACTTCCAACCACTACCTGTATCAAAGAACAGCGTAGCCTGACGAAGTCTGCCAGTGTGCATGCGTTATACATGGCCCAGTCAACTTAATCTGTTCAGAATCAGTACTTGTTCCAGTGACTGACCACTGCTTCTCAACATACATCTAACCTCAACATTGCCGATATGGTGTTCTCACCATATTCAAGCAATACGACGAAGAAGTCGATACTCAAACACCAATAGACTTCGCCTATCTTTTTACCCTAACGATCATGTTTCTAAGCCGCATAGAAGAACCCACCGGACTGCCACAGTGTACACCCAATCCATGATAGATATCCGAATGTTACACCGACCCCACAGATGACTGACATCAGCAAGGGTAAAACGCGCTTCATGTACACGCGACGACGCCTCATCCGTTATCTGACCACCCGGTGAGATGTATCTGACCAGGTAACAAAACTTATTTATCCCAGCTAGAGCTTCGCCTACCAAGAAGAGGTTTGGTGTAGCGCCGACTCAGTTTCATGGCAGTACTTCACAAATAAATGTGCAAAATGTATCCTACACAGTGCTGCGCTGTTATTTAGGCTGCCTAGAAAAATGTGCAACTTGCTTGAACCTTCCAAGTCAGACGGTCTGCTGAGCGAGCAAAGTTCTATGGTCTTATTCTTAGATAAGGATAGGGCTATCTCAAGAATCAATTCGATTACAAAAAATTGAAGAGGGATTGCGAAAGAGAACAACCCTGACGAACACCACTTTTCCTATTGTACTCGGGCGTTGATGCTGTATGATGTATCATGTGGTAAAATGGAAAATTCTTTAATGGACATCAAATACAGAATACGAAGTGTTCTACCTGGTTGTCAACATTTTCAGAAATATTACTCCTGGACACGGAAGTCACGGGATCTAAATATGACGTTTAAAAAAATACCACTAACCAAACATCGCTGTTTGTGAATTTTGTGCATATATTGCAGAATACCAACAGCTGCGCCATGGAATCTTTCAAACTTCAATAAAAAGCACGACAGGAACTAATCGTACTGTCATTTTTTACAGCTTATTACGTCACTTTGCTTGTCAGTTCTCATATGCTTCTATTATTGTTTGAAACGGATCGTATTCTGAGTGTGTTGTGACAGACATGGGAATTTCATAGTTAACATAACCCAACTCAGATTATGATGACTGAACGGCCTCGTCTTTGAAATCACATACACCTTCCAGAGAAACAACCTGTTCGGAAAAGGCTTTGGTAGAGGGTGAAGGGATAAATAATGCAAAATCGCCTTTTTAATAAGAAAACCACCCCGTTTCACTGCAATACATAAAATAACGACACATTTGGCTTGCTTTTCACTACACAGTATTCAGACCAACATCTTGATATGAAATGGATTATTTTTCCACCAACCTGGATGTGGAGTGGCGTACCAATAACATGAGGCAAAACTATTCCTTTTACATAGCGCTAAAACAGAGTGGTCGAAAAGTTCCTATGCTTTGTTCACTTCAGTGGCAAAATGTAACATAGAGCGAATTCACCTGAAGTTAGAAGGCAACCATGAAAAATGCATCATCTGCTATTCTTAGAACAAATACTTTCAGTAAATTAGTAAATCAGGGATTAATCCCTCTATGGTTAGAAACGCATGTGATTTCTTTGAGCAAATTAAGAGGACGGTCAACGGTAAGAATAGTCTATATTGCCTGATGTTCGTAAACCACAAGTAGGCATCCTTTTGTATCTTACCTGAAAAACCACACAAGACCGATTCAGCCGACCAAGATCTTTTTACCTTCGAGCCGTTTCACGAACTAGCCATCTCTGCCTAATTTCAGTTGTGGCTATCCTTAGGGAACAAAGCAAATCAAGAGACACATGCAAAACGTCAATCCCAATAACGTGCCCCGTTGAAATTCAGAATGTGATTTAACGGATTTGCTCAGCCTCACCAATTGGTCGTCTCACCAGAACTGCTGGGATGACCACGTTGATCAAGTACGAACGGGCAATCACTCCGAAGTTCATAGGTATGTTTCTTAGTTGACAAGGGTTGAATAAGCTGAAAAATGAGCCAACTTTCCGTTAACTTCACAAATCGTTGGGATGACCAAAAGACAAGCGTGGTGTTTCCATTCGTGATGACATTCAAACCACATTGAGCCATCAGAGAAGATGCACGTGTCATGTCTTACACTATCTTGTTTGCGGTATAATTTTCGATCATTTCTGTTTTTCTGAAATTTAATATTTTACAATAAACGATTCGGATGAGTACCAACTCGTGTCGTGTTGCAAGATGAATCTACGAAAACCTCGAAAGGCGATCTATCAACAGGTTGTTGCAAGTGTCTTGGTCAGTTATACTTCACGGCTGTCCACACCCACTTGAGTTTTTGTCTGTAAAAACCATCCACAGTATCCTTGGATCAGAAGCTAGACTAATGATTGAGCGAGAACTGGTGAGTTTTTTCTTTAGGAAGCTTAAATCAATAAAATGATCCAATAGTGAGCAAGGTATTGATTCAGTAGGAAAATGTGTCCGAAGTGCACTTATCGGAACTTTTTTGCGTGAGATCTTTACATAAGGAGCGTTCGATAGAACAATCATGTGACAAGAAAAGAAAAAAATCTATCTGACGCTCTCCAGCAGGAAGCGGCGGAATCGATGGAATCGAGGGTATTGAGCGGGGCATTATGCATCCAAACGAGGTTCGCATGTTCTTAGCCAGATACAATTTATCATTGCACAAAACTGTACGAGGCTATTTGTATAGAAAATAGTTGATCTGATTTCACTGTTACGATACTTGATACAGAAACATACACGGTCAAACAAATTGTGATTATTTTCTGTTGGATTTTATATGATCTACGGGTTAACAGACTGAGTTGGTTATGTCAGAAGTTTGGTGCACAAAGTGATCAACGCGCACCCCAGTCCATCCCAGTCCACACTACTTCTTACACGCGATAGGTCACGTTAAGCAAGACAAGGTGCATCGGGAAAAATTATCTCTTCACTGAACAAAGGTTTATCCAGGTTTTTTATTTCCTAGATTCCTCGCACCAACTTGCCTTGACAGCGAGGCATGATCATCTGACCAGAATACTACCTTTATCATCTTCCACCAGAATTCCCCCAGGTTGACGTCCGCCGGGAACGTCCAGCTTCTGTTATCCAATGTGAATGGAATCAAGAATGAGAATTCAATTGAGTTCAGTGGAAGGTTGCACTGGTTGGGAGAGGAGCGTATTACAGTGTTATTGTCCTGATTCAACAGGCAAATATCACAGGGATTCAATTCCGATTAGCCTGACTCAAAAGTTCAAACCAATGAGTATTAAGTTATCGTTAAATCCTGTTACTGTGTGGCCAAAGTCACATAAGTGGAATTCATTAGAGTGAGGATCCGCGGTTACAGTCAAGAAAATTGGCAGTCAACTGTTTGGCGCTGTTGCATGCAGATAAAAGCAAGTGTACACTTTCCTAAACGATTTTTATAGCTCGTTTTAACCTTTTGTTCGCTTCATCAAGAAAAAAGGGTGAGCATTTGGAAAATATCTCGAGCGTTCTTTCATCTTCTACGAATTTCTTTGGCCTTGAAACCCTAATACTTTGTTGATAAATTAAAGCAACTCATCAATGACAGAAATCAATCCTTTCAATAGTCAGCAAAGGATTTAGGCAATTTCAGGGTGACGATCCTTCCGCACAGAACATCCTGTAGGAGGGGTTCCCAAAAGTTAGACAGGCCTTCTTTTCGCCCCGGAGACACACAAGTTTTATTTCTGGACTCTAAATTTTTCTACGAGGATGAACAGACCAAGCCAAAGTGAAAATATTCTAAGAACTAGAATAAATCTTTCTGCCTTCGATGATGCCTAGTGGTCAACTGTTCTAACGTCTGCGAAACTCTCGTGCACTGACTCTCGCACCGAATCACCGGAGACCTTAGTGGTTCCGTGGTAAGATTGAACGAAATGAATGTGACCGTGTAAAATGACCAACTGTGCAAATACACCGTGGTTCATCGGTGGATGATGGATATTTCACGAGCTCCAGTCAAATTCGAACTACAGAGGGTAACGGAATATTAATAATAATAATAATAATAATAATAATAATAATAATAATAATAATAATAATAATAATAATGCAAAAAAGCGCAAGCAGTTGGCCACTTTAATTCAGGGCATAAAAGAAACAAGGCACTGATGCTATCCAAGCTACCTTCATCAGCTCACTCGATGTGAGTCCACGCTGGGGTAAATAGGCTGGTATTCGTAATTGTTGACACAGATCAGCTACCTCACGCCGTTTGGTCTCAATTCGTTGTTCCATTTCCATGCGTATTTCATTTTCTTCAGCAATCACCTCTTCCAGGGTTTTCTGAATATATTGAATCGACAAATGCAAACGCTCTGTCCGCTCCTCTGAAGAATAACCTATATATCCAAAAGAAGATGGTAGTTCACAAAAAATCAGGGGACAAGTACTTCTTTGATCTCATGTGTTCATAAAAATGGTCGACAAAGAGTTTTCCGTAAAACAGACTCTCTAGTGTGAATCGTACAAATTCCCACCAGTTACCAATCACCTTTATTCACCTGGTTTGAGCAGGAAAGTACCGAACAAGCAGAGGGTGAACAAATATTTGAGTATTCGAGTTGATCATACTTGCGAATAAAATGTGTGATAGCGGATCGGGTTGCAGAACAAACGGATCACAAGTCAGCAGCTCGATGAAAACTGTCATCAGACGTCCTATCCTAGAGATAATTGGTTCCAGTAAGTCTGCTGCTATGTGGATATTGAGTATCTCAATTCCATCGCGTTAATTCACTGAAGATCACTGTGTTGGTTTTCCCAGAGAGGCGTTACTGACTGCGTGTGTGGGCTCGAAAACCGGTGCAGTTAAGAAAGTATAGAGTGACTATCCGTGAACTAACGATAACCCTGTTATTTCCGGACCTGTTCACATAGGCTTCTCGCAGTTTATCCGTGCTGACATTATTTCAGCTTACAGCGTTCGCTGACGCGAAAGCTCCCCGACAGTTTTATAGCAGGAGGTATTTAGCGGATTGGTAAACTTGAGATGGGCATCAGAAAGCTATTCGCCTTCCAGCATTACGGATTTGCGTCAGTAAATTGATGACATTTGCACAATTTTCATTGACCTTATTACGGAACCCCTCAGTGGGCACCTCTCTTTAACCTGTTCATTTTCAAAAGCTCATGCAGTAGCCACAACAACCGTTTGCCACGTCGATTTTAGCTGACGAACAGTAATTCCGTCAACAAAAGAAACTAAAGTAGTCTTGCAGTAGCTAATAATAGACAGACTAAACTAATAAGGGTAACCTGAAATCCTGAAGCACACCTTCAGACAAATAAACTAAAAAAAGACACATCACGTCATCGATTATAAGAGAGAAGAGATTGGCAGCCTGGATTTGGAGGTTGGTATGCGACAAATACACAAGGGGTACCCGCTCATTTCCCAAACCAATTCTCGGACAATAAGAATTCACATGCTTTAGGTTATTTCTATGCTGACAACAGTCTTCGAAATAGTGACTGAATGCTCGCGGTTACAAAGCATCACTGCCTTAGCTCATCTAGCGTTGATGGAGAACACTTTGGCACTTAGAACGCCGAAGTTCCATTTGTTGGTATCTACAAAAATGAAAGCATCACGTTGTAATCAAGCTTTGTAAAATGCAAATTTCAAGTAACTAAGCAGACAAAATTGTCCAACAAGCTTCCTTTTCCCAGGAACATACTGGTCAGCGAATAACAACAGTTAGATGAATCGGTTCTCAGGCTCAGACCAGTCCTTTAGGGGGTTGTTACGTACATATGGCAATCCGGTTGGGGAATCACAAAATGAATGACACCGATCGATACCAGCAGCAAAAATAATAGATAAAGTCAGTCTAATTAAAGAAACTGCCAATTAAGTTATCAACGCTGCATATCATATCGAAAGTTAAGGTGAGATACAAGCTAATAGATGTAGTCTCGTGACGTTTTGACGACTGGTAAAAATAGTTCGATGATATGGCATCAATGGCGTGGATTTAACATGTGTAGCTGCACGAAATCGGATTTATTCCGTATCCGAGCGTATGAAAGCGCAATGGTCACTCAGAAAGTAAATTTGAGCTCAATGAACTATTCTTTCTGGTTGGAAACATGTGATGTGACCCACTATCTGTCTTCGATGATTCCTTCTCGAGCTGTTATAATCATATGTAATCATTACAATAATAAGAGAAATAAAAGACAGTTAGTTGGTTTTGACATTCCACTGGTTAGTTAGTCACTCCGTCGGTTGAAGAGAAGAAAGCTCTGAAAATATGGTTCAGCAGAGTTCAGTCCTTTCAACCGCAAACCTCATAAATAATGTGCTCTCGTTTTGGTTTCTACCTCAAAGAAGCATCGAAGCAGAAGTGAAATAAGCAATTCAAGCAAAAACCACGTGGAATAATAAAGCCTGAATGTAACTACGCAACTGACCACTGCACCTAGCTGGGTCACCTGTCTCCAAGTATCTTGTAGGTTCATCTCGTGAATTCAACAAGAAATTTACCATTTCCTACACAGGCGCTCTCACTGGTTACGGTTTTTCATACCCTTTCCCATGTCAAGAACTGACCATTTGAACCCGTCCTCGAACCGCGCCACACCGTACACCGATGAAGTCCATGGGTGAACATGTGTAACTAATTCCAACAACTATAACCGGATTAAACACAGTGGTTAGTGTCTCGTGTAACCGTCAGTGACATAGATCGAAAATACACTAGTCAGGAACGTCATCGGTCTTTGGTCTTTGGAGCTTGGAAGCGTCAGCTAGCTCTCTTTGAAAGTGTTCAACTAAAGCGAAAACTGATCACGTTCCCTCGGAGTTTCATAAATGTGATCGCTTCACCGAGGCAAGCGAAATCTACTAAATTGGTCAGACAATGTAAATAATTCAATTTACTAAAGTATCTCCCCGAGACACTGTTGATTACCTCCGTGATGTCATTTTACCCAACAATGTTGTACTGCCTTTCCCTGTTGATTATTTGAAGGACCTTATACTCTTACGCACGGAAAATATCCGTTTTGAGTTCGTGGGAAAGAAATGCAGACAGATTGATGGATTGGCAACGGGAAGCTCCCTAGGTCCTACACAAGCGCATATTTTTCTGGGGATGATCTAAAACCAGTTGACCGACCAAGTTACCCAGTTTCCTTTGTACAAACGTTATATTGACGACATTTTATTGGTTTCAAATAATGATGATTCTGTCCAGTTCTATAGTATTTTATATTCTACACATCTGAATTTATCTGTATCTTATTAGAAAGAATCCAATTTGAGTTTACCTCTCCTGCACATTTAAATCACAAGGCGTCTGGACGGCATACTGCAAAGAGCCATTTACGGAAGAACAATTTGGGGCAGATGTAATATGTAGTTTTCTAGTTTCACCCCGGTTGCGTAAAAATGAGGTTCCGTCGGAAAGCTTTTTTACGTGGCTCGAAACATTTGTACTTCTGACCAACTGCGAACGGAAAATTTTATCAAGGAAGCCCTTTTGGTCAGTGGTTATCCAGAAACGTTCATGGAGCACCACAGCAAACCACAATGCAAAATGAAGCCCATTTTAACAGGAGAACGAAAGCAAGTCATTTTGTTCGTTCCTTTTATAGGTGATCACATTTTTAGTCATTTACGTCATAACTTAAACTCCGCTCTAGGCCGAGTATATATGGCTGCCCAATTACTCACAGTGCAGATCACTAGAGGATTAGGATTAAAAGATCGCTCTGACAGTCACATTACTCTAAATGCCTTACATGTTGTCTACCAGTTCAGTTGCAGTTGCGGTGACACGTACATTGGCAGGACAGAAAGATACTTGGCTCAAAGAGTGTCTGAACATATTCCGAAATGAATTTTGCAATCAATGACTCAGTTGGGCTACACAAAACAAATTCCGGCAGGAAGCCGAGCATCGGCTATCGTGAGGTATTTACTTTCAACAGGTCATCGAGTTGGTCTGATCCGGTCATTCAAAGTACAATTAAGCAACCGAAATGCATATCTTTTGGTGTTCAGTGAAGCTATGTTGATCAAGACAGAACCCCACCTTCCACCCCCTTCTCTTTGTTAACAGAAACAATCATTGCAAACAATCTGTCTTCCATGGGTTCAGCCACAAACCCCAAACGAATTGCTGCATTCTTTGTGATAAGCATTTTTCTCATTTTTCCACTGTGTATCTCATGTACCGCATCATATAAAAACTGATGTTTTACATACGCGATCGACAAGAGTGGACGAAATGCTTGCATCTCGCAATATATGTCTTCTTTCCGTTCGTATTACTTCAACTGTTTGAGAATTTTAAAAATCACTCCCAAAACCATCAACAGTAACAAGTGTCGTGACCAATTCATTGGCTGGGACAGGATAAGGGGAAACGCTTGAATCTACGCATCTTTGAGGGAACCTTAAGAACACGGTGTAAGGTTTCTCTGATGTGCAACAAAGGTGTCACATTGATCTCTCTGACTGCCAGAATGTTTATATCCCCTAACTTTTGAGGTGCTTCTCAGTTAAATAAAACGAAAAGTTAGTTCAGCTCTTATGGAGCCCAACTAAATTTACTGAATTAGAATAGTGCGAAAAGGCTGCCTAACGACACGAAAACCTGCTGTTTTGTATTCTGTGGCGGGCTAGTTGGAATTTCAATCAACTCGAGCGGTAAATATTTCCACTGGTCATTAGAACCATATACACTCAATTTTGCCTGAACAAAGCCTGAGTAATCGGCTTTTTCCTGATTCATTGAAGGTCAACACAAATGTCAAACAGCTATGGTAGACGTTTGTTTTCACATGCAAAATCAACCCATAGACTAGCATTCTTAGGATTCGGAAGATTGTAGAAACTCTGAAAGCTACACGAGCATGATTGCGGCTCTCTCACTGAAATCCTTGCATGGACTTTAACATAGTATTTGTGCAACCTACTCTTTATTACACCTTCCAAATAAGCGAAACTGCAAAAGAGGATCTCAGTACCTCAAGGGCAGTCTGGTATCCAGTAAGTAGATTAACTCATTCAGATCAGCTCAGTCTGAACAACGATTAACCGTGTACTGGGTGTGGCGCTTCCGGTTGTTACCAATTATCGAGAACCTAACCTCACTCGGAAATTAAACCAATCAAGAATAAGATGAATCACCAACAAAATTACTAACAATAATATCGAATCAATAAAATGTGTGAATCAGGAGCGCCAATGGTCGTGACACAGCTATATTTTCTAACGTTTTCAAGCACTGGATGGATGGATCTTCTGAACCATTCACAGAGAGCCTAACACGCCGTTGGTCAGCCGTTTCATACCTTTCTCCCAAGTCATGAACTGGTCACGTTACTCATATTTTATTCACTATCCGCCTAAACAAACTTAGCAAGCCGAAGAATTCTGTTCGGGAACATGCGTGACATATGTCACAACCACAAATCTCTGGTGAGCTTCAGAGTATCTACGAATGATTTGTTTCATGTACCGTATACTCTACGCCTAATTTCTGTAGCGCTAATAGAGTGTTCCAACCATGTTTGAACAATGCGTCGGATAGCAATTGTCTTTATGTACCCGCCGATTTCAGCTGCCTTGTTTCCGGACCGTAGAGAAGAAATAACCTGACTTCTGCAGCGCACTTGGCGCTTAACAGAAAAAGAATACGACATTGACGCTAGAGATAACTAAGTTTCGCAAAACATAGAGTTAAGATGTCCGACGCACTAACTGCATGTTTGATGACACTTCACTGGATATCCGACTTACAGGCGAAATTTAGTTCCCCAGATAATAGAACTCATGTATGCGGTTCATAATCTCCCCAGATACAGCTTTGGTGTTGGACTGGCCCAATCCTGAAGTAGCATCTTGTACTTTAAAGAGATAAAAGCATCTGGAATATTACTAAGTAGATGACAGTTATTCTAAGTAGTTTAAGTAATATCTGTTGGAGTCGGTATGGAGACGCGAATGATAGTCTTATTCGTTCAGACGTAGCTCGCTAATAAGAAGAAACAATGTACAGTTAGTATCGAAGATTGAATTCAGAGAAGAAATACAGTTGTTATAGGAGAATCACAAGCTTATCAACTCAACTCTGGGAGACACTCATCCTCACATAAGCTTGTATTAAAAAAAGACCGAATCTGGACTACACGGCGGTTTTGATCACTTACCCACATAGTCCCAAATACTGACCAATTCGCACAGAGTGGGACGGATGGATGCAATTAGTTCAATTTCGATAGATTCCGTGTTCACCATGTCTCATCTATGGAAATAAGAAAGAAAAATACGGTATTGTGGAACTCAATGGTCATTGGTTAGCGGAATTTCCTGGGACGGACATTGGTATTATATCCTCCAGCTACCATTCCTATAACAAGAGGCTTACCAACCCTAAATGTTTACTTGCGTACAGTTAGTTTTTAATCGTGAGGAACGGATATACTTTAAACATTGAGCGATCTAAGTGAGATTTGTAACGCCACCACTGAAAGATCACCACAAGTAATTTTCTGATCAGTTTCCCGTCTACATGTATCCAGCACTTACCATTATCTATCGATCAAAGAAATCGCTCAAAAGTTTGCACACTCATTGTGCCTGCTAAGCTTGGTAATTAAGTCTGTGCGGATTTTTGATCACCGCCATTCAAATTAATCATTCTCATTAGTCACGCGATCTTTATCCAACCATGAGTTAGTCTGTTGTCTGATCTACCGGCTACGACTATAGCACACATGTAAGATGCAGTGATATCAATAACATCGGCGATAAAAATTTTTGCTCGGATCCGGCGTAAAACTGGTACTCGTGGAACCGAAAGATGAATGACATTTTAGTGGAGCATATAAAACTAATAACGCGCTGGTTTTCTTGCTTTGGCCTTGTAGCCAGACGACAGGTGGATTTACAACTGCGGTCATAATCGTATGATATCGGTGCTGTATATGAGTAGCAAACTTTTAGTGTCCTGGTATAAGGAGCAGTGTTTTTCAGTCGGTTTGAACTAACTCTCTGTCCTATGGAAGCTTCTAAATTATCGAGCAAAAGTTTGGGAATCCGGCAGCTGTTGACCAGTGAAGACGACAGTGAAGTGATCCATGTTGAAAAAAAGTAGTATATCAGTTACATCATTAGCTAAACGCTCAGGAAGTTTTACTGAATGGTGCACGTTTGAGAGAACAAAAGTCGTGGAACTTCTTAAAATTAACCGACAACTATTGGGGATCAGAAATGACATATCGTCGTCAACCGGCTGTCGTAGTCTCTGACTCGAATGTTATGAAGAGATAATTGGACGGAAATTATGCTTAAGCGTTTGGTATTTGGTATCATAGCATTGTCGAAAATACTAATAGTCCGCCGACCGTCGCGTTACCACAAATAGTCTTTCTCTAGATTGGATTACCGTCGACCGACTATAAACATTTCCGATGAGTTGTTACTGAATACCAATATCTCAGACACAGCACGTCATACGGAGCACCGTTTTTTCGTTACACTCCAATCGGGTAGGAAGTATTACCGTCAGCGTCTTCATCTCTCCTTCCTGTGAAAATTGGCGTCAATGTTTACCAACTCAAGTATTTAGTTAATCTTCATCCAAATTTGGTTATCATTTGGTTCAAAACGAGAGTTGATCTGTAACATCATTTAAATGATCTACTCATACTGTGTTCCAATTTGAAATTCCCTTGACTAAGATCAGCCTGTCCTGCAAAATGTGCACCGGTTAAAGGAAATTCATCCGACATTCTGCATATCCTGAGGACAGATCTAACTATTTTTAGATTGTCTACTCCATGACCCTTTTATTTCGGTTTCGTATAGTGTCAGTAATCTTTAATGATGTAACGTGGAGATTAACTTGTACCGTTTCTGTTTTCTGTTAGATTAACCTCGACTCGATTTAATTCAGTTTAAATCTGCTAATCTAATCCATGCATGTTTTGTTGTTCTTCCGCACCCGAATTCAACTCCCGCGAGCAGGCACATTCTGGAATGGGGTGAATTAAATGTTCAACTGGAATAACAACTCCATCAAGACGGCTGGTGATCGGTCATGACACCATAACGAGAATCATCGGTGCAAAATTGCCTCATGGAAAAACAAATAAGAGTTAAAAAAGCCCTAGTGATATTCTATCGGTAAATAAATTGGACAGGTAATATTGTACTGCACAAATTCAGACAGAACAAAAGAGAGAACGCCTGAAAACTGCATGGACTAGGTAGGTTTTGGTCGATATGCGCCACCGGCTCTTGCTTTTGGTGTCATAGTGTGATAGTCATTTGTTTACCCGCGTCAGTTCAGTTGTGTGACGTGTCAGGGAAAGGTCTGTGTTTAGTGGATCCATACACGAACGCTTTGGCTCGCACAAGGGGCATTAGGAACCGGTGAATTTTCAACATCAAACGTGTTCTCAGTGTTGTGTGTCTGTAGCTGTGAATTTTCCATGAAAAACCGATTCTGAAATCCAATGATCTAATATGATATTCACCTACGACGGTGCCGACAATCTACGGGAAATCCACAGCATCAGCCGAGAACAAGACTCCCGTTGGTTAGAAAGAGCGAATTTGTTCTGGTCTCAAAAGTGTGTATGGTTAAGAGGACTGAAGCATATGGCTATGCGTCGTAATCAGTGGTTCTTTTGTGTTTACACATTTTCCTCATTGATCCGATATTATAATCAATACCTAATCCCTACTACTTTTGTCTTGCTTGTTTTGGTTTTCGGATGCAGTTCTTGCTGGAAAATAACGACCAGAACCGCCGGACCCAGTGCATGGCTATCGACCGCTTGAAATAAACAGAAAACATTAGGATATCCGACTAAAAAATCGATAGGAAGTGAATAATTTGCAATCTCAATAAATTCGCGTACCGATGGATGACTGTGATGGCCTGAAGAGCATTCATCTCAGAAATCTCGTCATAAGTCGTTCAGTGTACTGGAGAACGCAATCTTATATCCACTCGTTTTGTAAATACCACACGTATCAAATGTTTAGTTCTAAAAAAACTTCCAAGATGATCATAGTGTTGGTTAACGAAGTCACCAGTTTCAGTCAAAGTAAAAGACTGATGACATTTGCTGCCCAGAAAAAAGCACTGTTATTGACTTCTTTGAGCATCAGTTTTCCGCCACCAAATAACAGTTTGTCTCTGTGAAATCGATTTTTCGCAACAATGGAGAAACCCAACAAGGAGCTTATTTAAACAATATACCCATCCCATCCAGAACACAGCAACCGGTGACTGTCATTCAAACAGGTTGTGCAACCCCTGAGTGGATCAGCCTGCGAAAGTGGTTATCACATGGTTTCCACTAAACAGGATGACTTTTTATCAAAAATGCAGTGATTGGCCATACCACAAAAGACCATACACCCGACAGCCCGATA
The DNA here is from genome assembly GCA_948099385.1 of Fasciola hepatica. Taxonomy (NCBI): domain Eukaryota; kingdom Metazoa; phylum Platyhelminthes; class Trematoda; order Plagiorchiida; family Fasciolidae; genus Fasciola; species Fasciola hepatica. Next base: position 4,471,901 of record CANUEZ040000076.1, read on the forward strand.
GTAAGAAAATGACCTAGTTATGGGACAAAAATTCCAGATTGTAGAATCCAACAGGACGCACCAAACTAGTCGCACCCATTCAGCTTCAGATTCAGTGTGGAACAATACAAACAAGAGAGAGACATGTCGAGCACACCATTTTGAGGTTAACTGAACCTCATCTAACCAAATCGTCCAAGGGTAGGTTACAAATAAAAAACGTGCGCTTTGGTCCAATAATGTTCGAAGTATATTTTAAATTTATCCTCAAGATGAGAGAAGAGACAGGGACCACAGTTCCTTTATTCGTCATAACCGGACAGTTTTTTAAACGTGGACTAGCATGATAACGAGATACGGTACTGATTCTGAGCAGGCTGGTACCATCCTACTTTCTCATTTTCAAGACCCAGCGCAAAAGTTTCACTTATGATTAAAACATTCATTTTGCAATGCCATCTGTGCGAAGGAGCGGTTAATTTATTTCGGAGACAATGCTTCATCGATAACAAAATTCCTCGTCCACTACAGCGGTCACGCAGTGAAAACATCAGTGAATGTGAACACACATTCAGGAATTGATCCATCGATCCGGATATTAGAGCAAACTAGACTTTCATTGCCCATCGCACATGTTATACGAGACACGGACACACACACACACACACACACACACACACACACACACACACACATTAGGTTAACGAGAGAGCGACCGATACGGTACTGGGCAATCCAGAGGCGAACAATAACAACGATTACAATAACAAAACAGATCTGACGGACAGCCTATTACAAAACAATCACAGGTGTACAAATTTGATCTGTTTTGAGTTCGTAACTCACATAAACCTGATACCGAAAGTGTGCACTGATCCCAATGATAACAAGCAGCATGCTATATGAAAACTGCGATTATCGGAAGTATTTCACATTAAAAATTCCGATTTTACACGGTAGACTCGAAATACATTTTGTTTGAAAACCAGTTGCTACGAGTTGATTTGTGTATGTGTAAGCTCATTCATATCGCACTTATGTTTTTATTTCACTAATCATGTTCAACAATAAGTCAAGTTTAGTTCAAGTTAATTGAGTTATTTTAGGATTTTGTTCCTGTCACAGTTTATTTAACTCTTCAACCTGTTCTGATATGTTGTGAAAGGTTTATTTTCAAACTGTGTATCCTTGGTGTAAAGGAAACAGCTGAGGACGAATGTGAAGAGCTAAAAACATATGACTAACGTTCGACTCTGGGATGTTCATTTCGAGGCCTCATAAGAGTTACTATTTTTACCCATGTTGACTATTCTCAGCAGGTGTGTAACAGATGAAAATGATCCTAAGACCATTCAGTGATTAACAAAGTATTATGGCGATACGTCATGGCAACTGAAAGCCTGCGATGTGAAGTAAACTATTAGGACGTTGTAAAGACCACAAGGTCTACATGAATGTGTTGCTCTGGACTGCAGAACGAATCCTTCTGTTTCATATATCGGCTCAGGTTCATCTCACAATCGATCATGGATCTTTAGTTCACGAAATTCGCTGAAGTTCAACCAATCAAGTCAGATGCCGCATTACTAAACCAATCAGTGTGACAAGGACGTAATCTGATTGGATGCATGTCCAAGCATTTCTGCGGGTTTCAATTTGCGTTTTAAGATACCGTGCTCTCTAAACTTAAAACTCCCTCCCTTATCGTGCCGGGATGTTGTGGTTTCTTAATTACTGGCTGACTCTATAGGAATTGCGAAGCGGAGACTGTATATACGATTATACTTGGGAACATAGCAATAATAATTTAGCACCAAAGAGCATGGAGTAGTCATGACACTTAATTAGAACGCGAACTGTGTCCATCCGCTAAGTCGGCACATCTGGAAAATACATGCTAACAAGAATAAAATGCTCATCATGATCAGGTAAATCGGACAACTCTTTACTATCTTCCGAACATAACCTAGACTGGTTAGTGATTAATTTGGAGGACGTGAGTGAACTAGGTTCCTACTCGCATTGGCAAGTTGGTCCAAGATCCAGTTGCACACAGCTGTTTGAGTGATTTCTGCCACATTAACACTATTAGTGACGTCAAAAATCGGTATCACATATAGTGCCTTGACACGATGGAGCCGACCGGCTCCCGAAATATTTGGAAGAACCGGTAGAACTAGTGCTTCCCACGACGAAATTTATTTGGATACCAGCTTTTGGGTCGTGTCACGAAAGTGGGAAAACCATGATCGTGTAAGAATTCTTCAACCTCCAGAAGAATGTCCAAGAGATCGTTCTATTGACTGGTTCCAGACGTTAGATCGCAGACAAGCGGTATAACCAGTGAAGCACTCGCAGCGAAGGTCTTTTTTGTTCACTTGATTCTCCCTTCTTATTCTGCCGCACTCTTCTCAATGTTTCTTTGGTTGAACTAAGTAAACGTGGTGGAAACCGGAGCTGAGCTCACTTTGGTGACAGTCCTTATTCCGTGGCCAATCTGAATAATACACTCGCATTCGGAAAATACAAAGTACGTATAAAATATCCCCTCATACCGTTAAAGCAATTTTCCAAAAGGTTTCGATCAGATGATCAATTTAGTTTATGCGCTTTAGGTCTGATACTCTCTCTAGCCTCTAGCCTCTAAATGCCTCAGTATGGTCGGGGTGGGTGTCGCAGGATTCGAGTTGGCTACTCGTCGTGAACACCTCTCGAAATGCTCCTGAATGGCCGTACGTCTGTCACAGCCTCTACTGAGGAAGTCCTACTCACTGCCTTTCCGTGGCGGGGGTGTTCCCACTAAAGTGAGAGGGTGAAAGCGAATGTCCGGCGCTTTCCACAGGATGGTTGACTGAGAGTCAGCATTGGGGAGATGGCTAAACCCTGATGTCAAACCAACCACGGATGACGCATGAGGCGTGCACTACTATGTTCACCAGAATCTGTGGCGGAGGGGTTTATTGGGCACCCAGGATGTTTAGCCTCATCCAAAGGGAGTATGAACTGAGCATTCAGTCACCGGCTCCCAGTGATTTCCAGAAGAGGCGAATAAACCATAAAACTGGCCCCCTGTTCATATGAACCAACCCTGCTGCCTTGCATGACGCGCTTGGTTTTGCAAAGGGTAGATGTGCAGCCTCGAACAAAAATGCCTACCCTGGACTGGGCGATCGAATAGTACAATAGCCCGCATCGCAAACAACCATGATAAACTCTACCATCGTGATTAACTGCTCTTTCGAGTGCACAAATGAACAGTCTCCTACACCATACATAACTTGTTCTCACATTTCCGCTCCCTTCCCATTTTCTGTTCCATTTTCACATCTCACGGGTTCTTCGGTCGACCGTCCCTGCTGTAGTGCCACTGATGGAAATCCTGGCTTTGTTCTTTCTGGTCTTTCTTCGACTAACTTTCCAGTTTCATCAGACCCGCTACCACCGGTCAATGCCCTGATTCGTCCTCGATCTCCTTTTAAACTAGCCACATCTAACGTGCGAGACAATGCTTACAAGACAACAGGCGGGTTTAGCTCATACGCTCGAATCTCTTGCCATCCATGTATGTTGCATTTAAGAGGCTTGCATTTGAGACTCCATTTCCAGGATTGGAATGACGCCCCCATCTAATCCTTCCGTGAAGTTTCACTTACCTCTTTCTGGGCACAAAGAGACTGTGGCTTCTGGTCTTGCTGGCGTTGGCATTATTCTCAATAAAACGGCTGAAGTACCACCGCTAGTCTGGATCCCAGTCGACAGTCGTTTATGCGCAGCGATACGCAGGGGTTCGTGTAAAGTGAGCAGTCGCCGTTCCGATAGACGCAATCTGTTTGTCGTTCCAGCGCATACACCCACAGACTGTAGCCTAGATGCAATCAAAGATAACTTCTACCAAAAGCTCCACGACCTATTACGAAAAGCAAACGGGGCTGATATTGTGATTGTGGCCAGAGATTTGAATGCTTGAGTGGGTTGGCTGTCATTGAATGAGGCACATCCAGGAGGTCCTTTTGGCCTTGATTCCTGTTGCTTTGAAAACGGAGAACGGTTGCTGGCCCTATTGCTTAGACTACCGCCTGTTTCTCCTCAGTATGAACTTCAGATGCTCTAATCGCCGGTTTGCCACGTGGCGTCCGCCCTCTTCGAGTCAACAGTGGACCCAGATAGACCACATCCTAATAAGCCACAAATGGCGTGGTTGCATACAAGATTTTCGCTCGTCCTAGAGCACCCTTCTAGTTCCGACCACGCATTAGTTTGTACTAAACTGTTCATTTGCTTCAGTGGGTGCTTAAAACGCATGCAACAACGACAGTTAGATTGCGATAAGCTCTCCGATACATCTCACCTATCCGTCTTCCAAAACGCGCTAGTTGAAAAACTAAGTGTAGCTCCACCTGATAACATAAACCAGCACTAATCGCTTATCAAGAATGATTTGCATTCTGCTGGTCTAGAAATTTGTAGTCTGTCTCGTTGTGCAGCAAGACCCTGGGTTTCTGCTGAATCTCTGCGCCTTCTCGACGCACGCCAGTCGATCTCGGCTGGAAGCGAGCATGATGCAGAACATATCAAAACTAGACATGCACTTAATGCGAATCTTCGTAGGGATCGCGAAACCTGGTGGTCGCAACGTGCACCAGAGGTGGAACGTGTTGCTGCCATGGGAAATTCCCGCAAGCTGTTCTATCTCATTTGGGTTGCCGGTAGGAATCTATTAGGTGTGAGTGAAACAATCTGTGAGGCTGATTCTTCGCAAATTCACAACCAGAAGCGGCGTCTCGATCGCTGGGCGGAGCACTTTCAGACAAAATGCAGCTGGCACTTGGTGTCGAATTCTCCTATGGCTCACCCGGCACACGCCCAATGGATCGTTTCGAAAGACCCACCTACCGAGGCTGAGATCCGAAGGGAGATCCAGACTTTAGGACGTCACAAATCGTCGGGCTTCAATGGCATCTCCCCAACCCTGTTGAAAGATGGTGGGGTGCTACTCGTTAGAAAACTTCATGCTTTGTTCTAAAATGTTCAGAGTTCTGAGCGGATCTCATCCTCGTGGGGGGAATCGATTGTTGTTCCCATCTTTGAGAAAGGCTCGCGCAGTGGCTGCGCAAACCTTCGGTTTCATCCCAAAAGCGTCGAAGCTGCTTGCGTCTGTCATACTTCGCAGGTTGTACGAAATGCGTGAAGAGCAGACTCGCGAGGGGCAGGCTGGTTTTTGCGCCGGCCTTGGATGTGTCCATAAAATCTTCACCCTCCGACAAATGCTAGAGCACCGTCACACTTCCCAGAAACTGACAGTCATCGTGTTCCTAGACATTCGCGCGGCCTTCGACTCCATCGATAGGACTGCACTGTGGAACTGCTTGTTGAGAAATGGAGTACCTGAGAAGTATGTATCAGTCCTTAAAGAGTTGTATCGTCACACCTCAGGTCAGGTAAGGACCTACGGCCAGCTATCGACACCGTTTGTCGTCTCTAGTCGAGTTCGACAAGGTTGCCCTATATCCCCATTTCTCTTCAACTTTGCCATAGAGGGTGTTCTACGGAAGATTCTGTCTGGTTTTCCGAACGGTGGAGTTGAACTCCTCCCAGGGAACAGAGTTTTCGACTTGGAATATGCCGATGATATCGCCTTGCTGAGTGATAATGCACAGGCAGTGCAACATGCTTTGGCCTGCTTTGCGATTGAGGTATCCAGATATGGAATGCACTTTGCGCCTTTCAAGAGCGAAGTGCTTGTGCAAGGTCAGGAGAAGCCTGAGCCTACCCTCACCCTTTGTGGTGATCAGCTAGAGTTAGTCGACGACTTTAAGTACCTTGGGAGCTTGATAACAGCTGGAGATGGTGTTGAGGAGAAGATCGGTTCACGCATAGTGAGAGCTAGAGCAGCTTTTGCAAACCTGCGACACGTATGGCGTCGCCGTGACATCCAGATCTATCTTAAGTGACGGGTGTACGTTGCTATGGTTCATAGTGTTTTACTGTGCATTTGCGAGACCTGGCCATTTCAATTTGAGGATGCTCGACGGCTGATGCCTCCGAAGTATTGCTTACGTCTGGTGGGAACATCGAGTGAGTAATGACGAGGTGCGCCGTCATGTGTTGCGAACAGATAGTTGCCCTCGTAACAAAGTGATCGCTCTACACCACCTCCGGTGGCTCGGTCATGTTTTACGGATGACTGCCCATCGTCCACCTTTCCGTGTTCTATTCACGCGCGCTGGGCAAGGCTGCAAGAAGCGACGCGGTGGCCAGGTCATGACTTGGCGTAAAGGTATGAAAAATCTAGCATCAGCATTCGCTTTGGTTGATGCTTCCAGCCTCTCTGGTTGGGGCCCAAGGGCTAGGGATTGCCGTTGGTTAGGGACGTTAAGGGACATGGCTGAGAGTAGAAATCAGTAGTGTGAATGCTGTGCGGTCTGTCTGTGGAACCCTCGTGCCCCGTACCTACAAAAATGTCACTCGGACAAAAAAATTGGACAATAATATCAAAAACGTGTACGGTGAAAAGCCCCAAAAACTCAGCGTTTTTTTCTACCACTCACAGTCTGTTTACTGTATTGTATACCCCTTCCCCTTTTTTGTAATTGTTTTTGCTGCGTTGGCATGTTGCTTGATCTCAAGCCGGTGTAAATTATATATATATATATATATATATATATATATATATATATATATATATATATATATATATATATATATATATATTGGTACTTTCTCCGTCCCAAAAACATGCTACAAAGCTATTCCCAAGCAAGGGTGAGTCAGCTTTCGAAAACGGTAAATCAAAGATTGTGGACAGAAAGATAGGTACTGATTGATCACAACAATTAAGAAAGAAAATAAGCAAAAGTCTGCATCAATCCATAACTCATGACACAAACCTGACGTAAGGGCAACAAATGTGTGAGTACGCAAATGTAGTCCACTACCCGGTCAATCGAAACATAAATTCAACATGGGGAGCAATAGTGAAATGCTTTTTTTGTGGCCTGCATAATGATGAGCATAAAGTAAGGACCAATTTTCTAGAGGCTGCCTCCGGAATTTCGTGACACTTTATGCCGTCAGCCTCCCGAGATGCTCTATTTTCTTCCGTATTCAAATACCAATGTTTTCAATCAGGCCAAAAATTGAAGCTTTTGACAATCGTTACAGTTTTTTTAATTCTGACTGACAGTGATTTTTTGTATTTTAACGATTGCTTCCGGGCCAGTATTTGGCATCTGAGTAGGTTTTAGGCCCAAACACTTCTGCCACCTGGAACATTTAGTACACTAGCAATCACAAACGTAACTGACTCTAAGCATTTGGTACTGACCTCAGTGTCTTTTGTGTGCAAGGATTTCGGGGTATAAAAACGGAAGTCGAAAAAGTCTCCTCTACTGATACTGGTTGAAACGCCGTCTGGGAGGTGGGTCTGTGAGCATAGAAAACTACTGGCATATGGTCCTGGTCTCGAAACTCCTTATTTGTCTACATGATAATGTGAACAGAACCTGAAGTATATCACCGCATTGACGGAAATGATAGAAATCGATCATAACAGACGACAGATGTAAATAGAACCGCGCCTAAGATAAACAATGATCAGCGGTTCTACATGATCTTAGGACTGGGTGTTATGGATAATGCCTCTGGATTTCCATGTGACTTGTTCCCGCCGCAAAAACGTTCGAAAATTCGTTTGGGATCCCAACGAACTCCCGACCTCGAAACCATCTCATACCTGGATACGATATTCTTGCCCCTTAGTGTCTGAATAACTATCATACGATGCGGCAAGAATCTAGCACTCGCAGTAGTTAACGAGCAAGGAATCCGATGGAGAAGTGACAAAGAAGAATTAACCATCTGACATTTTTTGAAATCCCCATTTTAAAACAGTGGCATTTATGAGAAATCTTCTGAGCACTTGTGCTCTCAATTTAGTTTCGTTCACTTAACCATTAGCCTCGCACTTCTGCACTTTCGATTTGGTTAGGATCTCAGAGTACCACCGAATTTAGAGTGGAATGAATGGAAGCATAAAGTTAAAAAGAGTCACCAACAAAACAGTAAGCCAAAACCACGAATCCAAAGAAAAAGCCCGAATACAGCTACGCCAATGGCTGTGACAGCTACCCATATAAACTATTATCTCCAACCACCTCGTCTCATGGACCCCAACCAAGAAGTCTAAAATGTTCCACTTTGCAAAGTCCATTGGTCAGGATTTTCATATCTTCTTACCTTAACTTAACTTCCAACCACTACCTGTATCAAAGGACAGCGTAGCCTGACGAAGTCTGCCAGTGTGCATGCGTTATACATGGCCCAGTCAACTTAATCTGTTCAGAATCAGTACTTGTTCCAGTGACTGACCACTGGTTCTCAACATACTACATCTAACCTCAACATTGCCGATACGGTGTTCTCACCATATTCGAGCAATACGACGAAGAAGTCGATGCTCAAACACCAACAGTCTTTGCCTATCTTTTTACCCCAACGATCATGTTTCTAAGCCGCATAGAAGAACCCACCTGACTGCCACAGTGTACACTCAATCCCTGATAGATAACCGGATGTTACACCGACCCCACAGATGACTGACATCAGCAAGGGTAAAACGCGCTTCACGTACACGCGACGACGCCTCATCCGTTATCTGACCACCCGGTGAGATGTACCTGACCAGGTAACAAAACTTATTCACCCCAGCTAAAGCTTCGCCTACCAAGAAGAGGTTTGGTGTAGCGCCGACTCAGTTTCATGGCAGTACTTCACAAATAAATGTGCAAAATGCATCCTACACAGTGATGCGCTGTTATTTAGGCTGCCTAGAAAAATGTGCAACTTGCTTGAACCTTCCAAGTCAGACGGTCTGATGAGCGAGCAAAGTTCTATGGTCTTATTCTTAGATAAGGATAGGGCTATCTCAAGAATCAATTTAATTACAAAAAATTGAAGAGGGATTGCGAAATAGAACAACCCTGACGAACACCGTTTTCCGTGGTTAACTCGGGTGAAAGACTGCCGTAAGCACGAACTCGGCTTCGGCTGTCTGCATAAAAGCATTGGAAAGTAGAAATGAGTTTCTCTGACACGCCTTTCAATGAGAGGCAGCCCTGGAGAACTTTGCGGTCGGCTGAATCGAGTGTAGATTTAATATTAAGAAAGACAGAGCTTACGGGCTTGTGGAAGATGTGCCTGTGCTCTAAGACTTGTTGAAGAGTAAACATGTGGTAAATACATACCCGATCAGGTGTGAAACCGACTTGACTCTCATGCTTACATCTTCCGTTGCCTTTGGATAATCGGTGAAGAATAATTCCATCGAGTAGTTTGGATGTGCTACTTACCAAGCTAATTCCTCTATGATTTTCACAAGAGGACCTGTCATTTTCTTGTAAAACGGAATACTCGTCGATTCACACCATGCCCTGGGAGTCTTTCTACCATGATAAATTACCCAAAGGAGTTTTTTACTCCAAAACCAGCAATTTGCCTCCATCCCTGAGAAAAAGATGGAGAAGACCTATCCGGTTCAGCAGCTTTTGAATTTTTTCAATGAACCTACTTATCGAATGACCTCCATTTCTGATGAATGAGCAGTATTTACCTTCGATTTTTCTGTTGCTGTTATAAGCAGAAAATACACCGTATAACTGAACCGGCTGAATGTTTCGTTAAAGTGCTCCACCCAACCGTCCAGACGTAGTTCATGAGGATAAATCAGCGAGCCTTCAGATTTCTTGATTATCGCACTTGCATTGGATTTACGTAAACCGGAACTTTTAGTCAAACGATAAAGGTTGCTACTATTGCCAATGGACTCCGCTTTCTCCATTTCCCTACATTTGGTAGCTCACCACGGCTCACGTTCATTTTCAAACTCCTAGTCAATCAGCACCTCAGGGATTGGCAAACCTCACTGAGTATGACATCTGGATGGACGGATCTATGAGCATCTAACAGAACTGATGATTATAAATCGTCCACTGTTCGTAATGTCTGCACGAACCGAAGTCTTGTGTGGCACTTAAAGCAGCGTGCAAGGCTTCTTTAAGCTGCTGTCAACGTTTATTCGGGTCTTAAACATCCGGCTGCGCCAATAACTATGTAGACAGTTCTGTCTGGAAAGCAAATCGTCGGTTTTCGTCCTAAAGTAACTGTGTGGCACGAGTGGCTTTAGCGTTGGCGCGAGCACGGACGAGAATTAAACAGAAGCGATCACGTATCAAGGCATAATCTAAGTTCACAGGTGTAGAACAAAGTGAGTGACAACCTCCGACTGATCCATGCCAACGACAACATTAAATCTATTATGAGCTGTCCAGAGTAAGTATGTTTAGCCTGGCTACAAAAATGTTCTAGCGGCATATTGTTTTCTCGAAAAAATGCAGTGGCGGTTCCAATAAATGAATCAAAAGGTATTAAGATAAATTTTTCCTCATCTAATCGTTTTTATGGAAAATGAAAGGTTTTCAGAATTTCAATTAAACATATTTTAGACAAGAACATGTTTTACATCAGTGGATTTGCTTCACGTGAACTCTTTCATCTAACATACATAAAGAATCTAACAAGGGAACAATTTTTGCTCAGTTATGATTTTCAATTACCATGCTTACTGGCCTTTGGTCACCGGTTGACACTAATTATGACATATTCCTAAGTAATCCTGTTAAACTTCAACATTAAGTTATTTTGATTTTAGTCATCAACTCAGCGACGCAACACCTTTTGGTCACATTGATGTACACAGGTCTGATTTGGCATTTACTTTGAAATGTAAGACTATTTGGTGGCCAATTGTTTGTATTATTAAACAACCTTTTTTTATTAACCCAGCTATCTTTCTGTTTTGTTCAGTCTTCAGCTCTCGTGCATCATTTATTTGTTGACTAAAACCTACTAAACGGCTCTCGTTCCTTCCCCATACTGATGACCTGTTTGACCCTAAGACAGTTTATTGGACAAAACATAGATTGGATACTGCAACAGAACGTTGTGATTGCGATCCCACTTGTCCAAGCGCAGTATAAACTGTTCTCACTGGCTCGATGATAACTTGTAAAAGACTGCTTATTACGTGTCCCCAAGTGTGTACTGCTATATCAAAAAATGCTACAGCTTTGAATCAGTCACTGAGATACTCAGAAATCTCTACAACAAAGAGAAGAATGATATTTTTTCTTGGCACCTATTGGCGACCTGTCGGCAATAGACTGAAGAAAGCCTAGATCAGCTTTCACAGAAATTGATATCATTAGCCCAAGATTGCAATTTCGAATTCGTAGACACCGAGGATAACCAAGAAGTACTTAAGACGCTTTTATAACTGGACCTCGTTCCCGAGTCATACGCCAAGGTATTTTATAAAACGTCTCACTCGACTTAAGTACTGCGTTCAAACAAGCGAGATCTCTAGAAATTTCCCACTATCATTCGCAACTCCATCAATCGAAAAACCTACACAGTGGATCCATAAGGAATGCATCGTGGTCACATCAACTCCTGGCAAGTATAGTGTCCCTACGTATGGCGTTCGCCCGCCTTTGCTGCAACGTGGAGTGATAAATTTTTCTTTTGCGGGTCTAACAAATACAGTCGATTTGAATATCTCGTGCGAGAGGCTGTCTGCAAAACATGGCAGGAAGGGATGCTATCATAATGTGTACCCCTCCCCAAAGCACATTTCTTGCCCTTCGTAAATGACCAACGGAGCAGCGACTATTGGTCCTTCGCAGGCGATCACCAAAGCCTTCATCAGTGGCACCGCAGACAAGGCGCCAATCTCTCGACATTTCGTTTTTTCCCATGTTAGATGCTAGCTTCCAATGTTCAGCCGTAATTTTTGTTTGAAAATGACGCAGAGAACCTCAAGCCAATTACTACGGGGTCAGCTCAAAACTCAGAAACAGATGGGAGATTTATCCGACCAAAGTCAATAGACTGTTAAAGTACAGTTTAATCGAACCGTCTGTTTCACCTTAGGGAGCCCACTTACTGGTGACTATAAACGAAAACCAAGAACGTCGCATCGTCGTGGACTACAGTGAGACTATAGATCAGCACACATATCTTGATGCTCACCCTGTTCATAGGATAGGTATCTCTGAAAACATTTCACACTGCGCAGTGCATAACACTTTAGACCTGAAAAGCGCTTATCATCACGTGCCTATCAAGACAAACAATCTGAAATCCACAGCCTTCGAAGTCTGTGGTAACCTTTATTAGTTCAGCCGAACACCGTTCAGCACAACTAGTAGAGTTGCTTGTTTTCAAAGAATAACTGATAAGATAATACAAGATAAAAACCTGGATGCCCCTTTGCTTACGTTTACAACGTGACGGTGTGCGGAACTACCGAAAAGTAGTACGATGCGAGCTAAGAAAAAACCTACGGGGTCGCTCAAATGTACCGTTTACCGTTCAGTGGATCGAAAAGCGCGATTCGTTTACAAATATTAAGACTGCTGAGGTTTGAAGATCCCAAAAGACTATCTAACGCGACCTCGCTCAGCTGCAGGTAATATAGAACTTGCCGTTGCCCGCTAATCTGAATTGTGGGCGGTTCGCCCATTACTCGTCGTGCATCTCCTATTTCTCTGATAAGATCCACTCACTTGTTCATAATCCTTGTTTTCCTCTTCCGCCTGAGGTTGGGAAATTGTTCGAAAATATCTAAAAGGAAATCGAGCAGTCCGTTGTTGTACCTGTCGACGGTACTGTTCACCTGGACCTCAAAACTGACGCCTCTAATATTATGGCCGCGGCGCTTACTCAAAGTGGACAAACAGTGGCCTTCTTCTTACGAACACTTTCTCCCAACAAACAGCATCATTCAGCCGTTGAAGAGCAGACACATGCTATCACTGAATCAGTGCCGAAACGGCGCCACTATCTTACTGGTACCCGTTTTACGATCATCACTGATCAGGGAATCTGTTGTCTTCATGTTTCAACTCAATCATAAAACGAGAATAAAGAAGGACAAGATCTCGCGGTGGCTTATCGAATTTTATTGTTGTCATTTTGACGTGGCATATCGGAGAACATAGCTATTTACGCCTTATCCCACAGCATCACAACATCGTCCAGTGGGATGAACCTTTTAGAACTCCATGACTCCTTGTACCACTCTGGGTTTACTAGAATGCTTCATTATATTCGTTTTCGAAATTTACCTTTTTCTATGGACTAATCATGATCAACGAAATCTAACTGTAATGCGTGTGCCTAGAATCGCCCAACCGTGAGAAACGCTCACCAAAGAGGTTAAACGTGGATTTCAAATGACCTTTGCCATCAGTATCGAACAAAAATACTGATTGACTATTTTGGATAAATGTTCCCGGTTCCCGTTTGAAACTGAGTGCACGGACACAATCTTTGCTACCGCAATTGACTGTTTTCAGCTTTTTTTTATCTATGGAATGCCACTTTACATCCACACCTACTGAGGTCCGTTTTTTGTGTCACGGAAACTGCGAAAGTTTCTCAACACGACGTTGTCTCGTTTAGCAAAACAACCCCATCACATCATTGGGGTGACGAAAAGATGGAAAGAACGAACGGAATTATCTTTAAGATAATTAATCACACCCCGAAGGCCAAGGTTCTGACGGTCCGCCAGTGGGAAAGTGTTGTTAGGCGCCCTTCACCTAGTTCACTCTCTGTTATGCACTGTTTCAAATATCCCCCTCCACAAGCAACTGTTCTCCTGCAATCGAAAGTCAGCTTTAGGTATATCACTATCTATCTAGATTATTACACTAGGTCCCATACTTCGCCGTCATAATGTGAAGCAAAAGAAATATGACTCATTGTTTGATGGAGTACAGTTAATGAAATGCAACCCTCTGTACGCAGTTGTTTGTTTCTCCGACGGGGAGAAAGACATAGTCCCACTTTGTAACCTGGCCACGGCGGGTCAGAGTTAAACACCACCTCCTCAAAAAAAGGACTCCACTGAAAATGCTCAGACTCACTCACTAGCAATATGACTGATTTAGTTTTGATCTACATCAAACTACGACCGCACAACACAAACAGATATCCCCTGCACTCGTGAGTAGTCATCTCCTTATACCCGGCAACAGATAACACTACCATATAACCTTCGCAACAAACCAGCATAATCTCAATAATATTTTTCGAGTTCAGTCAATTTGAGAGGGGCAGGATGTACTAAAGAACAACGTTTTCGTACCGCCCCTAACTATCATTTTGTCCGTTCTTTTTTCAGCTCTCATGCGTCATTTGTTTGTTGAACTAAGCCTACCAAATGGACTTTATTCTGCTCATTTCTCAAGCCGCTGATTCGTTCGATCTCACGACAATATTGTGCATTCATCCGTTGACACGTCTTCATATTCACTGATCGAAAACCTCAGTGATACACTTCTAAATTAGATTAATATATACCCACTTCATTCAGTCTAATGGGATTTTCGTCGATAAATTTGTCTATAAAAAAGCACAATCGTTTTACTTTTAACCCAGAAGAACCTATTTAAAACCATCTATGCTGTATTCAGCTTCCCAAACGTTGCGTAATGCAGACGCTTGTCTAGGAAATTTTCTGAAGTTGCAGTTTTGTCTCTAGGCTTATGTAAAACATAGTGAACGAAACGGCAAATGAAAATGTTGACGTTGAGTTGGTCCAAATGTTGATCATGACAGGATTCAAACCCACGCATGGATGCCAACTGTGGTTTAGTGCCGGTTGTGGTTGATCAGTTTATTCACAATTCCTCGCCAAGGCGCGTCAAACATTTTTTGCATGAATAATACTGTCTAGAATGTCAAAAGTGCATGAGAAAATGGCTTCCACCAAAGTAAAATAAATTATGATCTGGTTGAATGCAGCAGGATTTCCTACTGTCTATGAAATAAATATACGGGTGAGCTTGACTATGAGAAAGCTGGTGATAGAAAAAATAAATGGAAAATCTTGGAGTGAATAAATCCATGACTCCGTCGGACACCTCAAATATATCATGTCGTGAATGAAAATCTGAAACCATGGTTTTATTTTCATTTACCCTGGCGACCGTTTTACTGTGCTGGCTTTCATACTGAAAAATTGTGCCCAGAGAAGAGTTTTGTTAACATTTGGGCTGTAGAAATCACAAACACTCAACATTTCACACGATGCCTCGCTCCCAAAACCAGTCCATCCACGTCTGACCAAACACACTGATTCGGTCATAATATCGTAGGTTGCCGGCAATTACTTGAAATTTCTGAACGCCTTTATCAGTCCACGGTCGAAAGTTTCTGTCACCAGGCAGTAAAGTTAACTGCCGGCAAACAAAAGGACAACAAGTATATGCAAGGCTTTGATTTGAGATGTTTTACTTGTTGTTTTTTTACTACGTTTTATCATATAATAGTGGTACAGTATCTCAGGAAGAAGGTAGCAACTAACTAAAGGCTGACAGTTGAGAAAGTAAACAGCAGCGGCGTGGTGGTATTCAGATAATTAATGTTTTGGGAAAAAACTTGTAATCTTCGGTTAGTTCACCATCGGCAACCTATGATAAACCACGTTCTTCCTTCAATAAACCGTTAATTAGTTTTGAGTTGAAATAGGAAGTAACAGAGAGAAATATTGGAACGATCAGCTTTGTTCTAAAGCAAAGCCCTCCAAAAACGTCTACGGTGCCGCAAAATTGCTCCAAGTGATTGTTGAAAACCGAGCCTGTGATACTCCAAAACCTTGCGGAAATATGTACGCATTCCTAGTTCCTAAGTGGGAGAGCTTTTTGTGAAATCTCCGTGTAGCTAAAGGCATACAGACAACAAATTTAACACGTCTGAGGTGATTCCGCAAAAATGTCATATAGAGGTTTCGGTATCATTAAGGAACATCTTCATCCAGGCGCTAAAGCAGTGGCTCAGTTTAATATCGCTTAGTAAAAACAAAACTCGTGGTTTTGTCGGTATCGCGGTGGAAACCCCGTATTCTACATTATTAGCTTTTAACTTGCCGGGTCATGCCATTCCCTGTTCGATCGGAAGCTCACGGCCGCCGATAGCACCTTATTATTTTTATCCGATTTTCCAAAGTGTAACCAAGTGGTTGTCTAACTATTCAAAAGGCACTGACCAACGCTGTTTGCATTTGATCTCAAGCACTCTTCAGGCGCACTGTAGGAACTGGATCTTGCTTTGCAGTCCACCAATGGTCGTGGTCAAATACCTTTACGTTTTGTAGGTTCATTTCTCAACTGAATGTCATTTACAACTAGTCACATGCCGTAGACGTCGAAGTATAGACTGTAACTCAACATTTGGTAATATATTTCAAAAAACCCCTCCATAATATACCACCACGACCATTTCTGTTTCTTCCGTCCACTGAATCAGGTTCAACCATGTAAGACATTGGCGTGTCACATGCCAACCTCACGGTTTCTGCTCCGTGCTGTCCTTCAATGTTTGAAATTTTGAACAATCCCAGCTGGTGACACATACAGAATACTTGTTTCAACTGAACATACATACGAATAAAACTTTCGTGTGTGTTCATCAGTTTAATGCTCACCTGTCGTGTTGATATGACACCAGTTTTTACATCCATAGTATAGTGATAACTGTGTCAGTTAGATCAAAACTTCTATCTGTCACAACATTTTTCCATTATGTGCAAGAAAAACCAAGAGATTACCCCCGTTTGGATGCCAATACTGTAGTAATATTGTATCAGCAATGTCAAAGTCATAAGAATGTTTCGAGACTGGTGGCCAAACGATGAACCAAGCGGCCAAATAACTTATTGCGGACGTCACATACGTTCATCACCAACACGTAGACTTTTTTGGTGTACGTTGTTCCCCAAGACAGATAAAGGCTGGGTGATGTACCAAAGTTGTTATTCCTGAACGTGGCGAACCCACATTATTAGACTAGTTTATGTAGTACTTTTTAAGTTTACGGAATGATAACCACAAGATCCGTTTGCTAGGTGTTTGCATGCAATAAGCGATACTTTTCGGTATCAAATCAGTAAATTATTAATGTTCGTGCACAATTTTGTCTTCTGAACTTCTTTTGTAAATATTTTGCACGGCAGTTTTATTCGTGCTTTGCTTTCCGTCAATTAAAACTGAATGACCAAAGCATTGAATTCCGAGGGTAACATTGAATAAACCAAATTAAATACCAACATATATTGGCTCCACTGGGACAGCGTTAAAAAATATACGTCCATATTTTGTACACACATATATTATTTATATTTATGGTTTCTGAGAAGATTATCAGTACTTTTCTACTAAAATTGGCTTCGGTACACATTCACTAGAGTTCACTGTCTAGGGTTATTCCTTTGAAGTGGCTCGATTGAGACCGTAATGACAAACAGTTCAGCATCGTACTTTCTGATTACTTCTATGAAAAATTAAAAAAGGTTACTCAAAAACAAGAAATAAAACAAGCATTGGAATCAGCAAAGAAAATCTACCATCAACCGTGGACTCTCAGCTTCCGTCATGATTTACTGGAGGTGACGGTGAAGAAGATAATTAACTATTGCTTCAAACGGTATACTGAAGCAAATTTTGTAGTAAGGCTTACTGGCGTTTATTCTCAGGTAAAAGTCAACAACTTCTCATTGAATAGGCTGACACCTCTCCTCGTCTTCTTGTCTGCGGAGTAAAGACTGAAGTCAGGCTGATTTGTATTGTAAGTGATCAAATAAAAGCCTGGATCTGGGGAATAAATCACAGGCAAAATGTTTACACCACTTAGTTTTTTGTTGTGGCATCGTACCCAGTGAATACGGAGTCAAAATCATACTAAAACGTCGACCAAGCTCCCGGTCTTATCCATTTGTTATTATCTTTTGCTGATTCTTTGAACTGGAATCAGGAGGAATGTAACTTCTTTGTGATACTGGACTGAATAATGGCACCTCTTTGTGTAACTAACATCTACTGTGTTAAACAACTGATTTAAGAAATTCGGTCGCTTTTACTTTCCGCATATTATGGCATAGTTGTTTTGAGTATAGATCCAGGTAAGTTGCAAGTATTTCTAGAAAGCTTGACGGTCTGCGTAGCAATACGTTTTGCACCTTCAAAGGTCAAGACATTGTTGCAGGATAATGTTGATCCAACACCTAACCTTTCTGTATCTGGAGAAACTACAGACCTTGTAGATAAGTTTCGTTATCCGGGAAGCTACATTCCACCCAGAGGTCGGATATCGGATTTGGTGTCTTTGCGTACACAAGAGACTCGTTTGGCATTTTCCAAACTCAGTCATCTGTGGCGTCAACTTGACATCTGTTTATGTATCAAGGGTCGAGTGCAGGCTGCAGCATTCAGGCCTGTGCCTCTGTATGGTTCAGAAAAAATACCATTGCGGTTGGAAGTACACAAAGAGCGTCGATTTTTGAAGCCTGATATCTTCGTAGCATTTCTCAAATCTAATGGAAACACCGTATAGCCAATGCAGAGGTTTGGTGGAGAGTCTTAGTTTCACGAACCAAATCATTAGATGAAACAATAAAAGTCACCAGGCTGAGAGGTTCGGAACATGCGTTGCGCATGTCCCCTAACAGGATTTCTCAGCGCATCATGCTCGCTGAGGAGAGTAACGGTTGGAAGGTGATTAACGGTGACCAGTACATGACATGGACGAAAGGTATAAAAAAAACCTGACCTGTGTACTTGACCATGTAGGGCATGTCAGACTTCCTGGTTGGGGTCCATGAGACCCTTCCATTCAGTGGTTGTATACTTTCGAGGTAATGGCTGGGTGTCATGTTCTGTGGCGCTTTCGTATTCATAAACTTCGCTTGTCGACTGGATATCAATAATTGTAGTTCCTCTACTACTCTTTCAATATTCTTGTCCTTTTTCATTGTTCCCAGTTGAGGTTGTCACCCGGAGATGATAGTTAAAGTCATCTCGTCCAGTCCATGGTTAATGCTTATCTGAACTGAAGCGAACTAGACATTATTCCTGGTGACACACAATTTGTTTTGATTAGCTGACTAGGCCCTGAGGCGTGCACGGACAAGAGCGTGACCGGTGCCATTCTTATTTTTCTCTCTCTTCACCTTTGTAGGACCGGCAGTGTTCGGTCGGAGACGACCAGCGGGATCGTATCAGTATATAGTTTATATGGTGTGCTGTGTTATTTTTGTTCGAGTGCCACGTTAGCAGACGTCACCTGAGGTGTTTGAAGCGAATATTGAGGACGGCTAATCTGTTGTAGTCTGCAAAACTGGTGATGCAAGCGCCATTGTTGCATCGTTGTCCAGGGCCATATTTCCCAAGGATATGTCTAGTTGCTTGGTTTGAAGGACCAGTGCGAGCTTTCCAGTTCACTAGAACAAGAAGTATATTATATATATATATATATATATATATATATATATATATATATATATATATTCGGACTTCGTTGTTTATTCTGAGGACCTTAATACTCCGTGCAAAAGAATTGGAGGACGAATTTTGGAGAAGCATGCACTGTCTTTTGGTAATTATGTAACAGGCTTGTCGTGATGGCCTGATCACAAATATCCAGAGGCTTTCTTACGTTCCAGCAGGCAATGTGAATGGTTTTGCGCAGGCTGAGGTCACCAGCTAGTATATTTGACAACACGGCCACCGTGATAAAGCGGGGTGCGCCGCGTCCCGGGAAGCCGTAGCATGACCATTGTGTACTGTAGCGGCCGAATACACTTAGTGCTTACATACGATGGAGAATATGGCTTGATATCGTGATCACTGGCATTCTTGTGTTCATAAACTTTCTTGTCAACTTGATACTATTTGCAAGTCTCTCTCTTCCCGTACTGTTGTTCCTCCTCCATTATTTCCAATTGAGGTTACTGCTGAGAGATGGCAACCAAGGCCGCTGCACCAAAAGAATGGTTAACGGTTGCATGAGCCAAATTAAACTGATATCATGTGTGCGGCATGAAATCAGAGAGTAGCCCTATAAGTTGTGAGTTGTTCACAACTCATATATTTACCTATGAATGGATCTGCAGTTAAAAAAGGAAAATTTGGCCTTCCGCCGAATTTTCCTCAAGAAGATTCACAATTTTTTGAAAATGATGGTCGTTCGGCCTCTTGGGTACATGAAAGACAGTTTTCAAACGTTTATTGGCAGAAATGTTCCTAAATTTGAAGTATCAAACCTATGAATGTATCTGTTACTGAGTGATTTCTTTGAGCACACAGAACCGACTGACAAATTTTCTAAGAAAGACAGTTTTCGCCATTTTCCTACCATTATTGATAGAATAACGCATTCTTGATTCATTCTTTTAGCTGGATAGTCCAGTAAGTTGTCAGTAAATCATTAAATAATACTCAATATGTCTTAGAGGGTCCAGAAACCATGAGTGCTCTCCACGGCATCGCCAGAGATTCTCTTTGGTGTTCCCTTGACTGTACCGTCGAGTGACCCCCAAATGTACATTTAGGAAACCGTCAGCAATAATTTCATAAATTTGTCTATTTGATTTTTATTTCATGAATATTTTATTGTAAAATATAATAACAATTTTTCACTTTGAGTAAACGGAAAAAACCCGTGAATCATACCAGAAAGGAAGGCGTAGGCAAACATATGTTTTTGGTGAGTTCGATCTTAACCCAAGTGCGATCACATTTATATTAAAAAATAAGGAAAGAAAAAACATTCAGTCAGTTAGCCACTCGGTCAGTTAATCAGTCAATTGACTGATCAGCCCACCAATGGCTAAATAAACAGGGGACATGGCAAAACTACGTGTCACCGTCAGAAGCCCGGCTGACTGACTGACTAACTGACCAAATGTTTTTTTTTCTTGCCCTTATATTGTTTCATGTAAATGTGATTGTAACTGGCCTGAGGATAAGGCCACCAAAAACATGTTCGACCAGGCCTTGTTTTCTGGTGTTCTTCATTTGTCCTTTATTTTGTGTAAACCGCCCCCAATTCTAGAAGGGTTCATTTTTCGATGCATGTACAAGCACAAATGTGGAGTACAATTTTCAATTTGATTTACCTGACATTTATTGCCACATGCGTATCAAGATTTAATAATAAATCCTTACTTCCGAATTGAAACATGATGGAATAAATAACATTTAACAAAATCCATCACTTATCTATAATGTTACGATAAACTTAACAGTCATTACTGACTTATGCCGGTAATCTTTATCCATAAAATTCCGAAGGAAATTAAGGGTTAATCATAATTCTCTAAAGACTAGTTGTTTCTGAATGTAAATTCAACTAATATTGAATAAAGCACCTATAGACAGCGTTTCGTATGTCCACGATGCTAAATGACCCTGATTATAAAAGATAAAATTGATTATCTCCCTAAAGACTTCCAGGGGATAGCTGAGTGTCCTCTTACGTTGTCAAGAATTCTAGTCAGTGCAACTGTCTCAAGTAAGCCAGATTTGAACCTAAAAATGACCCTAATTATGCTCCAAGGATGACCACAAAAGGCCCCGGTGGGATAAAATGCAGTCTTTTCCGGGGCGTTTTATGATTTATTTTCTAACTGGCCGAGAACGCATCGGCTCATTTTCACTACTTGTGAACTCTTACAAGTTATAATGCATTACCCCATCACAGGATGTTAGCAAAATAAATTTTGCTAACGTTCGTTTAATAAAAGAACGTGATTTGTAAATGTCCTTAAAAATTACGTGGCACGGTTCACTTGTGTTTTGGTCCCAAAACTTCTAAAAACACAATAGTATTTCACAACGAATTGAAATTACACTTCCTTATTTCGACCACATCTAAAGTAACTAGCAAAATTCTTCAAATCAGATCCGAGAATAAAAATGGCCCCGAAATGGTCCCTGAGAGGAAATTCTTGGAGCTAAATGCTCCACGCTGTACCAATCGGGCCGATAAACTGAAGAGTTTTTCAATAAAATAAAGCTACACATCTACTATGTGAACTTTCATAAATCTAATGACGCAAAAAATTCGCCAAAACACGTTTTACAGAAAATAGTTCTTTGCGAGACTTTTGAGGACTAAAAATGTATCATTGTGCTGACCGAGATGGCACTGTGGGGCAATTTCACCTGTTTTGCAAACTTACCCCTTGTGCTCAGTTTTGGTTACAGAGTTATTCTTAGTTCACTTCGGGTATTCTGAGTCCTTAGATTATTCTCCGTGGTTAAAAGCTGATTTTACAAACAAAAACTCTCCGTCCCAGAAGTTGTGCAATATTATAGTAATCTGCCGATCACACCCCATCTCTCACTTGTTTGACTGTACGTTTCGCGCACACGGCAACCACTGGCGCTTCTTCCGACACACTTCCCCGGTGTGGGCCAGTGTTCGGTCTCTGTACTCAGGCTTAGTGAAAGTACACGCGGTTGGCACTCCACGATCCTTCCTCGTCGACTTCCTCGACGAACGCGATAGCAGGAGTTGAGGGAGTGTGCCCTCCATTTAATAATACGCGATATAAACAACCCGGTCAGCACAACCCCTGTAGCACATAGCCCAATCGTAACACCAATTTCCGAACCGTTTCTAATCGGTTTTTTTAGCAGCTATTCTTCCACAGGTTGAAAGGTAATTCATACGTAAAACATCAAAGACCGGAGTACTGTAAATTCTTAATGAGCGTTTGCTTTAGATATATATATATATTGACTGGACTAAGTTGAAGCGGTTTTTATACCTATTAACGAATCGTCCTCTTCTCTGTTCCTTTAAATAGATAAAATAAAGACCAGTGTCAAAAAATTATAGTCTGGAAGAAAAAATGAGCGAGAGAAACGTAATCAGGGGTAGTGAATAGAAGTCAATTAAGTATATCATGTACTTCACACGATCGATATAAAGCATTCGTAGACCGTTCAAAAACCATTCAGAGACAACTCAGAAACCAGTATTTAACCACTTGATAACCGATCACGCGAATCATTTGAAAACCGGCCAGAAACTGATCAGTTTTCGAGCGGTTTCACCACCAGGGAAGAAGTGCTAGAAAGCCCCGGTAAGATACCTTGAAGAATATTTTCCCCGTCTTCTTTTCTTGAGAAAAACATGGCTTTTATTGACAGTCGTTATTTGGCAATGCCGCACTACGAATTTTTATCCTCATGAACGTTACGGTTTTCGAGAAAAATCGTTTTTGGCTACTCCTTGTGTTCTATCCTTTCCCAGTTTTTCCTGCGATTCCCGACGTTGTAATCATTAAACATTGTCAAAATATAGAATACCCCCAATAAAAGGACATCAGGACTGTATTTTTCCACGCTTTTACACTTCAAACAATTTCTAGGTTTATTGCTACATTTGTCAGTAAACCATATCTCATAAACACACGGCATTCTGCAAACAGCGGGGCATGTTCCTCTGGACTCACCCAATCTTTGAAGGACGGATAAAAGCACCCCGATTGCTGACCCAGATGAACTTAGCGAGCCGTGACTACCGGAGGGATCTTTCAAATCAGCGCCGACGCAGAGTACTTTTGAATTGATCCCGTAAAACACATTGTTACACTGTAAAAGCGAAGATGAAAGTCTAGCTGAAGCCCAACTACATACAAGATTTCACTTCGTGCCTGAACAATTTCCGATCGTCGCCAAAACCATCTCACAGCGAACTGTGTTACATCATAAACATTTTTAAGTCTTCAAGCAACTCACTGTTACCCTGTTTGAGCCCAAATACTCCCAGATCGTGTTTTACCTTATTTTCGTTGAGGCTCATGACTGAAATAAAATGTTCGGCGGGAGGTAGCAGACAAGCACATTAGCAAGATGACATCCGTAGAAGAAGGGAGACATGGGTGCATACATGTTTACATTTAATTTTCCCTTTCTCGTTGGCACTTTGTTGTTTACCCTGGATGCGGTGTTCCTCCGGAGTTTTTTTACATGGCCTACGGCTAAAATGGCAATATCTGAAGTAGACGGTTAGCAATAATAGGACGCGTACCGGAAGTTAAATTCAATCACCCGATGAGCCACGTGGTTTATTGTGAAACAGCACAACGGCTTACAAACAAGTTATCAACAGAAGGGACGTGAGGGTAAAGTCGTCGTTTTGCCACAGGTAATGTGAACAGGGCCCCCTTTTTGGGGGATATTCATGTGTATTTTTAAACGGTCGGCTCTGTTGGTCACCTAGCATAACTGCAGAAAGGACGGAGGTTAACTGACCTTCGCAATATTCACTGCTTGAAGAGGGGTTAGAACAGCCCTCCTCCATTCATCGACATTCACGTTACAAACGAAGTTATTCGATTTGTGTGGGCTATGGTGACCAGTAATTCTGACTGATTGTTTCGTTGCACCAAATATTTGCCACAGGTGGGACCCACACCCCATCAAGACGGGACTGCATCTTGACGTGGTGTGATGGCTTGCGCACCCCTGGTACCCAAATAGCTATACAAGGTAGCTTCCTTAGGCCGGGGATGCAATCATGCCTGACCGATCAATGAGTGGAAGCCAGACGAAGTCCAGTCTCCCAGTCCTCCAGGTTGGGGTTTTACCCGGTCGGTAAAATCAGTGAAAGAGTAATTGATACGAGCAAACGGGCTTCCACCAAGCCACCCCGCTGCCTTGCGGATAGGTTTTTCTTAGAACTAAAGGGTTTGGATGAGAACCGTAATCATTCTCCTGCTTTTCTGAT
Source organism: Fasciola hepatica (assembly GCA_948099385.1). Lineage (NCBI taxonomy): Eukaryota > Metazoa > Platyhelminthes > Trematoda > Plagiorchiida > Fasciolidae > Fasciola > Fasciola hepatica. The sequence continues at coordinate 4,496,516 of CANUEZ040000076.1, forward strand.
GTGCGATGAGGTTTTCCGTTTCCCTCTCATTTTAGCGGGGATTGGACGAAATACACTCGGCAGTGGTGGGTGCATCACTGGTGTGCATACCATCGAAGGAATTCTGGACCCTCGATTGGCCGTGGCCATTATCTGTCCTGTGCACACTGAACTGAACTGAACTGAACTGACACCCTAGCAGTAACCGTCCAACATCTCCAATGAACTGCACGAATAGAGAGAATTCCGTACTGCATCGGTCGTCGCGCAGGATAATCAGGACCGCGCTGCCCATTGCATCGAGCGGGGTGGGTAGTGATAAATGGGCTACTGCTCAGAGTTCCCTCTCTTTCATTCAACCCTTGTTTTCTGTCCCTCACCGCCCCTCTTTGCCCCGTCTATCCACCCATAATGCTCCCACTGATAACACGGTCGGTACTCGCAACGATTCACTGTCAAATAGTGTCGGGAATACTCCTCTGTCTAGTAATTCACATTTTCTCAAGCCTCATCAGCCTCTGAATCTCGGCTCCTTCAACGTGCGTACACTCATGCAGGCCGGTCAGCAGGCGTGCATAGCGCTCACAATAGATCCTCTGAAGATTGATGTCTGCTGCATAAGTGAAACGCGTATCCAGGATTCGAGCAGTGTAATTCAATTAACTGCTCCTGGTATCTCATCGAGGTAAATTCTGCGCACCTCAGGAGACGAAGCAGCTAGAGCTGTGGGTCAACGTGGTGTGGGAATTGTCTAGATTGACAAGGCTGAGGCTGCCCTTTTAGACTGGATTCCCTTTGAACAGTCGTTTATGTGCTGTGAGACTCTAGTGGTCAGTTGGCGTTCGAAAGGATAGTTGTGTTAAGCGTAATTTGTTTCGGATTTCGGAGTACGCAGCAGCTTAGACATGCAAGAAGATGGGTTCTATGATGAACTCACCACTCTCGTTCGCAACGGGAAGGGTTCTGACACTGAAGTGTTAGCTGGTGACTTCAATGCACAAGTTGGTAAACTTAGAGTGTCAGAAGCTTGTTTAGGTGGGCGTTGTGCCTTGCCCGCTCAGAGCACAAATATCGGGAATAAGCTTCTCCACTTTTGCGCAAGCATTCTGTGGTTCTTGGTTAATACGGACTGCGGACACAGTTTCCGTCGCACAGCAACGTGGCGCTCTAACTCCACCGGTACTCGAAGCCAGATTGGTCATATCGCAGTGGAACCGGTGGCGCCATTATTTTCGGAACCGTAGATCTTACTGGCCCGCGTATGCAAAGTCGGATCAGGCGTTATTTTTGATGAGATTACCTTTCAAGCTCTATGGCAGTCGTCGCAAACCGGAAACTCAATTAGCCGTGCGTCGTATCTGTAATCCAGAAGTACTTTCCCATGAGCAAAGGTTAGCAAATTGGCTGAGATCTACGACGAACAGTAATGTAGGAGAGCACTGGGCCCATATCCAGCACTCGACGCACGCATCAGCAGGTTTAGCCTGCGGTCGTAGATCCGGTACTCATCAACGACTCCGGATTTCGCAAGATTCGTTGAGTTTAATGGAGCAAAAGCGTCAGGAATAGTTTACCTGGCCTCGCTCGCTTGGTTAGTTACTCCTGTGTCAAAAACTGCGATTCTTCGGGGTGTATCACTTGAGCCCTCATCGGAAGTGGAAGTGGAGTCATGTATTCGATTACTAAAGCTTGGGTAAACGGCCGGTCCTGACGAACAGCCCCAGTTCTTTCCAGGCGGGTTAGAAGTGCTTTGGCAAAATCACTACCACGTTGCTTCGTGACACTTGGAACGCGGAGCGTATTTTGTTAATGTGTGGGAACATTTTAAATGTTCCCATTTTCAAGAATTATGTACGCCTTGACCATAGTGACCATCGTAAGATCAGCCTTATCCCGATAGTCACCAAGCTATTAGCCTCAACTTTGCGGCACCGCTTTACACCGGCTTGCGAAAGGAGCACCCGCGAACAACAGGCCGGATTCCGCCCAGGTCGAGGATGCATCGGCCAGATGTTTACCTCTCACTAACTACTTGAAAAGCGTCACATCTACCGTCGACCGACAATATTGACTTTCCTAGACCGAAAAAGCGCCTTCAAATCAGCTAATCGAACAGCGTTTTTCAGTGCTCCTTATCGAAACGGCATGCCGCAGAAGTTCGTGAACCTACTAAGTATATTGCATTCTCGTACTTCCGGCCGCTTAACTGCTTGCGGTGAATTGTCCGGTCGGTCCAAAACGACTGGCGATGTTTAACAGGGATGTCCCACGTCTCCATTCCTGTTCAACTTCGTCATGGACGAAATAATGGAGAGTGCGTTGCAAAACCTTCCGGATTTAGGAGTCGAACCAAAAAATATTGAAAATCCATATGACCTAGATAGGCCGGCCGCCTTTTCTGCTGGTTCGAACTCAAGAAACATGCGCAGCGTGTACTAAATGCTCTAGCGGAAGTTGTAGCTCCGTTATACATGCGCTTTGCACCTTCAAAGTGTAAGGTGGTGTTGCAAGTTTGGACGTCAACGATTCCGAGCTTGACGTTCGGTGGAGAGGTGCTGGCAGTTGTCGGCCGCTTCAGTTACTTCAGAAGCAGCTTGATGACGGATGAGAGCACAGTGGCAGAGCTGAGCAGGCGTATACCTCAAGCTCGGGCGGTGTACGCTTGACTGAAGCACTTGTGACGGCGATCTGATGTTCCACTAAAGTTGGACGGTCGTGTATACTGTGCCGCGGAGCCTTCAGTTTTGTTGCGTGGTTGCGAGACTTGGGGTCTACTTGAGGAGGATGTTCGTCGTCTTGAGGTTTTCTGCTGTTGACTTTGCCTAGTATCGCTAAGATTGAATGGAATGACTGAGTGAGCAGTGTCGAGTTCAGTGAGCGAGTATTTGGTGTTATTTAGGGGAACCTTCTGTTACAGCGTATCCAGCTTAGTAGACTTCGTTGGTTGGGACACGTGTTAAGTATGAGAAACACACGTCTAACATACCGCGTCCTATTCTCATTCCGCCTAGGGAGTGGAGGAAACCACGCAGAGATCAGCAGATGACTTGGCTACGAGGAGTGAGAAAATATACGGCAAACCTGGGAAAGTAGGTGCTTCACTTCTTCGTGGTTCGGGTCCAAATGATCCGCCAACCGGTTGGCTGGAGAAAATGAAGTGTGTGGCTTCGAACCGTAAACAATGGCGACCGTGTTGTCACTTTCTTTTTGTCGAACCAGAATGGTTGTTTTGTGCGCGTTTGTATAGTTGGACCATGTATTCCGTGTGTTGGTTATGAGGACGTTCCTCCCTTCCCCTCCTTCTCGGTCCACTCCCTGTCCATCTTGTGTACCTACACTTTCCAGTTCATCGTACAAGATGGTGGGAAAGGCTGTTGGTAGCGGGGCTTGCCCTGCTGTTTAACGCTGTAAGATCATGATAATGATAAAGTACCCACTCCGTTCCATCGAGCGCTGGTTACTGAACATGAACTTCATCGTGCCTGTGTTCGGTTATCCCTACTCTTCCTAAGTTTTTGCTGTGATTCAGTTGCAGTTCTAGTTCACTGTTCAGTTTCGGAGTTTCAGAGCCCAGAAGTAATGCTACCAATATTTACTTTCTGTAAAATTGCTTCACTTGTTGTGTGCAGTAATTCATCTATTCGGGATCGACTTTTTTGAATTGTTTGGAGATCATTCACCACGCGTATCTCAAACTTCCGACTGACTGGAGCGTACAGTGCTTTTCGCTGTCTGTGGGAACTGGAGGGCAGTCCAGTCGTAGGAACTGGATTCAACGGCCAGACGCCTCCCTTCGGATTGTTGGCACATTGGTTTCCGGATTTTTTTTCACGCTAAATCAGCAGGTATAATGCAAGCTTGTCATCCCCCCGTTTGACGGCTTTACGGTCGACGCAAGTTCGTTAGAAGGGCTTCTTGAAGTTCCGGTAGCGCTTCGGACTAGTCCATTACACTGGGGTTGGTAAGGTGCTTTTTTGGCACTGATGACGTTTAAGATATGGCACATTTCACGCAATAATATACTAGTATTGGCCGGACTAGAATCCACCAGGTCTTTGTGCCACTAATGTAAATGTCGGCGCCCTTTGATGCACTTACTAGGCTGGACTCATGAAGCATATTTTATTTGCTTTTTCACGGAACACTTGCAACCCCCAAGCAGAAGACCGCTGGTCCTTGTATGTTGCACACTATCAAAAATGGGACATCTATCAGAATATTACTGGTGCTATTCAGTCCGAAATATGGCTTTTAAAACTGCCCAAGATCCCGCTGAAGCCCACTGCTCAAAGCCATCACGGAATTTCTGGTAGGTTTTCCAGGACGAAGCCGGTTTCGCTAAACAAGCTGGGAGGAATGTCTCAAAATTTGTGATTCCCAATTTTCCACTGATCCACCCTCCGGCATATCTGCAATGCCAAACGATCTATCGAACGTTCCTAGACCGAATAGATTCATGTACATACTGAGAAAAACAATAACTTCGAGTTGATATAGGGTTATGCTACCCCTTTACACCACACCGGTGAGGCCCCACCAAGAATGCGCATCCAAGCCTTGGCTCCCCAGTTAGTGAGGGACACAAACCCTTCGGAGAGGACCTAAAGGAGATTCACAAGATCCGTCTCCGGTCTAAGAAGACTAGAGTACGAGGATCGTCCGGAATAGCTAGATTTGTTCTCAAGCAAACGTGGAGGCGCAGAGGGCGACCTGGTAGAAACAGTGGAAGAACCTAAAGGGTTGTCCGGAAAGAACTAACCGTTATTCACCCTTGACAGAAACTACACCCTCTGAGAGCAAGAACTGAAGCTTGTTAAGCAAAGGGCCAACAGGAATATCAGAGCTCATTTTTTCTCATGTGGGGCAATAAAAGTCTTGGATAAGCTCCCTGCAGACGTAGCGGGAACGGATTCTGTAAACGATTTTAAAAAGAAGCTGGTTTTTCTTGGAAACCACTAGTTCCGAAGCGCTAGTGAGATATCGGATACCACCACTGGAACTCCCATCCCGAATTCTTTTTTATTTTTCTTCTGCTCATTATTATTAATATTACTGTTATTACTACTGTCGATTTTCTTTTTTAATAATTCATTTTTTTCTCCTCGCTTATCTTCATCCACGCCTCCCTGATACCTCTCAGACCCTCTATTCTTCTTTTTTCACAAGAGTTAATTATCGGGTGACTAACTTTGGCATGACGAGTGACCGCGCCGGTTGCGGAGGATTTACCCCATCGAAATGTTTTGCTTTGCTGCTCTTCCCAAAAGCGGCCCAACCAGTGCTACGTTGCTGACTTTCCACCCACAGACAGACAAGTATTCCGAAAAGTCGAGGCTCACTGAGACTCGGGGTCTCACAGGGGCAAGAAACTGGACAACCATTGGCCTCGGCTGCCAGTCCTATGCCCTGACTTTGATTTGATTTGAAGATGCAGCCAATACTATTCTCCTGGACCCTTTTCTACTTTCCAGTGTTTTACTTTCCAGCTAGCGGGCAAAACAGGAACGAGATACTGTTAAGTTTTTGTATCCTACCCCCTTCCCAATAGCCCTATATTACGGTTAGCCGGTGAGCCATCTTCCACCTCAGTGAAGATGTTCAAGTAATAAGATAAACACACCATCTGAGGAAATTCGGGCTCAAGCCTCGTACTCAAGTGCCACCTCAGTCAACATTGGTTTTCAAGACCACTGAGATCTTCAAGCAATTGTCTTCTCCGGGAGTTCTGTCTCATATAACTTGATCCACGACAATACAACGGTTGCCTTTTATCATCCGTAGCAAAAGTCCCACTGTACCCATAGCAGCTTGTGTGTGGCTGAAAAGCATTGCATAACTACGCTGTTGTTGCTGCGCACATTATACCGTATACAACAGTTCTCTGAGAAGTCCGGTATGCACCGGCCGCAACGACTCTTTTCGTTATTGGTTAGGATATTTGAATCACCACCATCTGTACCAGAGTTACATAGGCTTGCCATGTTCCGATTCTCGTGTCTAAGCAGAACAATGACTTGCGGCTTCTCCTGGTTCTTTCTGATGAGCCTGGCCTGATTTTCTTATGTATCGTCCCAAGTCTGTCTCTGCTGTATCAGAACACCAGACCGAACAGGCGGAGTAAATCAGTAGTTTGGAGAGCCTTGGTGTTCTGAGAGGAATATTTCGGCTAGCACTGCGGGAAATCAGTGTGGCACCTGCCGAACATGGGCCCACACGAAGCGCCCGGGGTTGAGCAGGATTCACCATCAGCTAAAGTGTGAATATGATGAACTTAGCTGGATGTGTCCGTGATGCAAAAAGCTAGTCAGAACAGATATTAAGACCTCCAGGAAGGCAGAGGTAGCCAGAAAATAAAGGAAGCTTACAAACTCTTGAGTGAACAGTTTGCACCAACTAAAGAAAGCGATGGACATGAGGTGACCCTTGGAAGCGTAATGAACACCGGTACGGGGCGGGACAGCGAGCATCTACTGCTCTGCCGACTAACGACACCGAAGAGGGACTAGGGGTTCTAAACCAGCGGGTAATTAAGTTAGAACATGAAAAGGCCAACATCACCAGAACTTTGGCAACGTTAAAGAAAAATAGTGACATTGCCATGGGAACGAACCGGAATGTTGTAGTTCACGGAATTCGGGAGCCGCTAATGAAAGTCAGCAAGCAAGGGGCAGAGCAATGAGGTACCATCTGTTCAAACTGTGCCAAGAAAAAAATATACTCCGTGCAAGCAGCCGTAAAAACAGTTATGAGATTGAGGGCGGTGGAACGAGGAGGTTGACTCTGAGGGAAGCCAATCAAGGCCCACCCATGTCGAGCTTGCCAACCTTCGCCACAAGGACGCCTTCAAAGTAAGGGCCAGGCATATTGGGCAAACCTCAAAGGAAGAACTGAAAGTGGTGCCCAATGAGAAAGCAGCGGTGGTCAGTCGGGGAAGGGGTCAAAAACCGGAACCACGGGTTTTAACACGGTTTTCTCAAAGTCTTCGAGATTGAACGCAGGCCAAATAAAGGGGTCGAGCACCCCGAGGCCCTTAGTCAGAGTGGAAGAAGAGTTTCTGAGCCCCGTTACGTAACGAATGGACTATCTCAACTCCTAAGTGGAGAATTAGGACAGCTGGCCGTCACAGAGACTCAAACTATGGTGTGCAAAGCACCCCAGGGGGTGGAAAGGGTACTAATCGACAGTAGCTCCAGGAATCCAACCGTGATACGAAAAAACGGTCCGGGTGCTCGGGTTTAGGACCTGAACCCCTGTCGCTTCCCTCGATGAAGAGTGGGAAAACGGAAGGGGGTGTTGCGATGCTCGTGGCCCACGCTAGTGCTGCGAGTATGGGTAACAAATGACCGGAGCTCAAAGCTAGAGGATAGAGGTCGGATTTGATAGCAGTCACTGAAACAAGGTTACCGCCAGGCCGAAGCAATGATGGGCTGATCCCAAAACTTCTACTCAGGCTTCAGGGTGCACAGGCTGGATCATCGAGCCGGAGGTGGTATAACGGTCCTTCCAAAGAAGCAGAATGACAGCTGTGAGAGAAGCCGACTTATCGCGCCCAATATACAATCGGTAGGGGTTGTTATAGCTGCGGGCGGACCGGAAGAGTCGGTTGTTAACACGTACCGAAGCCCAGATGCGGAGCTTGCTGCGGACAGCGACCTGCTTAATTTACTCACTTAGGTCACCAAAGCCGGAAGAAAATTACTTGTTACTGGTGATTCCAACGCACGCGAGGTAGACTGAGCCTCAGAAACCGCTCCAGGCAACACTTGAGGGGAGGGATTGCTCCACTTGATCCACGGGTAGGCTCTTGTCCAGCAAGTTAATCATGTAACAAGTTGGCTGTCTGACCAGTCACCGTCAATCCTTGATGTGGTAATGACCAGAGCCCCAAATGACCCGGAACTCTTGAGTTCAAATTTGCCGGGCGCAGCCATAAACAGTAACTCAAATACTCTCTCCTGTACTAATTCGATTGCACACACCTGCATCACCCTCTTGGAATTCGGACTCTGCTTCCAACTGTACTATTTAATCCTGCTTTGTGGCATGCCTCGGGGTTACCCGAAATGAACCATTTTCATTATCAATAACCCATGGAAAAGACTGGCCATGGCCTACTCCAGTTAGGACTAAACTTTCAGGGGAGAAGTGCTCCTGATAAATTCAGAAGAAACTTCTCAAAGATAGTCGAGAATAGCCTGGTAGAACTGGGCCTCCAGGTTGATTGGGATATGGTGAGCGATGACTACTACGTAGAACGTCAATGGATCTGGACCGTAGAATGTAACAGAGTCCGTCGCATTACATGGGAGAGCCAAACGAAACGAATCGTCACCGCGGTGGGCGAGCCGAGTGACAAAACTCCAAAACGGAAGCAATGAGCATTTAAAAGGTACAGAAGTACCGTCGGATACCGGGTCTTCCTGCAGTTAAAAGCAGCGAGAACACGGCTATCTCAGATACGGAAACAGTGCAAAATAAAACTATGGCGAAGGTACTGCGTGAAACGCCAAAGCACACCACAACTACGTTTAATACCGGGCAGAACTGGGGAAAGCCGTAGGCGGGGTAGGGAACTCACGGGAGTTTCGGGAAACAAGCAAGCGGGAGAGAGCAGAGATCCTGTCGGATCTCTTTCAGCACGTATATAGGCAGGACCAGGGTGCTCAGGGGCTACCCGCTGCCAGGGTCAGCGAAGCTTCGGAAATGAAGGACGGAGAAATCAATGTAGGAGAGATGTCGAACATCCTGAAGCAGCTGAACTTATCCGGGGCGGCGGGGCCAGAATAAGTCACCCTAGCAATACTGAAGCCGCTAACATCCATCCTGGTTGAACTACTACGTAAGCTGTTCAGGGCATCATTAAGTAAGAGTGTGCCAGCCAAAGGCTGACCTTAGCAATAACCACGCCCGTTTATAAAGGTAGAGGCAGAGACACGTTATAGTTGCAGGACGATTAACTTGACATTAGTGGTGCTTGAAACCCTCCACAGATCACTGCGAGATAGAATGGTGGGGCACCTACAGAGGAATGGGCTCGTGACTGCCAACCAGCACGGGTTCTGGCACAGGTGCTCTTGTCTCTCCAACCTAATTTGTTGCTTGGGTGGAGTAACCAGTCGAGTGAATCGAGGAGAACGGGTGGATATCTGCTATCTGGATTTCCAAAAGTCATTCTATTCGGTTAACCGCGAACTGCTCAAAGAAGAGGTGGAATCGTTTCGACCTATGGTGAAAATACAGAAGTGGATTGCACAAAGCCCAAATGGGAGAGTTTTATCAGCCAGAGTAGAAGGCTGCTAGTCCAACAATATGAGACTGCATAGTGGCTTTCTGCAAGGGTCAGTTCGTGGACCCCTGTCACTGCTGATGCACTAAAGATTTGCCGGAGGGGTTGGAAATCCCGCGCTTCTCGTTCGCAGACGACTTCAGGATAGAAGGAGCACCAGGTGATGCGGCTTTTTGGCTTGATGTAGACAATGTATACCAATGGAAGATCTCCTCTAGAAAACTGTGCCTAAGCGTGGAGGTCATATTTGGTGAGGGACATCAAGGCTCTGGAGCAGCTACAACGGCAGTTCACTCGATGGTTCACAGAATACAGACATTTCTAGTGCGATCAATATTTGGAGTAACTAGGGTTATTTTCTCTAGGAGGAAGATGAGTTGGCCTCATATTGGCCTTCAAAGTACTAAAACGGTGTACGGGAGCTCCAGGACAAGAGAGGCCCTTATTTGAGCTGCGAGGGAATGGCCGCCTAAGGAGGCGCGTACTGAAAATTAGCCGAGGGAGAACCCTGGCTCAAATCAAAAGGCAGCCTTTTGCGGTTAGGGTAGATATTGACTGGAATGAGCTGCCAGGGGGTGTGACATCCGCGAGCACAGTAATTGAGTTCAAAAGATTAGGTAGGGTGTGGGGGCCGTGTTTGGAGTAATATGATCAAAAGTCTACCACCGTTTTTTGTAAGAACCTGTCTAGTCCCTCTCACTTCAACCCTCGGGGAACCCTCATGTAATACTGGGCCACTCCCTACTACACTATCCCTTTTACTGAGGAGATTGACCATGAGGTGTGTACGGTCAGTGGCCGTGATACGAAGAGTTGTTGCGGAGGAAGGGATTGGATATCTGACCTGGACCATTCCTGATTATAGCCAAGTATTGAATAAGAACGGTCTCTTCGAATTGTTGAAGAGCCGGGGGATCCAAGGAGCTCTTCAGTGCAAGAATCTGGACATCCAGGGTCCCAGCCGTCAAGTCCTGGAACTGAATGGAATTGATTTGAATTGAGTAAAGGCGACCATTCTGATGAGACAAAACGCCGTCGATCGCCTTCAGTTGAGACCACAGCGTCCAGGGTCTTCTGCTACCACAGAGGCTCCCTAGCACCTCTTTCGAGGACAGCGGTGGTCTTCGACGAGACTTTCAGATGTACCGCCAAAGAATCTGTGGATCTGCATATCTTGAAGCAGCCTAGTCTTCTTCCCATTCTCACAGCAACATTTTTGCCCCGGCAATCGTGCGCTATCGACAGTCGAAGTGGTCTTGAATAGGGCGGCGTGAGGTAGAGTCTGCTTTACCGTGTTCAGTACCTCCTCAGTACTCACAAGAGAAATCATACCCTTGGAGAGTACTCCGCCGGAAAGTCACCTTTTCTTGCTAGTCGCAGAAAGTCTAAGAAAGAGGTCTATGATCCATCTGAAGTAAAAGCTGTCCCTTCAGTAGATTCCGTCGGAAACACCTCAAGAGCTGGGTCACCACCTACGTTTTCTTTGCATGCTGTACAGTGACTTTTCTGATGCCCCTGGTGAAGTTCCACTCGCAAGTTCCATCACAAGTTCCTGCCCATCTGCGGACCTATTCGTCCAGATGCCGTCGATATTATGGTCACTAGAATCCCTGTCCAATGTGGAGACTGCGCTTGCTCCAGATGTGTCTGTACAGGCCAGACCGCAGAGCAACGCAGAAGAGCCCTAATATCCCAAACACCCACAGTTTATTACGAACCCAACTAAAAGCAGTTCTGTGGTGACTCAATTTGTTAAACATCGCAACAACGGTTTATTTAGGAGGATTTCGAGGAACGCTACAGCTCGTCTCCGAATGATGCGAGTGACAGCAGAATCGGACTTCAGGAGGCCAGAGCAGATTTGTGCCTATGGAAAGTTCTAAGAGACAAGTAAAATGGACCAGCGGCAGTAGCGCCCGGCAAATAAAGGCTCAGGGTGGGATGATCAGTAATGGCGAAGGTCGTTTAACCAAGTACCACTGAGCAGGGCCGCAGGTGATATGACTCCACAATATTTGAATTAAAAGCTTGGAACTGGTCTATCAAATTTTTGTTTTTATTTAATAAACGGCAAACGTTACATAAGAAGTGCATATCGTCACGAAACTTGATAGGCTACAACGAATAAGAAATTGGGAACATGAGAAAATGGCTTCAAAATAAACTGTAGCCGATGCACCGAAAAGTTTGAACGTGTGTGACAAAGTATTTACTCGTACAATGAAATTCGTACAAATTAAAAGCCACATAATCCAAAGAATATTGGCTCCATGCTGCCCGTTGGTTACTTCACCTCATATACTATGGTGAGTCCCGGAGAAATTCTGAAAATTTAGTCTGTATTGATCACCCTCTTTTACCCTGGAAACGAGCGAGCGCTTGTTAAATATATTTGCTGACTGAAGATCTTCCGCTCACAGTAGTTCATCCAGCATTCGGGCGCCGGTGGGAGCCTAGTGGATATCCAATGCTGATAAATCCTGAGAAGGAAGAAGCAGCTGCACAGAGCTTCCATGTTTTTCATCCTGGACTTGAACATCCAAATTGCATAGTGAATCATATTTTACTAGTCCACTCTCTTGTCACTCACTTGAAAATATTCTTCCAGCTGTGATAAGTGCTGGACCCTTTAGGAACGACCGTGCAGTCGCCTGCAAGCTTACATCCCTCAGGCTTTAATCCTTTGACAGTGTGGTGACTCCTCGCTGATGCCAAAATGCTAAACTCACCTCAAAATACTTTCGAATATTGGGGTATGGGTGACGAGCCTCGTGGCTCCACATGTGAGGCTGGATCTTTTTAAGAATGGTCTTAATGGCAAACACGAAGCATTCAGAGCAGGAACCTCGGTCGCAAAATGTCCACTAGATGAGTGACTTTCACCAGCATTCCTGGTCAGCCTAGCTCCGGTCACTGACCCCGGTCTTTGGTTTGCTTATCCTTCTATTTCGGTTTATCCCACAGGACTATCAATAGAGCTGTAAACGTCATCAAAGAAAGTATTGGGTTATCTTGCCTCATTTTGGCTGGATACTTATGAACCAAATCTACCAGTCAATATTCACCAACTGGGAAAAAGTTTCACGTAGTGGACACTTTCCCCGGCTAATTCAACGCCCTTCTCCAGCTGGAGAGGAAATAACGAAGACAGCCACTCCAACGTGACGGGCATCAGAAAGCCTTGACATTCGACAGAGCCCTTGTCATTCTCTTGTGTCCATATCCATCTGGCCAGACAATGCACACGCGAGCATTTCCTCGTTTGTAAGACCTGCGTGTTGGCAAAGCCCACGTCGGTCACTTGCTTTGCCTAGAACCCATTAAACGTCCCCGTTCAAGTTCGTCGCCGTATTCTTACCTCAGTAGGCTCTGCAAGCTTTCTTGTTGATTGGCGACGGTCGGCTGTCCCATTTTCGTTTCTCTTTAATGGAGCGTAATTGGTTGGCTGCCGTTATCCCATGTTGGCAGAACGCGACACCCCACAAAATGTGTCCTATAACCTCGAAGTCATCTTTGCCAGTGAACCGGGTCTCCGTCAGTGGCTTCCACCTGGACTCTGCCCCCTGGTTCTTGGCTAAGTCTTTGTTGGTTGCAATACTGGAGCATAATCTTCTACTGTATTAGAGGTTGCGCGGCTTCCTGCAGCTATTTTTAAGGTCCCTTCTGTAGACCGAAAATAGAGAGGGTATCCCGCCGACGATGTCCGTTGTAAGCCTTCTGTCGGGGTACGCGTAGCATGGCCTGAAGTTTAACCGGCTGTGTCTGCTAAGATTATTCGCTGGGTTTTGAGCACTTTGTAGTTATTCCCGCCAAGACTTGCCGACGCAGCGAGAATCTCTCTTTATGTCTCCACTTTCCCGCAGTTTCTGACTCTTGGTAATGACTGTAGACGCACGTGACTGTGAGATGATAGTGCAAAAAGCGGCCAGGGTTGTCCTATTCTGGCAACCTCATAACTAGCGAACATCGGCTTGTGTGGAAATCCTTACGTTATTGGAGTGAGTGGCTTGTGGCACGTGAAATTTGGGCGAAAGACCCTGACGACAGGGCAAAGGGTGGCAAAGCTTTCTTTTGGGGAACAACAAAAATAGGATGCTACGGCCCAAGCCGACTCCACCCGCTACCGCACGCCACAAACCATTGACTCCTCTGTTTAGTGGGTTTTTCCATAATCCGCTGCGATCTAACCACATCCACGAGCTACGGGATTCACCTCGGAAGACATGGGGAACGGAAATTCAACCAGTTCCTCAACGTACACCACTAGGACAATTCCGTAACCACCCGGTGAAGCCTTGATCCACGCTACGTTACTTCGCACATCGTGACTGCAGCGAAATCATGTAGACCTGGAGACTATGCTATAAAAACGCTTATTGAAAATACGACTGGTGTACCCTCATAGTTCTGCCATGCAATGGAACGTCCCTATTAGGTCACTAATCACAGTCTCTTGAACAGCCATCAGCCTTCGATGGGTCACTTGTAGTTCAGCGTTTTCTACCCGAAAATTGTGATTGTGGACGAATAATTTCTTAGCCATAAGATATTCAGTTATTTGGCTCCCGCGATGAAGAATCACCCACTATACCGGTTTTGTATCTGCGCTAAAGTTAAACAATGGCATATGAATGTTCTAACTTTGATGCCCCTTCTCCTCTCGGGCTCCAATACTTCATTCCGTGGCTATTTGGCAAACGGCGTTTCATCGTCTCCGTCCGTGTTGTGGTACTGTGGCCGAGGAAGCCAGTACTTATGAAAATTGGAAGTCTGGAGGATTTGTCATGAATTCATGGGGATATTTGAGGGAATCTTCGATCATCCGGGAAAGGGTAATCATCAATGTTCACTGCCATTCGTCCTTGGGCACCCACAAGCAAGTAGCGGAAGAGGTGATATCCTCAACAAGCATGGAGGTGGCCTAGAGCTATCTGGGTTCAAGGAGTATTGAGGCCACTCGGGATAGTGTCTACAGGTCTCCCTACTCGTTTCCTAAATAAGACTCACTGGTACTGGGGGTTTAGGCTGGGGTGGCCACTCAGTCTAATTGGTTGGCGACAGCCGATGACTTCAACTCATCGAAAGTCTTATGCGAGTGTTTGTGGGCAAGTCGAGGTGGATTTGGCGATCTGCTGGTGGAGCCGTTTGCGGATTCAAGCTGGAGCAACATAAATTTTAACCAACCCCGTGGAGAATAGGCCAAAACCCGGCCTTATGGACCTCGTACTCACCAAACCACCGGAGGAAGCGAAACACTAGGAGGCCACTGGTCCCATGGGCAGGATAGTTCATGGGGTGATCAGGTTCCTTTTCAAAGGGAATCCCCTGGACTAAGGATGAACCTCAGGAAATTTGCCCACCAGGCTTTGAGGAAAGCAGCAGCAAACACTCAGTAGGCAGCCCCCAACCGCACAAAAGGGGATAAGTGGTCTCAAATAAAAGGTGAATTGATGCTTCTCACTGGTGAATTCACTCCAATGGGGGAGGTGAGAAGGAGAAGCCGACCTACTTGGTGGTTTCATGGGGCCGAATCAGAGCACGCAAGCAGTGTAATACAGCTTTGAGCAATATGTAGCCGAATTCTCAACGGATCCCGAAATCAGAAAGCAATTATCCGTGAAATTCTACGACATTAGATTATCAACTGAACTGTGACACAAAGCAGATACAAACCTCAATTATGCGATCACAAGGACTCAGAAAACCAGAATAAATTGCGGCATGTGAGATTAAAGCACGTGCGTCACGCAGGCCCAGAATAAGGATAACAGAGCAGCGCTTCTGACGCGAACAAGCAAACGTTGTTTCATGAAATGTACAGTGCACAAAACAAGCTAATAGTGTAACTATGGGAGTGATGTTGAGGAAACGTGGAACTGCAGTGCTTTTGGGGGAATTTTCCACGATCGTTCGTTACAGGCAGGGAGTTGCAAGGGAGAGCCTCCTCGGCGTGGCGGGACATCTTTATTGTCCTCAGTTTTCTGTGGCCCGCCAACGTGCTCTAAGAGTACAGATATTCTGTCAGATAAAGTGCGAGATGAGGCTGAAACAGAACTCAAGAATACTTCGAGGATAACTGTTACTACGTACAGTTAAGGGCCCAGTCAGGAGTGGCAGTACGTAACGTGAATGAGCAAGGTGAGAATACAAGCAAAGCCCGGGAGAAAGGCCGGACTACTTAAAGAGTTCAAGCTGGTACACAGCAGATGCTGTAAACCATCCTCCGTCACCAAGACCCTATAGCGCTCCCTAAATGGTCGAAGTAGTCAAGGAACCCATGGAACTGGTGCTAGTTATTTATTGGCTAGAACGAACTCAAACGGCCGGGCCAGATAGAATTCACCCCGTTATCCTACATCCGCTGTCATGCCCAGTGTCCGTGGAGCTAGCACATCCGTTAAGCAGGTCACTAGCCCAGGTCACTCTGCCGCCCGGCTAAAAGCCGAAGTGCCGAATCACAAGTGAGGAAAGAGGAATATTGCATACAACAGCAGATCCGAAAGCCTTTTCTCGGTGGTACTGGAAGCACTCGAGGGCATCATCAGGTTGGGATCACAAGGCATTTTGAATACCCAAAGATAATCATGGTAGGGCAGCACAGACTTGTAAAAAAATGACCATGTCCAACGAACCTCTTGTCCTTTCTGGACCGGGAGAGGGCGACCGGGTTGAGGTGTGTTTCCTGGATTTCCGGAGGGCCTTCGACTCGGTAAATCCCAGGCTGCCCTGGTCCGACGGGCAGGGCATAAGTATTGCACAAGGGGCGCTGAACTGGGTTAGAGCGTATTTCACTGGTAGGAAGTTGCACTTTCGGATTGAGGATGCAGAGCCCACCGCAGCAACGGCATGGAGCAGGGTGCCGCGTGGGTCAATGCTGCGGCTCCTGTTGTTCTTGATCTATATAAATTACCTGGTGAAAGCCTCAAGATGTCCTGGTTTCCTGTCCGCTGATATACTCAATATTGTGGGGGAGCCACCTTAGAACTGGATACAGGAAGTACCGAGAAGAATACGAGAGTGAACGGAAACATGGGAGGTCCTTCAAAACGGAGGTTAGCGCAAGCAGCTGCTTCAGAGCAGGGAAGCAGGAGCGACCCGGCACTTCGATGAAGAATAACTGGGGGTAACCGAGGGCACTGAGGTTATGAAAGAGCTTAGCGCCTAAAAGCATAAGACTTGTAAACCCACCCAACTTTGCCCTGTGGCAGCAAAGGGCAATAGGTCATCAATTCAAGTGTATTTGCCTGTCAGGTCTCGGGATGCCAAAACTATAGCCACTCCACGAAACGGGGGCACCCCTCCACCTAGAATACAGCGTTCAGGCCCGAACACTGAAACCAGTGGGGGATAAACGGCTATTGGAAATCGTGCAAAGACTGTTTACCAGGATGATCACTGGGCTGCAAGGCAAGACCCACAAGGAAAGCCTCCAAGCACTCGCCCTGCCCTCTGTAAACAGGCCTCACAAAATAAGTAACCTGATCTAAAAGTTCTAAAAGCTGCACGGGTTATCCGGAACCGATAGGCCGTTATTGGGTCCAAGTGACAACCTGAAGCCCAGGAGACTCGAAGGCAAACTAATGAAACCCACGGCCATCAGAAGCGACAGGGCATACTTCCTCTCACAGCTCAACGAGCTCTTGGAACAAGCTACCACCTCATGTTTCAGTACTGAATAGCGCCGTTACTTTAAAAAGATGGCTGGATGGCTGATCGGATGAATTTTTTCCGGACCACAACTATCCAGCTGGGCATTCCGTCGGGGTACTCCTCCCGTTTCTGCTCCTTTCCCCTTTCTAAGACGCAACAATTCTGTTTCCGCTTAGGACTCCAAAACTTCAAATCTACCCGTCTTAGTTCAAAAATCTCGCTGTTTACCGTTCGGTAGATTTTTCAAGATAGACTCTTTTGCACTACTCGTGCCGGACGGAATCCCACGAAATCATTGGTTCGGCACTGTCCATTGTATCTCTTGCAGCCGAACGGCAATGCCATGTGCAAGATACTACTGCAACTTCTGCCTAGCCGAACCATTGACGTTTTGTCTCCACTAATCCGTTTCATTGACGGCTTTTCTTTTCTTTAAAAGTCCGTTATATGTCCATACACCATTCATGCTCTTCAAATGTTCATTGAAGTCCCTGCGAAGCTTTTCGCCTTCATTTGAATTTCCATATAACACTGTAATCACCTGCACAAAAGGTCCGTTTTATTATCACCTTTGAATCACTTGTCTTTATTTCACATGCTTCCTCCACAATTAGTTACCCAATTCTGGATCAGTGTCCAATATTCCGCTGGTATCTCTGACTGCACTTTGAAAGCCCCACGCTTGCTTTACTTCTAACAATGTTCTTTGGCATCTCTTCCGCCCGGTTACTCGTTAGTGACCGTCCATTTGTCGCTTACATCAGCAATCCCACGACTGTTCAGCTATCCACACCGCCCTCCAGCGATTTCGAAACCGATTCGGAATTCCCGCCTCAACCATAACCACTTTTGTTCACTCAAACACTACATGACTTTACTGGTGTATTTCGGTTGCTGTGTGATTTATAAATTTAGAATCTGTGAATACCTCACATTGACATGTACTGCTGTATACTCTGATCTTGCCTTGTGCATGTGTATTGATCACGGTCAAGGAATACACTATACTATGTGCAAGATACTATTAAGGTCTGTATTTTAGTCCCTCATGCCTTTCTCGTTGCCCCATTATCCAGGGGATTATCTCACATTTCCCCGGTGACACTCAGATAACAATATAACCATTAAATCTGGAACATTTGGGCTTCAGCCTCGTACCCGAGTACTGCTTCGAGATTTCAAGACAGACTTCAGCAGAGAAACAACAGAGTGATGGGTAGATATCATATGCGCTTCATTGTTGTGTCAGGTTTTCGTTATCGCCGATGGTTTTTGTAGATTTCTGGGAGCCTTCTTGGGCGGTTCGCTGTGAATTCCCGTAGAATGACAAAATAGCCCGCGCTTTTTTCTGTGCTCGTATCATGACTACTACCCAAAAATGCCCACCGAGGATGAGAGTCAATAAACCACAAACAGAACCGAAACGGCCCCCAGTACCATTGGTGGACTGCACGGAGGAAGCTCTCTATGACGCTCACATTTATCAGGACGGTGAGGACATCTCTCCAAGGCTTTCGATCATGGGTGACAATGTCGCCAACCCCACTATACTATTGTGGTCGGTACACCCCACAGCGAACTATGCGCAACTCCAGCTCAGACATACCCTGACCTTCTCCATTCTGTTTTTGCTGAGATTTTCAAGCTCTTCTCACAACACAGAACCTCGGCCTCACAACCGAAGTCCACCTTGTTGAGGGTTGCTGGCACAGAACGCCTTTCATGTACATGCCAAAGGCTATGCGAGAGTCCACATAGCTACTCATGTCCTATCCACTTCCAGTCGAATTCCGACCGAATAGCTACGGCATTTTTTAAAGAGATGCATCCATTCTCGAGAAAGCTGTTGAATCTTTTCACATGTAATCACAGTTCGAAGGAAGCGACCGGCTCAGGGGTCCACCTAGGACTAGGAACCGAATACGCAGAGGCCAATGGTGGTTGCGACAAAAACCATGGGGTAATTCAATAACGTTTTCTCTCGCAGTTGGTGTGCTATAGGGTTTTCCGACTCCCCCTCATTTTCCGAGGGGATTCGACGCTGTGGGTGTATAATTACTGTGCATACCGTCGAAAGAATTCCGGAAGCTCGATTTGCGTGGGCCGTTACCTGTCCTCTGCAAAATGGACTGAAATGAACTGGACTTCGATTATGTTATAGCATTTCAGGCAGCTGTAGTTAGTTGACCGGCAACGAAGCAACTGTCAGGCTGCTCACAAAATCCAGAAATGCTGCTATAAGGGTCCGGTTTCCCCCAAACTATTATTCAAGCGAATGTTTCTGTGATTTCTCCGCTGCCTTTGTCGTTCCGATCACTGAACAGACCACGCCTGACGTTTGCAGCTTCCGTTTCTCAAGCTTCTTCAGTCAACTCATCCTGTAACTCAGACGGGCCATTATTAGAAAAGGTGGGAGTTCCGTGCGTTGATATGGCGGCACAGATTTCAGGGGTTGCACAGGGCCTCGCCAGATTGATTGCATCCATGCCGCGGCTTTTGAAAACCGATAAAAACGGTGCTGGTGACTTGGTTTCCCTAACAATACCGGAAAATTTGGGCAAGGAGTACGTTAGCCTGTCTGCTGCCGGTGATTACATCCGGATGGTGTGTCCAAAATAATTTCGAAGCCATCTTCCTAGGAATCCTATTTTCAGACCCGTCAGCGCAGATTCTGAGGAGAAATTTAGTATGCAGATAATGTCTCGATTACAGTGCAACCGTTTCACGACTGGTAGATTATTCAGGAGCCTTCGATGAGTTCGTTTCTAAGCAAAAGGCAATCCGCAGTATCACCTCTGGTGAGATATAGGTCTTCCTGTAAATGCCTCGGACGCCATGCGGGAAACAAACTTGGGCTTTACAAGCCCAGTTGTAAGCGCGGCTGTGCGACACCGGCTGCACCACAAGGTCATCAATCACAGGCACAAACTTAGTTTTACTGTAAGTTCATACTTCTTAACCAATTCTGTGTCAGCTTAGAGACCTTAAGAGGATCACAACGACAAACTGGTCTAACAAAAAGACTTGGACGAATAACTTGATGTACTATTCCGAAACAAACAACCTCGAGAATGAGTAAAATGCCTTCAACTGTGTTTCTTATTTGGTCAACGGTGAAAAAAGCTGGAGAGGAAGTGATCAGACTAGAGAGATATGGGTCTTCTTCCACAAAAATTGGCTGGCAGAAACCTGATTATAAGTGTGGTAGGATGAAAATTTAGCTTTTTGGGACCGAGGACGAATAAACCCGTCAGATGCCATAAAGTGAGTAAAAACGTTCCCGGATATTAAGTGGAGTCCAAATTTATTGATTGGAATGGTGCAGTCAGACTAGTCCAGAGGGTAGGAAGTATTCTCCACCCCCTGAAGGAGGTTTCTGCAATCCTGTCGCAGTAGCCGTTTCTCAAAAATGGGACAAGTAAAGGGTCCCAAGCTTGACTATGGCTCCCCAGTTTTCCATTCCGCAGAATGGTTGACAGGCTTTCAAAATTAGAGTCATGATCCCATTTGTGCTGGCAAGGTTCCGTCAAAAACACAAGAAATTTGCTTAGGATTGCGACGGACAAGGCCGCCCTTCAAAGAGAAGCTTCCAGGCAACGATTCAGCCAGTGCCGTTCACGGGTATCGCACCAATCTTTTCCCGGCGGAGAACAGCCCCTTTCATTCAGTCGCCCTCCGGCCTTCTAGTGGTCTCCGCTCTAACTCATGCAACTGTCGATCTTGACGGCTTACCCCTATCTGAGCCCCGGTCAGCCCCCAGCGAACAGTGGGCACCTCGAGCTGCAGCCCTTACCTCAAACACAGCTCCGTATCTACCCTCTCTGTTCCTAACAGTGTCACCGTGGACGGGATAGTAAGAACCCTCCTGGTACCGACAATACTTCCACCAATCAAGCTCTTCTGTAAGATGCACGCTACTACCACTAAATCCACCTCATCCAGCGATACCGGTCTGTCTGTCTCTCTCGTCAACGCCAGATCTCCCCATATTTTACCGATCCCATTCGACACGATAGTCCGGGCGAAAACAAGACTCTCCTCATTCCGACATTGCAAACCCTCAGTTGGGGTCAACCCTCACCTCTTGAGCCCCCACCCTGAAGTCCGCAGTCAAGCCGGAAAGCAGTAACAGAAGGCACGGGAGCTTCCAACAGCAACCGCTCCAATCCATCCATCCATAAACGAGCGTCTATACTTGCTGGCTTCAAGCCTTCAAAGGATACCAGCCTAGAAAACCAGGCTCCAAACTTATCTGAACGATACATGGATCACCAACACACTCAGAGCACCACCCAACCCATGTCTAGTCCCCCCCCCCAATACCAGGCCGCTGCTGCAATCCAACGGCCCGCTACACACCAGGAAACACTGAACAATATGCCGAATATAACCCTTGAGAATGATCACGACCCTGCCTAAATCGTCCCGCCAACCTCAGCTTCTGACGCTTATTCCGCACCACCGTACACGCCCCACATCTATTGCAGGTCTCGGTCTTAGCGGACGTGGTGCTGGACAAACCTCCCCCACCATCACTAACTCAGCTTACCTGAGCGCATGTTTCTTATCCTTTTCTGAGAGTGGCACTTTACCCCACACCTTCAGCGCCCCCCCCCCAAGATTAGTCTTGCCATCTCGGCACGCCATTTAAATCAGGTATTTATATTTTCCCATCTTCCTCGTCCCTTAACTGATGAGGTGTATTCCGCAATGTCGCGAATATTTCCGGTACTATTCATGTATATAATCCCCCTTTTCAACCGACTCCATCCACTACTCACCAAAAAGTCTACTTTTTTTCGAAAGTATAGTATATTTTTTGACCGTGGTCAATACACATGCACAAGGCAAGATCAGAGTATACAGCAGTACATGTCAATGTGAGGTATTCACAGATTCTAAATTTATAAATCACACAGCAACCGAAATACACCAGTAAAGTCATGTAGTGTTTGAGGTCTTCTCGACTGTCAGGAATAAGTCGAGAAGACCTTTCTCTCTCCGATCCCCGAGAGAGGCACAAGGGGGCATAGCCTTAGATTACAAAGGAAACATTCGAGGCTCCAAATTAGGGCGAAGTACTTCTCAAATAGAGTGGTACCCTATTGAAATAAGCTCCCGGAAGAGGTCATAAATACCACAAACGTGAAGGATTTTAAGAGAGCAGGAGACCTATATTGGGTGGCAGTATACCCCGAGTTATGTTAGGCAGCTTTTAGGGTCAGATGCAATTTACTTATTGTTTCCACCTTACTCTGCCAGGGCTGATACTGCACAAAATTTCTGCTTTTCAGAAAAAGAAAATCACGCAGTGTTGGGAGCTACGGAAACGCGCCGACAACACAACTATCTGGACACACGATTGGCTCTAGCCACACCAAGTCCTGTGCAAACTGAACTGAACTGAACTGAGTGAACAAAAGTGGTTATGGTTGAGGCGGGAATTCCGAATCGGTTTCGAAATCGCTGGAGGGCGGTGTGGATAGCTGAACAGTCGTGGGATTGCTGATGTAAGCGACAAATGGACGGTCACTAACGAGTAACCGGGCGGAAGAGATGCCAAAGAACATTGTTAGAAGTAAAGCAAGCGTGGGGCTTTCAAAGTGCAGTCAGAGATACCAGCGGAATATTGGACACTGATCCAGAATTGGGTAACTAATTGTGGAGGAAGCATGTGAAATAAAGACAAGTGATTCAAAGGTGATAATAAAACGGACCTTTTGTGCAGGTGATTACAGTGTTATATGGAAATTCAAATGAAGGCGAAAAGCTTCGCAGGGACTTCAGTGAACATTTGAAGAGCATGAATGGTGTATGGACATATAACGGACTTTTAAAGAAAAGAAAAGCCGTCAGTGAAACGGATTAGTGGAGACAAAACGTCAATGGTTCGGCTAGGCAGATGTTGGAAGAGTGTAAATTTTTTTTGTATGTGATAGAAAATTGTTAACCAAATTATGGTTGGCTGCAGATGGCTGGTATTCTGTTTCATAAAGACCTTGGTTGCAGGTGGTGGCAGGTAGAATGTTGAGGGAAGCAGGTAAAAAAGGTCTGGTTTGACGAAGTTGACAGCTGCGAAGGCTGGGTTCCGGCCATTGGTTTCGTACTGCAACGCGGGAAGAATTGAACTGTTGGGTTGGATTATTTGGGAATAGACGTTGAGCGGATGTGTTGATGGTTGGTGTCAGGAATCACCTCTGCGATCCGGTGAGACTTTCATGAGGTTTTGTTAATCCGTGTACGGTGCCCCATGTAACGTCAGCGGGCGAGAGTATAGGTTTGAACCATTGATCAAATCGTCCAGTCCTTACGGTAATCCGGAATAAACGTCGATTCGGCCGATGGCTACCCAAGTAACCAATGCAATCTGGAAGAGATCAGGAGTGCGGCAGTCTGGAGAGTGTTCCAGCTGTGGGTTATGATTATCGTTTTTATGGAAGCAAGAAAATGAAAATTTTGTTATCCGAACAGTTAGTTATCGTTTGGCTAGTGGACCGGTCTATTAGGGATCCCTAGACGGAGACTGGTAGCTTTCTAGGGTAGTTGGGTGAAGGTAGAGATTTGGGGCAATATCAGGTAGGCGGTGGATGAGGAGAGGGTGCCCGTTAGGAAACCAGGAATAAAACAATAGTAGATGGTATGGTCTGGAAGAAGAATGAGAAAATAGGAAGATAACAGTCTAGTCAGTTCACCAGCTGTGGTCGAGGACGGCAAACAGTAAAAAAGGAGAAAAACACAGTGTAAAAATGAGGATTTTTCATGTGGGGGCAAACGTGCTGGTATTCGGCAGGGGCATACGGATTCCGGTTGGAATGGGGTCTCAACTTACCATGAGCATATGCGCAGAGAAGTGAAGCCTAGTTACTAAGGAATGGTAATCCGTGTGGCAAGGCTTCAGTGTACGAGAAAGGCGCAAAAAAGCAGGATGGGACGGCTGAGTTCTAGCCTGAGCCAGGAATTAGGTGAGAGCGAGCACCCATCGCTAAAGGACGGAGCGGTTTTATTTATATATATGCAAATTGTGTTGTAAAATGGCACAATCTAGTTAGGAAGGGGGGCAAAAGAGAGTGGAGCATACCCAATGTATATATATATATATATATATTGATGTAAAGGTGGGTGCGATCATCGGACGGGTCATGCGAAAGCGGTCGGACGCAAAAGACTATGGCAAGGAAAGTGAGATAGAGTGACGCAGCTGAGGATCAACGGTTAACGGAAATAAAAACAAAAGTTAAGCACGGGCTCATCGGTGCGGCGGATCCCAAAGGCACATTGAGGCCATGAAACGTGAGACTAAAAGGGAAACGCCTAAGTGTGGCTAAAACTTTCAATGGGAAAGTTAGTATTTCGCCTAGAGTGGTCATTGAGGAGGAGTAAAGACCAAGTTCTGCATGAAATTACAGAAGAACCTTAGCTGGTGGATAGGGTGGGAGCAGAAATGGTAACGTCATAACTGGGTGTTGAGTTCAGTTAGTGAGTCACGCTAAGTGGGATGAATCAGACTGGATTTTTCAGTTCGAAATGGCAGAGGTGGTGAGGGAAGTATATGTGGTGGGACCTGGTGCGGAAGAGAGGCATTGTAAGCTAAGAGATATCGAGGAGCGTTGAGTTACTCACCGTGCTTGTGTTAATAATCATAGGACAGAAGTGAGTATATATATATATAGTATATAAAAATGTTATATATTTACACATATATGTATATATATGAATAGGTATATATATATATATATGTTCACTAGAATCTAATTTGAATCGTCTGGAGTGTGAATGGATACTCTTCATTGAAAAGCCCACAAATGAATCACAACTGTGATTTTTCATAGTTATTCGTGTCTGTCCACACGTTAACATACTACTTACTATCAATATGAGCGCTTGCACATGCAGCCTCGTTGTTCGTTGGGTTAGCAGTGACCCAGACACGAATAACTATGAAAAATCACAGTTGTGATTCATTTGTGTTCTTTTCAATGAAGAGTGTCCATTCACACTCCAGACGATTCAAATTAGATTCTAGTGAACATATAACATCGGAGTGTACATGTATGAAGACGAGTGGGCAGAGGAGTACCGGGTACGCATACCTGATGAGCGGCAACAACCGCAAAACCGGTCGTGTGCTTCCGGGGAAATTTTGTCCACACGTTAACATACTACTTACTATCAATATATATATATATATAGTATATAAAATGTTATATATTTACACATATATGTGTATATATATGAATAGGTATATATATATATATATGCATATATATGTATATATATGAACAGGTGTATATATATATGCATATATATGTATATATATAAATGTATAAAGCTGAGAGGAGCGGAAGCCAGGATAAATAAGAGGATCAAGGAGTGAATTGGTGGGTGGTGGGACTTAATGTCTTAGGATCCAGCACCACTGGATAATTTGGTGCAGGGGGAAAACATCATTGGCTAAAACCTTCGGCTAGAGAAGAGTTGTTTTACATGGCTGCCCTAGTACTATTTGGCGAGGGAGGCAGTAATTGTTTAGACATGGTTGTGGAAACCGACTAGTGAATTAGATGAGGCAGGGATGTATAAGGGTTAGGTGATGGTAGGTGAACGTGGGTGAGTAGCGAGAACCGGCAGGCATCTAGATATTTATAGTTGCAAACGAAAATCTATCCTTCTGCAATGTGGGTTATACGTCAAAAATAATAACAAATGGTAATCCTATTGTCTGTCGTTAGGCAGAAAATGGTAGGTTTGGAATATGGTGCCGTGATCCTAGTAGTTGAACCCGTTTTTGAAGGCCAGCTCGACGGATAGCAGAGAGCGGGAGGAGAGACTGAAGCTAGGGTTCTAAAGTTCGATGCCTTCTTCATAGGCTCGATCCTCAGATATGCTGGCGTTAGTCAAAGATAACATATGACTAACGGTAAGTCGTGATTTAAGGGCATGGCTGAACTGGGTTATTGACGCACATTTGCGAATGGTCCGAGGCAGCTTATTCCAAAGCTTTGAATATTTAATGAGAAAGAAGTTGGATCTGATTGCCAGCCTGCAATGTGGGATGGTCAGACTGAAGTCTGTGTGGCGCAGAGGGTAAGATGAGGGTAGGGAAAACTGTATAGAGTTGGTAGAAGTGAACGCAGAGCAATGAATAAGTCTGTATAGAAAACACAAGTTGAGCCTGACATGTCTAAGCCATACGGGGTCAAGTTTTAATAGAATGCATCGCTCCTTATAGCTCAGTGGAGAGGAATATCCCATTAGCTTCTTGGTGAAGGTGCGCTGGACTTTCTCCAGGCGTATTCTGTCAGATTTAGACATTCCAGAGAATATTATAGGGCAGTATTCGAGGTGGGGTCTAGCATGGGATTGGTATGTAAGGAGGATACTATGTTTTATTTTAAATGATCTGAGAACTAGGCCTATTATCTGTCTGGCCCTGGCCGTCTGAAATGAGACATGTTCCGAAAATTGTAGATTTTTAGTGTATCGAAGCCCAAGATCCTTCACTGATGAGCTTGGGGCTATGGGTAGTTGGTTCAGTGACAGAGTTCCGAGAGGGACTTGACATCTGTAGGTTGTGTAGAAGATTTTGGATGTCGAGAAGCACATCTGCCATGAAGTGCACCATTGATCATTACCTATTTCAGACAGTGCTGTGCTCAAATCTCGATGGCGGAAATCAAACACGATTTTGATGTCGTCGGCGAAGAGGAAAGGTGTGCCATGTCGCACAATCGAAAAAATGTCGTTAATATACGGTAAGAAAAATAGCGGACCAAGTACACTTCCTTGTATGACTCCACTAGTGACAGGCGCCGGTTGCGATAGATGACCATTAGCATATACAACCTGGGTTCGATCCGACAGGTAAGAAGTGATCCATGATAAAAGCGGGTCATGGATACCATAGGCCCGGAGTTTTGTTAACAATCGGGAGTGAGGAACTCGGTCAAATGCCTTGGTCATATCGAGGTAGATGAAAATCATAGATTTTCCGTCGTCAGCTGCCGTGGTCACTAGGTTGAAGAAATCAAACTGGCATGTGGTACAAGGACGTGACTTTAGGAAGCCATGTTGGCCGCTGTGAATGAGGTTATGGGAAATGAGATAATCGGACATCCGCTGTTTAATCAAACGCTCCATTATTCTGGCAGCTAAAGGGGTATGGTTGATAGGACAATAATTTGGAGGGTCATGCACTGGACCTTTTTTGTGGATAGGAATAATGGTTGAAGTTTTCCACTGGGATGGAAAAATGCCATTTTTAAGGGATAAGTTGTAGAGATTCATAAAGATAGCAGCGATGTCAGTTCCACCAAGATGAAAGAGTGCTGGGGGGATGCCGTCATAGCCAGGGCGGGAGGAGGGTCTAACACGCTGCAGCAGGTGGGTCACATCGTTCAAACTGAATTCAATGTCAGAGAGAACTTGCTCGGTGATGAGGGGTACGGGTGGCGGGTTTACAGTGGCGTCAGTGGTCATGGATTCTGAAAAGAAGGTATTGAGCGCCTCAGCGATTTCAGCTGCAGATTTAATGTGCGTACTGTTTCCCAAAATTAGATATGGTATCCCTGTAGGCTCTCTCTGATTTCTGCTCTTCAGCAGTCGGGACAATCGGTACGATCTGTCGAAGGAATTCAAGGCCGAAAGCTCCTGCTTTCTCAGCAGTTCATTAGTCCGAAGACTGATGGTGACAGAGAGAGTGAAGTTGCAATAGTATGGAGAAGTCTTTGGTTTTATTGTAGATCTTCTGCAGTTTTGCATGTTTATTTTGCAGCCTTGTTTGGTAGGAGCCGCGGGCTCGAGAACGGTTGGTCCCGATGGTGGTGATTTCTGACAAGCAGCTATGTAGCTTGTGGTAGAGTACGTCACTGGCGAGCTGAGTGTTGTGCTGTAGGAAGTAGTCATCCCAGTTGAGGGATCGAAGCATAGGCTTGAGGTTCATCCAGTTGATCGTGTGCAGGGGCTGTTGAGATGAGCTACATATGGGGTCTATTGGTCCGGCTGTGAATCTGCAAGATACCATTCCATGGTCACTGCCTGGGAAAGGGTTGAGGGCGGTAGTCATCACGTCCGATAGGCCAATGGTAAATATTAGGTCTGGTATGCTGTTACCTCTGGTTGGTGTCATTACGTGCTGGACCCAGCGCCCTGCGCGTATGGTCGAAACGAAGCTCGTGAAGTATTAGGGTGATGACATGGTGTCTCAGCAGATATTAGGTGCATTGAAATCGCCAGCAATGATTTTTGACGAGGAGGGTAATAGTGCAAAGTGGTCAAAGGCTTTGACTACGTGGGCGAGGTCCGTGGTGTTTGAATTGGTGGTTGATAAACGCAGCCGATATGGAGTGGAGAGTTGGCCAGAAGAACCGTTACCCATATTGAGTCCTGAATTGAGTCCAGTATTGGACCAGGGAGAGGAATGGTAGGCAAGCTTTTTTAACTTGGATGAGACAGCCTCCTCCACGACGACGACGATTTTTCATGAAGATTTGATAACCAGCGATAGAAATTTGGTCCAATGGGACAGAATCATTTAGCCAGGTTTCGGTTATGACAATGATGTCGAAGTCGGAAGACAGTACTATATTACGAAGAGTGTGGGTTTTATTCAGTAATGAGCGAGCGTTAATGAGAAGCAAGTTAAGTGCAACTGTACCGTCATGGTGTGGAGTGGGAACAACCATCTGCGGGTGTTGATGGCTAACACTACCGAGGTGGTAAACGTCATTAAGTGGACTCATAACGACAGGGTTGTCATGTATAGAAGTGAAGGAGTCTAAACAGGGGTTAGAAGTGGGGAGCCGGCATTGTGAAGAAGGGGTGAAGCTGTGTTGGGGGGGTGCCGTCAAGAAAAAATTGGTCGTTTGGGGAGGTGGGATTTCCGGGGTGGTTCAAGTAGCCAGGTGGGGGGTTGGATGCTGAGGTAATGGGTAACGGCAAGTGAGATGGCAGAAAGTAGTGGTGACTGGGTTCAACGGGGTACGCAGGGGGCGGGTAGTTGCCGCTTGACCAGGACCGACGAAATAACTGTAGTTGGTTGGGCTGGCCCATCCTGTGTTCAGGAAAGGGCGCGGAGCTAGACAATTGAGGCCATTGGTTATAATTCGACTGGGGGTTACTTATTTGTATCATTGGAGGAAAGAGAAATTGGTTACGGAGGTTCGACGGGAGATGCTGGCGCTCAGCCAGATGATTGGAAAACTGTTTCGGGAAACTTGGAGAATATGGTGTGTTTGATCCCGATGCATGATGATGCGCTACTCGGTGGCCGTTTTCGCCTGTATTGTAGAGTGGAGTTGGGATGACCTTGTCGATTAGCCGAGGTACCACGCTAATACAACGAGGTGGGGTTGGCTGCTTTAGGGTGATGCAGGGTTGCGTCCTGCTTGCCAACAAGTATGAATTATTTGGGGTGTACTTGGAGTGCTTGGTGGGGGTTCTAAATGGGATTCTGAGAAGACTTACGGGGGGGGGATACGGGAGTAGCCGGAGTAGCTAAAAGCTGTGGGGGGTCACAGAGTCCGGTCTGCCGATGGGACGATTGGCCACATAGTAGATCATGCCTTTTATGAACGATCTGTGTTCGCAAGACGGTGGGACATAAGTTAGAGCAGGACGGGCTGTTGGCAACAGACATCCCCGGAGTCTTTTTTGGTGGTGAGACGGTGGGCAGTAGGCTGGCATTAGCAGCGGCAGGCTTGGATGCACGGGACTTTGGTGGTCCTGGGCTAATAGTGGGTCTGGCATGGATATCGTTGCCGTTTGAAAAAGCGGAGTTTGATGGTAGAAGGCAGGGCCGTTTACTAGGGGGATGTGCTGGAGATGGGGTCAGGTCTAGGTCAACCAGAGTGGTGCAGACAACTGAGCGCTTTTGTGTTACGGGGTGGCTAGACAAGCAGCGAGAAGACGCGGTGACTGATATTTCAGCCACAGGTTGCGCTGGTGGAGCTAAGGCACTTTTTAGTGATCGAAAAACCTCTCTTTGGAGGGGCGTTTTATCCGGTTGTATTCTTATTCTTTTGAATGGGGTGGAATTGGCAATGATTTGCCAACTAGTTATGAATTCTCTAGCTGTTACTTCGTCAGCGAATTGGAACATTAAAGGACAGTCGGTGCATTGTGATTTTTTGCGCAGTCGAGTGCAAAAGCACCTGTTGTGTGCCATGTTGCAAGCATTCAGGATGGCGAGTTTGGTTGACGGCAGGGGTAGTCGATCAGGGATGTTGAAAACTATCGCGTTTTTGGAGTTGGCTATACGCTTATGAACTTTCGTCGCAACTGAGTCTAAGAAGCGGCCCGCCATGACTAGGCTCTGGCGATTAGCAATAGGCGTGGGCTCCATTATGCTAGATAAAGGGGATATCTTTAACAGAATATCATCGATGGACTGGATCTGGTTATGCAGGTCCGCCACTCTTTGATCTACTTCGTTAATCTTCTTGTTGACTACGTCATAAACATCAACGAGAGGTACTGAGCATGGACTGAGTGCAGACTGAGGTTGAGTGTTCCTGGTTTTTTGAGCCTAACGGTACGAATTGCCTGATTTGCACCCGGGACCTTGGCACGTTTACGCAGGCCCTTTGGAGTTTCCATAGGTAGTTCGGGAGGTAATGTGAAAAAGAGGGAAAGATTATGGGTCAGCAAGTTGAACTTTTCGAGAGTGTAAAGCTACGTAGAAAATTTTGGGTATTTTTCTTACGCCTTTCTATCCAAATGACAGACGGTTATAAGCTTCATAAACATAAAAAACAAACACAACCTAGGGAAAATAGAGGCCCGGTGTAGCGCAGCGGCCTCCCAGTGGTCTCCGCTCTAACTCATGCAACTGTCGATCTTGACGGCTCACCCCTATCTGAGCCCCGGTCAGCCCCCAGCGAACAGTGGGCACCTCAAGCTGCAGCCCTTACCTCAAACACAGCTCCGTATCTACCCTCTCTGTTCCTAACAGTGTCACCGTGGACGGGATAGTAAGAACCCTCCTGGTACCGACAATACTTCCACCAATCAAGCTCTTCTGTAAGATGCACGCTACTACCACTAAATCCACCTCATCCAGCGATACCGGTCTGTCTGTCCCTCTCGTCAACGCCAGATCTCCCCATATTTTACCGATCCCATCGACACGATAGTCCGGGCGAAAACAAGACTCTCCTCATTCCGACATTGCAAACCCTCAGTTGGGGTCAACCCTCACCTCTTGAGCCCCCACCCTGAAGTCCGCAGTCAAGCCGGAAAGCAGTAACAGAAGGCACGGGAGCTTCCAACAGCAACCGCTCCAATCCATCCATCCATAAACGAGCGTCTATACTTGCTGGCTTCAAGCCTTCAAAGGATACCAGCCTAGAAAACCAGGCTCCAAACTTATCTGAACGATACATGGATCACCAACACACTCAGAGCACCACCCAACCCATGTCTAGTCCCCCCCCCCAATACCAGGCCGCTGCTGCAATCCAACGGCCCGCTACACACCAGGAAACACTGAACAATATGCCGAATATAACCCTTGAGAATGATCACGACCCTGCCTAAATCGTCCCGCCAACCTCAGCTTCTGACGCTTATTCCGCACCACCGTACACGCCCCACATCTATTGCAGGTCTCGGTCTTAGCGGACGTGGTGCTGGACAAACCTCCCCCACCATCACTAACTCAGCTTACCTGAGCGCATGTTTCTTATCCTTTTCTGAGAGTGGCACTTTACCCCACACCTTCAGCGCCCCCCCCCAAGATTAGTCTTGCCATCTCGGCACGCCATTTAAATCAGGTATTTATATTTTCCCATCTTCCTCGTCCCTTAACTGATGAGGTGTATTCCGCAATGTCGCGAATATTTCCGGTACTATTCATGTATATAATCCCCCTTTTCAACCGACTCCATCCACTACTCACCAAAAAGTCTACTTGACCTCGACCTTCGAATTTGCCGGGCATTATCACAGTTTTATTTCGTTCTAACGCTCTCAATAATCCTCTGTGAGTAAACGTTGTAACCCTTTTGAAGTTCGAATGCCGACTTTACTTGAATCATCTGATCGTGGACTCGAGCGTGCTTCGGGCGCATCTGAAGTATACGATCAATAATAGCCCCTTTCCGAGCGATGATTGCCAACGCCCTCGAAACGCTCCCTGTTCCTTCGTCCATGCTCCTTACTCAAGCAAAACTTCCTCATCCCATTAGGCACCTTGTGAGTACACCAACCACTCCAAAGCCTTTGCCGCCACTGTATCATTGGAGTTCTACCCTCAGTTTACCTACCTCCAGATTCAGCCCTCTGAAGTATCCCCTCACACCTCCCTACCAAAGCACGTCTATCTAGATAACGCAACAGCACAGACGGCCTCTGAGAAAAATCCTCTCACAGAGTCGCCACTGGCTTAGACAAAATGTCAAATACAGTGGTAAACCACGCTTTACCTGACGACCTTTCTCCATCTGGTCACGCTAAAACAGCCGTTGTTCCTACCGACGACCTAACTAAAAATTCCGTCTCAATCTTTCAACTCGTCGTTCTCTTCATTTTTCCAAAACCTTTCGTCCTTTGCGCGCTTCCTTTAGGCCTGCTTCCGGATTCCTTACTAGTCGCCGAGGCATGACGACTGCTTACCCCCAATGTTTTACTCCATATACCAGGCTATCAGGCTACCGCCAAAAGTGGATCTATAGGGCCCGGAAGCGGAAGAATTACAGATACCAGATAAATATTTACTGTAAATGTTTTTACTATCCTATTCTTGGCATCAGTCCAGAATGCTTTTGGTTGAGTAACAAAACAATGAACAACTACTTACCGGATATATCCACAGCCCGCATAATCACCGTGTTCATGAATTTACAACAAAAACGAAAGCATTCAATCATGCCTCTGACTTCTATTTCGCTGGCAGAATCTGGACAGCCGACTTCAGTGAGCTTGCAGTCTGCCGGCAGTCTTTATTCTGTCTCCCAAAACTCCATGGTTTTCGTCCGTGTACCCCTGTGGGTAACTGGACACAACATGCTTCAGCCCCCACCGGAGGAAAACACACATTCAATAGAATATTCACCACTGGCATCGGGAATGTAGTCACCCAAAAATTAGGTCGTCTCACTAGCGGTGAAGGTAAGATAGTATCTTTTTTATTTGTGGCTCCCGAGCTTTGCACCGACAAGTTATGATAAGTCTCCCGATAAAAGGTGCAAAATACCACAAAACTTGGTGGGATAGTTCACCCTTTTTGTTCGTTCCCAAAACTGGGATGAGTTATTTTACCAAATGACCTGTGGGTGGTAGCTGATCATTTTTATTGTAATCCTAGTGTTTGCCTTGACAAAATCGCTCCTGCTTAGCGACTCAGTACTGAAACAACCGAACTCCCTAGGTCTCCTTATCAGCAGGCTTACCGATTTTTAACAAAGTCCTAGCGAACGAGAGTCCTCTCATTGTGCCTTTGAATAACGCGTTTATCCCATTCAATATAGTAGCGTTTGGTTTCTTTCAAGAAAATGCAGGAACCGGATTTTTATGCCTCCCGAGCGGGGTGCATGCTCCAGTCACGTTGATGAATGTCAGAAGCAGCCCATCAGTTGGAGCCAACCCACACTTAAGCTCTAATAGAGCTTTCTTGGATGACCCCTTTTGATTGCAGGGGCTTTCAGTACCTTGCCTCTTCTCTAATGACGAACAACAACACATTCAACTCCCTTCCAAACCAGTGACATTGGTGACAGTTTAAATGGTATTGTTTCACTTCAATATAGTTTCAGCTCTGGCAGCAAAACACACGGCTGTCTCACGGGCCCGGTGCGGAAGTTTTACAGCAAGCCTTCTTCAGCCTGGGTGGCGTAGGCACTCCAATGTTGTCAACAAACATTCAGTTTGTCAGTGAGGTGCGGTTTTCTTCTTTTACAGTATAAGACTCCCACTATTATCCTAAAGCACAAAAATGGATCACAACCAGATCCAGGCAATTGCCGACCGGTGAATCACACCCCAGAATAAAGGAGAGAGTGACTCTTCATCTTAACCGTAACCCAGTCCGTTTTGGAAGTCACGGAATTATGAGGAACAGGTCAGGCACGGTGGGCCAGACAGACCTCCTCAACCTAGTATTGGAGGCTTTCAGTAACAGCAGATCAGAAATCGAGATCATTTTTGACATGACCAAGGCCTTTACCGAGTATTCCAAGCCAGGTAACTGGAGAAGGCAGAAACATGAAATCGTGGACCCTAAGCTTGCCTGGAGTTCATCATATTTGTCAGCTGGAGATCAGATAGCGAATACAGGTGAAACGTCGTCCAAAGCAGGACCTATAACTAGAGGCGTGATGAAAGTTAGGGCATCCGGCCAATACTTCTCCCAATGTAAGTAAACGATATATTGAACATCTTCCAACAGGGAGTTTCCTCTCTGGTAGCAGAAGATAATTAAATGGCCCGCAGTTTCGAATTCACGACTTAAGCTTCCACCACATACGACAATACGGGGGACTGACTTCCTCTTAGTTGTTGGAGTGTTGACTGAAGGTTGAGAATCTCCGATGAAAGGTGGCACTCTAAGGTATAAGTATCATACCCCCACCGGAACATCTAGACTTACCAACCGGTTCAATACCAACAGCTCTGAGGCACGCCACTTATTTCTCTACAACTCACTTTTGGTTGAGCTTTCCGAAGAAGTAGCTGTCCGAATGGCTGATTAAGCAGTGAGATTGGGCCCGTGCTTCAGAACCTAAAGATACCGGAAGGTAATCTAGGTACGTTTTAGCCCCATTTTAAACCGTCTCAACCATCTGCTTTATAATGCTACCGAGGTCAAATGGTGGTTGCTAGAGCACAACCTTCTTTCACCAAACAGCTCCTAGAACCTTTCTCCTTCGTGAATTGCATGGAACGTTGTGGTACGAGGAACATCGGTCTACTTTTTTGCCACCTTAAAGACAACCCTCTATTCTTTCAAAATATTTTATAAGATGGATCACACAGACTGGCACTGAGGATGAGAGATTTTTCTTGTTGTTCCTTAAGTAACAGCTAGTTCCAGTTTGTCATATCTCTGACCGCGCTTGCATCGGAGATCAAAGAGTTTCGTCAATCAGTGTGCCCCAGAATGTAGCAAGTTTTCACAATATATTTTGGCTTTATCACCATCTTTCCTGACGTTCAGACTCTAGACAAGCGTCGCTTCAACGGTGAACCCACCGAGTATTTTGTTTGGTCAATGTATTTCAACATTCAAAGCCTTTGAAATAGGACTGGGGTGCTGAATCATCAAATTTACAGCTTAAACTTACTAGTTCTGATAATGCTCACGAATAGTTTACCTTCTCTCGACAGCAGTCAGGGTACTCAGTACGTGCCGCAGGGATTTAGTGGTTTCGTCGCCACCACCTAGGACCTCAATGCAGTCTGAATTCATTGCCATTGAGTACGCACCCTGGAACCAGCTTGCACAGCTGTTCTCCTCGTATTTGGCTCCAAAGCCCCAGAGGCCATGACCCGTATACCTCTTTGTAGGGTCAAACCCAACTAGATGTCCATTGCCAAACCAGCCACATACCACCGGTCTGCCCCCCAGCTTGTGTTGCCTGCACGCGACATGTAACGAATAATCTCTGTTCGAACAGGCGTTTTAATAGGAATGCATTCCATGTGATAATTTTAGACTGTGGTATACTACTTGCCTCTGCATTTTGTTCCTTACGTAAGTCGCCCTGGTGCCCCTGACCCTACGGATACGGCAATTGCTTCCGCGGCACGTCTATGAGCATTCTTGGCAATGGTTGTCCCACTACACAGGAATGACCACCAGTGAGACAGCATTGGAATCAAAAACAGATTTTCGCGAAAACGCGAAAAACGTCTACCGTTTCAAGTTCCCAGCACACCTCTCCCGTCACCGGCGCTCAATTCTCAGGGCAGAAGTTTTGCACTCGAAAGACTGGTGTGGTTGATCCATCTTCGTGGCGGCTTGTCATATGCGGTCCATCTTTCACTCAGAGCATCAAGACTTTAGTCACCCACCAAAAGCACCTCCGCCTTCTCTGGTAGCCAGGTATCCGACTACGATAACAACAGACGATATACGTCTGAAAATTTAGGACACCCTTTGCTAGCCACTCACTGGATACCGTAATAAACGAATACTGGAAATTCATACAAACCTGTGAGCCTTGTGCATTTGACTATATTTGACATTAATTTGAAGAGCACCTCAATTCACCACACTCTTTGCACGTTCGTTTATCCACGTGCGACCTTTAAATTTGGCCTTGAACCGTTTCTGACTGTCGTGCTTGGACCACGCAGCTTAGAACCTTTGGGTTTTACAGTGGAGCCTATTTGGCCGCATACTTGAGGTCTGTATATATTTGTACCTTTTGTGAATCCCAATTTATAACGTAAAAACTACGAATCAATCTTGTTCTGGTTTTGGGGTTCTTTCAAATTGGCTACGCGTTGTTCGATTTGCGAGAATTGACTTGCAGATAATAAGGGACACGTGTAGCGGTACCTGCCTATCTGAAGCGGGTTCTTATGTCTTATAACATGAGCCCCGAAAGTAGAACATTGGAATTCGTTCCCCTGACAAAAATTCGGCGTTATCCCTACCCCACCCCTTGTTTCCATGCCAGTCTTCATACTGGTGTTATCCTGTTTCATGTCATGCTAGTGATGGTACCAAATATAACACTAGCCGTGCTACCAACACCCTGCGGCACTTCCTTGCTCATACCCCAGGATAATCCCAGAACACCAGCACCATCGTGTTGGGGCAAAATCCATCTTATTTATGTCTCCCTGAATGATTCCAGTTCCCTCTAGTGACCTCCGTCGGTGCTCTAGATAACTTCTGCCAAAGTTTTACCCTAGCTCCCGTCTGACTTTATCAAGCATTGGAAGATCACTATACTGGAATAGACAGCAACAAGTACAGTGTTTTGTCAGCATGATACCAGCAACGCCCAAGCGCAAAATATCCTCTCAAACCTATGGTATCACCTTGGAGCTGGCTCCGGTTCTGCACTAGCAAGCTGTATTGGGGGAAACCATTAGCAGTTGGTCATAACTGCATACCTTAAAATTCTTTTAGTATCCAATCATGATCACGCTAATACTACCTCAGGTTAGAGCAGCCTGCGGACAGACCTCATTTGTGGATTTCCATGCTGTATACTCAATCAAAACTGCAGGATCCTCCGCTGGGGTTCCTACTGTTGTCACGAGAAGGCCGCTTCTTACAGCTGTTATCTTTCTACACGTGACATTGAAAATTTGAACTTACCCTGTAACCCTGAGCTTGCTATCTAGCGGGAGCTCAGAGGTAATCATCAGAATTTGGCATGTCCGTCAGTAACAACCAGGGGAGGTCCTATATATCTCAACGGCTCCTACTCCATAGCTCAGAAACTCGATCCTCCACCTCCAGACCACCTTTCACCGCAACAAACCTCACTGCACAAAAGAAGACCCGCAACTTCATATACTGCACTTTCAAGGCAGCTCATGTACAAGCCAAAAATGTCCTTGAATGCACCCAAGGTGCCTACCCGGTGCCCGCGAATTCGCCGGCTTTCAGCAGTACTGTTCAATCCCCACCGAAATTTCACCTCCAGCTTCTGCTACAAAGCGTGTGAGTGGAAGTACTGAGAGTTGTGAAAAAAGCGCCGCTGACAGATTAAATGGATGTCCATTGCGGCATTTATACAAACCCAACAAGTCCACTGTTCGTTGTAGTCGTTTATTATAGCAACCCACCTCTTGGACCTCTCCCAGACTGCAAACGTCTTTATTTATTTCAGGTAGTTTACTCTTTGCTATCGCCCACCGGGCGGCTTGGCATAACCCCACAATCGAAGCTTCAGCTGGGTTTTGAATACTTTTCACCGTGTTGGCCGCAGTTTCTAAAAGTCACCTATGGTGGACTCCGGTTGGAGCTACACTTCGCGGTACTCACAGTCTGTTTTCAAAAGAAACAGCCTGATATATCTGCCCGTAGGCTGCTTAACCCACTGGAGTCTGTTCCATGGAAAGTCATATCTTATTAGGGACACGGACTGGAAACCACACCAATTCAAAGATCAACGATGTAGTGGCACTCTCAAGACATCAACTGACTATCACACCGGATGGCTCCTACTCCGCGAAAATCACCAAAACTTCCGTCGCGAAATTTGTTGATATGCATGAGGTTCCCATCTCACTGTGCTTAGCATGCCCACATAGGTGAAAGTATAATAGCGAGCTATTTGACCCCATTATGACATTTTATCAGACAACGTCACGCTTTTTAGTTTCTTCGTTGTACAAGCATCCAAACCGCCATCTCCGTGGCTACAGGTACCTCCATATGGATGTCGTCCGACCCTCCTCCATTCGCAGCCAATAGGCTATAAACCGCACAACTCTTGACGTCCCCACATGCGAATGGAGGAGGGTCGGACGACATCCATATGGAGGTACCTGTAGCCACGGAGATGGCGGTTTGGATGCTTGTACAACGAAGAAACTAAAAAGCGTGACGTTGTCTGATAAAATGTCATAATGGGGTCAAATAGCTCGCTATTATACTTTCACCTATGTGGGCATGCTAAGCACAGTGAGATGGGAACCTCATGCATATCAACAAATTTCGCGACGGAAGTTTTGGTGATTTTCGCGGAGTAGGAGCCATCCGGTGTGATAGTCAGTTGATGTCTTGAGAGTGCCACTACATCGTTGATCTTTGAATTGGTGTGGTTTCCAGTCCGTGTCCCTAATAAGATATGACTTTCCATGGAACAGACTCCAGTGGGTTAAGCAGCCTATGGGCAGATATATCAGGCTGTTTCTTTTGAAAACAGACTGTGAGTACCGCGAAGTGTAGCTCCAACCGGAGTCCACCATAGGTGACTTTTAGAAACTGCGGCCAACACGGTGAAAAGTATTCAAAACCCAGCTGAAGCTTCGATTGTGGGGTTATGCCAAGCCGCCCGGTGGGCGATAGCAAAGAGTAAACTACCTGAAATAAATAAAGACGTTTGCAGTCTGGGAGAGGTCCAAGAGGTGGGTTGCTATAATAAACGACTACAACGAACAGTGGACTTGTTGGGTTTGTATAAATGCCGCAATGGACATCCATTTAATCTGTCAGCGGCGCTTTTTTCACAACTCTCAGTACTTCCACTCACACGCTTTGTAGCAGAAGCTGGAGGTGAAATTTCGGTGGGGATTGAACAGTACTGCTGAAAGCCGGCGAATTCGCGGGCACCGGGTAGGCACCTTGGGTGCATTCAAGGACATTTTTGGCTTGTACATGAGCTGCCTTGAAAGTGCAGTATATGAAGTTGCGGGTCTTCTTTTGTGCAGTGAGGTTTGTTGCGGTGAAAGGTGGTCTGGAGGTGGAGGATCGAGTTTCTGAGCTATGAAGTAGGAGCCGTTGAGATATATAGGACCTCCCCTGGTTGTTACTGACGGATATGCCAAATTCTGATGATTACCTCTGAGCTCCCGCTAGATAGCAAGCTCAGGGTTACAGGGTAAGTTCAAATTTTCAATGTCACGTGTAGAAAGATAACAGCTGTAAGAAGCGGCCTTCTCGTGACAACAGTAGGAACCCCAGCGGAGGATCCTGCAGTTTTGATTGAGTATACAGCATGGAAATCCACAAATGAGGTCTGTCCGCAGGCTGCTCTAACCTGAGGTAGTATTAGCGTGATCATGATTGGATACTAAAAGAATTTTAAGGTATGCAGTTATGACCAACTGCTAATGGTTTCCCCCAATACAGCTTGCTAGTGCAGAACCGGAGCCAGCTCCAAGGTGATACCATAGGTTTGAGAGGATATTTTGCGCTTGGGCGTTGCTGGTATCATGCTGACAAAACACTGTACTTGTTGCTGTCTATTCCAGTATAGTGATCTTCCAATGCTTGATAAAGTCAGACGGGAGCTAGGGTAAAACTTTGGCAGAAGTTATCTAGAGCACCGACGGAGGTCACTAGAGGGAACTGGAATCATTCAGGGAGACATAAATAAGATGGATTTTGCCCCAACACGATGGTGCTGGTGTTCTGGGATTATCCTGGGGTATGAGCAAGGAAGTGCCGCAGGGTGTTGGTAGCACGGCTAGTGTTATATTTGGTACCATCACTAGCATGACATGAAACAGGATAACACCAGTATGAAGACTGGCATGGAAACAAGGGGTGGGGTAGGGATAACGCCGAATTTTTGTCAGGGGAACGAATTCCAATGTTCTACTTTCGGGGCTCATGTTATAAGACATAAGAACCCGCTTCAGATAGGCAGGTACCGCTACACGTGTCCCTTATTATCTGCAAGTCAATTCTCGCAAATCGAACAACGCGTAGCCAATTTGAAAGAACCCCAAAACCAGAACAAGATTGATTCGTAGTTTTTACGTTATAAATTGGGATTCACAAAAGGTACAAATATATACAGACCTCAAGTATGCAGCCAAATAGGCTCCACTGTAAAACCCAAAGGTTCTAAGCTGCGTGGTCCAAGCACGACAGTCAGAAACGGTTCAAGGCCAAATTTAAAGGTCGCACGTGGATAAACGAACGTGCAAAGAGTGTGGTGAATTGAGGTGCTCTTCAAATTAATGTCAAATATAGTCAAATGCACAAGGCTCACAGGTTTGTATGAATTTCCAGTATTCGTTTATTACGGTATCCAGTGAGTGGCTAGCAAAGGGTGTCCTAAATTTTCAGACGTATATCGTCTGTTGTTATCGTAGTCGGATACCTGGCTACCAGAGAAGGCGGAGGTGCTTTTGGTGGGTGACTAAAGTCTTGATGCTCTGAGTGAAAGATGGACCGCATATGACAAGCCGCCACGAAGATGGATCAACCACACCAGTCTTTCGAGTGCAAAACTTCTGCCCTGAGAATTGAGCGCCGGTGACGGGAGAGGTGTGCTGGGAACTTGAAACGGTAGACGTTTTTCGCGTTTTCGCGAAAATCTGTTTTTGATTCCAATGCTGTCTCACTGGTGGTCATTCCTGTGTAGTGGGACAACCATTGCCAAGAATGCTCATAGACGTGCCGCGGAAGCAATTGCCGTATCCGTAGGGTCAGGGGCACCAGGGCGACTTACGTAAGGAACAAAATGCAGAGGCAAGTAGTATACCACAGTCTAAAATTATCACATGGAATGCATTCCTATTAAAACGCCTGTTCGAACAGAGATTATTCGTTACATGTCGCGTGCAGGCAACACAAGCTGGGGGGCAGACCGGTGGTATGTGGCTGGTTTGGCAATGGACATCTAGTTGGGTTTGACCCTACAAAGAGGTATACGGGTCATGGCCTCTGGGGCTTTGGAGCCAAATACGAGGAGAACAGCTGTGCAAGCTGGTTCCAGGGTGCGTACTCAATGGCAATGAATTCAGACTGCATTGAGGTCCTAGGTGGTGGCGACGAAACCACTAAATCCCTGCGGCACGTACTGAGTACCCTGACTGCTGTCGAGAGAAGGTAAACTATTCGTGAGCATTATCAGAACTAGTAAGTTTAAGCTGTAAATTTGATGATTCAGCACCCCAGTCCTATTTCAAAGGCTTTGAATGTTGAAATACATTGACCAAACAAAATACTCGGTGGGTTCACCGTTGAAGCGACGCTTGTCTAGAGTCTGAATGTCAGGAAAGATGGTGATAAAGCCAAAATATATTGTGAAAACTTGCTACATTCTGGGGCACACTGATTGACGAAACTCTTTGATCTCCGATGCAAGCGCGGTCAGAGATATGACAAACTGGAACTAGCTGTTACTTAAGGAACAACAAGAAAAATCTCTCATCCTCAGTGCCAGTCTGTGTGATCCATCTTATAAAATATTTTGAAAGAATAGAGGGTTGTCTTTAAGGTGGCAAAAAAGTAGACCGATGTTCCTCGTACCACAACGTTCCATGCAATTCACGAAGGAGAAAGGTTCTAGGAGCTGTTTGGTGAAAGAAGGTTGTGCTCTAGCAGCCACCATTTGACCTCGGTAGCATTATAAAGCAGATGGTTGAGGCGGTTTAAAATGGGGCTAAAACGTACCTAGATTACCTTCCGGTATCTTTAGGTTCTGAAGCACGGGCCCAATCTCACTGCTTAATCAGCCATTCGGACAGCTACTTCTTCGGAAAGCTCAACCAAAAGTGAGTTGTAGAGAAATAAGTGGCGTGCCTCAGAGCTGTTGGTATTGAACCGGTTGGTAAGTCTAGATGTTCCGGTGGGGGTATGATACTTATACCTTAGAGTGCCACCTTTCATCGGAGATTCTCAACCTTCAGTCAACACTCCAACAACTAAGAGGAAGTCAGTCCCCCGTATTGTCGTATGTGGTGGAAGCTTAAGTCGTGAATTCGAAACTGCGGGCCATTTAATTATCTTCTGCTACCAGAGAGGAAACTCCCTGTTGGAAGATGTTCAATATATCGTTTACTTACATTGGGAGAAGTATTGGCCGGATGCCCTAACTTTCATCACGCCTCTAGTTATAGGTCCTGCTTTGGACGACGTTTCACCTGTATTCGCTATCTGATCTCCAGCTGACAAATATGATGAACTCCAGGCAAGCTTAGGGTCCACGATTTCATGTTTCTGCCTTCTCCAGTTACCTGGCTTGGAATACTCGGTAAAGGCCTTGGTCATGTCAAAAATGATCTCGATTTCTGATCTGCTGTTACTGAAAGCCTCCAATACTAGGTTGAGGAGGTCTGTCTGGCCCACCGTGCCTGACCTGTTCCTCATAATTCCGTGACTTCCAAAACGGACTGGGTTACGGTTAAGATGAAGAGTCACTCTCTCCTTTATTCTGGGGTGTGATTCACCGGTCGGCAATTGCCTGGATCTGGTTGTGATCCATTTTTGTGCTTTAGGATAATAGTGGGAGTCTTATACTGTAAAAGAAGAAAACCGCACCTCACTGACAAACTAAATGTTTGTTGACAACATTGGAGTGCCTACG
This sequence comes from Fasciola hepatica, assembly GCA_948099385.1. Classification (NCBI taxonomy): domain Eukaryota; kingdom Metazoa; phylum Platyhelminthes; class Trematoda; order Plagiorchiida; family Fasciolidae; genus Fasciola; species Fasciola hepatica. The sequence continues at coordinate 4,539,371 of CANUEZ040000076.1, forward strand.
CCACCCAGGCTGAAGAAGGCTTGCTGTAAAACTTCCGCACCGGGCCCGTGAGACAGCCGTGTGTTTTGCTGCCAGAGCTGAAACTATATTGAAGTGAAACAATACCATTTAAACTGTCACCAATGTCACTGGTTTGGAAGGGAGTTGAATGTGTTGTTGTTCGTCATTAGAGAAGAGGCAAGGTACTGAAAGCCCCTGCAATCAAAAGGGGTCATCCAAGAAAGCTCTATTAGAGCTTAAGTGTGGGTTGGCTCCAACTGATGGGCTGCTTCTGACATTCATCAACGTGACTGGAGCATGCACCCCGCTCGGGAGGCATAAAAATCCGGTTCCTGCATTTTCTTGAAAGAAACCAAACGCTACTATATTGAATGGGATAAACGCGTTATTCAAAGGCACAATGAGAGGACTCTCGTTCGCTAGGACTTTGTTAAAAATCGGTAAGCCTGCTGATAAGGAGACCTAGGGAGTTCGGTTGTTTCAGTACTGAGTCGCTAAGCAGGAGCGATTTTGTCAAGGCAAACATTAGGATTACAATAGAAATGAGCAGCTACCACCCACAGGTCATTTGGTAAAATAACTCATCCCAGTTTTGGGAACGAACAAAAAGGGTGAACTATCCCACCAAGTTTTGTGGTATTTTGCACCTTTTATCGGGAGACTTATCATAACTTGTCGGTGCAAAGCTCGGGAGCCACAAATAAAAAAGATACTATCTTACCTTCACCGCTAGTGAGACGACCTAATTTTTGGGTGACTACATTCCCGATGCCAGTGGTGAATATTCTATTGAATGTGTGTTTTCCTCCGGTGGGGGCTGAAGCATGTTGTGTCCAGTTACCCACAGGGGTACACGGAGAAAAACCATGGAGTTTTGGGAGACAGAATAAAGACTGCCGGCAGACTGCAAGCTCACTGAAGTCGGCTGTCCAGATTCTGCCAGCGAAATAGAAGTCAGAGGCATGATTGAATGCTTTCGTTTTTGTTGTAAATTCATGAACACGGTGATTATGCGGGCTGTGGATATATCCGGTAAGTAGTTGTTCATTGTTTTGTTACTCAACCAAAAGCATTCTGGACTGATGCCAAGAATAGGATAGTAAAAACATTTACAGTAAATATTTATCTGGTATCTGTAATTCTTCCGCTTCCGGGCCCTATAGATCCACTTTTGGCGGTAGCCTGATAGCCTGGTATATGGAGTAAAACATTGGGGGTAAGCAGTCGTCATGCCTCGGCGACTAGTAAGGAATCCGGAAGCAGGCCTAAAGGAAGCGCGCAAAGGACGAAAAGTTTTGGAAAAATGAAGAGAACGACGAGTTGAAAGATTGAGACGGAATTTTTAGTTAGGTCGTCGGTAGGAACAACGGCTGTTTTAGCGTGACCAGATGGAGAAAGGTCGTCAGGTAAAGCGTGGTTTACCACTGTATTTGACATTTTGTCTAAGCCAGTGGCGACTCTGTGAGAGGATTTTTCTCAGCGGCCGTCTGTGCTGTTGCGTTATCTAGATAGACGTGCTTTGGTAGGGAGGTGTGAGGGGATACTTCAGAGGGCTGAATCTGGAGGTAGGTAAACTGAGGGTAGAACTCCAATGATACAGTGGCGGCAAAGGCTTTGGAGTGGTTGGTGTACTCACAAGGTGCCTAATGGGATGAGGAAGTTTTGCTTGAGTAAGGAGCATGGACGAAGGAACAGGGAGCGTTTCGAGGGCGTTGGCAATCATCGCTCGGAAAGGGGCTATTATTGATCGTATACTTCAGATGCGCCCGAAGCACGCTCGAGTCCACGATCAGATGATTCAAGTAAAGTCGGCATTCGAACTTCAAAAGGGTTACAACGTTTACTCACAGAGGATTATTGAGAGCGTTAGAACGAAATAAAACTGTGATAATGCCCGGCAAATTCGAAGGTCGAGGTCAAGTAGACTTTTTGGTGAGTAGTGGATGGAGTCGGTTGAAAAGGGGGATTATATACATGAATAGTACCGGAAATATTCGCGACATTGCGGAATACACCTCATCAGTTAAGGGACGAGGAAGATGGGAAAATATAAATACCTGATTTAAATGGCGTGCCGAGATGGCAAGACTAATCTTGGGGGGGGGCGCTGAAGGTGTGGGGTAAAGTGCCACTCTCAGAAAAGGATAAGAAACATGCGCTCAGGTAAGCTGAGTTAGTGATGGTGGGGGAGGTTTGTCCAGCACCACGTCCGCTAAGGCCGAGACCTGCGATAGATGTGGGGCGTGTACGGTGGTGCGGAATAAGCGTCAGAAGCTGAGGTTGGCGGGACGATTTAGGCAGGGTCGTGATCATTCTCAAGGGTTATATCCGGCATATTGTTCAGTGTGTCCTGGTGTGTAGCGGGCCGTTGGATTGCAGCAGCGGCCTGGTATTGGGGGGGGACTAGACATGGGTTGGGTGGTGCTCTGAGTGTGTTGGTGATCCATGTATCGTTCAGATAAGTTTGGAGCCTGGTTTTCTAGGCTGGTATCCTTTGAAGGCTTGAAGCCAGCAAGTATAGACGCTCGTTTATGGATAGATTGGAGCGGTTGCTGTTGGAAGCTCCCGTGCCCTCTGTTACTGCTTTCCGGCTTGACTGCGGACTTCAGGGTGGGGGCTCAAGAGGTGAGGGTTGACCCCAACTGAGGGTTTGCAATGTCGGAATGAGGAGAGTCTTGTTTTCGCCCGGACTATCGTGTCGATGGGATCGATAAAATATGGGGAGATCTGGCGTTGACGAGAGGGACAGACAGACCGGTATCGCTGGATGAGGTGGATTTAGTGGTAGTAGCGTGCATCTTACAGAAGAGCTTGATTGGTGGAAGTATTGTCGGTACCAGAAGGGTTCTTACTTTCCCGTCCACGGTGACACTGTTAGGAACAGAGAGGGTGGATACGGAGCTGTGTTTGAGGTAAGGGCTGCAGCTTGAGGTGCCCACTGTTCGCTGGGGGCTGACCGGGGCTCAGATAGGGGTGAGCCGTCAAGATCGACAGTTGCATGAGTTAGAGCATAGACCACTAGGATGCCGCTGCGCTACACCGGGCCTCTATTTTCCCTAGGTTGTGTTTGTTTTTTATGTTTATGAAGCTTATAACCGTCTGTCATTTGGATAGAAAGGCGTAAGAAAAATACCCAAAATTTTCTACGTAGCTTTACACTCTCGAAAAGTTCAACTTGCTGACCCATAATCTTTCCCTCTTTTTCACATTACCTCCCGAACTACCTATGGAAACTCCAAAGGGCCTGCGTAAACGTGCCAAGGTCCCGGGTGCAAATCAGGCAATTCGTACCGTTAGGCTCAAAAAACCAGGAACACTCAACCTCAGTCTGCACTCAGTCCATGCTCAGTACCTCTCGTTGATGTTTATGACGTAGTCAACAAGAAGATTAACGAAGTAGATCAAAGAGTGGCGGACCTGCATAACCAGATCCAGTCCATCGATGATATTCTGTTAAAGATATCCCCTTTATCTAGCATAATGGAGCCCACGCCTATTGCTAATCGCCAGAGCCTAGTCATGGCGGGCCGCTTCTTAGACTCAGTTGCGACGAAAGTTCATAAGCGTATAGCCAACTCCAAAAACGCGATAGTTTTCAACATCCCTGATCGACTACCCCTGCCGTCAACCAAACTCGCCATCCTGAATGCTTGCAACATGGCACACAACAGGTGCTTTTGCACTCGACTGCGCAAAAAATCACAATGCACCGACTGTCCTTTAATGTTCCAATTCGCTGACGAAGTAACAGCTAGAGAATTCATAACTAGTTGGCAAATCATTGCCAATTCCACCCCATTCAAAAGAATAAGAATACAACCGGATAAAACGCCCCTCCAAAGAGAGGTTTTTCGATCACTAAAAAGTGCCTTAGCTCCACCAGCGCAACCTGTGGCTGAAATATCAGTCACCGCGTCTTCTCGCTGCTTGTCTAGCCACCCCGTAACACAAAAGCGCTCAGTTGTCTGCACCACTCTGGTTGACCTAGACCTGACCCCATCTCCAGCACATCCCCCTAGTAAACGGCCCTGCCTTCTACCATCAAACTCCGCTTTTTCAAACGGCAACGATATCCATGCCAGACCCACTATTAGCCCAGGACCACCAAAGTCCCGTGCATCCAAGCCTGCCGCTGCTAATGCCAGCCTACTGCCCACCGTCTCACCACCAAAAAAGACTCCGGGGATGTCTGTTGCCAACAGCCCGTCCTGCTCTAACTTATGTCCCACCGTCTTGCGAACACAGATCGTTCATAAAAGGCATGATCTACTATGTGGCCAATCGTCCCATCGGCAGACCGGACTCTGTGACCCCCCACAGCTTTTAGCTACTCCAGCTACTCCCGTATCCCCCCCCCGTAAGTCTTCTCAGAATCCCATTTAGAACCCCCACCAAGCACTCCAAGTACACCCCAAATAATTCATACTTGTTGGCAAGCAGGACGCAACCCTGCATCACCCTAAAGCAGCCAACCCCACCTCGTTGTATTAGCGTGGTACCTCGGCTAATCGACAAGGTCATCCCAACTCCACTCTACAATACAGGCGAAAACGGCCACCAAGTAGCGCATCATCATGCATCGGGATCAAACACACCATATTCTCCAAGTTTCCCGAAACAGTTTTCCAATCATCTGGCTGAGCGCCAGCATCTCCCGTCGAACCTCCGTAACCAATTTCTCTTTCCTCCAATGATACAAATAAGTAACCCCCAGTCGAATTATAACCAATGGCCTCAATTGTCTAGCTCCGCGCCCTTTCCTGAACACAGGATGGGCCAGCCCAACCAACTACAGTTATTTCGTCGGTCCTGGTCAAGCGGCAACTACCCGCCCCCTGCGTACCCCGTTGAACCCAGTCACCACTACTTTCTGCCATCTCACTTGCCGTTACCCATTACCTCAGCATCCAACCCCCCACCTGGCTACTTGAACCACCCCGGAAATCCCACCTCCCCAAACGACCAATTTTTTCTTGACGGCACCCCCCCAACACAGCTTCACCCCTTCTTCACAATGCCGGCTCCCCACTTCTAACCCCTGTTTAGACTCCTTCACTTCTATACATGACAACCCTGTCGTTATGAGTCCACTTAATGACGTTTACCACCTCGGTAGTGTTAGCCATCAACACCCGCAGATGGTTGTTCCCACTCCACACCATGACGGTACAGTTGCACTTAACTTGCTTCTCATTAACGCTCGCTCATTACTGAATAAAACCCACACTCTTCGTAATATAGTACTGTCTTCCGACTTCGACATCATTGTCATAACCGAAACCTGGCTAAATGATTCTGTCCCATTGGACCAAATTTCTATCGCTGGTTATCAAATCTTCATGAAAAATCGTCGTCGTCGTGGAGGAGGCTGTCTCATCCAAGTTAAAAAAGCTTGCCTACCATTCCTCTCCCTGGTCCAATACTGGACTCAATTCAGGACTCAATATGGGTAACGGTTCTTCTGGCCAACTCTCCACTCCATATCGGCTGCGTTTATCAACCACCAATTCAAACACCACGGACCTCGCCCACGTAGTCAAAGCCTTTGACCACTTTGCACTATTACCCTCCTCGTCAAAAATCATTGCTGGCGATTTCAATGCACCTAATATCTGCTGAGACACCATGTCATCACCCTAATACTTCACGAGCTTCGTTTCGACCATACGCGCAGGGCGCTGGGTCCAGCACGTAATGACACCAACCAGAGGTAACAGCATACCAGACCTAATATTTACCATTGGCCTATCGGACGTGATGACTACCGCCCTCAACCCTTTCCCAGGCAGTGACCATGGAATGGTATCTTGCAGATTCACAGCCGGACCAATAGACCCCATATGTAGCTCATCTCAACAGCCCCTGCACACGATCAACTGGATGAACCTCAAGCCTATGCTTCGATCCCTCAACTGGGATGACTACTTCCTACAGCACAACACTCAGCTCGCCAGTGACGTACTCTACCACAGGCTACATAGCTGCTTGTCAGAAATCACCACCATCGGGACCAACCGTTCTCGAGCCCGCGGCTCCTACCAAACAAGGCTGCAAAATAAACATGCAAAACTGCAGAAGATCTACAATAAAACCAAAGACTTCTCCATACTATTGCAACTTCACTCTCTCTGTCACCATCAGTCTTCGGACTAATGAACTGCTGAGAAAGCAGGAGCTTTCGGCCTTGAATTCCTTCGACAGATCGTACCGATTGTCCCGACTGCTGAAGAGCAGAAATCAGAGAGAGCCTACAGGGATACCATATCTAATTTTGGGAAACAGTACGCACATTAAATCTGCAGCTGAAATCGCTGAGGCGCTCAATACCTTCTTTTCAGAATCCATGACCACTGACGCCACTGTAAACCCGCCACCCGTACCCCTCATCACCGAGCAAGTTCTCTCTGACATTGAATTCAGTTTGAACGATGTGACCCACCTGCTGCAGCGTGTTAGACCCTCCTCCCGCCCTGGCTATGACGGCATCCCCCCAGCACTCTTTCATCTTGGTGGAACTGACATCGCTGCTATCTTTATGAATCTCTACAACTTATCCCTTAAAAATGGCATTTTTCCATCCCAGTGGAAAACTTCAACCATTATTCCTATCCACAAAAAAGGTCCAGTGCATGACCCTCCAAGTTATTGTCCTATCAACCATACCCCTTTAGCTGCCAGAATAATGGAGCGTTTGATTAAACAGCGGATGTCCGATTATCTCATTTCCCATAACCTCATTCACAGCGGCCAACATGGCTTCCTAAAGTCACGTCCTTGTACCACATGCCAGTTTGATTTCTTCAACCTAGTGACCACGGCAGCTGACGACGGAAAATCTATGATTTTCATCTACCTCGATATGACCAAGGCATTTGACCGAGTTCCTCACTCCCGATTGTTAACAAAACTCCGGGCCTATGGTATCCATGACCCGCTTTTATCATGGATCACTTCTTACCTGTCGGATCGAACCCAGGTTGTATATGCTAATGGTCATCTATCGCAACCGGCGCCTGTCACTAGTGGAGTCATACAAGGAAGTGTACTTGGTCCGCTATTTTTCTTACCGTATATTAACGACATTTTTTCGATTGTGCGACATGGCACACCTTTCCTCTTCGCCGACGACATCAAAATCGTGTTTGATTTCCGCCATCGAGATTTGAGCACAGCACTGTCTGAAATAGGTAATGATCAATGGTGCACTTCATGGCAGATGTGCTTCTCGACATCCAAAATCTTCTACACAACCTACAGATGTCAAGTCCCTCTCGGAACTCTGTCACTGAACCAACTACCCATAGCCCCAAGCTCATCAGTGAAGGATCTTGGGCTTCGATACACTAAAAATCTACAATTTTCGGAACATGTCTCATTTCAGACGGCCAGGGCCAGACAGATAATAGGCCTAGTTCTCAGATCATTTAAAATAAAACATAGTATCCTCCTTACATACCAATCCCATGCTAGACCCCACCTCGAATACTGCCCTATAATATTCTCTGGAATGTCTAAATCTGACAGAATACGCCTGGAGAAAGTCCAGCGCACCTTCACCAAGAAGCTAATGGGATATTCCTCTCCACTGAGCTATAAGGAGCGATGCATTCTATTAAAACTTGACCCCGTATGGCTTAGACATGTCAGGCTCAACTTGTGTTTTCTATACAGACTTATTCATTGCTCTGCGTTCACTTCTACCAACTCTATACAGTTTTCCCTACCCTCATCTTACCCTCTGCGCCACACAGACTTCAGTCTGACCATCCCACATTGCAGGCTGGCAATCAGATCCAACTTCTTTCTCATTAAATATTCAAAGCTTTGGAATAAGCTGCCTCGGACCATTCGCAAATGTGCGTCAATAACCCAGTTCAGCCATGCCCTTAAATCACGACTTACCGTTAGTCATATGTTATCTTTGACTAACGCCAGCATATCTGAGGATCGAGCCTATGAAGAAGGCATCGAACTTTAGAACCCTAGCTTCAGTCTCTCCTCCCGCTCTCTGCTATCCGTCGAGCTGGCCTTCAAAAACGGGTTCAACTACTAGGATCACGGCACCATATTCCAAACCTACCATTTTCTGCCTAACGACAGACAATAGGATTACCATTTGTTATTATTTTTGACGTATAACCCACATTGCAGAAGGATAGATTTTCGTTTGCAACTATAAATATCTAGATGCCTGCCGGTTCTCGCTACTCACCCACGTTCACCTACCATCACCTAACCCTTATACATCCCTGCCTCATCTAATTCACTAGTCGGTTTCCACAACCATGTCTAAACAATTACTGCCTCCCTCGCCAAATAGTACTAGGGCAGCCATGTAAAACAACTCTTCTCTAGCCGAAGGTTTTAGCCAATGATGTTTTCCCCCTGCACCAAATTATCCAGTGGTGCTGGATCCTAAGACATTAAGTCCCACCACCCACCAATTCACTCCTTGATCCTCTTATTTATCCTGGCTTCCGCTCCTCTCAGCTTTATACATTTATATATATACATATATATGCATATATATATACACCTGTTCATATATATACATATATATGCATATATATATATATACCTATTCATATATATACACATATATGTGTAAATATATAACATTTTATATACTATATATATATATATATTGATAGTAAGTAGTATGTTAACGTGTGGACAAAATTTCCCCGGAAGCACACGACCGGTTTTGCGGTTGTTGCCGCTCATCAGGTATGCGTACCCGGTACTCCTCTGCCCACTCGTCTTCATACATGTACACTCCGATGTTATATGTTCACTAGAATCTAATTTGAATCGTCTGGAGTGTGAATGGACACTCTTCATTGAAAAGAACACAAATGAATCACAACTGTGATTTTTCATAGTTATTCGTGTCTGGGTCACTGCTAACCCAACGAACAACGAGGCTGCATGTGCAAGCGCTCATATTGATAGTAAGTAGTATGTTAACGTGTGGACAGACACGAATAACTATGAAAAATCACAGTTGTGATTCATTTGTGGGCTTTTCAATGAAGAGTATCCATTCACACTCCAGACGATTCAAATTAGATTCTAGTGAACATATATATATATATATACCTATTCATATATATACATATATGTGTAAATATATAACATTTTTATATACTATATATATATATACTCACTTCTGTCCTATGATTATTAACACAAGCACGGTGAGTAACTCAACGCTCCTCGATATCTCTTAGCTTACAATGCCTCTCTTCCGCACCAGGTCCCACCACATATACTTCCCTCACCACCTCTGCCATTTCGAACTGAAAAATCCAGTCTGATTCATCCCACTTAGCGTGACTCACTAACTGAACTCAACACCCAGTTATGACGTTACCATTTCTGCTCCCACCCTATCCACCAGCTAAGGTTCTTCTGTAATTTCATGCAGAACTTGGTCTTTACTCCTCCTCAATGACCACTCTAGGCGAAATACTAACTTTCCCATTGAAAGTTTTAGCCACACTTAGGCGTTTCCCTTTTAGTCTCACGTTTCATGGCCTCAATGTGCCTTTGGGATCCGCCGCACCGATGAGCCCGTGCTTAACTTTTGTTTTTATTTCCGTTAACCGTTGATCCTCAGCTGCGTCACTCTATCTCACTTTCCTTGCCATAGTCTTTTGCGTCCGACCGCTTTCGCATGACCCGTCCGATGATCGCACCCACCTATACATCAATATATATATATATATATATATATATATATATATATATATACATTGGGTATGCTCCACTCTCTTTTGCCCCCCCTCCTAACTAGATTGTGCCATTTTACAACACAATTTGCATATATATAAATAAAACCGCTCCGTCCTTTAGCGATGGGTGCTCGCTCTCACCTAATTCCTGGCTCAGGCTAGAACTCAGCCGTCCCATCCTGCTTTTTTGCGCCTTTCTCGTACACTGAAGCCTTGCCACACGGATTACCATTCCTTAGTAACTAGGCTTCACTTCTCTGCGCATATGCTCATGGTAAGTTGAGACCCCATTCCAACCGGAATCCGTATGCCCCTGCCGAATACCAGCACGTTTGCCCCCACATGAAAAATCCTCATTTTTACACTGTGTTTTTCTCCTTTTTTACTGTTTGCCGTCCTCGACCACAGCTTGTGAACTGACTAGACTGTTATCTTCCTATTTTCTCATTCTTCTTCCAGACCATACCATCTACTATTGTTTTATTCCTGGTTTCCTAACGGGCACCCTCTCCTCATCCACCGCCTACCTGATATTGCCCCAAATCTCTACCTTCACCCAACTACCCTAGAAAGCTACCAGTCTCCGTCTAGGGATCCCTAATAGACCGGTCCACTAGCCAAACGATAACTAACTGTTCGGATAACAAAATTTTCATTTTCTTGCTTCCATAAAAACGATAATCATAACCCACAGCTGGAACACTCTCCAGACTGCCGCACTCCTGATCTCTTCCAGATTGCATTGGTTACTTGGGTAGCCATCGGCCGAATCGACGTTTATTCCGGATTACCGTAAGGACTGGACGATTTGATCAATGGTTCAAACCTATACTCTCGCCCGCTGACGTTACATGGGGCACCGTACACGGATTAACAAAACCTCATGAAAGTCTCACCGGATCGCAGAGGTGATTCCTGACACCAACCATCAACACATCCGCTCAACGTCTATTCCCAAATAATCCAACCCAACAGTTCAATTCTTCCCGCGTTGCAGTACGAAACCAATGGCCGGAACCCAGCCTTCGCAGCTGTCAACTTCGTCAAACCAGACCTTTTTTACCTGCTTCCCTCAACATTCTACCTGCCACCACCTGCAACCAAGGTCTTTATGAAACAGAATACCAGCCATCTGCAGCCAACCATAATTTGGTTAACAATTTTCTATCACATACAAAAAAAATTTACACTCTTCCAACTTCTGCCTAGCCGAACCATTGACGTTTTGTCTCCACTAATCCGTTTCACTGACGGCTTTTCTTTTCTTTAAAAGTCCGTTATATGTCCATACACCATTCATGCTCTTCAAAGGTTCACTGAAGTCCCTGCGAAGCTTTTCGCCTTCATTTGAATTTCCATATAACACTGTAATCACCTGCACAAAAGGTCCGTTTTATTATCACCTTTGAATCACTTGTCTTTATTTCACATGCTTCCTCCACAATTAGTTACCCAATGCTGGATCAGTGTCCAATATTCCGCTGGTATCTCTGACTGCACTTTGAAAGCCCCACGCTTTCTTTACTTCTAACAATGTTCTTTGGCATCTCTTCCGCCCGGTTACTCGTTAGTGACCGTCCATTTGTCGCTTACATCAGCAATCCCACGACTGTTCAGCTATCCACACCGCCCTCCAGCGATTTCGAAACCGATTCGGAATTCCCGCCTCAACCATAACCACTTTTGTTCACTCAAACACTACATGACTTTACTGGTGTATTTCGGTTGCTGTGTGATTTATAAATTTAGAATCTGTGAATACCTCACATTGACATGTACTGCTGTATACTCTGATCTTGCCTTGTGCATGTGTATTGACCACGGTCAAAAAATATACTATACTTTCGAAAAAAAGTAGACTTTTTGGTGAGTAGTGGATGGAGTCGGTTGAAAAGGGGGATTATATACATGAATAGTACCGGAAATATTCGCGACATTGCGGAATACACCTCATCAGTTAAGGGACGAGGAAGATGGGAAAATATAAATACCTGATTTAAATGGCGTGCCGAGATAGCAAGACTAATCTTGGGGGGGGGCGCTGAAGGTGTGGGGTAAAGTGCCACTCTCAGAAAAGGATAAGAAACATGCGCTCAGGTAAGCTGAGTTAGTGATGGTGGGGGAGGTTTGTCCAGCACCACGTCCGCTAAGGCCGAGACCTGCGATAGATGTGGGGCGTGTACGGTGGTGCGGAATAAGCGTCAGAAGCTGAGGTTGGCGGGACGATTTAGGCAGGGTCGTGATCATTCTCAAGGGTTATATTCGGCATATTGTTCAGTGTTTCTTGGTGTGTAGCGGGCCGTTGGATTGCAGCAGCGGCCTGGTATTGGGGGGGGGACTAGACATGGGTTGGGTGGTGCTCTGAGTGTGTTGGTGATCCATGTATCGTTCAGATAAGTTTGGAGCCTGGTTTTCTAGGCTGGTATCCTTTGAAGGCTTGAAGCCAGCAAGTATAGACGCTCGTTTATGGATAGATTGGAGCGGTTGCTGTTGGAAGCTCCCGTGCCCTCTGTTACTGCTTTCCGGCTTGACTGCGGACTTCAGGGTGGGGGCTCAAGAGGTGAGGGTTGACCCCAACTGAGGGTTTGCAATGTCGGAATGAGGAGAGTCTTGTTTTCGCCCGGACTATCGTGTCGATGGGATCGGTAAAATGTGGGGAGATCTGGCGTTGACGAGAGGGACAGACAGACCGGTATCGCTGGATGAGGTGGATTTAGTGGTAGTAGCGTGCATCTTACAGAAGAGCTTGATTGGTGGAAGTATTGTCGGTACCAGGAGGGTTCTTACTATCCCGTCCACGGTAACACTGTTAGGAACAGAGAGGGTAGATACGGAGCTGTGTTTGAGGTAAGGGCTGCAGCTTGAGGTGCCCACTGTTCGCTGGGGGCTGACCGGGGCTCAGATAGGGGTGAGCCGTCAAGATCGACAGTTGCATGAGTTAGAGCGGAGACCACTAAAAGGCCGGAGGGCGACTGAATGAAAGGGGCTGTTCTCCGCCGGGAAAAGATTGGTGAGATACCCGTGAACGGCACTGGCTGAATCGTTGCCTGGAAGCTTCTCTTTGAAGGGCGGCCTTGTCTGTCGCAATCCTAAGCAAATTTCTTGTGTTTTTGACGGAACCTTGCCAGCACAAATGGGATCATGACTCTAATTTTGAAAGCCTGTCAACCATTCTGCGGAATGGAAAACTGGGGAGCAATAGTCAAGCTTGGGACCCTTTACTTGTCCCATTTTTGAGAAACGGCTACTGCGACAGGATTGCAGAAACCTCCTTCAGGGGGTGGAGAATACTTCCTACCCTCTGGACTAGTCTGACTGCACCATTCCAATCAATAAATTTGGACTCCACTTAATATCCGGGAACGTTTTTACTCACTTTATGGCATCTGACGGGTTTATTCGTCCTCGGTCCCAAAAAGCTAAATTTTCATCCTACCACACTTATAATCAGGTTTCTGCCAGCCAATTTTTGTGGAAGAAGACCCATATCTCTCTAGTCTTATCACTTCCTCTCCAGCTTTTTTCACCGTTGACCAAATAAGAAACACAGTTGAAGGCATTTTACTCATTCTCGAAGTTGTTTGTTTCGGAATAGTACATCAAGTTATTCGTCCAAGTCTTTTTGTTAGACCAGTTTGTCGTTGTGATCCTCTTAAGGTCTCTAAACTGACACAGAATTGGTTAAGAAGTATGAACTTACAGTAAAACTAAGTTTGTGCCTGTGATTGTTGACCTTGTGGTGCAGCCGGCGTTGCACAGCCGCGCTTACAACTGGGCTTGTAAAGCCCAAGTTTGTTTCCCGCATGGCGTCCGAGGCATTTACAGGAAGACCTATATCTCACCAGAGGTGATACTGCGGATTGCCTTTTGCTTAGAAACGAACTCATCGAAGGCTCCTGAATAATCTACCAGTCGTGAAACGGTTGCACTGTAATCGAGACATTATCTGCATACTAAATTTCTCCTCAGAATCTGCGCTGACGGGTCTGAAAATAGGATTCCTAGGAAGATGGCTTCGAAATTATTTTGGACACACCATCCGGATGTAATCACCGGCAGCAGACAGGCTAACGTACTCCTTGCCCAAATTTTCCGGTATTGTTAGGGAAGCCAAGTCACCAGCACCGTTTTTATCGGTTTTCAAAAGCCGCGGCATGGATGCAATCAATCTGGCGAGGCCCTGTGCAACCCCTGAAATCTGTGCCGCCATATCAACGCACGGAACTCCCACCTCTTCTAATAATGGCCCGTCTGAGTTACAGGATGAGTTGACTGAAGAAGCTTGAGAAACGGAAGCTGCAAACGTCAGGCGTGGTCTGTTCAGTGATCGGAACGACAAAGGCAGCGGAGAAATCACAGAAACATTCGCTTGAATAATAGTTTGGGGGAAACCGGACCCTTATAGCAGCATTTCTGGATTTTGTGAGCAGCCTGACAGTTGCTTCGTTGCCGGTCAACTAACTACAGCTGCCTGAAATGCTATAACATAATCGAAGTCCAGTTCATTTCAGTCCATTTTGCAGAGGACAGGTAACGGCCCACGCAAATCGAGCTTCCGGAATTCTTTCGACGGTATGCACAGTAATTATACACCCACAGCGTCAAATCCCCTCGGAAAATGAGGGGAAGTCGGAAAACCCTATAGCACACCAACTGCGAGAGAAAACGTTATTGAATTACCCCATGGTTTTTGTCGCAACCACCATTGGCCTCTGCGTATTCGGTTCCTAGTCCTAGGTGGACCCCTGAGCCGGTCGCTTCCTTCGAACTGTGATTACATGTGAAAAGATTCAACAGCTTTCTCGAGAATGGATGCATCTCTTTAAAAAATGCCGTAGCTATTCGGTCGGAATTCGACTGGAAGTGGATAGGACATGAGTAGCTATGTGGACTCTCGCATAGCCTTTGGCATGTACATGAAAGGCGTTCTGTGCCAGCAACCCTCAACAAGGTGGACTTCGGTTGTGAGGCCGAGGTTCTGTGTTGTGAGAAGAGCTTGAAAATCTCAGAAAAAACAGAATGGAGAAGGTCAGGGTAAGTCTGAGCTGGAGTTGCGCATAGTTCGCTGTGGGGTGTACCGACCACAATAGAAGAGTGGGGTTGGCGACATTGTCACCCATGATCGAAAGCCTTGGAGAGATGTCCTCACCGTCCTGATAAATGTGAGCGTCATAGAGAGCTTCCTCCGTGCAGTCCACCAATGGTACTGGGGGCCGTTTCGGTTCTGTTTGTGGTTTATTGACTCTCATCCTCGGTGGGCATTTTTGGGTAGTAGTCATGATACGAGCACAGAAAAAAGCGCGGGCTATTTTGTCATTCTACGGGAATTCACAGCGAACCGCCCAAGAAGGCTCCCAGAAATCTACAAAAACCATCGGCGATAACGAAAACCTGACACAACAATGAAGCGCATATGATATCTACCCATCACTCTGTTGTTTCTCTGCTGAAGTCTGTCTTGAAAACTCGAAGCAGTACTCGGGTACGAGGCTGAAGCCCAAATGTTCCAGATTTAATGGTTATATTGTTATCTGAGTGTCACCGGGGCGATGTGAGATAATCCCCTGGATAATGGGGCAACGAGAAAGGCATGAGGGACTAAAATACAGACCTTATTAGTATCTTGCACATGGCATTGCCGTTCGGCTGCAAGAGATACAATGGACAGTGCCGAACCAATGATTTCGTGGGATTCCGTCCGGCACGAGTAGTGCAAAAGAGTCTATCTTGAAAAATCTACCGAACGGTAAACAGCGAGATTTTTGAACTAAGACGGGTAGATTTGAAGTTTTGGAGTCCTAAGCGGAAACAGAATTGTTGCGTCTTAGAAAGGGGGAAAGGGGTAGAAACGGGAGGAGTACCCCGACGGAATGCCCAGCTGGATAGCTGTGGTCCGGAAGAAATTCATCCGATCAGCCATCCAACCGTCTTTTTAAAGTAACGGCGCTATTCACTGCTGAAACATGAGGTGGTAGCTTGTTCCAAGAGCTCGTTGAGCTGTGAGAGGAAGTATGCCCTGTCGCTTCTGATGGCCGTGGGTTTCATTAGTTTGCCTTCGAGTCTCCTGGGCTTCAGGTTGTCACTTGGACCCAATAACGGCCTATCGGTTCCGGATAACCCGTGCAGCTTTTAGAACTTTTAGATCAGGTTACTTATTTTGCGAGGCCTGTTTACAGAGGGCAGGGCGAGTGCTTGGAGGCTTTCCTTTTGGGTCTTGCCTTGCAGCCCAGTGATCATCCTGGTAAACAGTCTTTGAACGATTTCCAATAGCCGTTTATCCCCCACTGGTTTCAGTGTTCGGGCCTGAACGCTGTATTCTAGGTGGAGGGGTGCCCCCGTTTCGTGGAGTGGCTATAGTTTTGGCATCCCGAGACCTGACAGGCAAATACACTTGAATTGATGACCTATTGCCCTTTGCTGCCACAGGGCAAAGTTGGGTGGGTTTACAAGTCTTATGCTTTTAGGCGCTAAGCTCTTTCATAACCTCAGTGCTCTCGGTTACCCCCAGTTATTCTTCATCGAAGTGCCGGGTCGCTCCTGCTTCCCTGCTCTGAAGCAGCTGCTTGCGCTAACCTCTGTTTTTAAGGACCTCCCATGTTTCCGTTCACTCTCGTATTCTTCTCGGTACTTCCTGTATCAAGTTCTAAGGTGGCTCCCCCACAATATTGAGTATATCAGCGGACAGGAAACCAGGACATCTTGAGGCTTTCACCAGGTAATTTATATAGATCAAGAACAACAGGAGCCGCAGCATTGACCCACGCGGCACCTTGCTCCATGCCGTTGCTGCGGTGGGCTCTGCATCCTCAATCCGAAAGTGCAACTTCCTACCAGTGAAATACGCTCAAATACAGTTCAGCGCCCCTTGTGCAATACTTATGCCCTGCCCGTCGAACCAGGGCAGCCTGGGATTTACCGAGTCGAAGGCCCTCCGGAAATCCAGGAAACACACCTCAACCCGGTCGCCCTCTCCCGGTCCAGAAAGGACAAGAGGTTCGTTGGACATGGTCATTTTTTTACAAGTCTGTGCTGCCCTACCATGATTATCTTTGGGTATTCAAAATGCCTTGTGATCCCAACCTGATGATGCCCTCGAGTGCTTCCAGTACCACCGAGAAAAGGCTTTCGGATCTGCTGTTGTATGCAATATTCCTCTTTCCTCACTTGTGATTCGGCACTTCGGCTTTTAGCCGGGCGGCAGAGTGACCTGGGCTAGTGACCTGCTTAACGGATGTGCTAGCTCCACGGACACTGGGCATGACAGCGGATGTAGGATGACGGGGTGAATTCTATCTGGCCCGGCCGTTTGAGTTCGTTCTAGCCAATAAATAACTAGCACCAGTTCCATGGGTTCCTTGACTACTTCGACCATTTAGGGAGCGCTATAGGGTCTTGGTGACGGAGGATGGTTTACAGCATCTGCTGTGTACCAGCTTGAACTCTTTAAGTAGTCCGGCCTTTCTCCCGGGCTTTGCTTGTATTCCCACCTTGCTCATTCACGTTACGTACTGCCACTCCTGACTGGGCCCTTAACTGTACGTAGTGACAGTTATCCTCGAAGTATTCTTGAGTTCTGTTTCAGCCTCATCTCGCACTTTATCTGACAGAATATCTGTACTCTTAGAGCACGTTGGCGGGCCACAGAAAACTGAGGACAATAAAGATGTCCCGCCACGCCGAGGAGGCTCTCCCTTGCAACTCCCTGCCTGTAACGAACGATCGTGGAAAATTCCCCCAAAATCACTGCAGTTCCACGTTTCCTCAACATCACTCCCATAGTTACACTATTAGCTTGTTTTGTGCACTGTACATTTCATGAAACAACGTTTGCTTGTTCGCGTCAGAAGCGCTGCTCTGTTATCCTTATTCTGGGCCTGCGTGACGCACGTGCTTTAATCTCACATGCCGCAATTTATTCTGGTTTTCTGAGTCCTTGTGATCGCATAATTGAGGTTTGTATCTGCTTTGTGTCACAGTTCAGTTGATAATCTAATGTCGTAGAATTTCACGGATAATTGCTTTCTGATTTCGGGATCCGTTGAGAATTCGGCTACATATTGCTCAAAGCTGTATTACACTGCTTGCGTGCTCTGATTCGGCCCCATGAAACCACCAAGTAGGTCGGCTTCTCCTTCTCACCTCCCCCATTGGAGTGAATTCACCAGTGAGAAGCATCAATTCACCTTTTATTTGAGACCACTTATCCCCTTTTGTGCGGTTGGGGGCTGCCTACTGAGTGTTTGCTGCTGCTTTCCTCAAAGCCTGGTGGGCAAATTTCCTGAGGTTCATCCTTAGTCCAGGGGATTCCCTTTGAAAAGGAACCTGATCACCCCATGAACTATCCTGCCCATGGGACCAGTGGCCTCCTAGTGTTTCGCTTCCTCCGGTGGTTTGGTGAGTACGAGGTCCATAAGGCCGGGTTTTGGCCTATTCTCCACGGGGTTGGTTAAAATTTATGTTGCTCCAGCTTGAATCCGCAAACTGCTCCACCAGCAGATCGCCAAATCCACCTCGACTTGCCCACAAACACTCGCATAAGACTTTCGATGAGTTGAAGTCATCGGCTGTCGCCAACCAATTAGACTGAGTGGCCACCCCAGCCTAAACCCCCAGTACCAGTGAGTCTTATTTAGGAAACGAGTAGGGAGACCTGTAGACACTATCCCGAGTGGCCTCAATACTCCTTGAACCCAGATAGCTCTAGGCCACCTCCATGCTTGTTGAGGATATCACCTCTTCCGCTACTTGCTTGTGGGTGCCCAAGGACGAATGGCAGTGAACATTGATGATTACCCTTTCCCGGATGATCGAAGATTCCCTCAAATATCCCCATGAATTCATGACAAATCCTCCAGACTTCCAATTTTCATAAGTACTGGCTTCCTCGGCCACAGTACCACAACACGGACGGAGACGATGAAACGCCGTTTGCCAAATAGCCACGGAATGAAGTATTGGAGCCCGAGAGGAGAAGGGGCATCAAAGTTAGAACATTCATATGCCATTGTTTAACTTTAGCGCAGATACAAAACCGGTATAGTGGGTGATTCTTCATCGCGGGAGCCAAATAACTGAATATCTTATGGCTAAGAAATTATTCGTCCACAATCACAATTTTCGGGTAGAAAACGCTGAACTACAAGTGACCCATCGAAGGCTGATGGCTGTTCAAGAGACTGTGATTAGTGACCTGATAGGGACGTTCCATTGCATGGCAGAACTATGAGGGTACACCAGTCGTATTTTCAATAAGCGTTTTTATAGCATAGTCTCCAGGTCTACATGATTTCGCTGCAGTCACGATGTGCGAAGTAACGTAGCGTGGATCAAGGCTTCACCGGGTGGTTAAGGAATTGTCCTAGTGGTGTACGTTGAGGAACTGGTTGAATTTCCGTTCCCCATGTCTTCCGAGGTGAATCCCGTAGCTCGTGGATGTGGTTAGATCGCAGCGGATTATGGAAAAACCCACTAAACAGAGGAGTCAATGGTTTGTGGCGTGCGGTAGCGGGTGGAGTCGGCTTGGGCCGTAGCATCCTATTTTTGTTGTTCCCCAAAAGAAAGCTTTGCCACCCTTTGCCCTGTCGTCAGGGTCTTTTGCCCAAATTTCACGTGCCACAAGCCACTCACTCCAATAACGTAAGGATTTCCACACAAGCCGATGTTCGCTAGTTATGAGGTTGCCAGAATAGGACAACCCTGGCCGCTTTTTGCACTATCATCTCACAGTCACGTGCGTCTACAGTCATTACCAAGAGTCAGAAACTGCGGGAAAGTGGAGACATAAAGAGAGATTCTCGCTGCGTCGGCAAGTCTTGGCGGGAATAACTACAAAGTGCTCAAAACCCAGCGAATAATCTTAGCAGACACAGCCGGTTAAACTTCAGGCCATGCTACGCGTACCCCGACAGAAGGCTTACAACGGACATCGTCGGCGGGATACCCTCTCTATTTTCGGTCTACAGAAGGGACCTTAAAAATAGCTGCAGGAAGCCGCGCAACCTCTAATACAGTAGAAGATTATGCTCCAGTATTGCAACCAACAAAGACTTAGCCAAGAACCAGGGGGCAGAGTCCAGGTGGAAGCCACTGACGGAGACCCGGTTCACTGGCAAAGATGACTTCGAGGTTATAGGACACATTTTGTGGGGTGTCGCGTTCTGCCAACATGGGATAACGGCAGCCAACCAATTACGCTCCATTAAAGAGAAACGAAAATGGGACAGCCGACCGTCGCCAATCAACAAGAAAGCTTGCAGAGCCTACTGAGGTAAGAATACGGCGACGAACTTGAACGGGGACGTTTAATGGGTTCTAGGCAAAGCAAGTGACCGACGTGGGCTTTGCCAACACGCAGGTCTTACAAACGAGGAAATGCTCGCGTGTGCATTGTCTGGCCAGATGGATATGGACACAAGAGACTGACAAGGGCTCTGTCGAATGTCAAGGCTTTCTGATGCCCGTCACGTTGGAGTGGCTGTCTTCGTTATTTCCTCTCCAGCTGGAGAAGGGCGTTGAATTAGCCGGGGAAAGTGTCCACTACGTGAAACTTTTTCCCAGTTGGTTAATATTGACTGGTAGATTTGGTTCATAAGTATCCAGCCAAAATGAGGCAAGATAACCCAATACTTTCTTTGATGACGTCTACAGCTCTATTGATAGTCCTGTGGGATAAACCGAAATAGAAGGATAAGCAAACCAAAGACCGGGGTCAGTGACCGGAGCTAGGCTGACCAGGAATGCTGGTGAAAGTCACTCATCTAGTGGAAATTCCGTGACCGAGGTTCCTGCTCTGAATGTTTCGTGTTTGCCATTAAGACCATTCTTAAAAAGATCCAGCCTCACATGTGGAGCCACGAGGCTCGTCACCCATACCCCAATATTCGAAAGTATTTTGAGGTGAGTTTAGCATTTTGGCATCAGCGAGGAGTCACCACACTGTCAAAGGATTAAAGCCTGAGGGATGTAAGCTTGCAGGCGACTGCACGGTCGTTCCTAAAGGGTCCAGCACTTATCACAGCTGGAAGAATATTTTCAAGTGAGTGACAAGAGAGTGGACTAGTAAAATATGATTCACTATGCAATTTGGATGTTCAAGTCCAGGATGAAAAACATGGAAGCTCTGTGCAGCTGCTTCTTCCTTCTCAGGATTTATCAGCATTGGATATCCACTAGGCTCCCACCGGCGCCCGAATGCTGGATGAACTACTGTGAGCGGAAGATCTTCAGTCAGCAAATATATTTAACAAGCGCTCGCTCGTTTCCAGGGTAAAAGAGGGTGATCAATACAGACTAAATTTTCAGAATTTCTCCGGGACTCACCATAGTATATGAGGTGAAGTAACCAACGGGCAGCATGGAGCCAATATTCTTTGGATTATGTGGCTTTTAATTTGTACGAATTTCATTGTACGAGTAAATACTTTGTCACACACGTTCAAACTTTTCGGTGCATCGGCTACAGTTTATTTTGAAGCCATTTTCTCATGTTCCCAATTTCTTATTCGTTATAGCCTATCAAGTTTCGTGACGATATGCACTTCTTATGTAACGTTTGCCGTTTATTAAATAAAAACAAAAATTTGATAGACCAGTTCCAAGCTTTTAATTCAAATATTGTGGAGTCATATCACCTGCGGCCCTGCTCAGTGGTACTTGGTTAAACGACCTTCGCCATTACTGATCATCCCACCCTGAGCCTTTATTTGCCGGGCGCTACTGCCGCTGGTCCATTTTACTTGTCTCTTAGAACTTTCCATAGGCACAAATCTGCTCTGGCCTCCTGAAGTCCGATTCTGCTGTCACTCGCATCATTCGGAGACGAGCTGTAGCGTTCCTCGATATCCTCCTAAATAAACCGTTGTTGCGATGTTTAACAAATTGAGTCACCACAGAACTGCTTTTAGTTGGGTTCGTAATAAACTGTGGGTGTTTGGGATATTAGGGCTCTTCTGCGTTGCTCTGCGGTCTGGCCTGTACAGACACATCTGGAGCAAGCGCAGTCTCCACATTGGACACGGATGCCAGTGACCATAATATCGACGGCATTTGGACGAATAGGTCCTCAGATAGGCAGGAACTTGTGATGGAACTTGCGAGTGGAACTTCACCAGGGCATCAGAAAAGTCACAAATGCATACAGCGTGGTCTGCATATCACTGTGAGAATAACGTTTCCAGTGTTGGACGCCCGACCGCGTACGGATGCCGACTTTTGCTGCTTTAAGTACAAACATCACCATATTGGAGAAAGCCCATTCATATCAATTCCGGTTGATGTGGTGGCGAGCTTTCCATTGGATTATATGCAATTAGTCTGTTTGGGTGTCACGCAGAAGTTGTTAAATGCATGGCTAACCATTACTGCAGAAATCCCTCTGGATGATTTGTCCCCTCCAATATCTCGCATCCCCCGTAGAAAACAATTTGTCGTTCTAAATGGTGTCTCATTTTCAGTGGATGAGCCGAACAAAGTCATTATGGTTAACGGATGTCCCGCAGAAATTGTCACTTTCCTGGAGGATAACGTTTTCTTCAGATACTTCAGTTCGCCGAGCAACTTTTTCACGTACAGGTTGAGTTCAAGCCACTTGTATATATTCGCTGTAGGCGATTTAGATTCCACTCTGCACAACGCACCGATTCACACCATCAAATTTAATGGTATTCGTATTAGACTTAACTCTTCCACTATTTTTGTTTCTATTTTACAGACATTTTTGTAAAAAAGGTCACTTAAAGCTCTGTGCTTCCCGTGCTACTTTCGTCGCAAATCAGCATGACGATCTGGTGAGACCACCCAATGCTCAGGTGATTGCGAGGCGAAAGTTGTTCTCGCTTGTCGGTTAGTCTGACGTGAACTGTTCGTATTTTGCCGTTTTCTTGCTGTCTGCATCTGTTTGTTTGATGTCAATGGCAGATTCGTGTTTGCTTTCACGTATGGGTGATCACTTACGCGTTATTGTTATTGTATTCACCGTCCACTTGTTTCTGTGTGTAATTAAATGTAATCAAGTCCCAGATAGACAATTCCTGTTAAGAAACCTTTTCCTAGATGTACGTGGTTGCTCACTTCCTCGGAGAAAATTCATACGCCGTGGTGCACAAGAACTGGATGGTCGGCGAGATGCACATTCGTTGGCCACGAACGAAGAGATTTCCATGCTACGGTCGTCATTTGCTATCAGGAAAGGTAGTGCCGGATTCATGCCCGGATCACTACTTTAGGCCGATGAACTATACGGGTAAGTCAGTGATAGCATAAAATTTAAATAGACAAACTTTGGGGATGTCACTGACTTCGAGCATTGGCTGGTTGCTCAATCAAGTGCTGCTTCCACGAATGAAACAGAGGAGAAGACATACTTTTCGCAGCACTACTCCACAAGCAAGAGGCAATTGACCATTTAAATTCACATACTTATAGAGGTCCTGTGGAATTATCTTCCAATGAGAGTCCACAGGCGATGCGGAGAACCGCAAAACCAGTTATGCTGGACTTACCACTCTCCCCGCCACCCACTTTGGAACGTCTTGGGGGAATGCAAAGGTAAATTTCTAACATGCACAACTAAATTCTGTGTTAGTTCGCCTCATTTGTCTTCACAGTCTACTATGTCTGCACTGGCCGGCGTTCGAGTGCCAGTTGCATCCTCAACGTAGTTATCACACTTTTGTTTCATATTGCCCATTTAATTACAGTTGGCGGCTCAGGCAGCAGCGCTACACAAATGAACTTGGCCTCTCACCTACGCCAAATGCTATGCAAGCTCGCATGTAGTGCAGTCATTTTACGTTTCAGTAGACCAAGTAAAACTTCTGCCCTCCATAGACAGCCTTACAAGAACTGTGAGGAAACTAAGTGCCTCTATAGAATCCCTTTCCACCACTTTCGGGGCGTCATTTTTACAAGCTATGGTGCAGCCAATCACAAATGTGAACACTGTGGACAAATTTCACCATTCACACGAAGTCCTCGGAACACCAGAAGCTTTTAATGAGATGGTCAGCCACTATATGTGTAGGTGACAAATATAGGTCACAACACTGCGGCGGTACTCAACTAAAAATCTTCAGGATGCTGTTAAGCAAATGCTATCTGCTGTCGTCAGCGACGACGTCGCAGTGAGATGCTGCTGGCTCGCTAGCAGCAAGAGGACAGCCTTCTGCCATCATAGACTCATCGAAGCAATAAAAGGCACATAGGTTTATTAGTGGTCCCACCACTTACTAGACGCTATCAGATTCAGTACGATTTTTGCCGAGGAACCAACTATTGACATCGTCAAGCACATCAGCAAATGGTTCCACGATGCTCGTGATCGCGGACCTGGTAGCACATACAATATGTAAGTAGAATTAAACGGAGTTGCCTCATTTCTTTGCTACGGTTAACAGAAACATGTTAACCGCAGGACTAACATTTGAAGTACATTAGTCGTTTGTTGAATTACATTGGACTTCTAGTTTTTTCCCGTATGCCTTTTTCGCTATCCGCATCATATATGTTACTTTGGAAAAGCAGCAGTTATATGCGAGCCTACGTTGCTCGGTTTACATCGATAGACCGCTCCATGACGAAATATTAACATAGATTCATCTTTTTTCAACTTGCAAGCAACGTTGAAAAATACCATCCTGTTTGTTGAACGTATTTATATCGGATGCCATCATCACTTGATACATAATGTTGGAGTGGTTTACTGGCAGTTCGTCAATAACAGTTTACATTTTATTCTCATATCTGCAGATATCGCGACCACAGACGACTGGATCCAAGAATCAGAGAGAAGGTTTTTCGAAGAATTATTGAAAATTTGTACAAAATACACATTTATTGAACGTAAGTAAATTTTTCGCATTACGAATATGGCTCTCTATTTTCAGTTGTAAATTCGACAAAACATGATGCATATGGGATGAGTACGCGGACGGCCAAATTAGAAATGAACACTATTAGTAGCTCGTAAAACGGCAGTTGAATCTGGTTTCGTTTACCGTATCACAAAGGTTTGGGATAGCCCCAGGCTTGCCCCATGTGGCTGCCCTAAGGTCGGGGCTAGCCTTAGGTTTGCCCCAAGTTTGCCTCATGTGGCTGCCCCAAGGTTGGGGCCAGACCCAAGTTTGTCCCATGGGGCAAGCGTAGGACACCTTGGGGCTGCCCCATGGGGCAAACTCGGGATGTGCCACTTAGGTCGACGGAGTGCGTTTTATCAAAGATTTCCCCACGGAAACTCATTGCTGAACCAATAGGTCAAGCTGACCCCAAAATCTTATCCAGAGCCGGTCGCTATATAAATGCAGTCGCCTCGGAAGCTCACGGGAGGATAAAGAAAGCCAACAAAGCTATGTGTTAAACTTCCCGGACAAACTACCAACACAGTCCATCACAGCCACAATACTGAATGCATGCAATATGACTCATCACATGCGCCTCTGTACTAGGCCGCGGAAGCGGTCACCACGATATCCCTGCCCTCTGCTGTTTCAGTTTTCTAACCAATTAACAGCCGTTGAGTTCACCAGCAACTGTCAAAAGACTGCTGCAGCTACGGCATTTAAAAACATCAAAATGCACACCGATAAATCTCCTCTACCGAGAAGGATTTTTGCATGCAGGGAGGCAAACCAGCGCCTTCCACTGGCCCTGATCCAACGAGACCAGTAGATGCACCACCACTTACTCCAACAAACAGGACTTCAGCCGGAACACCTACTACCCCTGTGGCCCCTTCGGCATCAGTGGACCTTCGACAGTCTAGTCCCAAGGATCCCACGCAAGTTTCGTGCAACTTATCCCGGAGTGCGGCACAGTCCACTTCTGACTAGCTGAAAAGGCCATTACGAAAATTCCTGCAAAATCCATCAGGCAGAGGTTAACTTTGGCGAAAACCCAGGGTAGCAAATCTGCAGTGAGAAAAGCATCGGCATTACCATCGGTGCACATGAAGCCAGCAGAGACCGTAGACTTAGACATCACCGTATGTGTCTCTGACCCAACCACCAGGAAAACATCGGCACCTTGCCTCCCAGCCTACCACGTCCATCAGAATAAATAGCAAAAGCCAACCTCATCGAACCTGCAATCCCACATTTTCAAGGTCTTCCACAAATCTACCCAGAAGTTCCTCATCCCCTTTCCGTTACAAGGCAACTGATCTGCCAGCGGCATCGTCTCTACAGCCCAGTACGTCCACCTAGAGGCCTCATGATATGACTGCGACAATACTGCTGCCGCATATACCTGGAACTATGGTGACCGAGCCCGGTAAAGACTGCTCAACAGGCATGCAACCAACTACCCCCCTGGCCACTATCAACGGCTTCCGCCACTCCCTCAAGTCAGCCACCACGTCGTCACCCCACTTCACAATCCTCCATATTCTGATGCCAGCTGTGGAGTTTACGCGGGCATCGGGCCCTGAGGCACAACACAAGCACCTCGCCTCAGCTCCCCCTGGCTAACAAACCTGTCATCCTTATGAGCCTACAAGCCCTTTCCACGTTAGAGGCCCTATCAAATCCACTAAAGCTAAACCGTCCCCAGGTAATGTTTGACGTGCCCCCACCGTCCATTAGACACCCTTTCCAACGGATAAATCCTCATGATAATAGCGCGCCTAATAATGGCCGCTGTTTCCTTAGGCACATTTCACCACCGTCTGTGCCCTACCTTGGACAATGCCACACGTCAGAGTTGCCGGTTGCCCATTCATCACCACTTCCTTCGTGTGGAAATCTGTATCCCAAACCGGGGCCGTTAACAGATTACGTTTTTATGCAGTCTCGCATCTTTAACTTTCCTCGGACAAATAAGTGTCACTAACCCAGTCACGCAAGCTGTCCCCACTTCTCAAAGAGTTCATCTACGTCTGGCCCTAGCACCGCCCGGCACAATAGCGTCACCAGTCCTTCTTTTTTCCAATAGCGCACCATATTACAAAACGGCTCACAGACCAAACCCTCCAACTCACGGTGCCGATTAGCCGCCCGCATATGGGCCTTCTAGTCAGACCACGAATCTAGACTATTTCGCACGGAGCAACCTAATTGACCAACCGAGTTCCCCAAAACTAAATACCAATAACAGTATCTCTTTGGTTCATTTTAATAGCCGATCCATCATAAACAAAGTTCGGCGCTTACAATGCCTGGCCACTAGTTCTAATTGTGATATAATCTTCATTACTGAAACTTGGTTAACCGATTACTCTCCAACGGGTCAGATTTCTCTTGTGGGCTACAACGCCTTCAGAGTGAATAGGAAAACCCAAAGCGGTGAAGGTTGTTTGGCATTTGTCAAGCAGACCTCTAATACAACAACACTTCATCACTCTCTACTCGACTGTATTCCCAATTCACTCTGGTTAACTGTCCACACTTATGGCTCAAAACTTCATGTTGGATGTGTCTGCCGTCCATCAAGCGAAAATTTCTCTGGATCCCCACAACTAATTGATGCATTTGAATAACTATCCTTACTGCCCCCAAGTGTGAGAGTTATCGCTGGTGACTTTAACCTGCCTAAGATAGCCTGGCCGTCTCCATCTGCAGCCGCTAACCTTTTGCCATTTGGTACAAGCATTACTGTAGGATGATGGGTACAGCATATCCGCTCTCCTACGAGAAAAAACAGCATTTTAGATCTCATTTTCACCCATGGGGTCCCTCATGTTTTTGACTCAATCTCCAAAAGTTTTTCCGGTGACCACCTGGTTAACTGCCGCATTCCAACTCACCCACAGCTTACCCTGAAATCACACTACATCAAGCTCTCTCCTCTCCCTGACTGGAAGGTTCTCCCTACGACCGTTCGGCGAGCTGATTGGAGTATTTTTTTCTTTCTGATGACCCATAACAAGCCACTGATATTTTCTATGCACAGTTCTCCAGATGTCTTGATGGGTTTGATACCTCCTCAAGCAAATAAATAACAGGAAATCCTTTATCACCCCTCTGCAAACAAAGTATGCCATACTTCAGAAATTTATGAAACTGTACACCACTTTGCAATTCTTATTCCACTTTTTCGCCTCACTTCCACTATCCAAAGGCTTGAAGAAACTACACCGAGTAACCAGGAAATGAAGGCTCTGCGACGCCCAAATAGATCTCTTCGACTGTCAGTATTGTATAGGGCCAGAACCTCTAATACTCATGGAGATATCCCGCACACTGTTTCAATGAACAACGTATCCACCTCCACTCCCCTTTCTATCGCAGAGGACTTCAACTCATTCTCCGCTTCAATTATGGCCCCTATTATTAATGTTGACCCTCCGCCTCTTTCATTAGTTACCGCTCCAATTCTGTCCACAGTGAAAGTTGATGCCTCAGTTATCTCCCACTTATTGACCACTTTCAAGCCATCATCTTATTCACGACACGAAGGCTTACCGCTCGCTGCAATGGTTAAATGCGGACTTGACTTACCTTACCTGCTGCTGAATACATTCACCCTATCAACGAACTCCGGTCTGGTGCCCACAAACGAAAAATGCTCAGTCATAATCTCGCACCACAAAAAAGGTCCACTGCAAGAAGCAACAAATTACCGTCCCATTACCCATAAACCTGTTCTCTCTAGCTAGTGGAGAAAATAGCAAAAGAACACATCGTGAAGCACCTCTTTCAATCGGACATTATTAATCCTCGACAGCACGGTTTCCTTAGGTCAAGATCTTGCGCAACCTGCCAACCTGATTTTTTGAATCTCATTACTGAAATGGCAGGCAATAGGACAGCCCTTATAGTACTTTACTTGGATATGTCAGAGGCACTTGACCGCGTTCCCAACCCACATCTTCTGGCCAAAATCCAATTTTTTAGCATTACTGCCCCTCCACTATCTTGGATCAATTCTTACCTGTCTAATAGCTCTCAAGTTGTCTCAATAAATGGACGCTGTTCCAGGCCTAAACCGGTTACAAACGGTGTTATACTGGGTAGCTTTCTTGGCCCTCTGTCGTTCCTCGTGTACATAAACCACATATTCCTCTCAGTGAGCCATGGCACCCCAGTTCTTTTTGTCGATGACATTAAAACTGTCCACTCATTCAAGCCTGAATACGTCATTTCGGCTATCATAAACACCTCTCAAAACATATATGCACTCTATAGATGGTGCTTGGCTTGGAAGATGAATTTTTCCGCTGACAAATGTGGGGTTCTTACATATAAATGTAAGCTGCCTCCAGGATCCTAATCAGTTTGTGGTTTAACTGTAGCTAACAAGCAACTCGTTCGGGACCTTGGCCTCAGCTATTCCTGCACATTTGATTTCTCGGAATATTCGGCTCTCCAAGTCGCTAAGGCTAGAAATTGCCTAGGGCTAATATTTCGCTCCTTCCGACTTCGAGACTGCCTTCTCTTCCTTTATAAATTTCATGCCAGGCCCTTATTCGAATACTGACCAGTGATCTTTTCTGGTATGCGGAAATCAGACAGAATCGGCATCGAATCAATTCAAAGTAGTTAGACTAAGCAGCTGGCTGGATAAAGCCCATCACTCAGTTATGAAGAACGCTGCTTATTTTTTAAACTAGACCTTTATGGATTCACCATATGAAACTGAACCCCATCCTATTGTATAACATCCTTCACAGCCGGACATGTTCTTCCAACTCACTACACTTTACGCCTGTTTCTAGCCGCCCACCACATTCTAGGATTCTCACCCTTTCAACCCCGATTACCGAAACTAGCTCACGTTCAAGCTTCTCCGTCACACTGTACTCTAAATTATGGGGTAGTTTACCGTTAGGGATACGCAGTTCTACTTCCAGCCATCGGTTTAGAAGTGCGTTAGATAAATTTCTGACGGTTACCCAAACCTTACAGCTCCTAAATGTAGACATACTCGTTGACCGAGCCTATGAGAAGGGTCCAGACTTTTGAGTCGTGAAAACACTGGTGGTCTATGACAGGAGAAATTGAGTAAAGTCTCCTAGTTTTTCTGCGTTCTGCAATCAAAAAGCTAGTCCCAGAGAGTCACTGTCTAGTAATGTTGCCTCTCTGTATCGATTCTCATTTACCCTCAGCTGGGAGCACCTCAGACTGCGCTCCCCTACTTTTTCTCTGTTTCCGGGCCTTTATCCTTGAGTGCTTTTCTCTCGGGGATTCTCATTACACTGAAGACCATACCGGTCACTAACCTGGCCTATGCATCTACCTGACCGTCGGATATTCGTACGCTGACCGACCGATGCTCACCTGGTTACCTTCCTGGATCCCCTGACGCCTGGTCGCAGACCACCTGATAACTACGGCCGTTTAGCCTCATCAAGAAAACTCACGTGAATCCCAACTGTGTGGGGTGCGGTCATATCCACCGCTTTGGCCGGAGCACATCGGGCATGCAGGCCGTCTGCAACGATGTGCGGGCACAACTAGGCTGGCGGATCGCACCTCCTGTCACCAGAAGTGGTTTCCAGGTTAGGTGTCCAGCGCACGGCCAGACTACCCAATAAAACCTGTTTCGGATTGAAAAACAACATCCCCTGCATGGCTTTTCTGCCATTCATTGCCCCCTCCAACATTCCTGAACAAGGTTTACCTTACACCCGGTCAAGTTCCAAGTCAACATATGCACATATACTCGCCTGGCTCGGAAAAGTACCCTATATTTTGCTACTACTGACATTTATATCCATCGACTTGCCTTCTATCTGTCTGAACCAACCTCGTGTTTACCTTTATCCTATTTTGTTCAGTTACCGGATCCTGTACCCCGAACCATGAAACGGTTTCACTGTTCAGATCTCTATTATGAAAATCACAATTCCTGATAAACTTTTGAAGAGACCGTTCATCCACTTGGTAATTTGTATGTCACCACTAAATTTATCTAAACAAAACCATCATTTAAAGATTCGTATCGCACCTGCCAACTACTCCACAGGACACGAAATGGTCCTCCTTCCAGCGCTTTATCTGCATGACACCAGCCCTCTGTTCCATTGTATCCTTCCGTTGCAGCTCCTCTCACCCAACCATTTGCATTTCATGACAGTCGCATTGGCAATGAAGTATCCATAGTCGAGGACATAAATAGCTCGTCCGCCTCCTCAGCTTTCCAAGTCAGACTTCAGCATGTCCAGCTACGCAATCACCGGCACTTCCAGAGAGGTGTTCATATGAACTACTTTTATACGACTGTATCAGTCC
The DNA here is from genome assembly GCA_948099385.1 of Fasciola hepatica. Taxonomy (NCBI): domain Eukaryota; kingdom Metazoa; phylum Platyhelminthes; class Trematoda; order Plagiorchiida; family Fasciolidae; genus Fasciola; species Fasciola hepatica. The sequence goes on from CANUEZ040000076.1 coordinate 4,570,266, forward strand.
ACTATATGTACATCTCCCGCATCCACTTGGTAACCGACTTTAGAAGCTCCCATGCTTTTCACCAACGAACCCAGACAAATCCATAATGTTATCACTTTTCCTTCATCTATCAACCACTGCTGCTGTTCCACTAAGATACATGGTCGGCCACCTGCACCTCAATCCATAGGGTGCTTTCTCTACATCTTCAGCCGAAAATCAACTATGTATAATTTAGGCTGCCGTTAATCTGTTTGACTTCCTCTCCCTCCTAAGTCTCAGGTTGGACTTTCCTCAACGTATCCAGTCGCACGATTATCTGCGCCTTTTGAAGGTTCCAGTGATGTACTGAGTCCAGTTTATCCCGTCAGATATCAAACATATATACCATTATTATGCCCACTTCGTTGTACATTTGTATTCCTCATCTGTCAGTCTTGAAGGCACCCCCGATAAACCAATAGTTCAACACCATTCATCCGCCTGTTACCTATTGGCGTTTTTCCATCAATCCTCCACGACTGGGCACCTGTGTCAAAGACCACTGTGAAAGCAGTTTCTCTAAACCTTTGCTGGAAGTGAACTATACGTATGCCAAATTACTGACCTTCGGGTTGTTTCCCAAATGCCCCATGTCAGACGCTTACCAGCGCATCCCGTTAAGCGATTCTTTAGATGTTTTTACAGTATCGTTTATGCACCACCCACATGCGACTTCATAAAATCATCGTATATCAACTTCTGTGTCCACACCGTTGTCAACTTGTGTTCACCAATTACCCTGAAACGAACCCTTTATTCGAATCGTGTTTCACTCACCTGTCAACTTGTCACTCTGCTCCACAAAATTTTCAGGCTCGAGCATTTACATATGCCTCTTTATGAGGGCGTCCTCCACAACCTCTTGATGGTACTAGTTCAGTGGTGAAACGGAATCGGTTTCATTTACGCGATGCCCCTCCTCAGAGGACACCACAAATTATTCGGTATTATATATCTGCCATTTTCCGGGTAATTTGGGCTATTGGTTTAAATGCATTTACGTCATCATCAAAAATTCTTCAGGTTTTCTTTGGTGGTTTTTCGAAGGTTTTCTTTGTCAGTTGACTCACCCCTGCGACTTTACATCGACGCTATCCGAAATACTGCGCGTTTTTACCTCATTCCCGCTTTACTTCATTACGTATCCCGACCGCGGAGCCCATTTCAATCACCACTGGGCGGTAGGAAGTATGGCTCTAGTCCAGTATACTCGGTGTACAGCACCCGCCCGTTGATGAGACCTAAAAGCTTAGATGGTAAATACGGCTAAATTTTTAAGGTGTTTGGCATGGAAAACCGCAAATGGTTATTACTTTGTTTGGGAGTATTTTGTTTATTGAAGGTATTTATGTTTGTATCCTGACATTTGATTGGTTCACCGGACATATATAAGCTTGTGTGCGCTAGAATTCGCTGTAGTTTCATTTCGTGTTGTGCTGTCGTATTGCAGACGGAGTGCTTACCAGTGGACGATTCAGTTGTGTTTCGGCTTTCAGTCCGTATTGTATACCCCGATATCAATGCATTCCAAGCCGGTTTCCGGGAGTTTCAAAAAGAAACTTGCAAGTCTTTCTTCGTGTACAGTTCCGTGAGGTACGCAATGGCAAAAATCGAGGCATCCATCTGCCAGATGGTGTGCTGCGTTCACCGTGAAAGGAAATGGGATACGTCGTCCAGGTATGTTATCATTTATCGATGAATAAATCCTTTTCAGGTACCCAAATTCGGAATGCGGTGCGCTCGTCACGCTTCGATCTGCGGGTTCCTGTTACTGCGTTGTTAGTTGGTCGATGAAGCATTCACATAGTCTCTAGGTAGGGAATGAGGATTTTTATTTGCGAAATCGTAGACTGACACCTGAGCTGGATGCTCATGCGTTACAACTGGTGGACACTTTCAGGAATAAGTCTGAGCTTAGGGAATTTACGTTTGAGAAATTCAACCGGCGTCATAATAATGACGACTTCAGACCGATAAGAAGAATGAACAAGAGAGAGTTAGTAAGTGAATTAGAGGAGGTTCCAGAATTGCTGCAGGCTCATGGTTATTCGGAGATAATTTCCGATGACCGTGAGATAAAGATTATCTTCTTCGTACCGTCCGTAAGCAAACAGTTATGTCCTAGGTTTAGTGACTTTATTTTGGCAGATGCTACACATCAGCTCAACCGTGGTAGGTACATTCTATGGCACACAATGGAAGTTGATGGGACAGGGTTAGGTCGCAGTCTGTTCTATTCCATTCTCCCAAATAAGAGTGGTGACTGCTATCGTAGAGCTGTTTATTTCATGGAAAAGATGTTCCCCTAGACCGATAATTGTAAGACAATTGTAGTTGACAGGAGTTTGGCACAGTTCAATGCTTTCACGGATATTTACCCAGAATCTCGTGTGTTACTTTGCCGTTTCCATGTTATGCAAGACATGAAACGTAGATGCAGCCGGCTACATGTAATACAATCCAGTGAAAAGTTACGAATTTTCCAGTGAAAGCGCAATCTAGAGCTAGCTCAAATCGGGCTTCGTTTTGAGAGGTTTAGAGCAGCAATGGAATGTAGGAGCTGTGAGGCGGCTGCATACATGATTAACACCTTGGTACCACTTAAGCTGTTTTGGGCTGGACATATGACCCGTGGTGCTTTAGCGTTAGGCAATTTTACCACAAATAGGGTAGAAACAGAAAACAGGCATTTGAAGGGTGGCCTCTCAAACTGTTGAAACATCCTGGACGTATTCCAGAACTTCGTCAAGCGTGTTCAGTCTTTGACTGAAAAACCGTCATAGGGTTGCCAAAGATATGATGGCTTGTTATAGGGCACCCGATGGGATGCAATGGCTGCAACCATTGCTTGACAGATTAACGAGTTACGCACGCGACTTGTTGCTAAAGCACTTGCGTCGAGAGGTTGCGCAACCAGTGGAGAAGACCAATAGCGTATGGCATGTAGTAAATCACATGGGTGTCACGCACCACGTTAGTCTAAACGGGGAAGTAAAGTGTGATTACTCATTCAGTCACCAGTGGGCACTCCCCTGTAGGCATTTGTTAGCTGTTTGCAGGGAAGCAAACTACCCAGTGGGGAAGTCGCATTAGGTAGATGGTCACTATGCGGAAACTTTTCCGGAAGCTTAGTACAGCTTCATTCCGTTGAGGTTGATCAACAAAGATCTCCGATAACGGCTAAAAGTGATCTGTTATCAGAATCCGAATTTCTGGCCAAAGATACAGTTGTACCTTGAAGTATGCTAGGGGCGAAGGATTATAGGTAGTATTCGAAACAGTTAGGCTTCCTTAACAAGATTCTGGTTTCTTGTGCTGGGAAGAAAATTCTGTACCAAGCTCCAAATAGCCAGACGCCGGTTACAGTTGAGTCTGACGCGGACATATCCAGGATGGCTGCAGCCGCAAAGAGGAAAACATTATTTCAAAATGTTCCAGTTACCAATACCATACCTATTGACCAATCGCAATCTGTCACATATGGGTAGGGTAGGTCTGTGCGTCTGTCATCAAAACGGAAATCCGTTTTGGCAACCAGAAACATAGCAAGTGACGATCTAGAAATTTCAGGGGACCAACAGCACTCAGTGGCTTTCAGGAGGTTCAAAATTATGACTTCCACAATATACAAGACAAATTCTAGGAAACAGAGACTACAAGCGGTCTAATCTCTAATCCGTCAGGACGTCTGCAGCGTCTGCAAAAAAAATGAACTAAAAGTGGACTTAGACGAGGAAATTCAGTGGGTCCAGTGTGGAACCTGCGAAAGATGGACATATTTCCGGTGTGCGGCATTTCATATCGAGGAGAACTATTGTTGCTTTCACTGGCCCATTGACACCGAAGCGGCAACATGTGAAGGAACCCAATGCCCTTTTCAGGGCCGAGCCATTCTGACTACCGTTTCCGTTGCTGCTTCCTTCGCATGTAAACTTAAGCTTTTGGCACGTGAGTCTTCCTTTATGTGCGCAACTCAGGGATGAGACTCGAATATCTCCGGTCAACACCCAATAGCCACGTGCAATAAGATAGCACTTGTGCGTGTGGTGACTGTTGGTATATTTGAATGTAAATAAACATAAATTTTCAGTATACAATTATTACCCCTTCGATTTTCAATATTTGAAACTGAAAAGACAGCATCCTTTATCTGCCAGTGACGTAAACAAACCGTAGTAAAATTGGGCAGCACCGCCTCGAATTACGCTTCCGTGTTGTACACAAGAACAATTTTTGGCCGGTCGTTGCTTTCTTTAGCATCAATTCACTGTTGATTCTTGTAAAACGGCTATATAAACAAGTAAAACTGCCACTTGTAGAAGAGTAATAATAGAGGTATTGCATAAAAAGGGGTGGAAGTGTATGTAAAATTCAGACGTTCGTTGTTGGCCACTTTAGTATTACGCAAAACCAGGCGTATCTTCTTGCTGTTCACGGCATCTGTAAAATAAAAAAGTGGAACGTGATGTGTCAACTGTTCGAAAAATATGGAATGACTTAAATTTGTAAGCTTACTTCAGAAAGGTATATTTTGCACACAAAATTATGCGTGTGCTGTTTTTCAACATTATACGGCACAGTGTCTACTCGTAATAGGTTAACCGTGTCACCAGTTCATAGTTCAATACGCATATTGGTGGATGACATTCTGCACGATAAGTTTAAAATGAAGCAATGGTTAAGCAAAAACCCGAGTTTTGATAAACCAAAGCTTAATGTGTTGTATGAGCGTGGCAACCTGAAACTTTAAGTTTCCAGTGCATAAGATTACCATTCTAGTAAATGCACTTGGTGAAGCAAGAGTGTCGTTTGAGGTTTCCAAGTCCCCAACGTTTCTGCTCGCCGCGCCTGGGGTGGAACGGCTGATGCATGGGTGGTCCCTAATGCAACAGTAAGCACGTTGAGGGCCCGTTCCACCCTGCTCAAACGGTTCTCCATATGTTACTTTGTCACTATTTCTGTATTGATTAAATGAAAAAAGCCACTTTCTGATTAGTTCACTGACGTTTTCAAAATTTGGTTCAATATGACTTCACCCTCGAGTGTTTCGTTGCTATTGAAAAAAGGTTAATTGTCAACTTTTAGGGTGACCACCTTCCACGGAATTCTGGCGAGGGACTGCTGTCATCGCCGGTCGGATAAGACTCACGGAATAGCACGGGCCATGATGTCACGCGGGGAGCCGTAATTCGTGTACTGATAGGAAAAGCATATTGATAGGAAAAGTAAACGTACGAAGCAGTTTCCATAAACCTTTACAGCACCGGAGACGGACTGTGTGAAACAACTCCCAAAAGGCTTACGCCTGGACAGAGCCTGACTGTGGCGAGCCGGACAGTAGCACATGACTGTATTGTGTAAAAGTTGCAGCCCGAGGCCACCTTACGCGGTTGCCGCTGACCACCCAGTGCCTATAGGCACTGAAGCTGTTCTGCTGACTTTTCATAGCGTCAATGGGTGGAAAGGAAAATTGCGTTTTCGATTCCAACAGTGAGCCACCGTAAGTCAGGCATACCATTGACACATGATTCGAAATCATCGTTTTATTAATAAGATCGAAGAAATATCTATAAATGGACCCCACACAGTGGGAGAACGGATCAACATAATGACGAAATTAGGTCCTCTTCTTATAGCCAGATATACTCAGCCTTAACTGGTAAAATACCGCCCTTGATAAGCCAAACCTCTCCGACATACGCTGAAAACATTCTAACTGATTTTACAAATAAATTTGGCATAACAGTTGTCATATAATACAAAACAGAAATATAACAGTGCACATAAAATACATGACATGAATAAAAGTAACATAACGCCCATTATAATTACCAAATATACATATACATATATATATCTCGAAAAAATGTTCGATTTAAACTTGTTTTAGATCACATCGGTCGGTAGGAATTCACCTTCATAAACCACCAACTTGCACCTGATTACCTCTACAGCACTGGACTGTATATGAAAACCAAATCGCTCACTTGCAAAGGACAACAGAAACCACCATAGCAAAGGCGGTACCTCGAACTCCTGTGCTGGACTTATTGTCTTGAAGTCTTGAAGTACTACACGGGTTCGAGGCTTTGAACCCAATTGTCCCGGTTCTTGAGGAAATCTTTGATCTTCTGTTGGATTCACAGAGCTGAAACAAGAGTAAAAAGAAGCGGAGTAGGCGGGGGGGGGCAGCGAAAACAAGATACACATAACATCATGCGGTGTCACACTGTGGACAGTGCCTTAAGCTGAGTCGGACAGTGCCTTAAGCTGAGTCCGGCTTACTCTGGGCGGTGGAAAGTCAAGGATTGAAATACCATCCACAATCTGAAGGAAAAAATAAAATTAGGTAACTCTTGGAAATTCTCGGAAGAAATGAATGTTTTCGGACTTCGATTGAAATTTCGTGGGACAGATGTGCCATTAAACTACTCTTAGCAGCATAATCCGCCCAAGTAAGGGTCTTCCTCAGTATTTTACTGGCCATTTAGTATCATGGTCACGCATTTTTCCAGCTGAAATTCCCGGAGCGAAAACAGTTCAGAAGTAAATGTAGCAGTTTCATTCATCCTTACCCGTGTAGGGGTTTCATTGGTCCCTATAACAGCAGAAGTGTATGCACCGCAGAAAGGAAAGTATGAAGACAGGTCACCAGGTCCCTCCGTCAATAAATATAGTTGCTCGGATCGATCAAGGTTGATGTGCTTGATGTGCAACTGTGTTAGGAGAGTGACTGAGGGCCTGGGGGCTCGGAGTTCAAAGCTGACCGAAACATCAGTGATAGCTTCGGAAGAAGTCTCGTTAGAGTTCGGGTGTCAGAAAGAAACCATTGGATTTTTCTGAGTATCTAGACTAAGCTTTATCGTAGAAACACCCAACCAAGCACTGAATAACCTATAAGACCGGAGAGGTAACAGTTCACAGCAAGGTACGGGTAGATACCTAAATGACGTGATCCAGCCGAGGATCAGTATGTGCTTTATAGACAGGGTCACTGAGGGTGAGTTTAGGCAGGTTTGAACCTAAAGTTCCTGGAGAAGGTTTATGTTGATATTTCGCGATGACAGGTTACGGCTTCACGTTGGGGTGTCGCAGCTGACAGCTCTAAAAATACAACGCCTCAGTGTGGATTGAAGTCCTTGCTAGAGATGGCACAAGGCCGAGCCTAAATAATAAAAACCAAAAACTGGGACAACCTGATTTCCAAGTCCAGGGGACATTGACGAAGTGTTGTTGGTTATCGCATAAACGTAATAAATTGTTACAACTCGCCACCTGAACCGGGCTTTGGCTGACTTGACTGCGCCTGCACAGGCTTGTTGCCTTGCCCTTTGGTTCTCCAGTTCAGTCGCTGGGGAGCATACCTGAGGTTTTTATACTATGTACACTTGCCACCTTTGTAATTCAGTAACGCAAAATTTGCCAATCATACTTGTTTGGACCTCGCAATCCTCCCAGTCAGGCTACGTATGGCTCAAATTACGACCCTGGACTTATAATTCGACGGCGGCTTGCCCTTGGAGGGCAAGTGTAAGAATCCGGAGATCCAAGATTTCTCACTAGTGGATTTGTGGGGATGTACTACCCATTCAAAGTAAGGAATTCAAGTGGTGTGTGGCTTTCATAGTTGAGTGTGACCATCTTAGAAACTGGAAGTCTCACGCCGAAATAAGTGCTTTTTGTCAAGCCCGTTTAGGTGGTCGGGGATTTTGGAGCGGAGGAAGGTCGGGGGTGGGGTTCAAATGAATCAACAATTTTGAAGTCTTCGGCGAACGGAGAAGTGACACTATAGTATACTACTTTGGATTTGTCAATAATTTGAAGCGAAAATGAAAGTGAAACTAGAACATAACCTAAAGTGACACCACATGTTACTGGCTGGGGTGGCGTAGGATGTCCTCCAAAGCTCACTACCTGGGGTTTCAAGCTAAGGCGGGATGAAAACTAGGAAAAGGGCGGGTAGGTTACGCCACGGGCTATGACCTTAATTGGCCGTTGTGGGTGAGGTGAGCTGTAAAAATATTTCGTCATTTCAGGGAAGGCAGCGATAAATGCTTTGCCAGAATGCACCTGCTCCCACCAGGAGCAGTGTTTAGGATGTGCCCACTGTACTTTCAGTTTCACCTAACAACGCGGTTTGTGAATTAAAAATTTTAATATGATTCCCAAATTGCTGCTGGAAGCTCGTCATTCGCACTGTCTTCTCCGATAGTCACTCGTTTCCATCAGGCCCATTGTCCGTTTCGCCGTCATAATTTACCTTTTCCGCGCCCGACAAAGTCCTCGCTCCACATACGTACCGAAAGGCGATTAGCTTATACTTCTAGCTATAAACTACTGTTTATTGGTGCACAATAATCGCGGGTGTATTTATTCGTCTATCTTCTTGGCATGTTCCTGATCGCCTTCCACCCTTGAGAGTCATGTCTCACCATGCGCTTTTCATATCCGTAGACGTCTTTCCCCAGTGATAAAACTTGCTGCCATCATCGAGATATTCAGTCACTGGCACGTTTATTGTCGCTGCACATTTTTGAACCACGACCATCAAAGGATATCCAAAGCTGGAATATCTTTCCGTTTTTCTTAAGCAGTCAGCTTATTGCCTTAGAGTTTTTGGCTCACTCCGTCTATCCACTTGCCCCCAAGAACAAAGCTTTCCAGCTCCTCTCCCAGACCTTGATACGTATGTGTTTGCCTGGTCACTGTTCTGTCAAAAGCTTACTTGTCCTCATGAGTTCTTTCTCTCTTTTGGCTGTCGTCAAGTGGTATTTCAGCTTTCGTGCGAACCACTCAGTCCACTCTTACCTGATGCACTTGGTCATTTAGTTCACCTAACCATCTTCACATGCTCTTCGCTACGCTCGGCACTGTCTGTGTTCCACTCGTTGTTCTGTTACAAGGCTCCTTATTCACTGACTCGCCAAAGTCCACCTGCCAAAGGGTGGGACGAATCGTAACCTAATCAATAACGGCAAACTTCTCAATCTATCCTTGCCCACACTCTCTGAATATTGCCTTATTCGATCAATTGTTCATAATCCGTTTTTCATGCTGCCCGCCACAGCCATCTCAGTTTGTGGTTCGCACATCTGCCTATTCCCCCCTTCTTCCTCCGTTGATTCCCCCATTTCCCCTATCAAGGAAAAAAACATCAAGATCGTTCCATGCCATTCTAAACCATCCATCGTACCCTTACCTTCACGCCCTGATCACTTTTAAGTTCTTCCTTTTCTTTTCACGACTCGCCGTTTTTCTTGTCGTATCCTTGCCTCCCCCCCTTTGTTCCGCTCTCCAATTCCATTTTCAATGACGATTCACGTCCCATTGGCTATACTGAAGTTTTATTCGCTGTGCCTTCACTAGTTTTTCTCTAGCCATTTGCTTCGCCATCTTTGAGCACTCTTTTTTTCGGTGTGCCGCCATTTGCATTATATGTATCTAACGGCTACTTCATGGCAAATTACTCAAAATGTCTTCGATGGTCAATCCATCTCTATCATACTATCGCGAAGTTTCTTTACTCCAAGTCGGGTTTCGTGTTTTGACCACAATTCTCCCTTGCAGCGCATCACGGCCTCATATGATCCTTGTGGTAAATCTACCCCTTTTTGTGCGAAATAGATTGTCTTGCAGTCTCCCTTGTTAACCCAGTTGCTTTGCTGCGTTTATAGTCCCTTTAACTCTCAAACCCTGTTTTCAGCAACATCCTGTTTGGTAAGACTGATTCCAACACGTGTTGTTGGCAGTCAAAACTGCCGAGATTCCCATTTATATCCGTTGCAGCCCTCATATAATTTCTACAACGGTCTCTGGCGTGCTTACGTCTGTCCACGCTGTCACTAACCATATGATATTTTTCTGATCCATATCATTTGGCCGTGAACCAAGCGTACCTCGGTCTGCCCGGAAGTGAATTATCATTATTGTCATGTCTGGTGATCATCCGCTACCTCCATCAGTCTAGTTGTTCACCCACACATGTTTTCCATCGTCTTGGACTGTTCACGCCGACAGAAATATCCTCCTTACGATTTTACGCATCAGATATGTTTATCTTGCTGCTATGCTACTCCTTCAATATTGCATGGTACACCTATCAAATTGAGCGGTAAAAGATGACACCTACCTCTCACCTTACTCTGTGATCTCTTTTGCACCGCATGTTCCCTCTTACTAGCCGTAATTATGTACCCCATATTGAAACACCACCCAATTCCAGCTTTGAGGGTGATATTTCATTACGAGTAGAATAAAACATGAACAGCCCTCTGTACGCTCAACCTTTTCCCCTCAGTCATTTCCGTCGGTGAACGGCCTGACAGTCTCGATCTAAAAATGTACCTATTATCTCAACAACAGGTCCCATAAGTATCCAGTCACCACACGCTATCTCTTTCATCCACTGATTATTTTACTCCATGCCTGTTGCCCTACTGCAGTTAATCGCCTCAGACTCACGGGTCCTTCAGCCCGGTTCCTCTGCCGGTATTGCGCGATGTTCCGAAAATGGCCATTATTAGATGAATACTTCTCTTCCAAGAACTGTGGCATAACTTTTACATAATATTCGCCTTTGCAGTTGCCCCAGCTACGCATCGGTGGTCGAAGTGTCGTTTTATTCCTATCTCTGTGCTGACACATCGTAGCGATCGATTGTGGAAAATCCCTCAAAGGCAAAAATAATATCGTGGTTTCATGGAATTAATCACTAATATACATTATCCCCGTGCTTTCCCTACTAGCCAGTTACTCGCCGTGGTATACCGTCGGGCTTCTCTGGTCCGCTTGGCCCACTCGGTTTTGCTTCCCCCGGCTGCTGCCCGGAGGGGCCCTGCTGCAGTGCCTCTGTCGAAAGAATATCTACTTGGGCCAGCTAATTGACAAAGGAGACAAGCTAGAATGGGAAGAGTCCCTGGTCATGTTGAAGAAATAAGGGTATTAACGGATTCTCAGGTACTAACCTCCTGACCATACAACACGGACGGGACAGTAGCTTGCCTTTTTTGATGCTTCCAAAGTTGAGTACGGGGCTGTGGTGGGCGGATGGTGATGCCCGGGTGATGGATGCTACTGTACCAGGATCCTGTTTGCCACAGTTTGCTTTAGGTTACTGAAGTCAGTCTTGATCCCTGTAATGGCCATACAAAACGTAGGATGGTGCATAAAGTCCAATAAATTGGTCAGCCAGAGTTTGCACGGACTTGACAACAGTTCTGTGTTACATCAGTAACTAAAGCAGCCTTTTCATTACCTCTTTCGCTAGTCGGCTCACAATCACAAGTGACAAACCTATCGTGAATAGATGGCAGCATGTTAAGTCCGTCGACAACCCAGCCGATTTGTATCCTCGTAACGCAACCAATTTTTGTGGCTAGACACATAGACGGAAGGGCCACATTTCCTTTACTTGTCTGAACAGGACTTGCTAGTTTACGAATTGAAACCACCTCTTGAATCGAAAATGAAATCAAAGGCGCGGTGATGACGGTAGCAGCAGCCAAACCAGCTTCCATCTTTCCACGGTCGGTTAGATTCTCACCATGGACAAAGACGCTTCCATCGCAGGTATGTTAGACCGGGTTTAAGAGGTATTTGTTAATCATGAAGGGTATCCATCCATTCAGCCGTGTAACCGTGGGCCCAATAAATCCTGCCGGCCTTAGATTGGCATAGTATAATCTATCCAAAATGATACAACCTGGAGTCCCCCTTCAAGAATTCGGGGATTTCGAGGAGACGGGATAAAAAGACGAAAGGACATCATCCCCAGAGATCAACTTGAAATTTCTAGGCCCAAAAGTTGTCGGTATTAAAAACCAAGGGTAAGGGTGGACTGACAAGCTCTAACCTGAGTTTTTGTGAGAGGCCTCCGATATTACCATCGGCCCGGCAAACCGTGACAAACTCACTGACTCCACACATACACGCCGTGGAGGGACAAGCTTGGGAAGTTCACATGACGAGTGTCACCCGGAAGCGGTTTATGATACTGACAGAAGAAAAAGAAGCAGCGGATAAATGTGTAATCCGACGTTGTTTGCAATGTAGAAGAGGTAAGGCTGTCGCGGGGAAACAATAAATGGGTCCACTGCAGCAGTGTAGAGTGACCCCAGGGTAGTGGCCGTTTAGTAAAACCGGACTTGATTGTTTCGAACCCCTGTCGGTTGGGTGCGGTAAAAGGATGGAAAAGAGTCAAAGGTTCATCTTGATATGCATGAAGTCCCGGAAACTATACATGGAAGTTGAGCTTCCGGCGGCCATGGACCTTTTACTCTGGGCCTCACAGAGCTTTACCAACAAAAATAGTGTGCCGCCGGACATTAATTTAAACAATGGGTCGAGTTTCGTAGACACCCAACGAGGGGGGCAGCGCTGGCCCCAAGGTGTAAATTGAGACGAGTTGCGGAACCAAATCATGGCATATGGGATCCGGTGGCACTTCAGCTTCCCAAGGGCCAGTCACCGCGGTGGGGCTTGGAAGCGCTTCGTTAGGTCCACCAGAAGAACGGTTCTGTCGCTAAATGAACAAAAAACGCCAAACTACGGGACAGTGAGCGCCGATGTAACGGAGTCGAGAAAGTTTTGGATAATCGCCCTGTCATCCCGGTATCTTCCAGCAACCCCCCCTTTTGGTACCCACCTTGAACGATCTGCCAACTCTAAGGTCAAACTTTGGACTCCAAGAGCAGGCGAGCCTCCGTGCCAGCTATTCACACTGGCGGAAAAGGGGAAATACTTGGCCAGTATGTTTTTTGGGAGCCGTAGCTGCCAGAATACCTGCCGCTCTTGCTGACCCGGCAGAAGTGGCTTACCAAAGGAAAACCATTTAAAGATAGTGATTAAGTCAGGATTATCGATGGACATGCTCACTTCTGCATGTGACCCTTGGGTATTATTGCGGAAGCCTTTCGCTTTTCCGACTGGCTGATGAGAATGATGAAGGTTACGACGGCCAAAGGAAAGCTGACCCGCGATGTGCGCAGTATCGGTCTTCTGAAGTGCGAGGACGGATCAATCGGTGCTACGGATTCGGTCGCCCAGTAGCACCTAACTGCAAGTTTCAGATCGCGTAAACAAACCCGCGGGCCTTTATCACAGCTTAAAATTTTATGGTAAAACTTTCCTGCATATGTGCACAAATATATCCACACTGTCTAACAAACATAATATAAGTGATTGAAACATTTGTCACCGAACTTCAACTGATCGTTTTATAGCTGTAAGTGCCAAAATATTGTGCACCATTGTCAAGAGTGTTCCGCGAGTTGCGACTGCAGTTTTTACACAAATACTTGTAGCCTGACATTCATACACACTCTCATGAAAGGCGGTTTGCCCCACACCCCCATCAAGAAGCCACCTTGTATCACGAGTTTTTTTTAATTGCCGACGATGAAAACGATTCCATATGTAGTCGCCGCTGTGGTCTTTTCACGCGCACATGCACACACACGCACACACACAAACTCACGTTTACTTACACGAAAGCTTTCTCAGGGACAGCACTTTGGCTCATGGTTTCTACACGTCTTCTTCCGTGCTTGCTGCCGAGAGGCTCCTCTTGCGGACAACGCAGAGCATCACCTCGCCGGATCGGCCACCAGGTCACGTGAGACCGTCCTTGTATGTGATTGGATTCCGGAAGTGAGCCGTAGTAGTTACCCGCACTGACTGCAGGGTCCAGGTAGATAGGAAGAGTAAGTTATTTTACTCCAAACGTTTGGCTCCTTTAGGATTGGGAGGATTTTGGTGGGCGGCTGACCGATTGGTTGTGGAAAACCCTTCGAAGGTACTATAATATTGTGATTTCGTTGACTTACTCACTTACGTACGTTACCAGCGAGTTCAGTAAAACTTACGCTTCTGTGAGCTAACCATTGTTTATTCGCGTTCAATGCAATATTTTTTCATATAGTATCCTGGACTCGAGTGACACATTTGCTTGTCTATAGCACACCTTGGGCTTGGCTCTCGTTTTTGAGTCTGTGTGGTCGCACATTTGAGGTCCGCATATGTTTTTCTGATGTTGCTCGTTCGGTAATTTAGCACCACGGAGGTTACGAATCACTCCTTTTTTGGTTTTGAAATTCATACAAACTTGCCTACGTACTTCGCAAAGCTTCCTATACACTTCATGAGAAATCTACCGCAGAGTTAGCTATTACCCGAACGCTTGCCGATTTTCCTCTGGCCATTTCCTTCTCCAACAATCTGGCGCTGTCTCTCTCCGCTTGAATCGGCGGTTGCGTTTTCCTCGTAACTAAACTTATCGGCATCCTCCGGTCAAATTCGACTATTATATTGTCAGCCTGGTTCACTATATTCTCACTCTGATTATCTTCTCTTTTACATTGTCGATGCCTCTTTCCATGGCCCTCTCGTAAACAGCAACTTGCTAAATACTCATATTCATCTTCGGAACTTTCTTCCTCCAAAGGCAAACAAAATATCTTCTGGATATAATTGAGCAATAATAATAGTAATAATAATGGTTTATTTAGGATAACCTTGGACATGCTGCAACGCAATATCAAAAGGTACAATTGGAAGCGGAATCCAAATTCCAAGAGAGTGATCCGAGTACGTGCACTCGATACAGTATAAAAAGGAGTATTTAGGTTACTTTTTATGGTAGCGCCCGGGAAATTTGAACGAGCGGTGAGTTGGCCGAGCAGACCGAGTCCAGGTGGGGCTGATTGGGAGTATTAGATTTCTACTCAAATATTACAAAAGAGTAGACAGGACGAAGACTGTTTCAAGGGAGAAGTAAACCAGCCATAGCGCTCCGCGGTGTAAGGAACGGCTTGGAAATAGATATCAGACGATGAAAACAAAAATATTGCGGACGGAGAACAACAAAAATCCTTTGAAGATTGCCTCTTTAATGTTCGGCGACCGAGTATCAACTAAGTCAGCTAAACATCTGTTGAAAGACTTATCTGTAGAGAGAGAGACTGCTTAGTTGGCGATGAAAGAAGTGGCCGGATGTAAACATGTTTTCCTTGAGCAGATTGTTTGCCTCCAGGAAAGTGGAATATGTTGCACCAACACGGAAAAGGAAACTGGGCGACAGATCTACTTGTGATGCGTAGCTACGATAGCAGCAGAGACACGGTTTGCAAGGAAGATGAGTATTTGAACGACAGGCAAACGTTTACGTGCTGATTTGCGTTATCAAAGAGCTGGGCATGATGACCAGAGGCTGCAAGGGTCAGATTTGTCTTACAGGATTTACTTAAACAGAATACCGGATATGAAAAAACACCAAACAACCGGTGAAAACAGTCGCAAAGCTGGGCGGCGAAGTAATTGACAGGTGAAATACTATCTACTGATTGTCCTTGCAAAATATGGATTACATAATGGCGACAAATCAAAAAGCTGCGATAAAGGTGTCAGATGTGAATAAATGGGGACGGCATGAAATTTTGCAGGGTGAGTTTACTGCAATGTTGCAGCCGTATGTGGGCGAACCGTAGGACCGGTAGAGAGAGCGGACTGACTCAATATGCTCTGTTGACAAATATTCCCCGGTGAAGTATATTGTTTGGAAATTGTGGAACGGAAGTGTGTGACAACATTAGGTCTAACCTCGTCCAAATATATCGGCAAATGTGACAAAGAAAGCAAGGTTTATCTTGGGGACTGTTCAAGTTTGCGAACGGGACAGGTGAGTGGTTTGACACGATTCCTCGGGAAGAATTATCATGAACGGTAAGCCGATTAAGGTAACGGTCTTTTGAATACGCCATAATCATGCGCCAAAGAAAGGAAATTTTCCCGGGCGTAAGAAGTGGTGTGTAAAGATAGCGAGGATGGAGGCAAGCACGATGGAAGCTCAGTGATAACTGGAGGAGATGGCGGCATACTTGCGGCATTTCGGGTACATCTGTAGTGGTTCTTTCGCAAACGGAGCTGGTGGGTGGGGCTGACCATGCGCTGGATACCAAGCCTGAAAACCATTTTCGCTGCAAGAGGTGCGATCCGTCATCCTAACTGCCCCCGCACAACGTTGCAGACGTCCTGCATGCCCGATGGGCTCCGGCCAAAGCGGTGGATCTGACCACGCCTCGCACCCACGGTGCTTGCGCGAGTGATATTAGCGTTGTCACATGGCAGCACAGATCGAATAGTCCAGGAGCTTGCAACCGGGTTGCGAGGGATCCTTGAGAGCAGGGCCGATATGGTTGTAAAGGAATGACAAGCAGGTATCGAATTTTCAGCCGGAAATGTGGGCCAGTTATTCTGCAGAGCCATCAAGGGGAAGAAACTTGTCACAGGTTGTCTGGCAAGATAAAAATATAAAACGCAGTCTTGGGAGCCCCCAGATGGAGATCAACGGTCAGTGATGACAAGGAACCTCTGGAATCTAGGAATCGGTGATAATTTTAGAGAATGCAGGCTACGAGCGGATGAAAGAGGACAGGAATGCAAAAAATGGCGAACATAGCGAAGAATGATAAAGATGATTTGGTAATAATGGTGGTCGCCGGGATGGGATCCTGGGTTGAAAAGCCATGGTCGACTGCAAGAAGGGGAATGAGCCATATTCAGACCGAGTGAAGTGAATTTCGTGTGATGAGCATAGGAGAGAAGGACTGGAGCTGAGTTTCCTCTAAAGGAAATTCTAGTACATAGTGCGGGCAAGAAAGTAGCTCTGGGCCTAGGGTTATCGTTGTCATAATAAGCGCATGTTGTCTAGGCGGGAGATCATCACAGAAAATGATGGATTAAATGAACCTAGATGATAGAAGATGAGTAATCTGATTACGATTACGCTAGAGTTACGGCACCTAAGACTGATAAGTTGGACGGTGAAACTTTGAAGACTTGAGGGCTGCGAGATTCAGAGATGAGGTTGTAACTGGATTTGGGGTAACCACTCTGTAGAATAAGAAACAAAATATGCTTGAAGATGTGGAATCAAATCAGCTAGAGGACAGTGTGTGGTAAGTGGGATCAGCATCCGTGGCGTCACAACTGGAGGTTTTAGTACTCCGATTAACCACTTCAAGTATAAGAATTGTGACTTAGCTTTTTCCAATGGAGAACTGGTAAATGGGACAGGTAAGAAAAAAGCTGTAGCCCTAGGGCTATAGTTGTCATTTTGAGTGGGCGTTAACCTCGTGGATGATTTGACTTTGCAAAATTTAAGGTTGTGGGCGAAAGAATAATAAAACTTGGATGATATACGACAACTTGTGCGGTACATAGGTCTACTGGCCCATGACTCAAACCCGCGCGTCAGTAATCCTAACCAACCTTGTGCGCTCGCTCCTCCGAAGTGTACGGATCATTGTTGGATACGAGTGTCAGAACATCAAGGAATTCGTTTAGTTCCCCTTTAAATCTCGGTACCTGGCCTATTGAGCGGACATTCGGTGGAAGCTTGTTCCACATTTGTGAACATATACAATAAAGAAATTGGACCGTAGCCTGGTTCTCGAGGACGGCACATTGACCGAATGGCTGCTTTGTTGTAACCAAAACCTTAAGCTGAATGGGTCTCGTATCACAGGGGAGACTTTGCAGGCTCTGTATCTCGATAGTTGAAAATAGAGGAGTTGTTACTTAATCGTCGGCGCCATAGTTCGAGGTGTAGCAGCTCACAGCTCTGTCTATAGTTGAGACCAGCCGAACAGTTAACTATTTGTTTGGTAGAGGTGTACCGAACATTTTCGGTCGAAATCCTGTCAGTCCGGCGCACGTCATAGCCAACTATTGAACAATACTCTAGCAACGACCCAAGGTGTGTTGTATAGAAAATGAGTTTACTTTTTACGAGAACGGAAGTTTTTGTGAACCAGTCCCACGTACTTGCGGGACCTAGCATTTCGAGTGTCTGTTTGCTCCGAGAAGTTGGACGAACAGTAGAAGTATATGCCCAGATCACGTACGGATGGTTTGTTTGGGATCAGCTGACAACCTCTGCTAAACCTTTCGGGGGGGGGACATGACACTCGCATGTGGGAAAGCAGCTTTTGTCCGCCGGGAACTTCGTTAACCAGTCGTTACATCACGAACCGAGTGTCCGTAAGCCCCCCGATATTTTTGCTAAAGTATTACTTAATGAGTTATGGTCGAAGGTGTACAACAACTTTACATCGTCAGCAAATAAAAACGGAGTTCCCTGACGAACCACGGTAAATATATCTTTTATGCACACTAGGAACAACAACGGGCCCAGTACACCACCTTGGATCACACCGCTGGTTAAAGTGCCGGGCGTAGAAATGGCGCCATCAACATTTGTCACTTGACTGAGCTAGGACTAATACGATTCTAGCCAGGCATATGGTGGGTCAACAATGCCATTAGTTGTGGCATTTGACAAAAAGCGGTTATAAGACACCCGGTCGAAGAATTCAGACGTGTATGAAAAGACTGAGATCAATACCTTACCATCATTGGCAGCTATAGTAATAACGTTCAAAACGTCAGTCATGCAGGATGCGCAGGATCGATGTTTTAGGAAACTTTGGTAACCTTTACTATAAAGGTGATTTTTAAGGAGTTGACCTGTTAGTTTACCTTGTATTATTCTTTCTATAACCCTGGACACTACCGGGGTTTGGTCCACAGGCCGGTATTTGGCCGGGTCTTCTCGTGTTCCCTTCTTCGACACTGAAATTTCAACCGAAGTTTTCCACTGTATAGGATGCCAACCAAACCTCATTGACAAACTGAATAAATCTGATAAACGTCGCGATCATTTTTGGTACCCTTTGGACATATGTTTCAGGCTCCCGACAGGTTTCATTCAACACTGGCCGACTTAACCATCTAACCACGAGTTTTAACTATGCCGGCTTTTCTTATTATTTTCTTCCATCTAAAATTTCTAAAATGCCCGTCCGTTTGCACATACTTATTCTAGCCACCTGCAGAGCTCTTATTTGGTTTCCAGCCTGTCAGCCGCACCCCTCGGTTTTGTCAGGAACTAACGGCCCCGCGGGCCAGTACTAGAGAATCTCCCGGGAGTAAATGTGCCCATGTGAGGCCAGAACGCCTGTTGTCCGTCAGCTGTTTCAAAGCTGTTACCGTTAAGCTGAGGGAATTTTCATTGACGATGAATTTCTTTGGAGAAATTTCGTCCTCACGCCCTGTGAGTTTCCCGCCGAATAAAGCAACCACTTTGGTTGGGCATCTGCTGTCGTCTGCAGTATCGTAGGCGATCTCAAAATATTTTTGCGTTGTAATTGTTCAAAGCCCGGTTATAATGCCATGAAAGTACCGCAATTGGTAGGTGGATTGCCCGGTCTACGCAGTCCTGGTGGAGCTAGATTTACCAAATGGCTAAGTCACATATCACAGGTTTCAAATGCCATTTTCGCTGATGAAAAGAACAGCCTTATAGAAACACTGATGCATCCGGATTGCTGGCCGGAAAACATTTCCGCATGACTTCGACTTTCGAACTTCTCTCCTTTGAATACTATGGTAAATTCAAGGTCCAGCCTACAACGTGAAGGGCTTCTTTGGCGCAACTGGCCACAATCCATAGTCCACTGCGTTTTGACTGTCCGGTAGCTTTACCCATGAAACGGTAGTTTCACGGTCAGTGTAGGAAGGAATTTCGTAAAAACTAGCCACTAAGCGTAGATACCAAAGCGAAGTGGAAGAAATTAAGAGAGTTTTTGAAGAGATCAAGTTAGTAAGATAGTTACGGTGGTATACCAATGCTTCGAATGCAGATGCGGGCGCTGAGTTAAACTCAATTTGCGGTGCCTCTGAAATTACCTACGAGGCGGTCTGCTGCCCTAAATGTGTATCCAACACATCGGAATCAATGTGTGTGCCCGTCTCCACCTACTCGTGTGTGGCATCCTCAGGAGGCCGCCTTCAGGTTAAAGTTAGGTTTGACTACAGCTGTTTCTGCCCCTGAAAAGGCAAAACTGATTAGGAGGGAAGTGGATCTTAAGTCCCACGTCGTTTATTAGAGGACCCACTCTATGTCAGCTCTTTTTTACGCAAGCATTGACGAAAGATTCCTGAATACTTCCGCTATCGACAGCGCCCGAAATGAGTACTTGCTCACTTTTCAAGCGATTAAAGCTTTTGTCAGGGAAGGCCAATTTGGTAGACCTAGCTTCTTGAGCGACGGGATCCGAGAAGAATGGCAGTCAGTTAAGGTGCAACTGTCCAGAGAATTTGTGGTTCTCGGGATCTACCGGATCCGGGAATGAAACTCGTTTCCAGGTGCAGCCTGAACTTCTAGAGACGGAGATGCGTACGGTGGCTAGTGCGGTAAACTAAAGCCCTCTTCGGTTCCACCTCAAAATACGTCCGTCCTGGAATACTCCCTTAAGGGGTGCAGCATGGATCTTGTGACGCACGCAGTATCCTCCTATTATCTTCAAAGGGCGAAGTTACCTGCTGTTTCAAGCGGGTCGTTCACCCGTCCAGGGGATGAGTACTGGTCGTACTGCTGTTGTAAGGCTTTGGAGGCAAACAGTTTCCCCAGTGGGATCGTATTGTAAGAAATGTTGGAGAATTCCCGAGTTTCATCAGCGTGCAGCTGAATCCGAAAAATGAGCCCCACTTCGGTTGCTGCACCAATATGCGTGGGAGCCAGGTTGGAAGGTCTATTTCGTTACTTGGAGCAGGGCATTTAATTATTTTTCCCAATAGGCACAGAATGACTAAAGTGATTGTCAAAGACCGGCACAAAATGGAAAGCCACTTTGGTTGTTCATAAGTCCTGGCTACCACTCGAGGGAGATTGTGGACTATAAAGAAAATGGAGGCTGTGTGGTTCATTGCTGGAGCGTGTTCACAATGCCCTAAGTGGACCGAGTATCCGTGTCCTGGGTAGATGTTGCTATTACCCTCGTGGCTCGCAACAAATCATTGTTGCGCCTTTTTGCATGTGGATACTTCTCTTAGATCTTTTTATGTGAATCGTGACAGGTGTAAGTAAAAAAGTTATGAGGGCTTGTTCATCTTTTCGAATGTGCGAGCGATGCATAACACGGCTGCTCATTTGCTTCCCACCCAGTCATCCCCGTAAGCTTTGATACGATTTGCTGCAAGGAAAAGCCTTTGGTGATCCTCTTCCATTGAGATGATTTCAAAGGGGCCTGGTCTGCGGTTCAAGACGGCACCCCAAGTTTCTCTCAGGACAAGACCAGGTACCTATTAGGAAAGCCTTAATTTAAGGGACGTCCGAACCACTCGAATCTAGTCCGTATGGTGGATCACTGTGGCCCGCGGAACTTTTGTATGGCGCACTCCCCATGCAGTAGCTAGCGGTCAAGGAATAAAAGATGAAAGTTCATTGATGGTTTTGACAGAGGCAGAAAGACTGTCTAACGATCGCTTACCTGCACCTGTGACGGAGGAAGTGAAGGAGCTCAAGGCGTTTATACCTAGTAAATTGCTCCTGCCTCGCAGTAATGGAACCACATTCGATGTACGGACTCTCCAGCTCACCCGTGTTAGGCAGCGGAGGTGGGTGCAACTTTTACAAGATATACTCGGGAGGCCTGGGAAACTAATATACTTCTACAGAAAGACAGAAGTAGCCGAAAAGGAGCTAAGGCCTCAAAACGGGCTACGTAGATTTCGGGATGATTCAAAAGTATCTCGGAAATCAGTGGCCTCCAGGGATGTAGAATAAAGTGTTTCCTGGAAGGAGTGAATTGAAGAGGATAGGGATAATCCGCATTCTACGTGGGATTTTGAAGAGAGATAGGCATGAGCTTCGCCTGCTGAGAGGAAGGTTCCTTTAAGGTCTTCGACACCTTCCGTATAAATATGGTTCTTATTAACTAAAAAGAGTAGTGTACTTCATCCTCTTCCAGTTAAATTTATTTTGTTGTTTGTGTTTTTAGTTAATACTTGGTCTACAAATGTTCTAATATTTGTATTATCATGTTTTCCTTCGGGTTCATTAGAAAAGGTCAGGCGTGCATCCTGTTATTCGCGCTAGTGGTGGTGCCGCTTAGGTAGAAGTAACTTGAAAAGGCCTTCACACGGTAGTTCATATCTGTCCTCCGTACATTGGCTGTTTGCTTCTAGTTGCATGGCGAGTGGATTACCATTTAGTAGCTGGCTCTACGTTAGTGACACTTTCCGCCGTGGTGCACTTGCTAATCGGCCAGGTCAAAGGCCTATGAATTTTAAACTCTGAATGTCTTCAAATATTTCATGATGTGACTCTGGAGCCCAAACATTCCCGGATCATGTTTGCCTTCTCTTCGCTGGGTACAGGGCTGACGGGAACTAGACAGCACGGAGGTCAAGTGAGAGCAAGAACGAGAATCCAATGAATAAAAACCGAGAAGACATGAATACACTTCCACTCATGTCTGATTTGCTTCTTTAAGGTTTTTTCTTTCTTCAGGTATGTTGAAGGAAACCTCGATAAATGGTGGGAGGTAGAATAAATCGAGAAACGGGGCGTGACCCAGTCACTTGTTCTATCTCTTGCTTTTATATTTTATTTATATTTATTACCTTTAGCCTTATTCTTATCAATGTTTTCAATTTCTTTTCTTTGCGAAGTCGTATCAAATATTGTTTCCCTTTTATCATTGAACACGTGTGATTAATTCTGGCAAGAATCTATCCTACGGTAGCGTTAAAAATGTGAGTGTGAGTTGAATACATAATGAGGACTCTGATTTGGTCCACCCAAAAGTGACGGCAACCACAGTGCACGTTGAAGTCAAGGAGGGAAAACGCAAAATTCAAATACAGTCGGCTAGGTTCCGAGTTGTAAATATTGTCTCAGTGAGGTACTTTGGGATGGCACGCCTAACTGAGGATTGGTCAATTTTGGCACACCGGTTGGTGAGCAGATAACTCGGCTCATCGACTTGAGTATTATTTCTTTTGTAAGTAATTTGTGAGCCGTTTATTGGTATAGAATGAAGACCGTCAGGAAAGCTTCTGCATCTGACCGAATGCGAATAAACGGAGCAAGAAGAAACGTACTGGAACCATGGGTTCACGGTTGGATTATACCCTGACGTTGCCATCGCTGATTTGGACCTTTGTTGAAGTATAAAAAGCACGACTTATTTCCTTTTTCATCTACTTTTTGAGTTTTATAACGAATTTGCCTTGGTTTTGTGCTAGAATGCATAAGATTGTGCCATTTCAATTTTCCAAATTTCTCATGATAACGTCATCTCTCTGCTAATCCGCCAAGTTCACCTGACATTAAGATATTTCACCACGATACTCCAAAGGTAATTCTACATACATTCAACCTAACCTAACCTGCCCCTCCTTATGATTGACTTCTTTCTAAGACTCCACTGTTATTGATCCGGCTCATCTTATATGTATACATGTATACATATATATATATATGTATATAAACCTGCGCACATATGTTTATATGCATTTGCTCTGTATCCTGCAGTTCCTCACAGACCATCTCTCTTGCTATCATCCCGCTGACCGCTATGATATGTATCCGTTCCTTGTACATCTATAACCCACATCTACTTTGTCCAATTCCTATAAACCATATTTTACCTGATCCACCCTTTACGTCTTACTTTACCCGTTCCCCGTATTACAATGAGCTTTGTGCCCTGTTTGCCGACCATCTGTTGCAGAGCACCAATGCTTTGCTGCTACCCAATCCTTTGCAGTGAATCTCACTTCTTCTTCATCGTCTCTCGCCTTCACAGTCTCTTATACCGACTGCTAGCCTCTCTCATGTTTATTAGTCAGCCTTCAGATGTCCCTATACTGGCCATCCGGATCCCCTACCTGGCCATGACTTTTCAAACTCGCCGGGCTTCCATTTGAATCCATCCATGGGTCCATTTAAACTCAGTACATTTTCTTTTGTGTGTAATAATAATAATTGTATATTTCGGATGCGCCCGAAGCATGCTAGAATGCATGATCAGATGATTATAGTGATGCCGGAATGACAATTCACAAAAGGGTACAACAAGTGCATGCAGAGTATCAGAGAGAGTGTTACAGTGAACAAAAACTGTAGTAATGCCCGGCAAATTTGAAGGTCAAGGTCGAATGGTGTCAGTTGGTCTGGAGTAAATGCATAAATGGTATATGAAATAATTACCACTAGTGGAAATTGAAACATATTGAAAGGAAATGTTTTTGGTGCGCTACAGAATATGAGAGGCATATGGATGGAAATCTCGTCGAAGCGTTCGGTGAATTATTCACTTAACGACAGGTATGTCAAGAAGTATTAACATGGAAATATTTCAGTCTGCAAAGATGGTAGTATATAAAGTGGTTGCTGTATACTGGAGGAATCATATATGTTGCAAACAATTGCGTACTTCTTGGGAGGGATACTACCAGAGTGATGGTGGCAGGGAACGGCCGGAGTAAAACAGGTGAGCGTGCGGCAAGTTGTTAACTTTATGTAGGGTTGGTATGAAATGTCAAAGCGGAAGTGGAAGACTAATCAATATTGACCGTGTGGTTACATCCATTATACAGGTGTTCAGTTCTGCGAGAGGAAAGGTAAAGTAATCCACAGATAAGTGTACGTCAATAGATGAATGCTGTGTGGTATGTACCATGCAAAAATGACAGATCAATAAAACTGCACAGGTATATCGCGGGAAGCGGCCGTGGATCAACGAATATAGAAATAAAATGTATCAGCCGGTGCAGATAGTGGTGTGATTTAGAGGCTGCATACGGGGTCAGTTTTGGTAATATAACACGAATGCAACATCTGGAAAATCAAAGGTCTCGATAACGGTGATGGTATAGTAAGTAGACGGTGAGTGTCACATTTCTAATGACCAATTTGACAGGTGTAACATGATGGGAACGGAGCGGCGATGCAGCATGGGAAGTGTTTCGAAGACGTTCAATCGTGGAGACAACGCAGTGATCTACAGAGCCCGAACACTCGATGAAACAGCATTGCGGATGCGATCGGATGGACCGATGAAGAGTGCAGGTAGTTACTAATTACTTCGCTGCCCACTGGAGGACTACTGAAAGATATGTCAGCGCCGGACGTTTTTTTTTGGTGACCGATGAAGCAATGAACAGTGACAATAAAGGTGCCAGTGTTTGAACAGTATTAGCGGGTTCTAACACGGAACGGGCATAATGACATATGGGATTAAAATGAGTTGTATGAATGCAGTGAGATCGAGTAGTCCAGGTTCAAGAAGTCCGATGGCGGGAATCTTGGGGAAAGCGATCGTGAGACGGGCGAAAATGAAGTTGTGTGTAAATCTCGTTTGTCCTGTCCAGCAAGAGAGGGTCCAAGTTATTCCTGGGAAGTGGAAGGCGACAACCGTCCTTAGGGTGCAGGTTCTGAAAACAAAACGGAGAGGGCTGCAGTCTGGCAATTCTACCAGCTGTATACATTTGCCATACCTTCATCCCACGTTAACCCCCTTCTCAGCCTCTTTTTTCAACTTCTGTTATGTAAATGTCTACGTTTTCAAGCGTGTTGTCTTTTTATTCCATTCCTTGTAAACAGTTGATCACGGGCCTGGCATGCCTCGGGCTTCTCCAAAATAAACCATTATTATTATTACTATCTGATGTTACCTTTTTCAAACTCCGTTTCATCAACTGCAGTTGGCAATGGGCGGAATCCAGTGAAATTTCTTGGGGATAAGATGGCCGCTGAAGCAGCACCGCTGACCGCATGTGAAGATCGTTCACTGAATTCAGTTGTTTCCATCGGGAGTGGCCAGTTCAACCCAACCTCCAACCTTTGAATTGCTGCTTCCATACTTAGAGTCTTTACCATCTCTCCGGATACCTTAGTCGTCGGTGATTAATTACTTTTGGTCCTGTTCCATTTGCTCGATCAGCCTGACAACGACCAAGGCAAACTGCGATTACCGAAAGCCTGATTCATCATTGTTCAATATTTAGATACCGCAACAACCAATTCAAGCGTTTCGTTTCTCAGTGAATATAACTTGTTGAATTTCGTCATTCCTTGGTTTTGGAAATTGACAAAATCTGACGAGTTAAGTTCTATAACGGTTTATTTTGGAGGAGCCCGAGATGTGCTGCAGTGCACCATCAGGTGATCCGGGAAACGATATTACGAGAAGTCTACTGAGGCTCGTACAGATGTAAGTATGCGAAAGAATAAGGAAAAAGTTTAGATGGTATCAAATAATAATGCTGCTCAGTGACGTAAGTTCAGGGCCGGGTGATAGTGTCAGTGAGAGACA
Source organism: Fasciola hepatica (assembly GCA_948099385.1). NCBI lineage: Eukaryota > Metazoa > Platyhelminthes > Trematoda > Plagiorchiida > Fasciolidae > Fasciola > Fasciola hepatica. The sequence continues at coordinate 4,596,446 of CANUEZ040000076.1, forward strand.
AATGAAGTCACCTAATAGTTTGGGATACATGCATAAGAAGTCGTTGAAAGTGATCATAGTAGCTGAGAAGTGCAAGATGGTTTAGGATATCCTGGTTGTATAGGTTTTCCGAATAGAGAACATAGCCATAAATGGGAAATATAAAGAGCCATTGGCAGTCTGTGAACGATGATGGGCATACGGTTAGAGGATTCTGCAGATAGCGAGAATGGTACATCGGAAACAGAACATAATATGACAGTGAGATAGCATGCAGGTAAAATTTAATGACGGTGGGCTGACGGAGTTGGTCTCACAGGTGGAAGACAACTCCTCTAGCGGGGAGAGGGCCAGAGTAATGACGAAGGGAGTGATCAGAAGAGAATGGGCGTTCTGCACGAGAACAGACTTCTTAAAGATAAGAGCGACATGAAGTTGCAACGTATAAGTGGAAACATAGTAATAAAGCGGCCTTTGGCATGTAGGTAGGACGGCTGTGGAGACCTGTAGCGTACAACTGTGGCAGTGGAGCTTATGAAGCACTTAGGTAGAGTTCACATCTGGTAATATGCATTACAGTTTTTCGGTTCAATTTAATTCATTTTGCACGGGCCTTTTTGTGGCTGAGGCCAATCGTGTGTCCACGGATTTGCGTTCTCGGCGCGTTTCCATATATCCTAACACTGAGTGTTTCAGACCACATCAGGTGCCCACCTATCCAGATGAAGACTGGTAGGGTTTTTCGATGGCCTGCTACGTCAACATTTTGCCTGGCATTTCTGGCCGAAATGATTTTGTACTGGAAGCCTCGCTCGAACAGCGCACTCGGCCTGAGGATCACACTAGCACCGCAGCAGTGCAACGGCCTGAAACATAGGTGCTTGTATTGATCTAAAGTAAATAACAGAGACGGGACATCCAGCTTATAATAAAGGTAAAACACGTCATTTTGCAGGGGTAGTAGCAACGCTTTCTGTGTGTCTAAAATGAAACAGCGAGATACATATGAGACGGATGACACATTTAGAGGTAGAGACAAACTGCTAGGGGGATCTTGAGAGATACTGCGTAGGAAAAACTGGTATGCGAATGATAGCACAGTAACCGGTGGACCGTGAGTTAGTAACATGAAACTGGTGAAGTGCGTGATAAGTTGATCTGAGACGTGATGCTGCAGCGAATATAACGTAGGTGACATGCATGTGTAGTGATGGAGTAAGTGAGAGGTTGGTGAACATGCTTTAGTAATTAATTTTTTAGGCGGAGTTAGCAATAGTGATAAAGAGATGGGTTGTGGTACCAGGTAATTTGATTTCAGTAATGGAGTTGAATAGCCATATTTAAAATAAGATACATTATTCGACGAAAATAGTGTTAAGGGTTGGCGGGTAGATGCTGGTAGAATTGGTTTTACTTAAAGCGAATGACACATCTGAAGACGGAGGCCATTTGCCAGAGTGATGAGGAGGGAGGTTGCTAGGGGGGAATTGCAAAGTTTTCGGCAAACCCACCACTTTGTCATAGGTGGGTAATGATATGCTGCATGAAGGTGGTAACTAGACAAGGAAGCTATCTAAGCCGCAGAGCTAGGGTGATCACAGAGTAAACTAACATACGTATGTGTTGGTGGAGAATACGAAGGACAATTTTACATCAGTTAGTGAGCATTTTGACAGGTACCACTCCATAGCAAATGAGAGAGTAAAATGCGGATGTGCAGATGTGGAGGGAATATAACGTTCTGCGAGATCAGATTAAACAATAAAAGAGCACTATGATGAGGAACAAATGGCCTGATGAAGGTTCAAGATGGTCATCAGTTACATCAATGGCTGCTGAGGTACTAAAGAAAGATACATCGGAGCCAGAAGTCAACATTTTAATATGGTTGGGAAACGGATAGAAGAGAAAACCGCTAAAATGGCCAAATGAGTCTGTAATGGTGGAAGGTTTTTTCATGGTGAGGCAACATAATTACCGTTGGGACCGGGGATTATTAGGACGCGACCTTCATGAAAAGTGGGGAAGTGAAATTTCAAAAAGATTAAGCGATTGACATAGATGATCAGCGGTCGCCAAGAAAAGACGATAACAGCTAGTGGTGGGAAGTATGCACTGATAATCACATAAATTGCGCAAAAACTATTCACTCGGCTTAAAGCGGGAGTGATAATTGTGACACTGACAGCAGGCTCGATGAGAAAACAATGACGATTAGAGGATACAGAGCAAAATAAATGACTGTTACAGCCACTCCAGCGCAAAATCTGTAGTTTCGCAATCCGCCGATAAAGTCCGTGGATGGGACTAACCGTGTGCTGGACAGCTAATCTGAAACCTTTTCTGGTTACAGGAGGGGCAATTAGCCAACCTAGCTGCGCCTGCACACATTCGCAGAATTCCTGCACGTCCAGCTTGCGCCGGCCAAAGCTGTTGACATGACTGCGCCCCGAGTCGAGGGAATCAGCAGGGGTGAGCAATGATGGTTTTGCGAGGTAGATAACATAGTCGACAGAACGGTGTGCTCTCCAATTTTTCAGGTTTGTGGGCCGCCCAGATTAGCATCCTAATACCATAGCCTGGATGGCGGCGGAAGTGGTGCCCAGAGCGAAAGGACGTAATAGAAGGGCATGTACGTATGACAGTAAAAATAGAAAGGGAATACAAGAGAAAAGCAGCCTAAGTAGGTCCCAGCTGGCGATCAACACTGGACAGAGAAAACAGATTGGGCCAAAGGGAAAACGGGTTATGAGGATGAAGGGGATGCTAGCTGGTCATATATAAAATTCTACTTGGCTTGCAAGGTTTTGCGTATCCGACAAACCCGGGGTGGTGACTCCGGACAGAGATGAAACCAGGTAAATCCAATGTTACGTCATGCTCACTCTAGTCATACTCTTGCGAAGCCGTCGATAGGCTCATGGACAAAGGCTACATCCTCAGTGTAAAAGGCAACTGAATGGAAGTAATGCTAAGCAGGCAGATGCAGACACAGAAAGGCGGCAAGAAGTCCCAAAGGAAAGGCAGACACGTAGGAGAATCATATGTATTTTATACTCAGAGGGTTTATTGATGCTTTTGAAGGAGTGCTGCGTGATTGGCTGATGCCGTATGCAGCGCAAAACCAGTAAGTGTGGCGAGTAGATAGAAGCCCTGCGGTGGTTGGCTCAGTTTGCAAGCCGGTCTAGCATTAGAGGAAAATAAAACGTAAAACACGTAACCTATGTGAAATATGATCGCAGCCGGTTATAGGAGAATGATACTTGACAAGTTGGAGCCTTATGTAGGTAGCGGCCAGGAAAAGAATGTGAAACGGGAAAGATACATACACGGCCGCTGATTAAGTGTGTACTCTGAGGCCTATCCCGTGGGCCCAAGAATATGCGCAAAAGGAAGGATGAACCGACTGGATTTTTGCCAGATGTTTCCATAAAATGTGAGGCTATGAGCAAGGATTTTCCAGGAGGGGGACATTGAAAAGACGCCGGCAAGAGTGAAAAATTGATTTCTTCCTCGAATTAGATAAATTCGCCATCCTTTACATGGACGTGATGCACTGGGGGTAGAAATGAAGGTGGTACTTCCTAAGGGTCATAATACCGGTTTTATTGACCAAGTTGGAGGCCTCTTCTCAGTTCATTGTCGGAATTGTTGCGTTCATTGGATAACTTGGTGGAAGTAGGAACCTTTGGGTAGTCATGGAGCATACGCCTGAATGTGAACAAGGTGGTGGTACAGCGTGCGTTGTGGCTAGTAATCTCATGCTCTGCGATAAACCGTTTGAGAGGGCCGAGACTTAAGAGCCTACTTACACAGTTGATCCGAAGGGGAAGAGACATGTCTTAGAAGAGGGTAAGAGCTCCAAGGGTTAAATGACAATTGGTTAGTTGTGTACAAAAGAGGTGGATTAACTGGAATGAGAAGCTCAGCTCCGGCCAAAAGCGACAAATCCACAGTGGCTCACAACGTCCACGACAGATCTTGGCGGAGGCTGTCTCAACCGGTTTTCTAACGAATGTGAGCTGGACTTTCTACAAGGTAACTATGGGAGATTTAGGAAGGTGGAAGGTGGAAGGAGGTAATAGAACAGCTTTCAGGCTTTGGTCAGGTGTATCAGACAGAAGCGAGATCCACTTTTCTGCAGCTTGAAGCATCGGAGAAAGAGGCAATGAGTCATTCGGATTTGGCGGCTTGGATTTGGTCTGTTCTAAAGGGTTCAGAGGATGAGAGCAGCAAAATCCAAGATAAATTCTGCGAGGTTGATATGAGTGGTTCTTCCATCGACGGCAATGGAACCTGGAAGTGACTGGCACCTTTAGGGTAGTTAATAACTTTTGGACACAGAAAATTTCATCTTCCTCAATTTACTCCAATTGATAAAACTATTGGATGTTTTGGATGTAAATGACCTACTGCCCACGAAAAAGAAGTGAACAATTCTGATGTCATCCGCTAACAGAAAAAGAGTTCCAAAGCAAATTACATGAGATAACACCGAAAAGTACAAGAAACAATAATGGCCCACGAACACTACCTTGAAGCACATCATTCATTACGGACCTTGTAGAATAAGAACTACCATCGATCAATACCACTTAGGAGCCGAAGGATGGGTAGGAAAACAACCACGGTCGGAGTGGGCCAACTGAATCTAAAGATTTGATTTCGATAGACATATGCCGATGAGGCTCTAGGTCTAAGGCTTTTGACAGATCAAGGATGGGATGACCGCAGAAACCCCATCGTCAATAGCTGGGTCAGGAAGGCAAAGAGGTCAGCTTGACAAGACAATCACGACGGCACTTTGATGTAGCCAAGCTGACTACGGTTTGGTAGTCCGTTGGACAGGAGATATTCCGCCAGTTGAGACCTGGCCCTTCTTTCCATAACTTTACGTACCACAGAAGCGTGGCCAATTGAATGCTAGCTATCATAGTCATACTGTGAAACTCTTTCAAGACGGGGAGTGATAACGAAGGTTTTCCACTTCTGTGGGACTAAACCATCATTTAAGGGAGATGTAAATAAGTTAAGCAGCAAAAATGCCAAGTCGGTGCCACCGTGGCAAAAAAGGCAGGCGGTATTTCAATTGGCTTAGGTTTTCGAGAGAGCCTGATAATGAGGACTAGTTTCTTAGCTTCAGATGTGAAAATAAATGGTAGGAGTAGGGCCAGCAGTAACTGGGACAGCGAGTGGGAGGATACTGACACAACATGGCCAAAAAGGAGAAGTGGGAATTGAGAACTTCTGAAATTACTATAAGTGAGCCAAACACTAGAAAAGTGGAGGATTCTGGTCAGAGATCTGCGATCTTATACTCCAAAAATGAATAAACTCCCAATTTTTTGGAGTGCTTTGGAGCGAGTGCTTCCTACTTTCAGCTCGGGTGCACCTCAGTGGAGCTACTGCGCTCGAGCTTGATCCCATGATACACAACAGAAAGGAGGAATCTTGTTTGGTGTTATTATCGCTGCATGTTTGCTAATTTGATCTCGGTTCTCAATGTTCTTGAGATCAGTTGATGAGTGAACGGGGTGAAAAGTGAACTAATGCCATTCAGGTAGACGTTCATGATAGAGTAAAGGGTCACCCGAAGCCTAGGACTCCGAGGCCAGGAAGAACGCTTTCCAGGCTTTAGAGTGCGTCATGTTTGGCCGCGGATATAATTACAATAGTCATAAGGGTAGACGGTTTCATTTGAATTGGGTTACTGAAGAAATGGAATGAATACATGAGTGTCCTGTGGTCACTTCTCAGGAATAGGTGGGAGACTTGTAATTTGATGCCATTTAGGCTTTGTCTAGAGACTAAGGCAGGGACGTTCCGCCTTCTACTTCTTATGTTATATCAAGCTTTCACTGGGAATACCCCAAGGACAATCATATAGAGTGGAGGGCCTGCTAATACCAGGATAACTGAAGTCACTCACGACAAGTTTGACGCTCGTTTGGTGTTCTGGAACTGCGGTAAATGCTCCAACAGTAGTGTAAGTTGCAGTTGTCCATAATCCAAGCAGACGGCTAACACGACCCAATAAGTTTTTCTGGTTACTGGAATCATTTAGCGACCAAGTCGAGTTGTTTTCGTGTTTCTGGATGGGGTGATTTGAAACAGTTTCTGAGACAGTGTGACGAATGTAGGCTAGGCATCCACCACCGCGCCTAGTTTGGCGAACGCTTGTGAAGTTGTGATACTCATCAAAGCTTACATGATCTTAGTGAGACCGCTCAGATAGCCTTGTCCCGGTGACCAAGGTTCGGCCGGGGTTGGTGGATAAGGCGGGGGGGGCATTCTCATGGTTACTGAGCGGCTTTGTCGAGAATGGGGAGGGGATCATTTCCTCAGTGGGGGAGTTGGGCATGGGGGTTGCGTAATATAGGGGCACGATGCAACAAGTTAAAGGATTAGGAATTTCAGTCGTGGGGAGGTTTTCAGTGGGGGCCTTAGGCTCGAAGTACTTAGGGGCAGAGTATTGGAGGTGGCAAGGTCAGCATAGGCTGAACAGCTCCTCTTACGTCCATACTGAGAGGAGCTCGTTAGGCTGTGGTGTCCGGCTATGCCGGCACGCAATAAAGGTGAATTCAATACAATGGAAGGAGTAGTTAGGTTAATGGGGTGCTGCTAGTTTGAGCTTTTGGAGTAATGCGGTCGGTTACCGTACCCATTGTGAGTGCTAAGGTAGGAAAAGGAATTATGCCTGAACAGAAGATTGGGGAGTGAAGTTGGTTGGATGAATCCATTTGCTGGTAGAGGCCATTGGTATGGTGGGCGAGGTGAAGCAAAGTTATGGGAGTGGGCCCCGTGTAGTAGAGGTGTAGGCACACTCAATTGCAAGTTGGAAGTAGGGTACTGGTGCGGTGTGACGAGTAGTGGTCAACAACGATTGACTTCCCTGGGGGTAAAATTCTACCATTCGTTCATTGACTGATGAATCTTTAGTGAGCTAGATCTTGTGTAGCAGTAGGTGGAATGGTTGGTCCGACGAATAAATAGCTACGCAGGAGGCTATTTTTGTGGCAGGTGCCTCCTCTAGGGGATTTTTCAGGTGACAAACAAATAAGACACTTAGGAATAGAGCTAGAATGAAGCTAGTTGGGTGCCAAGGTTTGGGGGTATAGGGTTCGGAGTGACGTTTCTTACAAGATGTTGAATGTTGGATTTTTGAAGTTTTCGAAACCTGATGGTAGGGGAGTCACAAGTGCGAGATTTGCTGTAAACCCTTGAGTTTTCTAGTAGATGATAATGGTATAGAGGTAGTGTTGTTGGCCAGGAGAGAAAGTGGCAAACTGTACTGCCACTTTAAGCCGTTCACCCGGCGGCTGAAGTCTGGATTAGGAGCTGGACCTTTATAAATCGCAATGGCGGCGCACCTGTTGGTGCCTCGAAGGTCGCAGACGGTAGAGCTCTTGAGACAGTCTGTCCGCCGATAGATTCACGGGCCAGACTTTGCTTGGAGAGTTAGGAGGCTAGCGAGCAGATATTCCCATCCCTTTTTCAGTACTTCAGGACAAAGACTTCCACGTGTGTCATGTTTCATACACGCAGTATGGTTTCCTGAAAGGAAGAGAGACCGCCGGTCGGGGAAGTTGAAAGCTATCCGTTTTCTGAGTTGTGTATTCAGCCACGAAACTCATATGCAAACGGGTCCAGGAATTTGCTGGCCTCAACTAAGCTGTGGGGATTGTTGTGTACTGCAGGGCCGGTGGTTTGAAGTGTCAACTCCCGACGGCATTGAGACGCTCGTTTTGGCAAAATCCTGTCCAAAGGCCGTCACTCTTTTGTCAGCCTCGCCGTGTGTCTTTCAGTGCCAAAGAACATGGCGCAAGGGCGTTCTACTTTCTTTCAGCTGCCGGGAGCACGAAAAATCTGAATCATAGTCTGCAAGGGTAGCAAGATGCAACGTTCCAGCAGGGTGGTCCTAGATAACAAGTAGGTTAACTTTTGTCGCAAAAGTCGAGATATTCAGCTGTAAACTCCAGTGCAGTAGTAAAACAATTCTGAGAGGGCCAAGAAGTATCTCGATAAGATACTTGGGTAGACTAAAAACAAATGAGAAAGAGGGAGGAGAATTGTGAGCAGGAGGACAAGAAGAAGAGCTGGGCCTGGAAGAAAACCGAAGCAGACCGAGGTACTACTTTTAAGCTCACTTAGCCGACTCTCGAGCGGCCCGTAGGAGAGTGTGTCCAAGCAGCGTCCGGCCTTTTCATGAACACTGCCACGATGTTCACGTTCACAAACGCCTCGAAAATTTTATTCCAGTCACTAACTACACTCTATTCAAAAGGCTGGGCTCCGATGGTCTTTCTGGCCCTCGGCACGGGCAGTTCCATCCTGTCCGCGGAGAGCGGAGCTTATGCCGCAGGTAAGCTGAGACTAGTTTGTGACTGACAGCCCACTTGATTGTTTCATTGCTTCGATTAATTTCCCCCGAGCTCTCCTGCGCTTTAGCGAGAATAATATTGTCTCTACTGACCTGTTCTCACATCATAGCCCCGTAGCCCCAGTGTCATCCTATTGAACCCCCTCCAAACCTTCTCCAGGTGGATGTGTAGCACACACGTGAATTGAAAAATTCCTCTTCTGCTTACTTCCCTGTACTTTCTGACTAACTTTGGACTGCCTTCTCCAGCGTTATTCATGCTTACTATGTCTTGTGGTCGACCATTATTCTGTGCTTGAAGCGCTCGCTTTTTCTTTTTATGGATGTGCCTCCTTACTGAGATTACTTTGCGGACAGTTGGTACGGTAGTGGGCCGCACTGGCTGAAAACATTTTTGCTTTATTACGGCTTGGTTCCACTTTCTCGCAGAAGTATACTGATATTAGACCTTCAGCTCATTTACGCTCATTTTTGACAACCACGCTCGGGAAACTGTTTTTCGGCCTAATTAGGAGTGCAGAACTTATTCTATTTGTTTGAACTTCAGGACAGGCACTTACTATTTGCTCGTTAGGACTAACTGTTCTGTTTGTGCAGAATTCTGCCCTATTTTGACTGCTATTTTGGCTGAAGAGTGACCAAGGCCCACTGTCAAAAGAAATGATCGTGCTTTTACCCCATTTTTACTCGCTAATGGTGCCGTAGAATCCGCAGAGCACTCGAATCCTTGATTTGGGTTCTGCATTGTTAAGGGCTACGCGTTGGTTTGAGCCTCCGACGTGCTATCCGGAACGAGCGAAGCCTAGTGGTCTTTGGATCAATCATTGAATCATTCTTCAGGCTTCAAGCAGACCAGAACATAAGCCTTTTGATCGGTACAAGATGGCTTCCCTCATCATGAGTGAGCGACGGAATAATGGGTGGTTACCAGGCTTCCAGCCGGACGTATGAGCCAGATAGTTTGCCTGAATTATCTCTGGATCACTTCAACACATCAAAAGGGAGATGCACTCTAGTTAGTGTCCGGAAAAATAAGAATAGAGAGAAGCAGTCTAGGATGCTCTCAGCTGACGATCAACCGCCAGTGTTGAAAAAATGCATTTAGCAATTTAGACACAAGCTGCTTTGGGAAGAAAGAGGGCTATGGGCCATTGAGAGTGAATGGGAACACAAAAAAGAGGACCAAAACCAGAAATAAAAGTGGTGATTTGGAGGTGGATGGTGGTCGCCGGAACTGAATTTAGTGTTCGAATGTCAAGTCAAAATAAAGAAAGGGAATGTGGCCAGTTTGGACCGAGTAAAGTGAATCGAGTATGGCAGAGATAGACAGGAGACGTTAAAACTCGGTAATTAGGGAGAACCTAACGAGAGTAGTGTCAGTGATGTAAGTCCATCTAAGGGACACTAGTATGCCGGTGGTGGAGGGGGCATGTGGGGTGGGTGAAATCAGCATTTCCGAGGATGTTACCGGGTCATGCTTTCTTTATCTGTTCAAAACCTCGGTTACCCGCATAAGCTTGCTCCAAACTAGTTCACGTATTGTTTGGTTCTAGTACCTTGGCGACGTCTAGAAATTTTGTAAGGACCAGTTTGAATCGGTCTAGTGTCTGGCAGGCCCGAATGTCTTCGAGGAGTCTGTTCCAAATACGAAAACGGACCGTGATGAAGAACTTTTTCCGTAGTTTTGTCCCGGAGTGTGGAACTTTCGCAGTATGATTTTGGTAACGAACAAGTTAGGGTGCTTCTTGATAGAAACATAGGTCAGTGATGGACGTATGCACCCTAGAATGTAGAAGGTTGAATAAAAGATAAAGAAGTAGCTTCATAAGTCGCAGCCCCAAGGGTTCATGTTTTAGCAGCTCATATATCTCTGTAATTCAAGAGAGATGATGAGTCCAGTAAGTGCTTGGTGGAGGATCTCTAAGCTCTTTCGATCGCAAGTCTATCAGGTTTGCGCACTTCACAGTATACCAGAAGGCAGTACTCAATCTGTGGTCAGGCGTGTGATTTGAAGATTAGAGGCTGGCAGTCGCACATTCTTAGCAGCCTGACGGACGGCTTGTTCTTGAAAGATAAACATGCAGGAATGCTGTAGGCCCAGTTTTTGTACTGGCAGAGCAACAGGAATGTACGAGCAGTTTAAGACGAGGGATTCAGGAGGAACTTGACTTTTATACGTGAGAATGGCACCCTTAACAGCGGAGAAACTCATTTTCCAGGTGTTGCCCCATGTGTCAAGAGAGTTCAGGTCATCAGCTATTTATGTGATGGTATAGGTCAAGGTATGCGTTTCAAAGAAAAAGACAATTTTTGTGCCATCGGAGAATGGAAACGCGGTGTCAAGGCCCATTACTTTGAAAACGCCTTTAACGTAAAGAAGAAACGAAGGTGGGTCTCACACACTGCCTTGTATAACATCACTTGTGACTGGCTAGAGTGATGAGAGGTAGCCCCCGGTGTTTACTGCTCACGATCTCATGCTAAGACAGGATGACAACCAAGAAAAGAGTGGGTCTGTTATGCCTTAAGTTTTGACCTTGGTTAGCAGCTGAGTATGAAGCACGCGATCAAAAGCCTTAGTCATATCAAGGAAGATATTGGTAAACGCCTTTCCGGAGTCAGCCGATGTTGTGATTAGATTGAGGAAATCAAATTGGCAGGTTAAACACGACCCAGACCTCAAGAAGCCGTGTTGGCTGTTATTTACTAATCCGCGGGTAAGGAGGAAGTGGGCAGTCTTATCTTTGGCTACTCGTTCCATTATCCTAGATATAGTGGGAGTGTGGTTTATGGGGCGGTAGTTGGCAGGATCTTATAAGGCACCCATCTTATGGAGAGGAATAACGACGGAGGTTTTCCACTGGGATGAGAAAACACCTTGTGACATAGTGAGGTTTGATTACTTCAGCAAAAGCATAGCAATTTCCGGGCCGCCAAGACGAAACAGAGTTGGAGGAATACCGTCAGGTCTAGGGCGGGCTAGGGGCCGGGTGGCATTCAACGGCTTCCTGATTTCTTTGGCTGAGAATACTACGGCTGATAAGGTATCAGCAGTCAACGAAGTGAGATCCTATGGTCTGACACGAAAGTGGAAGCAAAGAAGTTATTGAAAGCCTCACCGACTAACTGCCGCTTCGCGGTTGAATGCGGTTTGCCACTCGGTGAATGCGGCGATTGGGGGCAGATTCAGGCATGATATCTCGAAGAACTTTGATAGAAGTGGATTTGTTAGTCAGTTGCTAACCTCATTCTTTGTTGCTTAGGTTATAAACTGATTCATTCTGGGTTATAGGAATATATTGGGAATCTGTCCGTAAGGTGCTGCCCTAGATAGTGTAGTAGAAACTGTACCAATAACAGCACGCTTGAGAACGTGGTGTAGAGCAGCAGCCGCGGGTCCAAGTGGAGCACTTGGGGGAATTTTTAACTATTTACATCCCTCCTGCTCTTCCATCCCCCCTATCCGGTCTGTTTAAGTAAAAGCCTGTTGGGTGGGCCCGGCTTATTCTTTTCTCCTTCCTTCGCCACAACTCTGTGATGACCATGCAGCCCATACACCCGGATTCCGCACCCAGTTCCCCCTATTTATTCCTGATGCTGCGTTCTACAGTTCTCTATGCTCAGCTGTTAATTCCAAGCGCAGTACTGAGGATGATAGGTCTGCCACAGGCACCGGGCCACTTGAACTGTGCCAGGCCCCGCGGGCAGCCGAAACAGCCGGATGCAACACAGGTGACGATGTGCCTCGATGGCTTGACTCTACTCGTGTCAGTGGTGTGTAGTAGGTATTCTTAAGTCTTGCACAGCAATACGGAGCCCTCTACGAGGACGAGATATCTGTTTTATTGGCTGAACTGGCTTTGGAGTTCCTGTTGATCTGACTCGCAGCTGCGAGAACTGCACTCCGGTACTTAGGGTTACCGAACTCTACCAGGGTCGGCCTTTCAAGTGCTGCCCCCCAGCTTTGGATCTCTATCCAACCATTCATAGTGCCTTCTAAACAAGATCATAGTTTCCCTGCTGGCCCAAAATGGGTTACTTCCCCGGTATATTTTGGGCACTTACCTACATTTTATCCGATCTGACTACTCGGCCACCTGATTGGTTGTTAGGGTGTGAGAAAGGAAACCCCGTTGATATTCTGGCAACTACTGCGACCGATTACGTTTGTTGCCTAACTGACGCATGTGCTTAAAGCTCTAAGGCAACACACTATTGATTTCTCGCTAGCAAAGAAGCACCTCACACGTAGATAGTGCGGTTGTCAGCACACCGCGGTGTGTAACTGCGCAATTGGTGTGAGCTTAGTTGTCCCCGTTATTTCAAGAACACGCATTCTCTTTTATTTACGGATTTGTTTCTGTAGTGCTATGGCAACACACCCGTAGTATCATAAGAAGCAGTAAATGGTGTATGTAGGCGGAACGCATGGTGAATGTGTTGACCCTCTGGTTTACAAGTTGAATTGGGAAATTGTTTCCAGTAAAGAAATACTGGATTACAATGTTGCCAACTGAAGTATCGCATTCGACAACTTTTTTTGTGTGTATTTCTAGTGCCATCGAAATACCATGCTGTCTAGTCAAAAAATGATCCACTCGGCTTTATTCGTGCAGTGCAGCAACCACTGGGAATGCATTATCTCGTATAACTCGTTTATCTCCTTTCGGTATCTTTAAATTGCACGGCTACAACTCCAAATGACGTTGTTATCCTCCCTTAACAAACCATATAGGACTGGGGAAAAATGCTCGCTAATGAAGACATTTTCAAAAGGCTGGACCAATAAATTAATCATTTGTTTTTATCATTGTCTTGACGGCTTTACTAAATGAACAAATATTCCAGCGACAAGATGAGAATTAACTTGATAAGTGCCCTTTTAAATGCGCGAACCTCGTACTACAAGGGAGTCAAAAAAAGTGGTTGTATGGTTGTATGGACATTTACGTTGGAGTTATAATTATTGATTTCCAAAGTGACCCTCGGTGCTAGGGGTATTCAAATCATCCGTGGTATGCGGGAAATTTAATCTTTATTGGAGCTCCAGAGAAGCGAACAGATCAGAGGATCCACTGCTCATTTGGCTGCTATGACCGAGGGTGGAACTTGCGCACTTAGAAAGTTCGTTTTTCCTGATACTTGCCAGAAAAGCTGGGAAGGTTCTACCTTATGGACTAGCTATCAGAGAATAAGTAAAATACGGTGGATTCGTGATGGACCAACAAGGCACGATAATGTTCCGTATGTTATTGTTCTGTTTTTGCGGTCTTGTGCAGGACTTCCGTATTTGTTTCTCCAGTTGCAAATGCAGACTTCAAACGTTACACCTGTTTTTTCACCCACTCAGACAGGCTTTCTATCCAAGTTTTCCTTTGAAACTGAACCCTTGCACTTTCCTAATAACGTCACTGAAAATGAGTACATCTCTTTCTGTATTGCTGTTTATCATCATGCTTCTTAATATGCATTTATATTCTTTCAGGACTGCGCTTGATATCGTATTGCTTTCCAGTATGTTTTGCTACAGCGTACCTCGTGCAGAAGCTTCAGTGTCCCAACTTTACGGGTCCCTCGAACACCACTGAAGAGGACTGGGAGCATCCACCAGTAGATAAAAATAATCGTACTAGGATTACAAAAGTATTACGTGTGTATCACGTGTTTTATTTATTAAATCTTTCTATTTTTTCGTGAAAATACCATTCTACTTCGGCATGTCTGTAATTTTGTGGTTAAGCTGGAAAGGTTCGATAGTATTATAATGGTAGATTCAGCGAGTAAACGAAACTAGAATACTTGGTGAAAAGTAGATAGGCATTTTTTGAAGTTTTTTCGGCGCGTAAAACATGTCCAACCCCAAGCCAGTTTGTTACTGGTAGCTTTGTCCAACATCCTTCAACGGATTTTCTAAAGATCCCAGTGGGCACGACCAACCATAAAGCTGTTGAGCAAATGTTGGGCAGAGCTCCTTCAGAACTTCATAAGAGTAATTGAAATTCTCCCAGGTAGTTCATTTTATGGCCCCAACAAACTCCTTGTCAAACTTGTCTATAGCCCGGAGCACTCATATTATTTCAATGTCTATAGTCTGATGCAAAGTAGTTATATACATATATATATATATATAAAGAATATTTCTATGCTCATGGCCGACGGTGACAATGGTAAGGGATAAGAAATAAAGGTTGATGTTATTTTAAAATTTATCGATACGACTGTATAACTAATATGTACTTAAGTAAAGAATAATACGTAAAATACGTTGAACCGAGTCAAACTTTCATATGATCGTGTTTTTCAAGATATTACACGTATGAAACTGCTCGGTAAAATTGTGAATATGAGACAGATAAAAATAAATGTGCCCCAATAAAATAGGAGTTGAGTGTTTACCACTCTGAGTGGGGAACGGAGATGGCAGGTGAAGTATTTGTATACAGACCTGATGCCGATAAGTAATAATGAATTTTACTTGAAATAGTGCAGAGAATCATTCTTTGGAGTGGAGCGGGGCGTTTCTTTCTTGTAAGTCTCATGGCATAGTGAGTGTTAGATGCCGAGAAGCGGATGTCTTCTAAGTTGCCAAAATGTTACCTTTCTGTGCCTGGTCAGGTCTCCACCTCAGTTGCACGGCTGTTTTCTAGCGCGAACTATTTCGTGTTTTCACGTCCATCCATGTGTTAAAGATCTGTTGACCAGCCCACTAACGAATGGCTGTGGAGCTTCTGTCTAGGTGGCTGCACACAGAGAACTAGTCGCTATGGCGCCAAATGTGACTTTCGCCTGCTCTCCCGACAATAGGTTATGGTGTGTCTTCTTGAGGCTACGTAAAAGCACCACCTGGCACCGCTGAACGATGGTTTCAACCGCACGAGTGAGGCATTATTGATCAGGGCGTAACCGGAGTACCACTCAGGAAACAACTTCAGACTAATGAAAATTAGTGCTTACACAAAGAACAAATGAAACGTTAAGTCTATTTATTTTGTTGTTAGCGTGATCCTGTTTTGATCTTGATCGTGCTGGGAACATGAAAATTTTCTAGACAATTTTGATTTATCTTCAGTGCTATTTTTTCCAACCCTTTTGTTCGGTTGGGCACGTTTGGCTGAACAGAGATTCCCGAAGTATCCGCCGGCCTCGTTTTGATTCACTTTTTCCTTCGGTTTCTCGCCGGCGATGAACACACTAGGTTTGCCTTCTGTTCCCTCTAAGAGTTCGTTGCGTTTCTTTCATTGCTTGCATCAGTACTGTTTTGGTGCCTCAATAAATGGAATACTTCTCCGTATCTGTACGCGGACTGAACCTATTTAAAGTGCTCACAGCAGAAGCATATAGCTACGCAAACGTTAACAAAGAAAGCATAATCTGCCGGTCAGGTAGGCAGTTTTATCGCCTCGTCTATAACATAGCAATTTGTAAAGTGGAATGGCAAGTTTCCCTCTTGATACTGTACCCTGTACTATATATATTTAACGAAAACAACGAGTCTACCTTCTTGTTCTCCGTATCAACGTAAAAATGGGGTGCGTGAGTTTTCCCTGTTCACCACAAGTTAACACGTGAATGGGACTTGCTGCTTCCGTGTTCTCCAATTCAGATGATCACCCGATCTTCACATAAGATGTGTTGCCAAGCCTCACGAAAATTGTGATGGAATGACCATGGTCACCAAATTTTGGATACATCACCACACGCAAACACGGCAATCAGGTCACTCAATCCTATGTCTGAACGACTGATGGTGTATCTATGGTACAGCTGTGCCATAGGCACTGAAACACGAACAACACGCGCGTACGTCACTAGTGGAGTTCTGGCTGTTTTGCCCCGACAAGCCCACTGGGAATTTTAAGTAAATTGGCAACCGCCCGTTGTACTTGTGACTGTTGCTGCCCTTCAACGGTCATGTCCCTGGTTTCTGCTCAGCCCCGACGTATCCAGGGCGAAAGGTTCACAGGTATTTATTGACTCAGGCATACGTTGTAAACTCCCGCCTGCACAGGAATTTACCAAAGACCTAGATGATGCTGCCACGGCTCTTGTGGTATGCCAGAACCAATGTCTTCCATGGGCGTTGTTCTTATTTGATCTGCGGAATGCCAAAACGCAGAAAATTTCTTAATAAACGAGGCTCACTGAGTGCATCAACAGGACCCTACACTTACGTTTATCATACACTAATGTGACTACCGGCAGCCTGCTCACCGAACACTGAAATGAGGAAAGCTGATGGGACCGCGAATAAACGGACCAGTACATGTTCCTTTTGTGCATTATTTTTTGCTCATGTGGATACCAAAACGTACTGTAAAAATGGTCTTGCGTAGAAACATATGCCCTAAGCATTGCTTCTACACGCCACTGCAGAAAATTATGCTCAGTAGGGTATGAAATCCTACAGCAGTTTTCGCGGAGTTTACACAGTGCCTACAGAATGAGGAAGTGGTCGGTTGATCAAGACCAGACTATGGACTGTTTTGAATGAATAAAGAACGCAGCATCCCGCGACTGGAAAGCAACTGCCTTCAAGTGGATTGTGCCACTGGGACGCAAATGAGCCTAGTTGTTCCACTTGATTAGTTTCGACGACTTCTGGACGAACCATCAGTAAGGAACAACTTATTTTCCTGGGACAGTGAGTAAACAGTAGTAATATTCCCAAGTCTGCATGGATGGATGAATGCCACAATTAGAACTACGAATCACAAGTAAATACCCACACAGCCTGGAGCCCCATGTATGTAGTGGTAAAGTTACAAAAGTTCGATAACGAGTGGCTGCTTATGGATGGTCCTCACACCTGGTTACACCAACTTCACATGCATGAACTCTGACAAGAATGCTGCCTTGCGTTCTGAACAGGGCTACAACTAAGAAGTGCCTCTTTAACATTGTGTTAAAGAAAGAGGGTAGTGCAGAAAGTAAGGGCGTTTACTGCGTTCTTTGGAATATTCATGAGGAAAATATAAAAAACGTCCACTGATTTGGTAAACGATAAACTTATAACCTCGGGATAGAGATTATTAAAATTACCAATCCGTTCACTTTGCCGTCTCTTGACGCAATTTATCTGAATAACTTAACCGAAATTCCGCATGCTTCATCTAGTGGAATCAGCTCCCAGTTCCGGAGTGGACAATAAACTGTGACAGTGCATTTTTGCCTCTCAGCATCATAAAGCTGAGCTTTTCACAGTCCCCGAAATGGAATAAAAAACTGAAGTCAAAGTTTCACCACCCATACTTCAACTGATAACTTTCGCCAAAACACTCTTTGGTGGTATAAACTCGGTCCATTCGCATTCAGCTCGCTTATGCTTAAAAGATCTTAAGTGTAATGTAGTAGGAACAAATCGGCCCTTTAATAAACCCGGGGTCTAGTTGTGAAGTTCTGAGTAACGTTGTTCTGGTTGCATATATATGATACTTAATATAATATTAGGCGCTAAACATACCAATCTGCTTCACGAAAGGATACTGAGTCTTGTGGACTAGCCAACTTATCGTGTTACAGGCCATCGAGATTGATACCAGTTCATGAAATATTAGTTATTAAGGGGAAGTCCAGTTGATTGGATTAGGATTGTGACAAAAGACGAAACGTGACTCGTTTAGGCTGCTCATTTACTGGACCCATTTTATTCTACCGAAAAAAGCGGGACTATATTGGTGAACGAAGCTTTCGTGTTATTCGGTAAAAATGTTCACAAACGGACAATGTTCGAGCATTTTATTCATTGTCCTCCTCTATTAGCCACTTGGTCACCATCAGCTCGCAAATGGAAGTCATCCCATTAGTTTGCATTTTTGGTCCGTCAGGAACTTGTGATTACTTTGAGTGATATTTAGGTGGTTACGTCTAGAATAGATGCTACCGTCTCTCGTTTGTCTTACCTCAAAATCCTACTACCATCCGTCAATGATGTTTCCGTTACATTTCCTTCAAGAAATCAATTTTGTAGGACTATAGTGTAAATCGGTGTGAGAAGTTTTCTAATAAGATGCCGTATTCATGTCACATTTAAAGTGTACCTTTTACCCAATAGTTAGACTTGTCAGTTGGCTGGAATATCGCGACACCAGAGACTCCACGGACGGACAACACAGTCACTCAAGGGCTCATTTTAGTGTGTACATTTTTGAGTGTTTTACAACTATCAAAACCGTTGTTTCCTTACAAATGTCGTGAAAGGAGATAGATATGCAGCCTTGTTTTACGAGACGGTAAATGATAAGCGTGACTACGTTTTCCTTACCTTCTACTAGATGGTGAGACCCGATTCATGTCTGGCTGTTAGGATTTTCTAAATAATCTTATCACGGCAGCCGCGGTTGCTGAAAAAACAGCCAAGCCTGGACACTATAAGTGTGAACGTTGTTTCCTTTCCCCATTGGTCAATCATTTCCTCAGCAAACTAAACCTGTAATGAGATAGTCCATTATTTTAGGAAACCAATTAGGGGTTGCTTCATCAGAGTTGACCTAGAAATTAGTACTGGTACATGTGATTATCTGTGGCTGCATATCAAGATACTATTGCATGAAAGGCTTTAACGACAGTACCACTGACATATATGCCATTCACCCAGAATGAAAGGGACTAATTATCTTTTTCAAAGAAGTGTGCTGATTTGCAGATGATGCTGTATGCCATGCCATGGCAAGGTGACAAGGATCACTCAATAAATTGTCACTTTCTGGAAAGTGGTCTATAAAATGGCAATATCTCAAAGTAGATAGAGCACTTCCTTCCGTACCACACGAGTCATAATTCCGCTGACACTCAGAGAAAATCAGTCGAATATATGAATCTCTTCTAACAAGGGAACAGTTGTGAGCGAAACGGATGTCTTCCGCAGTAAACTTTTGCAGCTTCCTCCGTATTGCACTCATTGTCTATGAAAGGACAGGCAGACCAAAATATAATGTGGCCGCGATCGTTAACCATCCATTCTTGTCTATCCAAATGCATGCAACCAGATTACGATTGATGATCTGCCGCACCGAATTTTGCTGCTAGTTGCGACGTGTGCTCATTATGGCTCATGTACAGATACCCACAACCAGTCAGCCAGCTATAAACTCGGGGCCTGTCCGTCCTGTAGCCCCCTGACTTTTGAATCTTTGGCCGCCAAATGGACTGAATTTTGCCACCGAACGGAACTGGATACGTTGTCCCATCCTCTCACGCATTGTGTATGAACGTCATATGGTCGTGGTCACATGGGCTTTTTCCTAGGACTGCGCTGTGGGAAAATGCTCGAACAAGTCACGCTGTAGCCTCAGTTAGTTCGATGTGATACACTCAGTGTAAGGGCAATGCCCGTCTGTCCATAATTGTGAACTTGATTACTGGTTGACCCTAGCTGGACCACAATAGGTGAATGAACTTTATAGAATGGAAGGCCGATTTTGCTGGCATCCACCTTGCGATTATTTTGCTCACTGTAAACAGGCAGCTATATGGTGCTTTCTCCAACCACGTACTTTTTAAAAGAAACTCGACCAAAACTGACTGCGCTGGATGAGGCAACACAATTATCCAATAACTGTTGAGGACCCTGCGCGTGACATCACACGAATAATCCCTTCTTGTGCGGGCCAGGTATTTTAGTCGAACGCACGACTTGTGGACTCAATTCCCGTCCAGCGAATAAAGACGCAGAACGACAGCGATTGATGGTTTTTGTACTTGTATTGATTGCCCTGTATGAAGTACAGGAGAAGGGAGGCTGATCGAGCTAATCACCAGAGCTGATGAGCTGGAGCGCGCCTTGCCGTTTTGACGTAGTGTGACGAAGGTTCTTCTTTTTTTAAACGTGTTCTGATTTTCCACACCGGTGGACTTAAACAAGGCGCGCCTAAGCTCTAAGCTCGCAGTTGTATTTTATTGAATTTGGTGTCTGCGAAGCCGCTACATCAGTCCCCCTCCAGAAGGACGACCGAGTAGGAGAACTTCGACCTAAGAGAGCGTCGTGAGTTGAGCCAAAAACCAGCTGAATAGTTCCAGCTGGAAAAGGTTTGTGCTCAGCACCTCTAAGGTGATCTAAGGACCTCTGGGCCATATATAGCCGCAGAGAAGGTTACTCACGCGTGAACTGGTGGGGTATCCTCTCCCCGTGCTCCCTATCTAGAAACCTTAAGTGGGGACAGGGACGTGCCAAACCATGTACAAGGCACGTAGGCAACAACAACAACAACAAATGGTAATGTTCATATAGTGACACGTCCATTGTTAGTGGTGTGCCAGATCCTTCCTAGGTAAACAACGACTGACCCTAGAAGAGATAAGAAAAACTGGATACAGTATGCAATCAAAAGGGGAAATCTATGTAAGAACAATAAAGTCAACGAATCGTGCAGGGAAACGAACATGCCTACCAGACCTGGTGGAACGTGATGGGGGGTCGACCTGTGACTCACGCGTGCTGGAGCTAGATGTTGTTGGGGTCGGGCAAACGTCTGTGTTTTAACCATCGACGGGCAACGGCGTAGGCTGGATTTCCGAGTCGACGAACGCTGGCTTAAGGCGGTCGATGCTGGCGGTTTCTTGCCGACCATTGAGATCGATGATGAACGTTTTTTCTAAACGCCGAATGACTTTGTGCGGGCCAGAATATGCTGGAGTCAACGGGCGGCGGCTCGGCGTACGCAGAAAAACGTGCGTGCACGTATGTAGGTGACTGGGAATAAACGACGGCCGATCTGTCGAACGGACAGGAATACCAATCTTCTGACGCATGTGGATCATGAGACGTTGAGTGTAGTCTCCAAGGTTGGGGAAAGGTGCGCTCACCTTGGGTGCGACAAATTCACCAGGGAGACGAGCGGTGGTGCCGAATGTCATGGACGCAGGTGTGCAGGGAGTGTCGCTGCGCAACGTATTGCGAATGCCCAATAAAACCAGTGGTAAGACGTCCATCCACTGAGGATTGTTGTGAGCACTGAGCGAAGTTTTGAGGTGCCGGTGAAAACGTTCGACCAAGACATTTGCCTGGGGATGATAAGCTGTGGTGCGAATACGCTTAGTGCCAGTCAGTTGGAGGAGATTGTCGAAAGTGGCAGATTCAAACTGAGCTCCTCGATCGGTGGTTACTGTGGTAGGACAACCAAAGCGGGAAATTCAGTGTTCCATGAACGCACGGGCGACAGTTTCACTGGATACATCCGGAATGGGTATGGCCTCGGGCCAACGAGTGAAACGATCAATACAAGTGAGTAGATAGATCATACCTCGGGATGGTGGCAAAGGTCCCACAATGTCGACGTGCACGTGAGCGAAACGGGCGTCTGGAGTCTCAAAATTTCCGACTGGACTGGTGGTATGTCGCTGTATTTTGGCTCGCTGACAAGCAATGCAGTTACGTGCCCATTGACGAACGGCGCGATCCATGTTTGGCCAAACAAATCGGGAACGGACTAGTTTGCATGTGGCCTTGATACCCGGATGGGATAGACCGTGCAACACATCGAAAATTGGACGGCGATGTGAAAGTGGTACGATTGGCCTTGGGTGATCCAAGGTGGTGTCGCAGAGGATAGTGCCAGCAGATGACGGAAGAGGCAAAGCCCGCACTCGGAGACTTGTATCGTGAATGGTTTGTTGAAACTCAGGATCCTGCTGGCTTCGTGCCAGGTCCTCGGGATTGATACCGAGAGCAGCGGGCGACGCGAGACTGTGGATCCTGGAAAGAGTATCTGCAGCCACATTTGCTGACCCGGAGATATGACGAATGTCAGTAGAAAATTGTGATATGAAATCCAGCTGGCGAATTTCTCGTGGAGAATGACGATCAGACGCGTTGCGGAAAGCATACAGTAGTGGCTTGTGATCTGTGAAAATGATGAATTCCCGTCTTTCCAGCGCGTGGCGAAAGTGACGTATGGCGGTGTAGACGGCAAGTAACTCACGACCAAACGCACTGTATTTGGATTCTGCGGAAGACAGGCGGCGTGAGTGAAAAGCCAGAGGCTCTCAGGCGCCGTTCACGGCCTGCTGGAGAACGCAGCCAAGTGCGACATCGGAAGCATCAACAGCGATACTGACGGGAGCATGGGGATCCGGATGACGGAGAAGAACCGCAGACGATAAGGCCTGTTTGAGCTGAGAAAAGGCCTCCTGGGCTTGATCGGTCCAGATGAGGGCTCGTTGTTTGCCCCGCAAAAGATCAGTGAGCGGTTGCATCAGGGTGGCGCAATGTGGAATGAACCGGCGGTAATAATTGACAAAGCCGTTAAAACGTTTGAGCTGTTTGAAGGACTGTGGAAGTGGAAATTCAGCAATATCACTGACCTTGGTTTCAGCCGGACGAATGCCGTTGGCGTCGATGATGTGATCGAGGAAGAGCAATGACGGCTTCCCTAATTCAGTCTTGGCGGCATTGATGGTAACGCCGTGCTCTGTTAACCGCTGGAAGAGCTGTCGAAGATGAAGCTGATGTTCGTCAACGCTGGGGCTAGCGACAAGAATATCATCGATGTAAGAGTGAACGAAGGGCAGCCCGCGGGTAACACCGTCAATAAACCGCTGGAACGTCTGGGACGCGTTGCGCAAGCCAAATGGCATACGGAGAAACTCAAATAGACCAAACGGAGTGGTAACGGCGGTTTTTGCAACGTCCTCGTCGGCGACCGGAATTTGATGATAGGCCCGGACCAGGTCGATTTTGCTGAAGATGTTGGATCCAGCCAGAGCAGACGTGGTATCATGAATGTGAGGCACAGGATATCGATCTGGCGTTGTGACCTGATTGAGGCGACGATAGTCACCACACGGACGCCAGTCGCCCGAAGTTCTCTTCGGCACCATGTGCAATGGAGAGGCCCACGGGCTGTTCGAAGGACGGATGATGCCTAGGTCCAGCATTTTCTGGAATTCAAGACGAGCGACGGCCAGTTTGTCTGGGGCTAGGCGACGCGGACGGGCAAGAACAGGAGGTCCAGCGGTACTGATGTGATGTACAACAGCCGAGCGCACCATGGGTAAGTGGTTTGCCGGTCCGGTTAGAGACGGAAACTCAGCTAAAATTTTGGCGAAGGTATCGTTGGCGATAGGAGCTACGGACGGTCGAACAACGTTGACCAAGCAGACAGATCCAACAACAGCACGATGAGTCACAGGGTCGGTTAACTTACGAGAAGCGGGATGTAACGAAAGGTTGAAATGATGCAGAAAATCAACTCCTAAGATGGGCTGGGAAACGTCAGCAATGACAAAAGTCCACTGAAAAAAACGACGCAACCCCAGATCTAACTTGAGACGCCTAGTACCAAAAGTGGATATACGAGACCCATTGGCGGCCTGAAGCTCTGAAGTTTGCCGGTGCTGACGATCAGAAGGGTTAGGGGGAACGACACTGATCTGTGCGCCAGTGTCAATCAAAAACTGACGGTAGGAGATGAGGTCCTTGATAAATAGAAGACGGCAGGGTGTAGGGAGGCCAACGAGCGCTGCCGTACCTACACGTTGGCCGACGAGTTTCCCTGGTTGTCGTGGAACGTGCACGGGGGTGTACACTTCCTGGCGCTGGCACGATACTGGCGGTGATACCAACACCATGTCCAAGTGTGTGCATCGGGAGGGGATGGCCTAGGAGGACTGCGAGCGGCAATAGGCCGACGGGTGCGAGTTGGGGAGCGGCTACGACGTGCCGAACGTGAAGACTGAATAGCGGTCACGTCCGCCCGAAGGGCACTGAGTTGTGCAGCTAAATCTGTGACAGTCGCCTCCGTAGTGGTTGTGGACGAACGAACACACTGACTAATTTGGGCGGAGGCGGTTTCCATAAAGCGGTCCGCCGCCAAAGCCAGTCTGTCTAGTGAGACTTCATCTACGAGAAGGGCCAGAGTGCATTGCGCTTGTTGGGGTAGCTGCTGCATCCACAATTCTCGCAACATCATGTCACCAACTTGGATGCCCTTGGCCAGCTGTCGCATACGACGCAGAAGCTGTGAAGGCTTCTGGTCACCGAGGGAAATGCCACTAAGCAGCTGACGAAGACGGTTTGAGTCGGAGACCCCGGTGCGATCTAAGATAGCCTGGCGAAGCATATCATAAGGCTTGTCCGTGGGTGGGTTGGAGATGATATCCTCGACAGCTTCAAGAATATTCAAAGGAAGTTCGGCAGTGAGATGCACATACTTCTGTTGCTGGGAGGTGATTCTGGAGGCAGCAAACTGTGCTTCCAGATGAGTCAGCCAAAGAGAGGGATTACCCGGAATGAAAGGTAACGCTTTCACTGGGCGCGCAATAGAGAGCGTTTCAGGCACCGCAGGGTCAGACATAGTTTACTTAGCGTCATCCATATCAAATAGACAGCAAAATAAATATACGATGGCTGATCGAAATTAACACCAAAAAAGGCTCAATACGTATGTGCACAACGAAAACAAAAGGAACGCTGAAGGGCACGGACGATATAATAAATAAATAAAAATTATTAATAACTTGAAACGGGCTCACCAATTTAGTCGAACGCACGACTTGTGGACTCAATTCCCGTCCAGCGAATAAAGACGCAGAACGACAGCGATTGATGGTTTTTGTACTTGTATTGATTGCCCTGTATGAAGTACAGGAGAAGGGAGGCTGATCGAGCTAATCACCAGAGCTGATGAGCTGGAGCGCGCCTTGCCGTTTTGACGTAGTGTGACGAAGGTTCTTCTTTTTTTAAACGTGTTCTGATTTTCCACACCGGCGGACT
This sequence comes from Fasciola hepatica, assembly GCA_948099385.1. Classification (NCBI taxonomy): domain Eukaryota; kingdom Metazoa; phylum Platyhelminthes; class Trematoda; order Plagiorchiida; family Fasciolidae; genus Fasciola; species Fasciola hepatica. The sequence continues at coordinate 4,621,513 of CANUEZ040000076.1, forward strand.
TAAACAAGGCGCGCCTAAGCTCTAAGCTCGCGATTGTATTTTATTGAATTTGGTGTCTGCGAAGCCGCTACAGTATCACCTATGTCTGTAACTCCGGTGGTAGTGGCTTAGAAGCAAGAAGAATGATGAGTAAATCAGAATTTTTACCTTTTTTCAAAAAACTCTTACATCTATGGAGCCCGATTCAAAGTAATTAGTGTTAGTGCATCTTCAGTGCCGTACACGCGAAGTTCCCGGCCCAGGTGTGAACCACCATCTTCAGAGGAACAGGCCTCTCAGAGGGTATCTCCCTGTAGATTTTCAAAAGCTTATGAGAACCCCTAGAACAACTGTTGTAAGTGAGGCTGAACCAGCCATATTTTTGTCACTTTGTATTGAAGTCAGCTCTTGAGAAGCTGTCATACAAGAAAGCTACAGAATACCGTCAGTTTTTATTGTGTTCTGTCATACTTTGTTAAAGGCGTGTGCTTATTCACTCCCACAGCTATTTTCCCCGTTATCTATTGTCACCAGTATTTCTTGAGGTTCAAAACGTTCTAAAGAGCTTTATTTCGCACGGGAGTTGATGAATTATTTTGCCAAAACGCATAAAGTTTTGTTTGGATCAAGAAAAATGTCCGTCAACGTGCATTCGTTAATCCGTATTGCTGACGAAGTGGAACATCATGGTCCTTTGAACCTTTTCAGCACTCTTTCACTTGAGTCACTTCTGCTCAAGGTGAAAATTATGATCAAGGACTAATAAACATATTTTCTCGAGTACGTCGACGGAGTGCTGAAGCCGCGGTGTCTGCTTCATGGGTTTAGCTGCAGCCGACATTCTACTACATCGAGGAAGGCATCCTTACCTTCTTGATGGTAAATGCGTCTTTTCAGGTGTCGCCCCAGATGATATTGTCATGGTGCCTGGATCGCCTGCTTTCGTAGAATCGACTGAGTTCAAAGAAGATGGAGACATCATGGTAGGTTTTCGCCATTTTTACATCTAGAAAACTATCTTGATTCTCCTGGTGCTTCAATTTGTCAAAACACCTATTTCTCCGAGATTCTTTGTCCAGCTCTCCCCAAATGTCAACCAAGAAGCACTGATTGTAAAAGCGTTGCAGTGTCGACAGTGGCCAAAGCTTTTTACCCCGTGTAAATAACGAGGTTCGAAATACCTTTTCCTCTTTATATCTTAGGTCATAATGAATAAATAAACCGATTCATGGTTTTTTCCTAATGATCAGCACTACTCACAATGTAACTAAATACAACCGTCTTCTTCCTTTTCAGATGTTTTTGGCGTTACCAATGTTCACCGTAGTAAAACTACTGAATAACAAGAACCAGGACGTATGAGCCAAAACGCCAAAAATGACGTCTGTTGATGAGACCAAAGCCATTCCGAGTGTGAATAGAGCTAAATCCCACAGATTGATGAGGAACGGTGCAACATCGCCTGATGATACTCCCTTGAGGAAGGTGTCAGTCTTGATTCATTTTGGTAGGTTGTCAATCATCAGACAGCCTAAAAAACGGCCATCCATGACGGAGCATGGAGAATTTGCCGTCAAAATGAGGACAATTAGTTTCCGTCTAGTTTTCACGGGCCTTCCCCCTAAAAGGATAAAATAAGCCCACGTCACAACGGAGATTTGACTACTTACTCTGGATGAACTCGAAAAGCCTATTCTCAGGAGGGGATACGCTGCCCGAAATGTTTGGGAAAAAAGAAGCTTTACGTTTTGAGTGATCCTTACGGAGAGATCATTTGTTAGCCGTAGGCACCCCTTCCAAGAGCTACAAAAAAGAAGGAAAGGCCAAAGAACATGAGATCGTTCAGAAATGAACTTGAAGCCTGTCAGTGCAGTAATCATTTTCTGACAAATGTATTCGGCAAATCCAGTAAATACACTGAAAGAGCGTCTGTTTTCCTCACCGTATAAATGGTTCACATTGCTCTATCGTGCTTTAATAGTTAATCATTGAAGAAAGAGCGCTCACATATTCCTATCGCAAGGTACGCCACAACCGAACAACAGACCTTCTACATCAACACACTGTACTTTATCTTTTCTTAACAAGTATTTTCATTTTTAAGAATCAGGAGGACTCCAGTAATAAACAACCGGTGTCCGTGCAAAGTTCAAAGTTCCGTTAAGACGAATTCAGAAGACTGCTCCACGAGGTAAGCAACTGGACACTTGGTTTTCCCATATCTATGACTAATTAGGTTCGGGTGAGCTACTGACAATAGATTATATGACTGAATTGCACAGCTTCGTCATGAAAACCCAGCGCAGTATTGAGCAGTGTCTAAAGGCCGTGGAAAATAGGGTTTCGTTTGGAGCTTCCGATGATGTCTTCCCATTGTTGACTTTGGATGAAATCAGAGACTTTGATCGAAGCTTACACACGAAGTCCAACCGTAACAAACTGGTTTGCCCTCCTAATTTATTGGCCTACACTCTCGAAGGACGCTGTATTAGCATCATCCATCGGTGACAACGTCGGGACTTGCGTCCGATCGCTGGTGCCAAGTGTGCTGCGAAAACAAGTCGCCCTGTGAATCAACTACGCTGGTGCGCTCAGTAAGTTTGCTCCAGGAGGACGGCTTTCCACGATTTCATTGCCGGCTTGTCCTCCAGTGATTTTCATCTTATTTAACAAAGGGCCGAGCGCTTCAAAAACAAGCCTTCAGTGCTAAGGTCGAGTCTAATTTTAGTCGTAACATTGGAAACCGGGTGGAGGGCACCGGACTCACTAATAATCCGCTACAATATTTTCGCAGGGTCAGGGCCAAAAAATAGAACGTTCATGTTGATGCCTAATAATGTGCTGGATGTGCACATTCTTCTACGAAGATGAAGCTTGTAAAACTATTTTTCCAAGGTATTTCTCGCATTGTGGAACGCTCCAGTTTAGTGATTCCTAGAATTATGCAGTGGATTATTACCATCAAGAGGAGCACCAAAACCATCCTTTAGCAAGTTTTCGATCAGCCGTCGACGGTCACTTTTAGGGTATTATGGTGATAATGATGGAAAGAGGAGTTGTCTGCGATAGGCAGAGGTAACCGGCTGCCATTTTGTGTGAATTTTTGGGGCTGTTTTTCTCGTTTTGTTTATATACGTGGGTTTGTCCCCGCCTAGAATAGTGGCCCCATTTTGCTGTCAGCACGAGGAGTCCTCTGTCCGTAGAAGATTTTTCGTCAGTCGATGCCGGTAGGCGGGCAATGGTAGTAGAGGCCGGAGGGACATTGACCAGCTATGGATAAAACCGACTGGTCGTTATCACTTCCGTTTCTCCACACTCGTTGGATAAGGGGGTAGAGGTTATTCAAAGTCGTTGCTCAAGGTCACTTCACACTCACTGGGTTGAAATTTTCCGCCCGTTTAGGTAATCAACGGACATGTGAACCAAATTTTGCCAAAAACGCGGTGATCAGGACTTTCGACGAATTTTCGGTCTGAACCTAGTTTGTGCTAGCAGGGTTGGCACCCCAACTTGTGTCAGGATATCCGCCACGTGTTCTTTCAAGTTCTGATTCCGCTGCCGTGCCTCTCTACAGGTCGGCTCGTCCGAGTCCTTTGTCACAAAATTCCTAGTTTGTCCTGGTGCCATCTCGTTATGGGCTTAGGTTCCCTCGGCAGCACTCACCAGGGATGCGGTCAGCACCCTCATTTGTTACATTTACGTCCAATAGTCCTGGATCAAGTCTGTCAACTGCCCCACCTCCCTTTCACGTTAAACTCTGGAGGTCCCGAATGTGGCCCTTTGACTCAGTTTTGACCCTTTCGCTTTAGGGTTAGTGGTGGATGGTAAGCTTTCACGTGTCAGGAATGTGACAGCCCTTGGGCTGTCACCTTCCAGACCCGGGACATCCTAGACCCCACCGGTCTCTACGCGCAAGCAAATATTTGAAGTGGCTCTCTTGCTCACCGCCACTAGCGGAAATCTCTTAAGACAGCTTTTCACGCTCTACGCGCCCATTGTGAGTTATTGTTGTCCTGAAGTGCCACAGAGCCTTCTTCTTGCCGCATGCTCAGTGAAACCAATTTAAGCGAGTGTATCAGCATATACCTTGCTGAACATCTAAAGAACAAAGCTCCGTGCCGCAATTAAGTGGCACCCCATTCGAAACTTTCCCAGTGCTGTCTGTATTGTCTTGGAACTCAAAATTTCGGGTGAAAGTGTACTCATGCCTTTCACCATCCTACCCAAGCTGGTGGCTACCGAGGGTTGTCCTTAAAAGTTGAGTGCACTGGAAGTCTGGAGGGATGGCAATTTGGAGCTTCAAGAAGCAACTCGGCCGCAAAATGGCTTAGAAGCAGCAGTTGCTGAGGTGTAATCTGTGGCGTCTAACAGTAGACCCAACAGTCACCCCAATGAAAACAAGCTATCACTTTTGCTCATCTTCTTCCAGTTTCCCACTGTTCTCTTGTCAACTAGTTCTTGGCCCCTTTAATGTAATCCCATCCGCCTGTTCAAAGTTGAATGGAATAATTTTTCATATTTTTTCTCCCCTTCCCCTTTTTCCGGACTGACTTTCCTGTTCTAATTCGTGTTTTCTTTTCTTCATACTAGTTAAAGGCTGAAAAAACGACTATCCACCACCTTATATTTCCCGGCAGAATACCATCCCGGTGTGGCGCATGTATAACTTGCGCAAGGGGCCTTGTTCCATTTACATCGAACATCAAAACAGCCACAAAAAGCCTACCCACTACATGCTGCAGTGTATCTGACGCAAAGCAGGTCAGTCGTTGGGGTTCACCGCAGTTGCTTACACAGCTAGATCCTTGCATCGAAATGGATGTTAGTATTTACCACGGAAACCGTGGTACTATCCTAATGATAGGAAAAAGACCACAAACGAGAAAACCTCATCTCATTCTTGCTTTGGCCCTGGCCTCAACAACGAAAGCCGGTGCATATGGTCTACTATTCCAGACTGTCATACAGGTCGAACTTTTAGAGCTATACTGACCATGGAGAAGCTGCGTGGTATCAGAAATGAGACAATTATGAACGAGATTTGTTTGAGCTGCCTGGTGTTTTGATTAAACGGATCGAACCTTAGCACAACCGACGGACTGGTAAAGGAATAATTCGAGTCCTACGGACGAAGGTGTCGATGACGAATAAGTATACTGAAAATTGGCAACCCATTGTGGACCACAGGAAGTGTTTTCTCCCGTTCAGAGGGACCGTGGGTCAAAGCGTCATCGGGAATCTACATTGAAATAAGATGAAAATTGACTAGCTACCATGTTCGGTAAACTCGATCGTACTAGCTCGGGTACAGATAGTAGCCTTGGCAGAGTTATTTGGAGAGACAGCTTCCTTCAGACTGCCCTACTGGCTGAGAGCCGGTCTGTATTCGCGGTGGCAACCATTGGTACACCGACAGTAGCCTTGGGAGAGACTTCGTCTATACAGGGCTGTCTCGATGATTGAAACTTATAACTGCTTAAAAGCAAACAGCCGAAGCCTTCGCGACTAGCTTCCCCAAACTCCGCCTTTCGGACACCGAGCGCTACGGCGTTCTGAACTTCCACGAGCCCAAAAGCTCTTACATAATGAAAGCGTGGCAGCTTGTGGGGCTTCCAAAGTGCGTTTGGGTGCTCGGTATTTGTGACTTCAACCTGTCCGAGTTCAGCCACATCAGTCACCGGTTAGCAACTCTGGCTTCCTTTGAGGCAGCAAGGAGCCCGGTCTGGTACGAACAAGCAAGTCAACCCATAAAACAGGGACCGGCGTCTACTCCGTCACTGTAAGCCCACCTATCACTCTTTTCATCACTCTTATCACATTAATTTTTTCGTTCTTCTGTGGTACGCACACCTACCCATTGTGCCTGCGCTCTTATCGAATCTTAATGTGTCGCCTCTCATTGCACGTCACTATCGCCCTGCCCACTTTACTCCACCGACGACTGCCAATATTTTATTTCTTCACCCATGTCGGCTTTGCCGGCTTGCAGTATCTATTCATTTGGTATCACCCTATGCCTATAAAGCTCACTGACCGCGTTCTTACGCCTCACTGCCTACGGTTCTGTCGAACCCTCCCTCGTTCTCCCTTCTCATGCCTAATACCATTACACACCAGCCCCAGCCGCACCCATGACCATTTCTCATATTAGAACTGCCGTTCCAAACTCTGCATCTCTCACAGCCACATTCCTTATCCAGTGACTATTATTCTATTTTCCTTGCCTGGCTCCGCGATTCCTCTGCGGATCCTTCCACTTGGCAGTGCTCTGATTAGTACCGCCAGTAGCATCCACTTGCACAATTGCCTGCTTGCACGCGGCCCCCGAATTCCACGTCCCCGACTCCGACGCGCATTTATTGTTCATGCGTTATGTTCGTCCACCAATTTACCTGTACCGGTGCTTCTTCCCTCTCTGCCTTTTTGTGTTTCACCCGCAATGAGACGATCTTACTGGTTATGTCCCATCTGCCTTTTTTGGCCCGTACCCCCATTTCCTGTTTCGTCTGTTCTTTGCCACAGGCATTTGATGCGTGCCTTTCAGACCGTTCTGCATTCTCACTTGCCCCCTAATGTAAACTCGCTGTTTCGCCATGGTTTTCACTCACAGTTTTGGTGCATTTGATCTGCTATCATACTATGGTACCCCTTGTGCTCATTCCTCTCCCATTCTGTTTGCCGTCACAGCCGCCGCATCTTGCACAGCGGACAGTTTCCCCCTCCCGTGTAACTTTCTCCACTTTGTATGCACAATCGCTCTGCTCTGCTTAGCCATCTCCATCGCCACTATCTTCCCGCTGAATAATGCAAGCCCATTTAATAATGCTTCTCCCATTCTTGACAGAGACCACATGTCTCACCTACATCAATCAGATTATTCGATCTATTCTAACCTGTTCTCTTCGATACTTTCCTTCATCTCCCTTTTTTGAACTGCTCCTCAGTCATCATCGCCTCTGTGCTTCCGCATTCTCCACTCTCTCTGTTGATCCGCTGAGTTCATCTGTCATAAAGATAATTCATCACGATATTCCGAAGTTAATACCACAAGCATTCGACCCAACCTAGCCTGCCCCTCCTAATAACTGATAATTTCTTTCCAGGACCCCACTGTTATTGCTCCGGCTCCTCTTATATATATATATATATATATATATATATATATATATACATATATATGTAGACATGCGCGCATGTGTGTATATACATTAGCTCTGTATCCTGCAGTTCCTCACAGGCCATCTATCTTGCTACCATCCCGCTGACCGCCATGATATGCATCCAGTCTTTCTAAACCTGTGTCCCACATCTACTGTGTCCGATCCTTATGAACAATATTTTATCTGATTCGCCCTTTACGTCTTACATCGCTCGCTTCCTGTTTTACGATGAGTTGTGTTCCCTTTTGCCGACCATCTATTGCAGAGCACCAATGCTTCGTTGCTTTCTAATCCTTTGCGGTGAATCTCACTTTTTCTCCATCGACTCCCTCTAACACAGATTTTTATGCCGATTTCTAGCCTTTCTCATGTATATCAGTCAGCTTTCAAATGTCCCCACCCGGACCAGTCAGACCCTCTACCTGATTTTTGCTTTCAAACTCAACGGGCTTCCACTTGAATCCTCCAGCGGGTTCATTTAAACTCGCTACGTTTTCCTTGGTGTGCATACATTTGCCGCACTTTCATCTCACTTTGCTCCCCCTTCTAAGCATCTTTTATCCAACTTCTGTCATGCAAATTTCTACACTTTTAAGGGTTTTGTTTGTCCATTCCACCACTTGTAAACAGTTGGTTGTGCACCTGGCATGCCGCGGACGTCTCCGAAATGAACCATTATGATTGTTGTTATCAACAAGGAGGTGGATACGCACCACACGTAGCCGACTAGCCTGTGGTTTATGATCTCTTGAAGTTAGTGAAATTCGGCGCCATTGGGCTCCAGCTTTTGCGCACCACTGCTTTGCTGACAGCTGGTACAGCCACTGAGGGGAATCAGCCTCGAGCGAATTCCCTTTTTAGGAAGGAATCGCTAGCCTTTGCGCAGTGGTCATACAGCCAGGCTTGAAATTACTCGGGTTCGGACAGCTCGGAGGACATTCTACCCGAAGCTGTGCAGTGGTTTGTACCGCGGACACCCATCAAGGCTGATATTGAGTCGCCATAAGCTGAAAAGTTTAGAGAGAAAAAGAAAGCATGGGACGGGTACTGAATAACACTGAGCTCGTAGGACTACACTAAACACATTCACATCCGAAGCTTCTGTGATGCACAACTTAATCGGGATACTTCTGAACATCAAAGGCATTTCCTGCAAGTCACAATAATTGTAATTCGAGCAACATATGGACTGAACTCAAACTCAGATCAGGATCGATTAGCAAATTTCACTCGACTGAATTTTGAAGGTAGCAAATGAACATCGTATGCAAACCTCAAATGGGATTCTCAATGACTCGAGTCGAGAGCCAGGGTCCAAAACATCAGATACGTGAGCAGCATCACGTCAACCAAAAACAGGCTTAAATATGCGGGTTGAACACAGGCTCGGTAGATTGTAGTCCCAAAAATGGCCGGGGCCGAATATACTTCCACAGCTTCTGCCAACACAGTACTCAAAGCGACCGGACCTGCCACATTCAAACCCTTTTCACTATTCCACTAGAGATGAAAGGTGCCTGAAAAGCGAAAACCTATATGGTTTCACCGATATTAGGGGCAAGAGACAGGACAGAGCAGCAAAACTGCCTCGCTGCAGTACTACCCTCCACAGTGTCCGAAGTAATGAAGGGCTCGATCGGTGATATCCTCTGTTGCTTCATGGTAACGAAAGCCTGTTGGACAGGGCTCAGCACAGCGTTCTAGGCCGGGGATCTCGCTGGACTAACCTTAAAGAAACGATTGAATGATACATTAGGGCACCAGAAAAGGGTATCCATATGGACGTCGTGCTCTTGGGTATCTCACGGGCATATGAGGGCTTTAGCCACCAGACACTTGAAAAGAAACAAGGAAGGCTGGATCTCCCTGGGCCCGGTAGCTTAGGTGTCCGAATATCTGGCTGACCGGATATTCACTGTCAGAACAAAAGGTATACTGTCCGATGGCCATCGAGCACCGGACGGAGTGCTCCAGGGTCCACACTGGGCCTAAGATATTCACAGTTTTCCTAGACGATCTCGTCCTGAGGGCAAAACCAAGTTTCCCAGCTTGCGCCGACTACCTGACAAACCTGACAAAATCCGGACAGAAGTAGTTGGAGATGGTTGCAAGCTGATCTTTAAAGCCTTCTGCGGTTATCAGTATCAAATTACCCGCCGTTTATTTCGGCCACATGAAAGGCCGTGCACGTGGGTGAGCCCCGGTAATGGAGTACAGACTGGGAGGTAGCAAGCAGCCACTGTCTACGGCGGAAAGAAAGCTGGGCACCATCATTACTGGTGACGTCCTAGAACACGCTCTAGAATATTCTGGCTCCCATAGCCATGCTCAGATTCAGCCAACTCCTGAGGCCCCCTGAATAGTTCACATCTGCAAAATTCCCGAAAATTTATGCAACGCTGGCCAAACCACTCCGGGAGATAAACATCCACTGTTACTCAGGTGAAACACCAGCACCGTCAGGATGGTTCTGTGGAGGAGCACAAAGCGGGTGCTAAGGCCATCCAGAATGATATACCTTGACAGGCTAAGCTCTCAATGTATTACATAGTACAGAAGGACTGAAGATGATCTAATTCTCCCTAGGGTCATTCTGTATTCCGTGAGACATCCCATTCGGCATTGGTTCTCTTTGAGACCATTTCTTCATCGCTCTGTCGTTCTCCAGTACCGGATAATTAGGATCTACACTGAGGGCTGAGGACCAGTGTTTCTCAGTGCATGCCTGCCGCCCATGGAACTCGCTACCAGTGGCCACGTTTGAGGCAACTGGCAAACAACCCTTAAAAAGGGCCACTCCATAAGCAACAAACAACCGTTCCCTTGCCATTTCTACCATAAAACTTCGAGGACAGCGCTGGAGGTAATGCTATAAGTATGGTTTTTCGGTAGTAGTCAGAGCGCGCTTGGGTTTATCTGATGGCGTATGTTCTGTTTGGAGCCTGTTCGAGATTAGGGTAATGCACATGCATGATATATTGCTGGGATGAGGTGGTCAGGCACTTCATATTTTTCTCATCTATTTTTCTCCTGACAGTTAACACAGCCGCGCATTGTACATTGAGTGAAGGACTGGAATGCAGGGATATCAAAGCACACCGCAGGCAAGCCATCCTTTAAGTCGTGAACAACTCCGGGCAGGGCAACTGAACGTTACCTTTCCTGCTCCCTGTACAGCCCATTTGAATAAAGCGAAAAAGCGAGGGCAGAAAGGGGTATAGTATGGTAAGCTTCGCGTGAACAGGAGCCAAAAGTAAATTAAGGAATACAAGGGGAGGGGTCGTAGAACAACTAAAAACAGAGAGACGTAGGAATAAAAAAAGGATAATAAGAAATGCAAAAAGAGTGAAGAATAAACTGTATGAAAGTTGAAGAAAGCAAAAATACACACAGAACACTTGGATGATAAAGGCAGGAAAACGATGAGTTGGGAGGGAACAATAAGAGGAACGAAAATAACGAAAAGGCGAGAAACGGATACTGTGGAACGTCAGAAGAAAATGAACTAGTGGATAAGAAATGAGCCCGGGACCTCGGACAGAGCAAGCGGACTTCTAGGTCATCCCTCGGTTACATGCTGTTTGAACTTATTGCTTTTCGGTCAAGCCCGCAACTCGCTGTTTAAGTAGGTCAACAAGTAAGACTTCACCACTGAAGCCAACGGTACCGCTGGCAGTGAAACCCCCGCGGGAACCTGGAGCGCACCGAGGTAGTAGACGAAGGAGTCCGGTAAGATATTGGCCTTAACTGGCACCACCGAAGAAGTAAACAACAGTTCTTCGGGGCTTCTAATTTCTGCCATAAGCACAGATGATCGTTGTGGGTGTGCTGGAAGAACATCACCTCAGTCAAACGCAGGCCACATGCTTGCAAGAAACCTGATAATGTGGAGATGAGCAAACGAATTGGCCTCCTGGGAATGCGCTTTCCAATAATAATATTAAAAAAGTTACTCATCAAGAAAACCACAACACGTGTGTTTGTGAGAAACAAACATGGGCCGGAGCTGATGAACCGGGAGGTCATGAATCGAGCAGTGGACTTGGAGGCCGTCAGGGATACGCCGGACTTTATAACCGTCAATCTGAGCACGCCTATGAAAATCGCAGAGTGAGTCATGAGCAGATGTCGTAACATTTTGGTGAAAGAGATGCTTGAGTCTCTCCACCAGACTGCCAAACTGCGAGAATACGCCACGCGCCACATAGTAACCCTCTCGCGGGCGGCCGGTGTTGATGGGCAAGCCAAGCTTTAGAAAGTTTTGGACTTCATCTGTGGAAACCGGATAGAAGGCGAGCAAAAACTCTCCAGAGCAAAGAAACACCTATTTGGCCTCAGTGGATCTCGTGATAATCGTAAATCAGGGAAGACTCTTAGTAGAGACGTTTAATTTGGTCGGTTGGCCCAGGCGAGGTTTAGGAAGGACAACGGAGTCTATAGGGAGCCACCAACATCGGTATGCATTGGACTGTCACCCGCCACCTCAGGGACATACCCCTTTCACCCTCCTAGATATTGTTGAAACACCAATAAAGTATAGCCCAAATTATTGCCGATCGTTCTTTATGACGTCGGATAAAATGACATTTAGAGAGGAGAATAAGTTTGAGCATATCACATCGGAGTCCAAGTAAGAATCGGTTGAACTGAGAAAGTTGTCCTTGGCCTGGTTACGCAGTGTAGTTAGTGGAATGTCCGAATTTGCATTTCGAAAAGGATTCCGATTTTGACGACTTTCGTAGTAGTGCAGTTGCGCTAAGAACTCACATACGGTTAACTTATGATAGTTACCAGGAGAGTGGCTAAAGACACTTGCCTCTACTTCCCGGAAGTCTAAAGTGAAGACTAGGTGAAGAACACTGTTCCTCTGGTGGGTGAAGTTGTGTATAGGTCCGTCTTGTCTCACGTATGTATGAGATACAGTTATATAATTCCGGGGAGGACTTTGGGATTTTTCAACAGATGCCAGGGAGGTAGAAGCCCCGGGCTATGACTTCAGCGGCTTGCAGGAGGTCAACTCCGTGAAACAGTGCATCCGTGATTGCATTCATATCACCCGTGTTATAGCCCGGCAGGCAGCAGACATAACCAATGACTAGCTGTCTGTGAATAAGTTGTACGGAGACCCAAACAGAGTCTTTGATCTTGTCAGGGACAGGAAGTCAGAGTAGGTTTGTTGCAAGGCTGTTCTCACTACAAGTAAGCCGCCCGTCGCCAGGTCTCTCGGATCTATTCGTTGTAAATTAGTTATAACCTGGCGTGCGGGGTGTTGAAGGGATGGGGGAGGTTTATCGGCGAGCCAGGTTTCTGTTATGAGAATCACACTGAGTGAGACTGTAGTGCGAGTGAGTGGACGGGTAAGTTTGCTCACAAGGAATTGAGAACTGAAAAGTGCCATCACAAAACCACCACTTCGAAGGCCGTGATGCATATTGAATGTATTACCACCTGAGTTGAGTGCCAGGTTTGGAGAAACTGTAGCAGCTGGTGGACTGTGGAGTGGTGTGGGAGAGATACGGCATGGGACGGGGGGGGGTAATTAAGAGGAAACGGACCGGCCAGAAAATTCGAATGAGGCGACATTGAGTCGGGAAGCTCACGGTTGTTTGGATGTTGGTAACAGGATGCAAGCTTTGCTTGCATGGGCCGTGATTACCTAAGCGGCAATGCATGTGGATAAGGTACTGGATTGAAAATCTGAAAAGGTTCGCCCAGACTTCTCTTTCCTTTAGAGAATAAGGCTTCGTTATGTCTTACTCTGCTTGAAAACGAAAGGCTGACCGGGATCAGAGGGTAAGGGCCGGATCACCTAGGTGAGCCGAGAGGATTTGCTGATGGTGATATTCCATTTGTTTCTGATTCTTTACGGCTACCGGGGTAATTACGCTTGGTCAAGCTTTGCTGAGGTTTGTGCTGGATGGCTGGTTCTCGCATCGACAACTGAGGGCTTTCTAAATTCACTTTGGGTATCGGGTGGTTTCACCGAAGCGATATTGGTTTTCGGACTTGTTCTTGGGTCGGCTCTCGTCTTCTGGAACCACGTACTGTAGGTGTACTTTGTGGGCTTGAACAGAACCTCCTTGAACAAGTAGAGGAAATCGTATACTTCGAGTTTTGGCTCGACAGTGAGCTGCTAGTTCTGGGGTCAGGGGGACTTTTACTAGTTTTTTGGGCTTCGGGAAGCACAATAATGGACTGTTTTACTGGGGCTATTTTGCTAGTTTTGAGGCTTGCCGTGCTGCTCAGATGAAGTGGAGTCTGACGAGCTACCTAGCTCAACAGTGATTTTGCAGCCAATCACAAAAGAAGTCTTTATATAATAATAATAATAATAATAATAATAATAATAATAATGGTATATTTCTCGACCATACTCGAGGCGCACGCGCAAGCGCATGATCATGATGGCCAAAGTATAGCAAATGAACCTTCTGGCAGGGACTACCGGATGAGTGTATCCCCTGGTCACTGATTTTGCCACGGTTCTTGTAGCCCTCTCTTTGTTCCGGGGTTTAGTCGTGAGGTATTCTTGCTCTCGTGAATCCTGCATTAGCAACCACCCAAGTGCCTCACCTCAAGTTTGACCCGTGGGGCGCTCTTGGAGTGGACTTGAGGCAAACCTGGGGCTAGCCCCTGTCTTTTTGATGCTGCAAATCAAACCACTTCTACCTGCCTCCCCATGGAAAACTACCGCAGATTTTGACCCCGGTTGTAAAACCAGGTTTTCGTATCGCGTGATTCAGTCCGAACAGTCGCTGTCACTTAACAGGTCTCTCTGGTCAGCAGGAAAATGCGAAAATTTCAAGTAAGAACTCGTTAGATCCGAGCATTTAGCCAAATGTCAAAAGGCCGTCTTAGGGCTATGAATCATCAAACAGTTTGCAGCATGGTGCCGTACAACTTACAGCTTGTAAATATATGAAAACCGACCCCAGTCGTGATACCCCTGGCCGTTCATTCCGAAAACCACGGCAAAAATAAGGCAGCCTCAATAAGCAACAATCAAGCTTCAGCCGCCAAAGCCGGACAGTGATAAATGGTGTGACACAGTTAGACAATCGGTTAGTTGGTCAGCAAGGTTGAGAATGAAAGTGACAAGGGAAAGTTCATTGGCAAGGCATTCATCGATCTTCCTGCCGAAAACCACAAACCACCTCAGGGTTTCTCAATTCTTATTTGGGGGCTTTATGTAAGCAGCCAAATTATAAATATTTCTATTGAACTTGAAGTTAAAAGTTGAGGTCGACTTTTTGAAAGAAAAATTCGTTTACTTTTGCTAACTCTGTGAAATGCACGATTTTGCAATAATCCTTCAGAGTGAATTGTCATCGGACCTCGAATCCGACTGTACGTGTTTACCGTACTTGCATACAGAAGATAAAAAAGGTAAATGCTCCTGTAAAATGACCACCAAGTCAGTTCAACTTTATGTAACAGGTCATAATGGCAGCCGATTTAGCCTTCCAATAAACAGTATGGCTTCTTCAATGCTGCTTGCAAGTTGAACAAAGAGGATGTAGCCACTTTTCTGTTGGTTAATGAAGTTGCCCGTTGATGTGTACAGCGGGACAAGCTTGCACCTAACTGTCACCTTTTCACAAGTATGTATATGAAACGGATAATGAAAGTGGTGCACCGCAAGAAATCTGGAACCTAATGTAACTTGTTAACAGTTAAATGCATCCCAAATGTTGGTACCATAGTACACATGATGCTGATAGGCATAAATGTAAATTGAGACCATGATCTTTCGTCCTACTTACTTATGAAGTCTGTTATCTTCCCCAAGATCACGAGCGTCGCGGAGCCAATTTCTGATGCGCTTGCCGAATTTTATATTCGGTTCGCCATAAAAACGGACTGAATCCGATGGCACCTGGTGCGAGGTGAGTCGTTCACTGGACGAACTTGTCTTTGGTTGCTATAATCGGTCCGTGGTGACAAACGGCTACCCACTTTCTGCCACTCAGATAGCGGCACTTCAATGCGACTCTATCGCTGGCCATAGCTCATAACATTTGTTTCACTGTGGCGTGCAGAGTTCTTGACACGTATCGCCGGAGCGTTGCAACCTACGACTATTGCCTACAAGTTTAGCAACGTACCATGTTGTTGAGGGCCTTAGGTGTTCCCGGGAAGTCATGTTAATGGTTCAAATCGCAAAACCTGCTGACACGTAGGAATGGCTATTGCACAATTTGAGATGATGCCCCGGAAGTAGCCGAAGGGCATCCCACGGAAGCCGTTATTCCGTCCAGAACTCTTGCAGGACTGTCCACGGAATATTGAATTTTTCTTGGTTCAGCAAAAATTAACCTTACGCAATTTATGCGAACCTGCTTAGTATTTAACGCAGCCGAGGGGCCGAGTTCTTTTGAGTAGCTTCGCTGCTTTAGTCACTAGTTTAAATTAGATGAGTGGAACGAAACAAAACTCTTCTTTGATTATCTTGAAGATGCTGCTGGCACTTGGTGCTATCTCATGCACACAAAAGGGACTTCGAGGACTACTGGGGCAAACCAACATAGGAACTGATGCCCATCAACAGAAGTTTACCTTCGTCTTCCCTCAAGACGTTCCAAAATAGGCAGTGGGGTCGGAGGCATGTCCAGATTAATCGGTTTTACGACTCTCTTATTGCATGAGGATTCTCATCAGATTCCACGAAAACCCCTGGAGCACCAGAATTTCACTAATTATTTGCCTCTTCCACGTTGAACAGCGCTTTGAAAAGTACGTCTGCCTTTACGTTTCATCAGTGGAAGCAGTTGTTTACTCTACAACCAGCCGATGTTCAGAGTCGGTGGCATCCCCAAGTTGGTCTACCTAAAATTTGTACTTCTTCTGACTTACATGTAAGGCACAAAGATCCCAAATAATATTCCCTGCAGGGATCCAGCCCTGACCTCCTGGAAATATAAAAAGAAGTCTGTGCCATGGAAAACTTCCTTTCGTGGCCAGCGAACGTGCGTCCCGTTGACCACCTGATTCTTGAACCTACGAATTCCCTCAGGGAAGTGAGCAACCATGTAATCCTAAGAAACATCTCACCAGTAGGAGTTGTCTATCTCGAACGCCATGGAATTTGAGTACGCAGAGAAACCCCGAAATGGTGAGCTTGGTAACAGTGACTTAGCACGCATACGTAAAAGCAAACACGATTCTGTCATTAGCAACAAACAAACACGACGATGATAGGAAAAAGACCAAACGCGAGCAGATCAAGCCAACACGAAATACAAAGGAGGAGAACTTCCTGTTCGCATTCACTAGGGCATAACCCATTCTCGCCAGATCGCCGTGCTGATCCGCGAAAAGAAAGTTACACGGAAAAACGAACCGTTATGTGACGTCAAACTTTTGCGGAAGTGTGCTCAGTCTGAATAACAACCGTGGCTTGGCTCACACAATCAACGATACATTTACACTTGATGGTGTGAATAGGTACTTTGTGCAAATCCGAACCTCAACTACTTATATTAAGAATACCTTGGCTTGAACTCAAACCGAAGGTGGAAAATTTTCCCAGAGAATCAAAGTGTTTGAAGTAAAAGCCACTATTCAAGAAATTACCAATTACTGTAGGACTTTCGTTGGCGGTAGTTACATCGTTCGTTTTCTCGAGTGAAAACACAAAGCCATCCAGAACATGAGGGTCGCCTAGACAAGGTTCTCCAGGGACACCAAGCTTGAGGCTTGCCCCAGGTATGTCCCAGGCTTACTCATTATTTGGAGCCAAAGCTCCGGTCCGACTCGAGGCGCGCTACTTAATGTGAGTACAAACATATGTAGGTGACGTGTTGAACACTGTTTGTACAAATCTCCTGCTGAAGGTGTGAAAAGCCTGTCAGTAAGAACTGCACCAACGGCCACCTGACAGGAGGAACTATGATTGTAAGAGTTATTTCAAGGTAGTCATTCACAAAATGGGCCGTAAGACGGGCGAATTAAGATAACAAATTGTGAATATACTTGGCCATGATCCTAAGGATACCATGACCCAGGAGCAACTTTTCCCCACGGAAAATAACCTTGAGGCAGGCATGGGAATGGCCCCAGGTTTGTCTCAATGGTTAAGACAAAGTGCTACTTGGGGATGAAAGACTGCCGGCACACACACTCCCTGGAAAAAAAACTTCAGTATTAAACTGAAACCTGGCAACTTGTGTCTTCCTGAGAAGTTTTACGAAGTCTGACACAGCAGCATGGTTGCGGATCTAGATTCCAAGCCCTTAAGATTAACTTCTAGCAATTTGAGGGGGGGTGATCCATCTGCAGTGTTCAGTACTATAGCATTGTTGACTTTTTTATGTTTCCGAAGATTCCAGAGGCGACGGTATTGATCGGCTTTATAGCCAATATTGAGTAGACCTGAATGTGGAGTATAGATGGATCGAGTAGGAACATTAAAAGGCCCAACTGACCGAAGGTTTGACCAAAAGTGTCAAGCCGGGAAAAAACCATCCACTGACTTGTTTATTTCAACGGTTGGTTTTGTAGCATCTTCTGTTATATCTCCGAGGGGTTGTGAAATGGTTATAACCATGCTTTCGAGATGAAAGGTCATCTTACGGCGAGGGCTGGCTGTGATTTTGCGCCGTTGGGTAGGAGCGGTAAGCATTATTAAGTCGTTGGGGTGATTGGCGGCCAATCAGACGCAATAGAGCGGGAAGTAAAGATATGCCGGAGAGGTGACAACTAAGGGATAATGAGCAAATGACCGGAATACGGTAGGCCGCAGGGTATCAGGAGAGGGTAGGAGAAAAGTGGCCAATTGTGTTGGAAAGTCAGAAGAAAAAGAAACGCTTATGTGGGGTTTCCTGTGGTGGATTGAGTCTGTGAGATATCACGGATCTCAATAAAGATCTATTGTGCTAATAAGAGATAATGACTGAAGCACTCAAGTTGTAGTACCGCCGCTAGTGTCACTGTCAGAGCAATAAATCAGACGGAGTGGCAGTAAATGCTGGGACACGGTATATACATTGTCTCGGCGCTGAGAAGGCTGAGAAACAGGCAACCTGGTTTTGCATCACTAGGGCTCAACTAAAATATGGTTCGCACTAAAATCATTCGGTGGTAGTTGTCAATTCACTCGGGAAGGTGTGGGCATCTGAACCAGGACACCTTTGGATACCTAAAATTCCTGCACCCCGGTGACTTACAAATAGCAACTCGAAATTCAAACATCAGGGACCTTAAAGTTCGGATAACTGCTTCCAATCACCTTGAAAGTTTAGTGAAAAAGCTCCTCTCTCGGTATTTATTGTCCGATAATCTAATACATAAAGGCCAATATTGCTTTCTAAAAGTTCGGTCTTGTTCCACCTGTCAACTTGACTATTTCAATCCGGTCACTGAAGCCGCAGGCAACAAGAAATGCCTGATAGTGATCTTGGATATGACTGATGCATTCGACCATGTCTCTCACTCGGATCCTGACCAAACCCGAAGCCCTCAGACTAAAACTCCCTATTCCCGTCTGGTTCTCTTCCTATCTTTCCCACTTTGAGCAAGTTGTACCAATTGTCAGACACCTCCCACAACCCTCCTCCATCAGTAGTGGCGTCATTTGACGAGGCTTACTAGGACTGCGTTTGTTCAGAAGGTACAATAATGATATCTTTTTTGCAATACCCCACGGTATCCGTTGCTATTTGCTGATGACGAAGTTTCATACGGATTCTCGACCAAGGACTTCGAAGATGCTTTTCCTGTTACGCATTCCTATGTAGAAATCTCTGAAAGATTGTGTCACTCCTGGAAATCGGAAGTCGCCGCTAAGAGATGCGCTTTCCTGGCTCTACTCTCTCAGCCCCTCCCTCGAACTCTCCCCATTCAACACTCCCCTGTTACCTATAACCCATCAGTACGAGATCCCGGGTTGCACCACTGGTGCATCCTACGCTTCTCGTAACAACTATCTTTTTAAGCCTCCCAGACGAAGAATTCCCCAGGATTCCTGTGCAGACCGGTTACACTTTGTGACACAAAACCCCTATCCCACATGTTCTATGCAAGACCCAGCCTGCAGTATCGCCCTATCGCTTCCATAAACACTTGTCAAATAGACAGAATAACTTCGGGGAATGTACAACGCTCATTCAAGAGGCAGCCTTTTGGTTATTCTGCTGCAGATACACAGAAAGAGCTGTGTGCTGCCGTCCAAAATGAACCTCTGTGGCTGAGCTTTGTGAGACTTGACCATTATTTTCTCCTCGGGCTGATCCATTGTCTGGCATCTTTAACTAACATCGTGTCCAGCAGACCACCTTCTACTCCCTCCGTCACAGAAATTGGAGTCTCTTGATTCCGAATTCCAGGCTAACTGTTAGAATTATTTCTTTCTACCGAATTATGCCAGGCTTCGGTGTAAACTCCCCATTCAAATTCGTTCAATGTGCTTCTCTACCCCAGTTCAAACTGTCAGTAGCACAGTAACTCGCCGCTGACAATGCCCTGATATTAACCGTCCCTATTACGTGTGAGGCCCAAGCTTCATATGCGGGACCTGACTTTCAGTCAGTCTCTTTAAAACTTCATGCTGTATGACTTCCCTTTTCGAGAACCCCTTCAAACCCAGTCTTGTTTTGAAACTCACAACTCCTTTCTCGGACCAGTTCACCTTATAACCTCACCATCTCGCGCCATTAGTCCCCTTTTTCTCCGATCACTATCCCTACAGCTTGACCCATAAGGGTCCCTCGCCACTGCACTCTGCTCTACGGCACCCCTAGTAAGCTTGTACATAACTATCCTCGCTCGGGTTCACTCATTCTCACTTTTTCGTCTCATCTCCAATTCACATGGTGCTTCAGGATAATCTGTCACTGGATACACTATAATTTCCTTCAGGTTTGAAGCTCCATCCTAATACCTAGCCCTTATCGTTGCAGAAGCCCGGTTCCGTTGGTACTAATTTTGTCTTCCACTCAGGTTGTTTCATGACGTTTTTGTTTTATCTCTTTCTAAGTCTATAGCTGGTAAAACTTTCAGACGGAAGCACCAACACTACTTTTATTCCTAACTTACCCATCAGGAACCATACCCGCCTATCTCATGCCACCAGCAGTAACCTGGAACTATTTTCCTTCTGGATATAACAACTGGACCATTGATGCTGTCTTAAATTCCCACGCAGCTCTATTGTTTCCCTTCTGTTTCCGCTCTTTGAGATTCTCTCAACCCGGTCACAAGATGGTGGACTGTTTGGCTCAACACACTAGCACAACTCACCGTAAACTTA
The DNA here is from genome assembly GCA_948099385.1 of Fasciola hepatica. Classification (NCBI taxonomy): domain Eukaryota; kingdom Metazoa; phylum Platyhelminthes; class Trematoda; order Plagiorchiida; family Fasciolidae; genus Fasciola; species Fasciola hepatica. The sequence continues at coordinate 4,641,898 of CANUEZ040000076.1, forward strand.
ACGATGCGGGACGCTGTGAGACCCACCTCTTTGGCCGGTGCACACCGGGGGTGCAATAATTCCGCAGCAATGTGCGGACGCAAGTATGTTGGTGGATTGCACCCCCCGTCACCAGAATCGGGTTTCAAACTGGGTGTCCAGCACATGGTCATGCCCTCCCATTAACACCGATTGCAGACTACGGACCACCATTCTTGTGCTCCTATCGCTACCGCTAACATGTCGTTTGCTCTGCCCCCCCCCCTTAGAACTTTTCCGCTGAGCTCACTCTCAGGGTTGACATTATAACTCACCTTTTTCCCCCGGCAGAACTTATCGCTCCAATTATGTACCAAACGTGGTATAGCTTTCATCCCCACCCACCAACCTCTTATCCTTGGCTCACTGTCATGACTGATATGACTACGCACCGATCTTGACGTGCTCCACTTGTCACAGCTCGCTGCTGCTGTTCTTCCACTGACACACTTATTTTCGCTGTTCAGTCCCTCCCCACAATAGCCAAACTATGTCTTCCACTGAAATATATTCCGCGGTTCTCCAGCATCAACCATCTGGATTAGTGACTATCTGCTCCATCAACCAGTCCAATTCTTCGCCCATAAAGTGTGCTTCCAATGACTTATCCTGATCCTGCAGGGTGCTAGGCCTCCTCCGCTTTTGTACGTCTCAGGTATGTTTACCACGAGGCCTCGCCACTGTCGTTATCGAATGGCATACCTGTCAAAATGGCCATCAAAGGTTTTACCACCGCCGACCACCCACCGTTACGTCACCTTTCTATCCTATTCGCCTAGTAATCAATTTGCAACGCATCCCAGACCGATTTATCGCACAACTATCGCCGTCACGTCAATATGTCATTATCCACCTATTTTACAGCAAAAGACTGCTGAATGCTCACAGGTCCTCATCCGGCCTTTCTTTCATCACTTTGGCGGTCTCCCCCTCCTTCTTGATGTGTCATTCATTTGATTCGCTTGGACTATAGCTGGATCTGTAAGTATCCAGCGTCCATATTTTGCCTCTATCTTCGACGGCTGGTTTGTTTCATGCTATAGCTATTATTAATCCCCTGTCTTCTCAGATACAAGTCATGCAGCTTCATCCACCTTTCACTATTACGTAGTACATTTAATGTAAAGTTCATCAACTGACGTGAATTTACCTGTCATCTATTCTATCATTTCCTCTGCGAATTATACGCCTTTGTGATGGCTGCAGCTACACCCATCACATTTTGGTTTATCTTCTATTTCCACGTAGATATCTCTTCACCAACTCAATGTGATAGAAGTAGTTTGCTTTATTTTTGCCCGTTTCCCTCCGGCCTACACTCCATCATCGCTCTGGAAGCGTCTTCCTCCATCCAGATGTGTCTTTTGTTTGCTATACAACTGACTCTACCAGTATCCAACCGCCGATTTCTACTTCTGTCTCCTCCGACTGGTATATCTTATTCCATAAATAGTGTCTCCTTCCCGTCCTTTTTCTCAGACTCACCGATCCCGCAGCCATCCCCTCGCAGTTATCATGTGATCCGCCTACCCTAGTCGCACTCCAGCGCCTTCTGTGCCTTCGCAATCGCTATACGATGCACCTCAGATCGATTTTCCGCCGTATTTTTATATCGTTGACCTTAGTTCACCAGATACCTGGGTTATTGTAAAAAAGTCGCTGAAGGCTCATCGGTTCTTCCTCGGCCATCTCTTCCACAGCCATCTCTCACGGCTCTGGAACTCACCCCTGCCTGTTTGTTGGATTTGTTGTTCTCTTCCCTTGTGGTCGGCTTCGTCAGCATCTAGCCATCAAATTTTACCTTTAAATTGACCCATAGGTTCACCACATTTTAACTCCAAAAGTTCATCCTTGCACGTCGCCCAGTGCCCTGTCCGTATGCTTTTCCGTACAGCCCAGCTAGCAGATTACTCTTCCTCTTTTTGAAGGCTTGCCAAAACATCGTTCGATAGCGTCCAGATTTTCAGTCTTTGTGATCATTTCCGATAATACTAAAGTGCACACATCATTTTTATCCGGCCTTGGTCAGCTTTAGCCAAAATGAACATCTGACCCTGGCCTTCAATTTTGCTCGGCTCTTTTATCGTTTTGGCCCATTTGAATCCTCCCCCATAATTCCTTGCTTGTTCACTTTCTACCTTTCTGGAAACTCTGAGTCCGACTTCGCTTGAATCATCTGATCATGCACGGCAGAAAGCTCAGGGATCATCCGAAATATATTATTATTATTACTACTACTATTATTAATATTATTATTATTATTGTTATCCGAGCTGCACTCACCCTCCCTGGCCAAAGCCGAAAGGGTTCTGTGACAACTAGTGCGCATATTTGCATCAAGAGAAGTTCACGTGATACTTTCAGCCTAGAAAACTACAGTCAGGCCACTCCCCGAATATTGTATCCAGCCATGGACCCCGGCTCCTGCATGAGAGACTGAAGTGGTGGGGAAAGCAGAGCATCGTTTGCCTAAGATAGTAAAACATTGTGGAACAAGTTATAAACAGGGAGATTTGCTTGTTCCCCCACCCCAGTGCGTAGAAGACTTGGGGGTGAACTCGCGGAGGTCTTTATGTAGGTCAGAAGACCGCCAATCTTGGAGAAGCCGACTGTAGTGAAGGCCGTGGACCTCGGCTTAGGGGCCATGAACGTAAACTGTTGAATACAAGGGCACTTAGGATACTCGGTACACAGTATTTCGCGGGGCTGATCATCATTGAAAGCAAAGGCCCATCGGCCGATGAGGTGGTTGAGGACTAGGCAGTAAACTTTACCGCCCGCCTCGACCATTGCTAGCTAGATGTACTTTCTGAGGGCAACTAATTTAACATGTAGACTGCGAAGTTTGGTGCAGCCCCCTTCCCATCTTTTCATCAACCGTTGTTCTTCCCACAGCGGCTACCCTGTACCCCAACCCCCATTCTCCACCACTATTCGAAACCCCCGTTAACCCCCTCACGCTTTATTATCTCTAGTAAGCTCATTGGGTCAAAAGCAGATGTGTAAAAGCCGCTCCTGGAGGCGGGATAGGCCTGGGCAAGGTCGCTGTCCGTGACTGTGAGGATTTTGCACTCCTGAAAGTGGGCAGAGTCCCAATCATATTCCTCCGCAGATCCAAAAAAGAAGGGAAAAGGAAGCGAAAGTAAACAAGGAAGTCGAAGCCCGGTGGGAATCAAACGACTTTCGTCGGCGCAAGAATCTGAACTCATCTACTGGCCCAAGCTCGTGGTCCCGTGGTCTGACCTGGCGAAAAAGAAAAAGAAATGAAGGTGAGATGTCGGCCGCACTTTTGGTGAGCCGGTTCAAGATGAAAGTGATGGGTCACCAGGCCCGGGGACTCCGCCTCTCAGCTTCATCCGAAGGACATCCAACCCCAAACACCCAAGCACGCCGGTAACGCGCGGTAATCTAACGTGCTACTGGTTCCAAAACTGAGAAGCTCAAGCCGACTTTGTAGTATAAAACCATTTGTGTGATAGGGTACAAGTGGGACCTTCCGCTTCCCCCCCCCCCCCCTTAATTTGCATCCACAAAGTGGCTGTATACAGAGCCTGGATTGTTTGCATGGAAAGATAAATATCCTGTTTAAACTGAGGGTAAGTGCCGAAGAGGGACGTACTGTCAAACCGGGAAGGTGACGATAGTCCTTACGCGTACATCTTCGTAGAGCTCTAACTCACAGGTGGGGCCAGAAATGGGTAGTCTTGGGGTCCTGAAGCAGTACAAGCGAACGGGCTAAAGCCCAGGTGTTCCCGGATATTGTGACTTTATTTCATCCGAAGGTCACTGGCTAGCTGGAAGACAGTTCACTGGATAAGCGGCTGTGGGCAGAATGGGGAGAGTTCAGAATACAAAACATGACGGTGTGTTGCATCCCGTATTGCCGGTAAGCTGGGATATAGACCGGTGGACAGCACGGAGGGGGGGGGGGGGGTAGGGTACTAATCTCGACTGCACTTTGAGCCTTGTACTTCAGGAGAGCTGGAAGATAAATCGCTGAACAGAGGAAATAGGCACTGCTTTTGGCCTGCTTGTAGCAAACTATTCGGTCTTGGAAAATCCATTGGACGTCAAACACCGACATTTTTGAACTGCTCGCGCGGCCTTGTAGTCTGGCAGAGTTCCAGTTTATAGCGTTGAGGTGGCTTCGTTCTATACCAAGCAGCAGCTTCCCGACTGTGTTTGCCAACTCCATTTCCTCTACAGACTTCCACGGACACAACATAAAATACAAGTATCAGCCCAGTATGGATACCGGACCGTGTCTAAACTGGTACTAGAAATCAGACAGGTGATGTATAGTGATCAGCCCGTCACACACTTTCTGGCACTTGTTTGACAGTGCGTTTCGAGCACGCGACAACCGCAAGCGCCAAACAAACGGGTCACCAATGTTGGTACGTTTGGCATATGGGAAGCTGGTGACTTTGGTGCTGGTCCTGTAGAATTCCATGGGGTGAAATAGGACAGAATAGATTCAGCCGGAAAAGCTGGTTTAAGCCAGGCCAAGGTAACCGTATCTTTTCTGCCTTCGTGGTCGATGACGAATGTTTTCTCTGGGCGGCGTAGGACCCTGTGGGGGCCAGAGTAGGCTGGCTGCAGAGGAGCGCGGGTCTCTGTTCTGAGGAAAACTTGGGTGCAGTCTAAGAGGTGTGGGTGTGCGTAAACCGTCCACGGAAGAGTGCAACTTAAGCATCGGGTGTGTTAACCTGGCAGCATAATCGGCCTAGCCAAGGGTGCAAATAGACTTCAGGGCTAACGTCACCAGGAAGTCGAAGCTAGTGAGTTCGGCTGGCACTGTTTTTAGCTCAGCCTCCGGGGCTTTGCGGCACCCTAGGAGATCTAACGGTGGGGATTCCAGCCACCCTGGGTTTTGTGAGCCGCTAAAGCCGTTTTGAGTTGCCGGTGAAAGCGTTCTAGCATTCCGTCGGCTGACGGGTGCAGACTGTGGTATGGGTGTGACCGATGACTAAACGCTGTAGAAGACTACTTAAGGCTCCCTTGAAACGTGAGCCACAGTCTGTGGCAACCACGACTAGGCAACCAAATGCTGCAACCTAGTGTTCTGTGAAAGCTTGAGCGACTGCTTCGCTGGCTGCTTTGTTCAAAGGTGCAGTCAACGGCCATCTGGTGAAACGGTCTACACAAGTAGGAAGATAAACCCTACCCTTTGGCGGAGGCAACGGCCTTTCTGAGGTCAACATGCACGTGTTAGAAACTTGAGTCTACACCTGGATAATCTGCTAATGGGCCTTTTGGATGCCTATGCACTTTCGACGGTTGACACTGGGTGCAGGCGCATGCCTATGCATCGGCATCACATTTCATATGGTGCCAAACATGACGGTCACCGACGAGTTTAGTAGAGGCCTTTGTGCCGGGTTTGACAAACCGAGTAAGGTCTCGACAGCCTGTTGCCTAAATGCTGACGGGACTACTGGCATGGGGCGACCTTTGGACATGTCACACAGTGGGTAACCTTCTGCTTAAAGAGCGGAAACCGACTGGCACGGCAGCGGCGAGGTGTTACGGGTTTTCTCCAACTCGTGATCGTCTGCTTGAGCGGATGCAACGGCCTCGAGGTTGATCAAGCCCTGGGGTTCTGAGGTCCAGGTTGTGAGTATGAGATAATATTAATAATAATGATAATAATAATAATGGTATATTTCTCGGCTATGGTCGAGAGGCACTCGCAGGCACATGATCATGGTGTACAGGGTTACTCAGTAAAAAGAAATATTCACAAACTCCGGGTATAAAAGTCAAAATTGCCCGCGGTAGAAAAACATAGCCAGCGATAGTTCGTAAGGAACACTCTAATAATGGTTTGCTCGCCAACTTTGAACCGGTTTCGGTTTCGGGCTGGGCGGTGGCACATAGCGAGGGCACCCAGTAGGTCGTTTGTTCATAATGCTAAAGGTGCATTATCAACGAGAGTGATGCAAGCCATGAAAAAGGCTGTTTACCGGGGATCTGCAAACAGCGAAGTTCTAATTAGGAAGAAAAAGAGATTGTATATAAGCACACTCGGGAAAATCGATGCATGCGAAGAGAATAGCAAACCACTAAGCCGATTCAGACCCTGAATGACGGTTCTACCGGGGGTTCAATAAAAAGAATGCGTTATGAAACAAGGAGACATGAAAACAATTTTAGTTATGTACATTTAGGAACTTTGATGGGCTTGGAAGGAACAGAAGTCCATACTAAGGCGATTTTAATTTCAGGATCGGTAACCTGTGCCATTCAGAAATGCAAAAGCACAATTGGAGGGTCCTGGAAAAGTGGAGAATCAATTTCCGGCCTGACACGGATCGAGCAGAAAATGGACTGTTGCAACAGATACTAAAGTGGAAAATCTCCGCATTGACTTGAGCATTATTATGCTGTTTCACTGACAAATATATATATATATATATATATATATGTATTGACGCATAGAGCCCCAGTGTTATTCAGCGTCATTACTGGTAATGTACAACATTCTATGGGTATGTTTCTTCTGGCGGCGTAAAGGACATATGTCGATCAACCAGCCGAGTGTGGAGAGATATGACGGATTTAAGTGACGACTGGTATATTAGCAGGTTGCGAGTGAACTGGTACTTGTGTTGGCTGTAATGTTGCTATCCGCAGGAGTGGTTTTGCGGTAGAAAGCACTAATTAATCTGACATACAGTTGGGGGTATTTTTTGCTGCGTGTCTTGATTGCAGTCCCAGATGTCATGAAAGGTTCCACTTGGGTTCCTGTCAGTAAGAGTCAAAGTGGCATCTCTGGTTATCCAGTTTGACGACTGAGAGAGTGGGAGAAGACGAACCTGAAATAAATAGATAGCGTGTCTGCAACAGGATTATCGACACCTAGGATATGACGTACGCAACTAATATAGGGAGTGATGTAATCCAGACATCTAGAATATCTGGAAGAGCATCTGTCCGCAGCGGAATGCAGTGCTTGACCATCGGTTTATGTTCGATGTAGATCGTGAATTCACCTCCTTCTCGGATGCGTTTAAAGTGACGGATGCCTTGGTAGGTAGCGAGGATTTCACGGCCAAATGTTCTGTGCCCGGATTCAGCCGGCTATAGTCTTTTGGAGAAAAATGCAAACAGGTTGCCAAGTGTCGGTTAAGTATTGTTGCAGCACAGCGCCTGCGGCTCTGTCTGATGCGTCAGTGACTAACGCATTTGGGGGAGTTGGCTTCAGGTGTGATAACGAGGCTATGTTGCTGATAGCCTTCTTTGGCGCAGTAAATGCACCCCCTATGGTTTCTGAGAAAATCAGTTGCCTTATTTTGCCCTTTACCAGATCTGTGAGCGGCTGCATCAGCTGAATGCATTGTGGAATGAAAAGCCGATGAAAGTTGGCCAACCAGTCGAGACACCGTAGTTGCTTAGACGACGTGAGTTCCGAGCAGTTCAGGATTGCTTGCACCTTATCCCGCAACTGCATGATCCCTACGGAAGTATCCTTGCTGCCCAGAAATTCGATACCATCGAAGCCCATTGCACACTTATTCGCGTTGGCCGTGACCCCATGTTAAAAGAGGCGTTCACAAGGGTTGCGCGGACATGTCAGATGTTCTGTCTTAGACGAGCTGGCAATCAGGATATCATCAAGATAAGCAAATGCAAAATCCGAACCAGTACATAAAATATCGATGAAATGCTGGACAGTTTGCGCGGCGTTACGAAGTCCAAACGGCATCCTTAGAAACTGGAAAATTCCAAAAGGAGTCGGGATGGCTGCTTTGGGGATATCTGTCCCAGCTACTAGTATTTGGTTATCTGTCCGCGCCAAATCTGTTCAACTGAAGATTACCTCACCCGCCAAGCCAGCTTTCGGGTCCGTGGTGTGCGGAAAAGAATATTGGCAAGGCGTTGGCACCCACTTGAGTGAGCGATAATCCCCGCGCCGCCTCCAGTCGTCGGGTGACCTCCTCGGGACCCTGTGTGGGGGTGTTGCCCGCGGACGTTTGGAAGGCCGGATAGTTCCCAAAATGAGCGTGTTGGAACCCGGTGTGGGCTACACGGGGCTCGCTTAGAGCCAACCTGCCGGGTCGAGCGTAGACCAGGAGCCCTAGTGTGACGATGTGATACGGATGCAGCAAGTACAAGGCTCCTCACATCTACGTGCCTGAGATCAAAAGGAGAGATGATAATAACACTCCCTGGACTGTGTCTTTTCTCTCGGGGCATACGGTGTAGAACGGCGGCACGTTTGGCTTCGTGAGGGCAGTCTACTGATGGTGGTCTCGTGCTGTTCGATCACCCTCATTGAAAGGCGGACCTCCTGACACAACATCTGGTCGTCACAGTTACTACTGGGTGTGTTGCGCCAGGTAGTTGTCGACGCAGGGTTAACGGCGGGACTTGGTGGAGCAACAATGGCTTTGCGACTGCGTAGGACTGAGAGACAAGGGCACGTGCATACTCCAGGTCTTCGCCTGCAGCCTCGGCGCACCCATCCAAGGTCTGAACTTGTATTAGGTCGGCGACTGTGCTCTGAGCACACGATTGGGGCCGCTGCATCCGTAGTTGACGCCAGACCGCATCGTTTATGGACGTCGTACCTACCATTGAAAGCATTCTCGGTAACAACTGCGATGGGGTCAGATCTCTCAACCGGATTTCAAAGAGGATGCGTTGGATACGTCTCTCTCCCGATGCTGCCACAAGTTTGATCAGGGCTTCCCGGAGTCTGTCGTACGGGCTGTGACCCTGGGGATTAACATCGATATCCCCGGTTTGTGGGACCATACTAGCTGTAATTGCTGAAAGCAGTTTATTATATTTCGACTGCCGACTAGATAGGCGAGCACCCCGGAAACCAGACTCGAGGATGGCGATGAAAACCTCCGGATCTTCCGGTATGAAATCTGGTATGTTCATGTGCGCTACACGACACCCCGGTTCATATTCGGGCTTAGACTCTCTGCCCATTGTGAAACAGGTGCTCTATGTTACTGGATTAGCTCGGGAATCCAAAAAGTTGTTGGCAGCGCCTGACATTAAAGAAACCTCGGAATCAATAGGAGTGAAAGCTGAGCCCTTCAATAATTACGATCAGAAAGGAAAGGAAATGGCTGTGCCTTCCAGAAAAATGTACGCAGTTGTAAATGTCCAATGGAGAATATACTTACGCGATAAAACATCTAAAGTTAGACCGAATATATCACCAACGAAGGAGAAGAAAAACCACCACAAATGTGACGTGGCTAGATCACTGCGGAGGAACTTATTTAAAACGATAAATAGAACGAGCTCACCAATTACCGGAGAGCGCACTGCCTCAGCTTCTACGATCTCTTTCGTCCAGGAAGTCAACGAGAAAAGACCATGGAATACCAACCGCGTGCATGCTTACAGGGCTTGAGTACAGAGACCGATTATTGGCCTTTGCGGAGGTGGTGTGTCGGAAAAAACACTTGCCGTTGCCGCACGTTTGAAGAACACAGCCAAACAAGTGACAAGCAGGTTGTGATCGGCTAATCACTATAAATGCTGTTTTCGAAGACTCCCGTCAAACAGTGGGCAGTAAATCAGACGTCGGAATCGGCTCTGCTGGAACATTACGGCTACTGGGCCTACCAGTTCTCATGAATCCCCAGTTAGTGTTGCTGTTTTTGAAATTTTTAGAACACGGCTCGTCCCCCTCCACTTAGGTTGATCTTTGTCTGTACTGACTGGATCCTGAGTAATGTCAATGCCCCCGCCCTTGACATAACCATTTCCTCAGACGAGGCTACTTTCCCCATGAGGCAAAGTGATTCCCCCTCTGTGGCCAATGCCTCATTCCTCAATCTGGACGAAACGGTCCTTCATAATGCGCTGGCAAAGGATGCACTAAAATGTGCAGTCTAAAGTCAGGCTGCAGAGATAGCTGAGCTAAAGGCCACTGTCCGCACTTTTAAGGGTGAGTTGACCAGTCAGAGGAATTTGGTCATCAAATGCCTCCTGGTGTCCCAGGCAGCCGATCAGGTGTGTAGGGTTTCTGAGCAGCAAATTCTTGATGCCCCCAAGATTTTACGACACCGAGAATTGTCCCAAACATGTCATCCTTTTGGGTCGCTTTCTCAACTCGGATCAACTTCATGACACCTACTCCCAGGTGTTTAACCGCCTTAAGCCCCGTTTCCCACCTGAAGGTCGGTCCGCTGGGTTGGTAACCAAAAGCACCAGCCGGGTACACGGCATTCTCATTGAAATGGGCTCCACAGAGGCAGCCAAACCAATTGTTTCCCCGGCCGCAAGGCTCGAGGAGGAAATTAAGGGGCTCAAGGGAGTATCCACTGACAAGCCACTACATCTAAGGCTCCGCAGTGAGAAGGCTAAGCCAGCAATTCCACAAAAATCCAATCCTAAGGTCAGAGTGCTGCCAGTCGTCCAGGTAACTCGCCTTGAGGGTCGAGCTGCATGCCCACCATCAATCGCTTCCCTACTCACTCCATCTTCCGTTGCGGAAAGTACCCCCAGTAGTAGGCTTAGTGCTACTAAACGTCTGACGCCTACGAAAAGTATCCCAGACCCCCCAAAAAGGCAATAAGACCATATCAACGGACAAGACTCACCCGGCCTTGAACCCAGACATAGACTGCAACCTGTTTCTGCCGAAAGCTACAGTGAAGAGGTTACCGCACCAGGAAATATGTCTGGTGTGGTCATGCAAAACAACCTCACCAACAAGAAAACTCAGAACAGGGCATCACGCATTGCGCAGAAAGGCAAACCGCAAAAACAGCCCACCCTTTTCGGAGACCGAAGGATGTAGACCGTCAGCCTGGTGCGATACCCACAGGGTTACAAGAAGTCAAAACTCACCGTGCCCCCCAACAGTCTGCTTACTCTCTACCCCCACAATACCTTCAGCCCCCGACTCCCCAGGACCTCCTTTCCACCCCAAATCCCCCTCTTTCGCCCTCCTCAAACCAAAAATCAGTTGTCTCTGGCGATTTTGCAACAACTCCTGAGCATATGCCCAAGTGTTTAAAGCAATTGCCTGAGTGTGTTGAACAAGATCCCGGAGCTTCGGCAGCTCGCAGTGGATAAGGAGCCTCACAGAAACCTGGCTCATCCCTGACACACTTGATGCCGAAATATCCATTCTGGGATACTTCGCAGTAAGGCAGGACTCCAGTAGAGGTCGTGCCGGCGGGGTCATCATATACTGCGATAATTCGATCCCTCTTCCCACCGTACTGACAGCCCCTACCTTTTCATGTATTGATTGTTAGTGGGCTGTGTTTACTCTCTCTAGGACAGACACCCTACTGCTTGGTGTTGTCCATCGTCCTCCCGCATGCAATTCAACTGACAGCCTAGGTCCCGTAGACTTATTAGGCTCCCTGGAAAGCTACACAGATTTCACCCATCTGTTAGTCACTGGTGACTTCAACTCACCCAGTACCGACTGGCAAAGAGCTGATGCCTCTGATAACCTTTCGTAAACCCCTCTCAAGATCTCGTACTGAAGAACTCGTGGGTGCAGAACGTAAGAGATCCGACCAGATAGCGCGCAGGACACCCTCCGTCCCTACTAGACCTGATCATCACCAATGAGTGGTTCCAAATAGATGTGGTGCACCACTTGCTGCCCCTCGGCAAAAGTGATTACATTCTCATTGGATTCGGTTATATCGTGAACTGGCCTCATCTCCCCTCAGAAACCAAAATTTTGGTATCCTTCAAAAGGACCAATTTTGGCCAAGACTGTGCATTTATTCGCTGCCAGCTAAATTCAACCAACCCGGGTAACTCTGCTGATGAAATGGCAGAGAATCTCAGAGAGTTAATCTCCCTGTCTGATGGGCTATTTGTCCCCAGAATTCGCCGTCCATAGACCGCTAAGCGACCCCTACCTCACCCCATTAGGCGCATTCTAGACAAACGCGCACGCCTCTTTGCTGGATATAAAGCCACAGGCCTTGCCCGTGATGCAGATTTCAGGATCATACGGAATATATGCAAAGACCAGGTTAGGTCCTATCAGAATGCAGTCCAGCGATCTGTACTTGATCGAGCGCGGACCAATATGGCATTTTTCTTTCAGTACATGCACCGTCTAAGGGGCACAGCTCCGACGCCACTGGCTCTCAAAGATAGTGTCGGATCTCCAGTCGCTTCCCCTAGCCAAGTAGCCGAGGCCTTCAGCTCCTAATTCCGCATAATTTTTAGCTCCATACCCATATCATCCCACCCGACCATGCACCCGATATCTCTGGCCACTACTCTTAACCGCATCACTATTCCCATTGGTGCAGTCGCAAAAGGTGTCCAGCTGCTCAACCAATATTGTTCCATAGGTCCTGACCTAATCCACTCCCGTATTCTCGAGGAAGCCACGGATACATTAGCTGCTTCTTATGTCTCACCTTTTCCGCGATGTGCTGACGATGGAGTTTTCCCCGGTAGCTGGAAAAAAGCAGTGATCGCATTCATCTATAAGAAGGGTAGTAGACATCTTGCTTCTAGTTACAGACCCATAAGTCTCACTAGCATCGCCGGCAAAATTTTTGAGGGAATTCCTAAGAGTGAAGCTCTTTCCCATCTACATAGAAATAAGATCCTCTCCCAGTCCCAACATGGGTTTCTTCTTGGCGGATCATGCATCACCAATATACTTACTGTCGTGGACAGTCCAACGAAAGCCTAGATGATGGCCAGCTCTCACACGCTGTATTCATCGATTTTGCTAAGGCCTTCGGTAAGGCCCCCTCATGCCCCTCTTCTTTATAAGCTACTAACATACGAGATTCCAGGCTCTATGTTGGCCATCCTACGCAGCTTCCTTACCGACCACACCTTTGTGGTTAAAGTCGGGAATGTTTTGTCTCAACCCACCCCACTAACAACTGGGGTCCCCAAAAGGGTCGGTCTTAGGTCCTCTTGTTTTCTCGATCTACATAAGCGATCTTCCGACAGCCCTTCCCGCGAACATTGCCATGTACGCAGACGATGTAACCCTATGGAGTTCAAGCGTTGGAGACCTGCAAATTGCAGTTTATGAAGCAAAACGCTGGACCAAGGATTGGAACCTCCCAGTTAATGATGACAAATGCGTGAGCATGTCTTTCGGCAGAGAGACTGGTCATACATTTTCCATTAACGGAGCGACCACACTGCCTAGGGTTGACCGACACAAGGTGCTTTGTTTCTGGCTAGATTGTAACTTGTCCTTCTTCCACCATCACCAACTTGCGAGCATGTCTGCCTTTCAAGTCCTAAACGTGATTTGAGGGTCCTTCCCGCGCATATCTAGGGATGATTTCCCCATAATTTTTGGCACGTGTACCCGACCTCTGCTGGGGTGCTGTAGTCAGGTAGCGCACTCTGGTCTTGCCCGAGACCGTGAGATCCTAGAAAGGGTTCAGAGGGCCTCCGCCAAAGCAGTAAGGGGTCTATCCCACCTGCCTTATCCCGTCCGCCTCTCACTCCTCAATCTCTATCCTCTAGACTTGAGACGTGTAAGAGGTGATCTGTTTTTGATGTTCCACCCTTTTAAATCAGGTCAAAGCGATTGCTTCTCCTCCGTCTGTCCAGCCTCTTCTCTCCGTGGTCCAAGCAGAAAGGTTTTCAAACCTAGGCCACGCACTTCACTAAGGATTAAATTTTTTAGCTATAGGGTTATTACTCTGTGGAATGCACTTCCGCTAGCAGAACAAAACTATCTTCAAGAAAAAGCTAGACCTCTACCTGGGTCTCTCCCAGGGATTCTCTCCCGGGTTCGAGTCCCCGTGGGGGCTCGGTGGATGTGCACTGCTGATGATTCCCAACAAGGATGAAACAGCTGTACAGTGCTTCCATGGTTTTCAATGGTGAGCTGAACGTTGAAGCTGCATGATGAATCATATTATACGAAATAGATGTCCTTTATTGCATATATGTTCATGAGTGTCGCACCCCCACTCCGCTTAAGGCACTGTCCACAGTGAGACACTGCATGATGTTGTGTATTTTGTTTTCGCTGACACTCCCACCTCTCGCCCCGCTTATTTTTGCTCTCGTTTCAGCTCAGCGAATCCGACAGAAGATCAAAGATTTCCTCGAGAACCGGGACAATTGGGTTCAAAGCCTCGAACCCGTGTAGTACTTCAAGACTTCAAGACAACACTAATACGGCTGCCAACAACCTACTCACTGCGAACGCTACACGATGTCAGTTTGTTGCCAAGGTCGCTGTCCTTGGCGCGTCTCTTACCATGGTGGCGGATTTCAGTGTGGATGCTTTTATCGAGCGGTTACTAGAAGGTGATTGGTATATCAGTCTATATTTAATGATTAGTGCGATGTTCACGTCCTGGTACCCAAGTGGAAATGAAGGAAGAGGAGATTCGGTATGTATGCGAGAAATCACGTGAGATCTTTCTCGCACAGCCGATTTTACTCGAGTTGGAAGCTCCATTGCAGATTTGCGGTGAGTTTCCCTTTGAATAAGTGTCAGCAATAATGACCATGTCAAACGGAGGTTAATGCCATGGGAATTCTGTTTTGGTAACAATAATTCAAGTTACGATCGTAACTGCCCCTGTAGCAAAACCGCTCCGAAACCGATAGGTTTTGTTCGGTTTTCGAGCCTTTTGCGCTATTACACTTATCGGTTTTCGAGCGTTTTATGTCCGCCATGTGAAATACGTGGCATGCCTTGTTAATTTCTTTCACTTTTCTTGATTTACGTTTTTCCATGTTCGCTTTTATCTCCCAAATTACGATTGTCCTTGGTTTGTCGATTTCTAGGACATGCAATAGAACGATATATAGCTTGGTATTTCAGGCCATTTCAATGTATCAAATTACTACATTGAAATAAAATGTCAATTAAGCAGTGTACAGTACTCCGGTCAATTGTTTTTCTCTCGTATCAATTCGTTTTTGATCCATGTAAAATGGCTACTAAACAAACTGATCGCAAACCGATGTTACGAACGGGCGGTGTGTCTCAAGGGTGACGATAAACTGGACTGAACTGTAGTTCAGCGACCCCTCAGCCAGGTGCGTTATTTGACACGGTGCAGAGTCGCGATCAGTGGCGCTCTCGTATCAACAAAGTTTCTCTACTGACTTGGTACTGTTTGAAGTTCTCTCCTTACCCCTTCCTTACCGTCCATGGATTTTAGCAAAGCTCTTGACAAAGTTCCGTACGACCGTTTTATAGCTCAAAGCTGTCGGTGTTGTAGATCCCTCGATTCTATGGATCGGGGACTTTCTCAAAGGGCGGATCTTTACAGTACGAGTAGCACAACCCGTGTTGGCATGGCAAGTGGCTACCAGTGGTGTGACAAGGATCGGTTCTGGGCCCGCTTCTCTTCCTGGCCTATATTCATGGCCTACCGGCAATTTTCCAACGGTCGTGTCGCATCTATGCAGACCACCTTAAGATCTGGCGTACGATCACATAGATGCAGACAGGCTTGTCCTTCAGGAGGATATCGAATCCCTTGAAAGATGATCTGATTTGCGGTTCCTGCCATCGACACAGACCAGTGGGCACATTCCAGTAGAGATGACGTCCCTTAAGGGGATGTACTACGCACACAAGGCACATCTTTACCGTTCTGTCTGCGAAAATCTAAAAGTGATTGTTGCTTCGTCACTAAAAACGAAGGTTAACACTGACACAGTTCATGCTTCCGCGTGGAGTGTCCTTGGGCCGATTAGTCGATCACTCGACCATCATACTCGACACTTTCAAGGTACTGTATACATACCATGTGCGACCTGGATTCGAATACGCCTGGACACCCAAGCAGTACCTATCTAACATCTCCCATGAACCGCACGAACGGAAGTAATTCCATACTACATCGGTCGTCGCGCAGGATAACCAGGACCGCGCCGCCCATTGCATCGAGCGGGGTGGGCAGTGACCAGTGGGCTACTGCTCAGAGTTCCCTCTTTTACTCAACTCTTGTCTTCTGTTCCCAACCACCTCTCTGCCCGCTCTACTCATCCATGATACTCCCATTATTAACTTGTCCGATACTCACAACGGCTCACTGTCATATAGCGTCGTGAATAATCCTCTATCTTGCAACTCACATTTTCTCAAGCCTCGTCAGTCTCTGAATCCCAGCTCCTTTAACGTGCGTACTCTAGTGCAGGCCGGTCAGCAAGTGTGTCTAGCTCTCAAAATTGACTCTGAAGATTGATGTCTGCTGCGTAGGTGAAACGCGTATCTAGGATTCGAGCAGTGTGATTCAACTACTTGCTCCTGGTATCTCATCAGGGTATTTTCTGCGTATTTTAGGAGACGAAGCAGCTAGAGCTGTGGGTCAACGTGGTGTGGGAAGTCTTGACTGACAAGACTGAGGCTACCCTTTAGACTGGATACTGCTTAGCAGTCGTTATGTGCTGTAAGAGTACAGAGGTCAGTCGACGTTCGAAAGATAGTTGTGTTAAGCGCAATTTGTTTGTGATCTCGGTATACGCACCAACAGACTGCAGATCTGACACGCAGAAGGATGAGTTCTATGGTGAACTCGCCACTGTCGTTCGCAGAAGCAAAGGTCCTGACATTGTAGTGCCGGCAGATGATTTAAATGCACAAGTTGGCAAACTTAGTGTGCCAGAAGCTTGTTTAGATGGGGGTTGTGCTTTACCCGCTCAGCGCACAGATAACGGAGATATGCTTCTCCAGTTTTGCACAGCTCACGTCGCACAGCGACTTGGCACTCTAACTCTACAGGTACTGTAAACCAGATTGATCATATCGCAGTAAGTTACCGGTGGCGCAGTTCTGTACATAACTGCAGATCTTACTGGTCCACGTACGTAGAATCAGACCATGCATTAGTCTTAACGCGACTATCGCTCCAGCTCTATGGCCATCGACGCAAACCGCAAACGTGATTAGCCGTTCAACGTTTGTGTGATTCAGATGTACGCACCAGTTAAACAAAAACTATCACATGGGCTAGGATCTACGATGAACGGTAATGTAGATGAGCACTGGGCCCATATCAAGCAGGCGATGCACGTGGCAGCAGGTTTCGCCTGCGGTCCTAGATCCGATGTCCATCAAAGACATTGAATTTCTCAAGAGTCGATCAGTCTAATGGAACAAAAACGTCATCTCTCGAGCTGTAAGAAGATTAATATGATACAAAGAGGTCTACAGAAGCAAGTTACGAAAAGCTTCAAAAATGATCGCGAAAATTGGTGGGTCAAGGTAACCAAAGAAACGGAAATAGCAGCTGCTTCAGGTAACAGTCAAAGACTGTTCAGACTTATTCGCGACACCGGTGGACGGCGAACCCTGGTCAGCGAAACGATATGCGATAGAAATGGAGAGCCCACTCATGACAAAGAGCAACGGCTCGATTGTTGGGTCGAATATTTCAAGGAGCAGTTTAGCTGGCCGTCGTTTAATGTAGTCACTCCTGTGTCAACAACTGCGATTCTTTGGGGAGTATCACTTGAGCCCCCATCGGAAGTGGAAGTGGAGTCATGTATTCGATTACTAAAGCGTGGGAAAGCGACCGGTCTCAGCGAACGTTCCCCAGTTCCTTTCAAAGTGGGTGAAGATGCCCTGATGTAATCACTTACCACCTTACTGCGTGACATTTGGAACGAGGAGCGTATTCCGTTATTATGGGGCGAGTCATCGGTTGTATGCATTTTCAAGAAGGAATACGCAATGTCTTTAGTGACCATCGTGGGACCAGTTTAATTCTGATAGTCACCAAGGTGTTGACCACGATTTTTCTGCGTCGTCCGACAACGGCTCGCGAGAGGAACGCCCGCGAACAACAGGCCGGCAACCGCCCAGGTCGAGGATGCATCGACCAGATTTCTACTCTTTGCCAATTACTTGAAACGCGTCACACATACCGTCGACCGACAGCACTTTTCAGTGCTCTTCATCGAAAGGGTATGCCGTAGAAGTTCGTGAATCTATTGAGATCATTGCATTCTTATACTTCTGGCCGCGTATTGGTTTACGGTGAACTATACAGTCCAGTCGAAACGACCAGCGGTGTTCTACAAGGATATCCCATTTCTGCATTCCTGTTTAACTTCGTTATGAAGGAGATAATGGAGAATGCCTTACGAAGTCTCCAGGATGTGGGCGTCGAGCTAGGAAATAGTGAAAAGCTGTGACCTGGATTACGTTGACGACCTTGTCTGCTTGTTCGAATGCACGGACCATGCTTGACGTGCACTAGATAGACTTGCAAGAGCTGTAGCTCTATTTGGTATACGCTTTTCACCTTCAAAGTGAGGGGTGATGTCGCAAGACTGGACGTCAACGATTCCGAGCTTGATGCTCGATGGGGAGGTGCTGGGAGTTGTCGGCCGCTTCAGTTACCTCGGCAGCAACGTGATGACGGATGGGAGCACAGTAGTAAAGGTGAGCACGCGTATATCCAAGGCTCGAGAGGCGTACGCTGGACTGGAGCACTTGTGATGGAGACCTGATATTTCACTGAAGTTGGAAGGTCGTGTATACTGTGCCGCAGTGCGTTCTGTTTTGTTGTGTGGTTGCGAGACTTGGGGTCTGCGTGCGGAAGATGTTCGTCGTCCCGAGATTTTTGACCATCGATGTTTGCGTAGTATCACTAAGATTGGGTGGAGTGACCGAGGGAGTATTGCTGAGTTGATAAATCGAGTATTGGGTACCAGTTCAGGGAGTTTTCTGTCACAGCTTATCCAGCTTAGTAGACTTCGTTTGTTGGGGCACGTGTTGCGTGTGGCAAACACACATCTACCGTACCGTACCCTGTTTTTCCGTTTCTCCTCGGGAGTGGTAGAAGCCACGTGGAGGTCAACGGATGACGTGGCAGCGAGGAATGAGAAAATGTACAGCAAACTTGGGAAAGTAGGTGCCTCACGTCTCCGTGGTTGGGGTCCAAAAGATGTCTCAACCAGTTGGGTGGAGACACTGAAGTGTATGTCAGCGAACCGTGAACATTAGGAATCGTGTTGTCACTTTTTGTCGAATCAGAATGATTGACCAATGTGTGTTTGTACAGTTAGACTGTGTATTCCGTGTGTTGGCAATTAAGGCGTTGTTTCCTTTTCCCTCCCGTGTAGGTCTACTCTGTGTCCATCTTGTATATTCATTCTTTCTAATTCTACGTGCAAGATGATGTGAAATGCAGTGGTCAGTGGGGCTTGCCCTGCTGTTTAGCACTGTACGATAATGATGATGAATACGGGGGCTAGCTATTTTCCCATGTGCGGCGTCAAAAGCGGCAAAGTTGGTACGAGTGCAGTGGGGTGGAACTCGCCTTGATGGAGGACTACGCGGGGTCAGCTACGAAGGTTAGCTGAAGATTACCGGGTTGTTTCCAGTGGCATATCGAATAATCCTGGGGACTTGATCTTCACTAGGCATATCATGCGAGGTGACTTTGGACTAAAATTACGTGCGAAACTCCCTCCTCGCGAACATCACCGTACGCGCTGACACCCGTTAACTAAATAAGCAGCAGTCGGTGAGCCTACCACTGGTATACCCTTTTTCTCGGAGGTTGACCATTCTGTGAATTGCGCTGGCAGTAGAAGTGGCGGAAGAGCCCAATGACATTGTTCAAACGACTACTGAATGTATTTCTGAAGAGGTGGTCGCTTATGACTCACGCATGAATCTCCGTCGCAGAGCTGTGGTCATGAGTCTTAGACGGGAAAGATACCCTCTGCATCTATTATGAAGAATGAGGTATTTCTGATTCAGGTTGCTGCTGAAAGATAGCAACTAAAGCCACCACACCTTATTCATGGTTAGTCGTTGCTGGAACTGTATTTGTGATTATACATTGGCATTTGACCGGGTTCAGCAGAAGGTCCCGCTTGTGCGACCGGTTTCGAATAGCTGCCACATCGCCTTCACTCCAGCTTTCTTCACATCGTCGGAAAACACTGGACGCGGGTAACTTCGTTCACTTACTAGATCAGTGGAAGATGAGGAAGAGCCGAGAGCCAAACGCTGATCCTTGTGGTACCCCGCTTTTCATCTCATTGCGAGACGTTACTACCCACCGTGGCACTGAATGTTCCCCTTATAAAGCTACTAATCCTTTGCCTTGTCTTGCCAGCAGTCGTCGTAGACTGTTGCTTGACGTCTAGGAACTTATGGCCCACGGTATCAAGTACCTCGCTAAAGTCCATGTAGACCTCAACAGGTAAGCCTTCATCCGGCCGCGTGAAAACCTCATGAAACAGCAGACTTTTCAAACACGATTGTCATGACGCACTCATGTTGCGTACTTAATGTGAAATTATTCTGGATCAGGTGCCTGTAAACCTGTTTACCAGCTATTCGGTGCGAGAACTTGCATTGTGCTGAAGTTGACCTAACTAACTTGTAATTTTAGTGTTATGCCGAGATCTTGTGATCCGTATGTTTCACAACAGGTGTTTATGGCCTCATCAATGAGAACGAGATTTGGCAATAGGAACGTTATTCGACTTATAACGGGGGTAGATAATCTGAGATAAAAATCGGCGCAACGTAAGATATGTAATCAAAACGAGGCAGGCAGACACATGACTGAGTTGGCTCAACACGAAACCTCTTGTTAGCAGGGATAACTAGCCGAAGTGGATAAACTTTGTTACCTGGGCGGTTACATCTTACCAGGTGGACAAATATCAGATAAAGTATCATCGCGCATACAGAAGGCGCGTTTGGCTTTTTCCCAACGTCCGTCATCTGTGGCGCCGGCGTGACATCCGATTGTCTGTTAAGGGTAAAGTGTACGATGCGACGGTTAGATCCGTTCTTTTATACGGTTCAGAAACATGGCAGTTGAGGGTAGAGGACAAGTGAAAACTGTCGGTGTTCAAGCATCAATGTCTCCGTAGCATTGCCCGAGTACGGTGGGAACACCGTATCAGCAATGCTAAGGTGTTGGGAACCAGAGGTCAGTCCGTGGATCAGGTACTGAGTCCAAACAGGTTAAGGTGGTTGGGACATGTGGTAAGCAAGCCCACGGATAGACTTCCTCGGCGTACGCTGTTCTCTGAGGCAGGTGGTGATTGGAGGGTAAGTCGACGTGGTCAGTCCGTGACATGGCAAAAAAGTATGGAAACCTTCACCAATGGACTTGGCCATGTAGGACGTGTTAGACTCTCAGGTTGGGGTCCACGTGGTCCGCCTACCAAGTTGCTGGATTCATTAAGTGATATGGCCAGGTGTCGTGTTCAGTGGCGTAGTTGCATCCGGACTCTTTTGTCCTCTTGATTTCCGCTTGGTACTTTGACTTTTTTGGATCTTTATCACTATGCTGCTATTCCTTTTGCCCTTTACTGGAAGGTAGCAACCGAAACCAGAGTACAGAAGTGCGAGACTAACGGTTGGATAAACTGAAACTGAAGCTGAGACGCAAGGGAAATTATACGACATTGATCCCGGTCGTGAAATTGGGGTTTACAAAGCTTTTTTGTGGGAGATTCGCAAATATTTGGGAAACTGTTTGTCTAGGCCTCTCGATTTCGTGAGCAGTATGAATGTGTCTCTGACTGTTTCTCTAACATTTCTGTGGGGTTACTCGCCAGCGGTATGATGATGGGTGGTGGGGCGTTGTCTGTATTATGCGTGATGGTATTGTCAGATTCTGGCACCATGTGGCCTGTACCGGCCGATTGTTATGGGCAAGTGTGATTCGGGTGTTAATGCTGGTGTCGCCCCGAGAGGCCAGACGATAAATGGGAACATTCCCTTCCGTGCCATTACGCACTTTCACAAGACCGTAGCATGGATTGGAGCTGATAAGGTCTAATTCATCCGCCGATACATCATTTGGAAGATCGATCCACGCGCTCGAGCAGTACAACACCAGAAGCTGTGAGTCAAATAGGCATAGATTAACCCCTTAGATCAATATATTTCACACCAGCTTAGAACCAAGCATGGTGCCAAGGCAACAACAGCCGATACTAAAAATGGGTAAGGGAAGTGCAACAAGAATTAGTTAGTGAAAAAAGTATGAATTGTTTTGACTTTTTTCTTTTTCGCCGTACACTCGTTGATATTTTTTGTCATTTCTGAGCTATGTCCCTCAACGTCTCTAGCTAGCGATGATCCTCTTTTGGGTTCAACCAGGGAAGCGGGTGTTATAATCAACAACCACGTTTGTTGGCAGAAGTTTTGATAACTGGATAACTCGAAGTTGGGTTTCAATCAACTTGTAACAGAACCATAGCTGAAACATAAATGTACATGAGTTACTAAACAGGTAAGAGCACATGTACAAAGCAATTTCAGTCTCACGACATTCACCCCACCCATATAGATTTTAAGCGTGGCGATTGGAACTGACGTATTAATGAGTGTTTTTTGTGCGGACATTAAAGTGATCGACATGTGAGGATTTGCATAAAGGAAAGGGAGTTAGGACGTGTTCACAAGAAGACTTATGGTTCATGCATCTCGGTTTGTCAGTCATTAAGGACAGGCTCTTTACTGGAGCCCGTGGATTTCATCCAATGAAGGTTGTTGAATGGTACCTTCGATTGTTTGTCCAAATTCCGAGTTGACTGAGGGGTCTGATTCTGATGTAGCAGAGAAAAACCCGTTTGCAAAATCGCGAACCAGACCTTGTTGCCTTTCACTGTTATTTTGGGGTTGCTTTTCGATAGGTCGTTCAGCAGCTGAGGTTAGGTATCTGGGAGATACTCTCTCCTCTCGACCGTTAGTGCAATGAATACGGACACAACTGGGGTTGCACTACAAAAGTTAAGCTTTCTCGGCCAGTCAATCAAATTCTGAGGATCGGTTGGTTCTATCAAGAAGTGCCCGATTCGAGTGCATCGACCAGCTAGACAGTGCCGTGGCGGCTGTGGCTTTCCGGTTGTGGCGTGTTGGAACATCCTCTCATGAGGAGTAGTTTGTCGCCGTGCATAATAGAAAACAAAATGAGTGGAGAGTATCGAGAAGGACAGCTTTCCATTATTGAATGGGTAGATGTCGGGATCGGAGTGCTCAAGTTATGGCTTTCCAAATACTGCCATTCGGGTGTCCGGCTTGATCATTACACTGATTGTAAGTAGTGTGACTAGTGGAAGTGCCTTTACTGTGAAGGAAGTTTTTGAGCTCGTCGGACATGAACGAGGAGCCAGGATCAGAATGTATATAGGGTGACACGCCAAAAATAGGAAATAAGTTAGACAAGTATCTGAGTACAGTGGTGGTGGATTTGTCTGGGCATGCATAAGCAAAAGGAAAACTAGGAGAAATTTATTCTCTGAGTTAAATGGCAGGGGTTCAATAATATCCATGCTGAGGCGCTCAAGTGGTTGTGTTGCTTTTGACTAGGAAAATTGTGGTGGATTGTAAAAAATGGGGTTTGATTTCGGCAAACGTAAGGCATTGAGCAGTGACTGATTTCACATCTTCATTGAAAAACGGTAGGTTCCGGAGCCTAACAAAATGTTTCGCTCTGGTTACGCCCGGATGACACAGATTCGTGGAGTTCTTTTAGATTGGAATGAGAGACGGATCCACAGAAGCCTCAAGACTGTCAGGGGCGCAATTTTCTCGTCCGATACACGATGTCATGGTGAAAGTCAGAGGGTTCGATTCTCCAGTGTTGAATCTTTTCGTTCTTTATTTTACTTTTAGGTGAATTACCAAACAAATAACAGGGTTTTATGATCAACCACTAACTTGAAGTGGGTTCCCATAAGAAAGTGTTTCCATTCCTCGAAAACTCCTACATAACAAGCTTTTTTCCACCGGAGAATACGACTAGCCTACCATTCTGGTTCAGTGAGGCCGCGATGCCTGTATCTAATGCATCGTTTTTTACTACCATAATGACACCAGGTTCGACAGTTATGTAGATAAGGTTTTCCATTTCGTGCTTCAGATTTTTGAATGGTGTTTCGCACCAGTAGACTGATTTTTATCAAAAAAACGTGATATCCGCTGAGAGTAGTATGCGGAAATGCCCAATACGCGTTCTTATGTCTTCGTGTTATGTGGTGGAGGTAGTTCTTTCAGAGGTTTTAGACTCTCTGTATCAGGTTTGATAAATTTTTAGTGCTTCGAACCCAAGAAGATTGAGCTGCCGCGTACGAATGATGCTTTCGGATTCGGCTCTCCAAGGGGACTTCGATGGTTTTATATTGCCAGAAGATAACAGCTTTTGGATCTCAGACTCTATGGACATTGCGTCTTGCAAAGGATGGCGTTTTGACTTAGCAGCAGTTGGATAAAAGTGAAGAAAAATATGATCAAAAAGGGGCTGTGGCTCAATCCTAGCCGCAAGTAGGCCACTGATGGATGCACAGTACCAACTTTCTAGGACAATTGTGGGGCCAGATTTCGGGGGAGAAGCTGATGAGTGCTTTGGAGAGGTGTACACCACCATCTTTGAAGAGGGCCGGACGGAGTTCGTCAGGGCCGGGAGCTTTATTGCGTTTCAGGAGATGGAGCGCACGATCGACTTGTGGGTGGGGTAGTGCAGATAGTCCATGGAGCATGGAGGGGGGGAGTGGGAGTGAGAGCGCTGGTGCTGAAGGACAGTTAAACTGCTCTTCAAAGTGTTCTGTCCATTGGTCCATGCGCCGTGAAAGCTGGTGGATTAGATGACCGTCGCCCTCGCAGATCAGTTCGCTCACTCCAGGCCTCTTGGTCCCAATGGATCGGATGAGTTGAAAAAGTCTTTGAGCATTGCCGGTGGCAACATCTTGTTCCGTTTTGGCTGCGTGTTTCGACAATTAATTCTCTCGCTCTCTGCGCAAGCTTGTAATCAAATTTCGTCGTAGTTGGGCGCGGGCGTTGTGGTTTTCGCTTCCAGCAGGGATATTCTGGCGACTGTCTAACAATTCCAGAGAGCCTGATGAGATTCAGTGCGTGACTGCATGCCGTGTGACTAATCCACGAAATGCGGTATTCGATACTTTTATGACTTCTTAGATTTGTTGCCAGCGATATGACACGTCATCGTATGTGAGGCTACTTAACTGGGCAGCAAGCTCATTCTAATATCTCTCCTGAACCAGGGTCCGGCAAAGTTGGTCAGCGTCTACCCGTTGACGGCGAACTTTTGACTCGGTGGAAAACCGTACTATGAACTCGGCACACACTAGATTTGTGCTCCAGTACGACCTACAAGATTTGACTGAACCACGCCAGTGGTAGCTCATGGCTATGTCGTTTATTTGCGTCCAGGACTGATTGGCAGATGGCGGTCGCCATTTGACTGTGCGACGAAAGCTGCGGCGGAAGTTCGTATTCGATTATAAAAGGTGATGGTCTGCGCACAGATGGAGTAGTCGATTATCGTTAACCGTGCGTTGATGGTTGGCGCCGCTTTGGCCTCCATTCGCTCGTCTGGACTTAGGTGGCCAATCTGGGCGTTCAGATCGCCAGCCAATACCACTATATCTCTATTAGATGCCTTTCCAAGAAGTTCGTGAAGCTGGTGGTAGAATAAATCCATGGTTGTATCCGAACTGCAGTCAGTAGGGGCGTAGGCAGCGATAATAAACAGGCACTAATTACCGTCGCGGCCTTTGTTAGCTTTGAACATACTCTGCTGTTGACTGGGATCCAGTCGCGTAGCGCAGACTCAGCTTTAGTACACAAAGCGATTTCTACTCCTACATGACCAGACGAAAAAGCCTTGGCTTCTCCGGATAAGCGTAGAGTAAAAGCACGTCCTGAGGGCGAATTCGGACGAACTACGGTGGTGGGATCCTGGATGCGGGTCTCTGATAAGCAGCAAACGTCAATAGCCAGTGTCTCGAGTGTGCGCTCTAGAGCTGCTTGTTAGCCTATCTGCATCAGAGTGTGTACATTGAAGGCTTCAAGTTTGAGTGGTACATGTGGTCTCAGTAGTGGTTCTGGTGAGCCGCACACAACTGAAGGAGAAATCTCATTTGCATGCCAAGCGTCTTTATCGATGGAAGCCTTGTAGGTCGTATTCGAGCACATGCTAGAATTCTGATCGTGATCTAGTCTGCGCTGAACCCATGCATTCTTCCACCACAGTGAATATCCGTTGTCAACGAATAAATGTAGACCAACTCTGCGGGACTCGGGTCCGAAAGAAACATCAGAATGAGCTAACTTTGCAGCTGGGCAGCCACACAGTGTGTTAGACTGCTGGCAGTATATCCATAGCCCTATAAAAGTAGCGAGTGTCATTCTGTGGATTAGCCGTACGCCAAACTGCTACCAACTGAATCTCATCGCGGTCTTTTGGATTGCTAGATTACTGTCGGGATATCCCTTCTGGTATCGGAAATCACAGAATCCTTACTCAACGACGGACAGCACTGGCAAGAAGTTTTGCGTATGCCTGCTCGTCGTTTACCTTTCGTGTTCTTTTTTCACGTGCTGGAGAATGCTGTAAGAAGCGGCGCGGTGGCCAGGCTATGACTTGGCGCAGGGGCATGAAGAAGTTAGCTTCGGCTTTCAATTTGGTTTATGCTTTTCGCCTTCCTGGTTGGGGCCCAAGAGATGAGGATTTGCGTTTGTTAGAGGCGCTGAGAGGTATGACTCAGACCCAAATCAAGTGGCGCGACTGGTGTATGGTCTGTCTGTTAACTTCTCGTTCCCCATAAACAATTAAAAAACAGTCAAACAGTTAACAAAAGGTGTAGGGCGGAAATATTAAATTTTCTTTTGCCACTACTTGTAATTTTGATATTGACTCCTAATTCTCCCCGACTTTGTAATCCTTTCTTGTTGTTGTTGCGTTAGCACCATTATATATATATATATATATATATATATATATATATATATATATATATATATATATATATATCATAGCAAGAAACTTACACACAGGCCGTGAGGTCTAGCGGTTCGAACGTGCTACTACCACCGGAAACGTCCGGAAGCTTTTCCAACTTATCCGATCCATGAGCAAGAAAACCGTGGTGTGAGTGCCGCAATCTGCAACGAAAATGGTGGCCAAATCTTACAACTTTCACGTCGTGTTGAGCGCTGGGCAGAGTATTTTGCGCAACAGCTTAACTGGCCTCCAGCACCGTTTTAGTCAACTAGTAGTGTCTTTGATCCTGCTCGTGCTTCGTGGTCAGTCTTTACGGTCCCGCGCACCGAGGAGGAAATCGCCCATGCACCCCAGCTCCTTGCGCGCCGTAAGACCTGTTGCTCGACTAATCTCCGGCCCTTTTCGAAGAAGCCGATGTTTCACTCACCCAAGAGCTCAGTAGACCCTTCCACGAGATCTGGGTTCATGAAAGCGTTCCACCAAGCTTGAATTGCGCATCTCTCATCCCAGTTTACTAGAAAAATTGCAACCTTTACTCCAGCCGTCGCATCGAAACGGCTAGCCCCCTCCATTGATTGACCCCCTGAACACAAACAACAGATCCATCCCAACTACAGATGCGTTGACCAAATTTTCACTATCCCCCAGGTACTTGTACTCCGCTACACATACCGCATATCAACGGTAGTTGTTCTTGGATATTCCCGGTGATCTTCGGTTCGTGAACCTAAGACTCTCCGCCAAACCTCAGCATGGCTCACACTGTGTTCCTACCAGGTTCGAGCAATACTGCGAAGGCAGCAATTTTCAAATACCAACTTTCTTTGTATATCCTCCACCCGCGATGACCATTTTTCTGAACCATACAGAGGCACGGGCCTGACTACTGCAGCGCACACTCGACCCTAGATAGGAAAACTGATATCATATGGACGCCACAGATAACTAAGATTGGCAAATGCCAAACGAGTCTTCTGTGTACGCAAAGACACCACATCCGATATCCGACCTCTGGGTGAAATGTAGCTTCCCGGATAACGAAACTTATCTACCAGGTCTGTAGTTTCTCCAGATACGGAAAGGTTATGTGTTGGATCAACCTTATCCTGAAACAACGTCTTGGCCTTTGAAGGTGCAAAACGTATACCGAACGCTGCTACGCAACCCGTCAAGCTGTCCAGAAAAGCTTGCAACTTACCTGGATCTTCACTTGGAAAAACTATGTCGTCTGCATACTCAATGTACCTTGCCACCCGGGAAAAACTTCAAATGCCGCTATCCTCACCTGACAAAAGTGCGGTCTCTAGGACCATCTCAATCACAAATTTAAGGAGAAAAGGAGAGAGGGGACAACCCTTTGGTACACCACTTTTTGTGGTGAGCTCGAGTGAAAGATCACCGTAAGCGCGAACTGGGCTTCGACTATTAATGTAAAGGGATTTTACGACGGGAGTGAATTTCTGTGGTACACCCGTCAGCAAGAGGCAGCGCCAGAGAACTGTGCGGTAAACTGAGTCGAAGACCGCATTTTAAAGTCAAGAAAAACAAGAATTGTGGGCCTATGGAAGGTGTGTCTGTTCTAAAATTTGTCGAAGAGTGAAGATGTGATCGATACAACCTCAATCAGGTCAAAACCCAGCTTAATTCTCGCGCGAGCACTGCTCGCGAGGGTTTGATAAGCGATGGAGAATAATACCGGCGAGCAGTTTGGATGCGATGCTAACTAGACTTATTCCCCTGTGGTTTTCACAGGAGGACCTGTCACTCCTGTAAATCAGTGCGATCACCGATTCACACGAACTCTTGGGAACTTGTTCCTTCTCCCATATGAAACCGAGGAGCTTTGCCAATTCCAGTGAAAGTGCTGGGCTACCGTCTTTGAAAATAGACGGAAGCATCCCATCCGGTCCGGCAGCCTTATGTCGTTTAAAGTAGCTTACCTCGCAAAGAACCTCCGTTTCTGACGGAGGATTGGTATCATTTACCAGTGTTGAAAGGTGCCCGTGTAAAGTGAACATTGATCCACATCGTTCTTGTTCTCAGATTATAATAATACTTCAACTGATGCCGAAGCATGGTTCCATGCAAAAATAAGTTCCTCGTTTTCTATCGCATTCGGCTTATGGGTGCCTTTTTTACGAAACCTCGTTTCCACACTGCTTCTATTGCGCACTAGCATTTTAATTTGCCCATGCACTTTTTTCAAGAGTTTTTTCATCGTCTTTCGCCACCTTGGTTTGAATAATTGCAGTTAGTTCCAACTTTGATTATGACTCAGTTGCAGGTGGAATCTGAAACTTCGGTTTTTGTAGTTTAAACACGTAACTTCCAGTGCACGCAAAGCGCTATCGCAATATCAGAACGAGCTTTTCACAGATGTGGACTGTTAGAACTAATTTGCTCGACCTCTTCACTTACGAAATCAGTGCAACACCATTAGTGGTGTATCTTGATATCTTGGTTTACACATGCTATGCTGCTACATAAGGATGTAAAGGCATGAAATATATTGTCGACCTTCCTACAACTGGTTAGATGCTACATGGGTGTTTTACCACTTTTAACCTCAGAAAGCACCCCTTAATTGTATCCAATCGAGTACATCGCTTCTAAGATATACCTATGCGCTGAAAAACGCAAATTCAACGGAATAGAAGGTAGGAATAGGTGATAGACAGCAATCCACTGTCGTCCGGATCGTTACCCCGTCTGACCTACAAGGGTGTTATGGGGTTCTTCGCCACTCCAATTCTCAGGGCCTGGTTGCCGATTATCCCCAATAATTCAGTGGGCCTTCGTGGCTATGGTGTAAATTCCCCTTCCACATGCACAAACATATAATAAAAAAGATGACTTGGTTAGCACAACAAACATGGCTCAAATTTTCCTTATAGTTTTGGGTCTCTGATCAAAAATTTCCTTGTAGTACTTGCTCTTTATATAGTATGCTAAGTCTCTGGAAACTCTTCTGCTTGCAAACTTTTTGTAAGACGGTAAACTTGTTTCATACACTCTGACAATGACCGCATCATGTTTTTTACTTGGTATTCGCTTGTGCTTTAAGTCGTTTCATTGTACTGATTTTATCTTGTAACTGCTATGTATCTTCCCCTTGTCCCGATGATTTAGTTTTGTTTTTTTCTCATTACCCAATATGTCTTCCAACTAGGTGATATTCATGGTCAGTACACGGACTTGTTGCGCCTGTTTGAACACGGTGGTTTTCCACCGGATTCGAATTATCTTTTCTTGGGTGACTATGTGGATAGAGGAAAACAGAGTCTAGAAACGATCTGTCTTTTGTTGGCCTACAAGATTCGCTATCCCGAGAACTTCTTTCTTCTACGCGGAAATCATGAATGCGCTGCGATCAATCGGATCTACGGGTTTTATGACGAATGTACGTTCGAAACTCATTTTTTTCACCGTTTTTTCTGTTTCAGTATACCGCTAATTCTGATATGGATAAAAATCAGTTGAAATTCGTGTTTAATCGCAATTTTCAGGAGTTCGAATAACTCACAAACATGCTAATTTTGTGAATTTCTCCAATTTCAACTGATTCTCCGTACTTTCGTCATGAATGCTAACCTTGTTCTATGTTACAGGGGCTGAAATGCTTTATGACATGTTTGGAGGATTATTTTTACTTGGGTTTTGAGCTTTGTATGTGGTCTTAGCCATGCAATGGCGTTTCCCCACACTGTTCATTTTTAGAGGATTTTCTCTTTCGTGAGAGATATTTTCCGGTACGATTTTGTTGTGGTAACAGTGTGTATGATTGTGCCAAAAACTGGCTTTTCATTTGCCTATCTCTTCACATGTGTAGTGTTGATGAAAACGCTGTTGGATGTGTGTGGTTAAATTAATAGTGCAGCGTCAAATCCAAGCACGTCACGAGCCTATCGATTTTCGGGTGATGACAGGGACTAATACGAAATCATACAATCAAACTCGTGTGCGTCTGATTGGCTTGTCTCACGTGCGCGCTGGTGTGTTCTGTATCTCTCCATCTTTGAGACCAATAATCTGTGTGTGTGTGTGTGTGTGCAAGGGGTTAATTGTTTTGAAAATAGGTACATGCACGCGCTTGTGAGCTACACTGCTTCATTCATTCATTCAATCAGTTAGTCAACTTGACCACCTTCACAGCGCCGCGCATTCGTCCATTACAATGCAGTTTCGTACGATCATCCCTTCGGGGTCCCACATGTAAGTAATCGCATACTCGTTATGCTCTTATGCGAACACAGTTGCATACACCAAGGCTCACATTTTTTACTAGGTATCGTAGATTTCTACGAATCGTGTATTCACTGGACAACCGACGACGATGATCATCAAATTGCGCTTGCGCTTGTTTGTTCTTGCCTGAGTGTGTGTTTGTGTTTGAGTTGGTGCACTCGCACGCAACCCAAATACATGCCTGACAAATAAAGCATGAGAGTTGCTTTACCTCGTTCTGACCGGTTCTTTTCTTCCACTCCATATCTGGAAGGAAACCCTACCAAATTTTCAACACAAAAAACGTATGCCGGATGTGAATCACCAAACATTATTGACCTGATTGTGTTTGCTTCGAAATTATTTACAGATATGCGTGAGAAGCGTCAGCAATCAGTGTCGACTCATCGCTTAGAATTTTGTCTAATATAATGGAAGTAGTTCTAAATTTTGCAGGGCGGTTTCTCATTGTTCAATGACTGGAATAGTCGGGTTATTTAAGAGCCCGGTCAGCAACCAGATTGTGTGTTCAAACAAAAAATATTTGTTTCGTTTAATTTTGAGTGCTTGTCCGATTGTGTTAGTTTTGTCATAAATCCGTTCTAACTGACCCATTTTAAATCTTTTCTCACTTACTTTTCTGCAGGCAAAAGACGTTACAGTGTCAAATTGTGGAAAACCTTCACTGACTGTTTTAATTGTCTTCCAATCGCCGCGATTGTGGATGGAAAAATATTTTGCTGCCATGGCGGTACGTTACTGTTTACCCGTCCGGTTGTTGTGCTAACAATCCTTGTGTTCGATATTTGTCCGTGTATGTGTTGGATGTATGGGATGTCTCAGAGGAGTTGCATCCCTGAAATGGTAAGCTGTTTTCCCTTATGGCGTCCTTCGTCTCCTTGGTCTCTATCATTTGCCCGGCTCCCACCTGTGTCTCCACGAAGCTGAAGCATGCATCAGCGACCATACCACAACGAACCGCTCGACAGGCGGGCTAAACCGGCGAGACAATGCGACGAAAATTACCCCTAAATGGGCGGACGTTATATATATATATATATATATATATATATATATATATATATATGGGTTTAGTGTTGATTTGCGGTTGATAAATCACCGGTTGGAACGTTATGTGACCACCGAACCTTGTTTAAATGAGATTTTGTTCGGCATCCGTGGTCGTTCCAAAAAGGTGAGTTCGTCTAGCTTTGAAGACTATGCTTGTAGGCGTTCCCTTTCTTCTATTCAGCCCTTGTCTTCTGCCCCGACCACCTCTCTTCGCCCGCTCTACTCATCCATGATACTCCCATTATTAACTTGTCCGATACTCACAACGGCTCACTGTCATATAGCGTCGTGAATAATCCTCTATCTTGCAACTCACATTTTCTCAAGCCTCGTCAGTCTCTGAATCCCAGCTCCTTTAACGTGCGTACTCTAGTGCAGGCCGGTCAGCAAGTGTGTCTAGCTCTCAAAATTGACTCTGAAGATTGATGTCTGCTGCGTAGGTGAAACGCGTATCTAGGATTCGAGCAGTGTGATTCAACTACTTGCTCCTGGTATCTCATCAGGGTATTTTCTGCGTATTTTAGGAGACGAAGCAGCTAGAGCTGTGGGTCAACGTGGTGTGGGAAGTCTTGACTGACAAGACTGAGGCTACCCTTTAGACTGGATACTGCTTAGCAGTCGTTATGTGCTGTAAGAGTACAGAGGTCAGTCGACGTTCGAAAGATAGTTGTGTTAAGCGCAATTTGTTTGTGATCTCGGTATACGCACCAACAGACTGCAGATCTGACACGCAGAAGGATGAGTTCTATGGTGAACTCGCCACTGTCGTTCGCAGAAGCAAAGGTCCTGACATTGTAGTGCCGGCAGATGATTTAAATGCACAAGTTGGCAAACTTAGTGTGCCAGAAGCTTGTTTAGATGGGGGTTGTGCTTTACCCGCTCAGCGCACAGATAACGGAGATATGCTTCTCCAGTTTTGCACAGCTCACGTCGCACAGCGACTTGGCACTCTAACTCTACAGGTACTGTAAACCAGATTGATCATATCGCAGTAAGTTACCGGTGGCGCAGTTCTGTACATAACTGCAGATCTTACTGGTCCACGTACGTAGAATCAGACCATGCATTAGTCTTAACGCGACTATCGCTCCAGCTCTATGGCCATCGACGCAAACCGCAAACGTGATTAGCCGTTCAACGTTTGTGTGATTCAGATGTACGCACCAGTTAAACAAAAACTATCACATGGGCTAGGATCTACGATGAACGGTAATGTAGATGAGCACTGGGCCCATATCAAGCAGGCGATGCACGTGGCAGCAGGTTTCGCCTGCGGTCCTAGATCCGATGTCCATCAAAGACATTGAATTTCTCAAGAGTCGATCAGTCTAATGGAACAAAAACGTCATCTCTCGAGCTGTAAGAAGATTAATATGATACAAAGAGGTCTACAGAAGCAAGTTACGAAAAGCTTCAAAAATGATCGCGAAAATTGGTGGGTCAAGGTAACCAAAGAAACGGAAATAGCAGCTGCTTCAGGTAACAGTCAAAGACTGTTCAGACTTATTCGCGACACCGGTGGACGGCGAACCCTGGTCAGCGAAACGATATGCGATAGAAATGGAGAGCCCACTCATGACAAAGAGCAACGGCTCGATTGTTGGGTCGAATATTTCAAGGAGCAGTTTAGCTGGCCGTCGTTTAATGTAGTCACTCCTGTGTCAACAACTGCGATTCTTTGGGGAGTATCACTTGAGCCCCCATCGGAAGTGGAAGTGGAGTCATGTATTCGATTACTAAAGCGTGGGAAAGCGACCGGTCTCAGCGAACGTTCCCCAGTTCCTTTCAAAGTGGGTGAAGATGCCCTGATGTAATCACTTACCACCTTACTGCGTGACATTTGGAACGAGGAGCGTATTCCGTTATTATGGGGCGAGTCATCGGTTGTATGCATTTTCAAGAAGGAATACGCAATGTCTTTAGTGACCATCGTGGGACCAGTTTAATTCTGATAGTCACCAAGGTGTTGACCACGATTTTTCTGCGTCGTCCGACAACGGCTCGCGAGAGGAACGCCCGCGAACAACAGGCCGGCAACCGCCCAGGTCGAGGATGCATCGACCAGATTTCTACTCTTTGCCAATTACTTGAAACGCGTCACACATACCGTCGACCGACAGCACTTTTCAGTGCTCTTCATCGAAAGGGTATGCCGTAGAAGTTCGTGAATCTATTGAGATCATTGCATTCTTATACTTCTGGCCGCGTATTGGTTTACGGTGAACTATACAGTCCAGTCGAAACGACCAGCGGTGTTCTACAAGGATATCCCATTTCTGCATTCCTGTTTAACTTCGTTATGAAGGAGATAATGGAGAATGCCTTACGAAGTCTCCAGGATGTGGGCGTCGAGCTAGGAAATAGTGAAAAGCTGTGACCTGGATTACGTTGACGACCTTGTCTGCTTGTTCGAATGCACGGACCATGCTTGACGTGCACTAGATAGACTTGCAAGAGCTGTAGCTCTATTTGGTATACGCTTTTCACCTTCAAAGTGAGGGGTGATGTCGCAAGACTGGACGTCAACGATTCCGAGCTTGATGCTCGATGGGGAGGTGCTGGGAGTTGTCGGCCGCTTCAGTTACCTCGGCAGCAACGTGATGACGGATGGGAGCACAGTAGTAAAGGTGAGCACGCGTATATCCAAGGCTCGAGAGGCGTACGCTGGACTGGAGCACTTGTGATGGAGACCTGATATTTCACTGAAGTTGGAAGGTCGTGTATACTGTGCCGCAGTGCGTTCAGTTTTGTTGTGTGGTTGCGAGACTTGGGGTCTGCGTGCGGAAGATGTTCGTCGTCCCGAGATTTTTGACCATCGATGTTTGCGTAGTATCACTAAGATTGGGTGGAGTGACCGAGGGAGTATTGCTGAGTTGATAAATCGAGTATTGGGTACCAGTTCAGGGAGTTTTCTGTCACAGCTTATCCAGCTTAGTAGACTTCGTTTGTTGGGGCACGTGTTGCGTGTGGCAAACACACATCTACCGTACCGTACCCTGTTTTTCCGTTTCTCCTCGGGAGTGGTAGAAGCCACGTGGAGGTCAACGGATGACGTGGCAGCGAGGAATGAGAAAATGTACAGCAAACTTGGGAAAGTAGGTGCCTCACGTCTCCGTGGTTGGGGTCCAAAAGATGTCCCAACCAGTTGGGTGGAGACACTGAAGTGTATGTCAGCGAACCGTGAACATTAGGAATCGTGTTGTCACTTTTTGTCGAATCAGAATGATTGACCAATGTGTGTTTGTACAGTTAGACTGTGTATTCCGTGTGTTGGCAATTAAGGCGTTGTTTCCTTTTCCCTCCCGTGTAGGTCTACTCTGTGTCCATCTTGTATATTCATTCTTTCTAATTCTACGTGCAAGATGATGTGAAATGCAGTGGTCAGTGGGGCTTGCCCTGCTGTTTAGCGCTGTACGATGACGATGATGCTTGTAAGTATCTGTGCCACAGGAGATGATATCGAAAGTCACCATCTGAAGAATGCGTTTTTGTGGGAGACACTTCGGACAAATTTGATGGAAAGATCCCCAGGTAAATTGCCAAGTGACTTAAGCTTATTGACCGTTCTTTTTTCCATTGCATTCTGAGAGGTGCTTCTGTACCACTCTTGTTACCTAGTGGAACTCATCGTACCTAGCGATTCAATACCCGGTTAAGTCTTGGTGCATACGCCTGGAAAGCGTGCGGATTTTGCTAGTTGTATCTGTTATCGAAGCCCACGTCTCATTGATTTGACCATGAAGGACTTGGTATACCCTTCTTCAGCGGGAACAGTCAGTTGAAACGTTTTCCATGTGGATGTTTTTTCGCACATGCTGTTCGTTGAGGTGGGTCGTCCTCTCTCAAACGGAACGCAAAGTGACTTTAAGATTCCTTCATGGTATCGGGCAAAGTTCGCTTACTCAGCGACGGGACTCTAATGTTTTATGGATACCCGCCTATCGTTTACCTTTCATGCTCTTTTTTCACGTGCTGGAGAATGCTGTAAGAAGCGGCGCGGTGGCCAGGCTATGACTTGGCGCAGGGGCATGAAGAAGTTAGCTTCGGCTTTCAATTTGGTTTATGCTTTTCGCCTTCCTGGTTGGGGCCCAAGAGATGAGGATTTGCGTTTGTTAGAGGCGCTGAGAGGTATGACTCAGACCCAAATCAAGTGGCGCGACTGGTGTATGGCCTGTCTGTTAACTTCTCGTTCCCCATAAACAATTAAAAAACAGTCAAACAGTTAACAAAAGGTGTAGGGCGGAAATATTAAATTTTCTTTTGCCACTACTTGTAATTTTGATATTGACTCCTAATTCTCCCCGACTTTGTAATCCTTTCTTGTTGTTGTTGCGTTAGCACCATTATATATATATATATATATATATATATATATATATATATATATATATATATATATATATATATATATATATATACTATTGAAATATGGTGTTATTGCCAGTTTGATTCCATCCTCCATTCATCTATATTTTGCTTGTCTTCCGTCGTTGACTCTTTGCTTTAAGTAAAAGGTAATACCAGTTTTCGATTGTTTTACGATATGCTGCGCGATAGCGTGCCACTCGTTCAGCTGACACTAGGTCTCCACTATTTGTGCATCCTTATGTGCATTTTTGTTTCACGCCATAGTGCATCGCCTTACCTGGTCGCCTCTTGCGCTAAAGTGCACCAATTTGGTCACATGTTTTTGTTGTTCCTGCTCTATCCATTCATTGAACCATTGCTATTTGGCAAAACATCCTTGAATGCACTGTAGTCATCCATACTTGGGATCAAAACACCAACGAGACCAAACCAGTGAATAAAATCAGCAGTGCATACGTGTCAGTATCATTGTGTATCATTGGGAGTTCGCATGAGGTTTACGCACACCAGTCTACCCCGATATAGTTGACCTCTATGCAAAACAGTACTCTTGTGGACTGAAAAAATGCCAGACAAATAAATGCAAATCGCCGGGTCACAGGCAGTGTGACCGACTAATACTAACAGACTAAATGCCTTCACGTGACTCAGAAACCGATGAGAGATGCACCTGCTTACAGTAGTGGTCAGATTGTGTGGGCGTAGCCTGCATTGGAATAAAGCTCAAGACACGACTGTTTGGGCATGTTAATGCGTAGTTCATGATTACTGCCTTTATAGAACAAAATTGAATGTGATTGATTAAGATGGAATCTACCATGTAGCTTGAGTGCAAAATAAAATGTTCACAATTCTTCTTTGATGAGAAGCTTGGTGTTGCTGTTATCGTCTCAAACGTGGTTTTCCGGTAGGTCGTATGCCCGCTGTCGACAGTGTTCTGTAGGGCACCTGTAGAGATACTTTGGTCTCTTTCTTTACGTTGTTTTTTTCCATGCATCAGGCATGCTGCGAACTACTAATAGATTCAAATTGATGTAAATCAAATGATTATAGTCAACCACGTAACCTGTCGTTGATTTGCTGCCCATTATTGGCACATGCCTCCAAATTTGTCGCAAGCTCATGAATAATTTACCCTTAAATCAATAATCGTAATGAACTCGTGGGTACACAATACCATATGAGCCACATGAACTGCTATGTCTAATAGTCTTTGTGTATGATTCCCTGATCGGAGATATGGACAAGAAGTTTCATCACGTTTCTGACCTGTTAAACGAATCACTATCGTTACACCGATGTTACTTGTGCCCAATGAAATTAATTCGGTTTTCATCAGATGCCCTTAAGAAAAGTATAAACCAGTTGCCTTCTACCGTCCTTCACAGGTAAAAATTTGTTTTATCCGTTCGTTTCAGTTCCCTTTTTGGTGGAATATGTTTCTGTATCAGCTCAGATCAAGAAAATGAAAGAGTGGGTCACTGGACCTGGTCCTATAGGACGCTTTAGGCTTCCTGGGCGGGATCCAAAAGACTCACCTACTCAGTGGTTTAAAACCAAGAATCAGGCAAGGTTGCGCTCTGGTATCCAAAAGCTCTTCACCTACTTGGCACTAATATTTGCAAGCGTCTTCTTACTTCTTAATACCCCAGATTGTTTTTTTTTTCAAACAAGGTGCCCAACTGACAGCTAGTAATCAAGACCGCCGCACCGAGTGAATTTTTAATATTGCTCACATCACATTGATATTTGTGACTGAAGTCATTGCTTTCTTCAAGTTTTGTTCGTCAAGCTTTTATCGCGAATTATGCAATATTCCAGTGGTCTGAATTCAAAGATGGATTTTTAACATCGTTACTCATCGAGTGTGAGTATGTGACTGTTCTGGTAACCGGGGTCGGTCAAGATCAATAATTATTGATATCTGGTCCTCCAGATTCTTCCCTATCTTCTCTGCGATACCACTGTAATCAGGTGCTGTCTAATGCCCCTCATCGTCATCATGTCATCTTTGTGGTATCCGGAAATTGGCTCATTATGAAGTTAAAATCGGCACTGGCCAAAGGTTCACACCTTTTTTGAACGAATAAGTTCAGAAGTTCTGCTGTTCCCATTCTACAACGAAGCGTATGGAGGGCGGCAGAAAGCAAAGTGTCACCGACTGACGACCTTTCTTTGATTTAACAACAGTTCTGGTAAATTCTGGAGAATTCTCCTTATCATCTAACGACTGATTGTTTCATCTGCCGTCGGTGAACCAATCGATCTTTATCAATAAGTTGTTTTTGTGATTACTAAGAATGTCGGTTAAATTGATCTTTGCTCATCCCATTGCAGAATCATGTGGCAAATATTTGTTCACCTCGGCCATTAGGTCCTCCCACTCTGTGGTTATATACATTGAAGGATATGGCTAGGAGTCGCGGTTAGTGGCACTATTGTATCCACAATCTTTGTTTATCGACTTGATACCAATATTTGGAGTTCTCTGATTGCTCTTTCGATACTTTTGTTCTTTTTCGTTATTGAGGTTCGCTAGGAAATAGAAACTAAAACCGCCGTACCCAGTGCGTTGTTAGTGGTTGTCTGAACTGAACTAAACTAAGCTTACCTCGCCCATTGGGTCGTCTTTTTGCGGACTGTAAGAGTTATTTTGTCAGATTGATTGAAAACGTTTGACTACCATCCCCTGTCCTGCATTCATAATGAACTTCACTTCTGTTTACAGACTGACGGAAGCACGAGTTGCACTGAGGGCGGTCAAAAATGAACACCCAGTTCTTAGTGTAAAAACTGGGGAATAAATTATGTGACACTCGAAACCTCATGTTCCACGAGTTGTTTTCTGTAGTAGGTGGCGGATCGGTCCGTACAGGAGCGTTTCAAATCAATAAATCCCTTTAAGTTTGTTCAGTGTATGACAATGCAATGGGAACGGCGGTTCTAACTGCTGTCTCAACAAATCCGAAATTCTTAAGCGGCGTGGGAGCAGTACAACGAGAAGTGCAAGAAATACCATCGTGTTTGAAGTAACGACGGGAGTACATCTGGTCCTGACATGCCGCTATGCTTAACCATAGCATCTATGGGTCTCACAGATAGCCGGAATGCTGAACATCACCTACAGGACCACTGATCATATATATATATATATATATATATATATATATATATATATATATATATATATATATATATATATATATATATATATATATATATATATATATATATATATATATATATATATATATATATATATATACCGATACTTTTGACCTGACTAGCTTGCAGCGGCATGGCTAAAAGTTCTGCGTCAAGTTTGGACGACTGATGGTCGTGGTTGAATAATAGCGGGTTTGGGCTTACATTTGATGGCGATAGGTGTAGGGATGAAACATTTGCGACCTAAGAGCCCAATCCCAGCTTCTTGGGATTCATAAAAGTCACCAACATGAGCCGTGAACAACACCAGTATTCAAAACTGCTAAGAATGTTTTTGGGCGTGTGACGCTCAGACATTTTCGTCACCTGGGGACGCTTACTTGCCGACAAGTTCTTGACCGCGAACAGTTATTTTGTTTCTATAACTGCCGAACACGAAATGTCTTGCCACCCAATCTATATCACAGGGTACCCATTATTCATAAAAACTCGGGTGATAGGGGGAACCTGCGCACTAACGGTGCCACTTCTACTGGTGATCCAACGTTTGTGACAAATACGAAGTTCAGCGATCAGATGCTTATAAAAATACTGTCATCATCACTGTTCTGTCTTATTCTTTTTCAGGTCTCTCACCCGATTTGCAGAGCATGGAACAAATCAGGCGGATTTTGCGACCATCTGACATACCCGACACAGGTGAATTCATTTCCATACAT
Organism: Fasciola hepatica; assembly: GCA_948099385.1. Classification (NCBI taxonomy): domain Eukaryota; kingdom Metazoa; phylum Platyhelminthes; class Trematoda; order Plagiorchiida; family Fasciolidae; genus Fasciola; species Fasciola hepatica. Next base: position 4,682,150 of record CANUEZ040000076.1, read on the forward strand.
ATATTGAATTGCTTAATGTATATGCGATTTCTGCTTCTCTCCGTCCTGTCAGGTTTTTGCTGTTTGAAACATGCACTTAGGCTCCGACACTTCGATGTAGGTCATTTCATGTACAACTCACTCTCACCGGGTCATTCTTAGGTTTTGTAAAAATTAACCTTATTGGATATTTCTTTGTCGGATCTTTTTGACGTGGAAATGCAGATCACTAGATTACATATTTCACTACCAACCGAAATTTGTGCACATATGAATGCTACCTTTCTACAGCCCACCGAATGTTTTTTAAGCAGCTAGAAACTCAAGACGTCTGTCACGTTGGGCTCTTTTTCAGACTGCGTCAAAATAACCGTTTTGCCAAAAAATGCTATCTGGTGTGAAGTGTGAGATGTACTCTGGTGTGAAGAAATAAAATGCAAATTTGTTTTTCTACAATAAGTAATCGGATGATGACCGTAATTCGGGGAGTAGGTGCGGCTTGTTACCGAATACTTGAGTTCGTATTGTTATTATTATGATATGCTTGCGCATGGGTGCAACGGAGATGGAATATCCCATAGCCTCAAAGGTCCATTGCACTGTTAGAGAAAATCGACAAGCAAACCTTGAGACTTGGAGAGCTGGAGAACCACAAGGTCGCAACAGGTCAGGTGTGTCGACAAGTCAGGCGACAATGGACGACAACGTCACTCACAAACAAGAAACGCAACGCTTGCACACGGTCCTTCAAAACGACAACTACCCACGAGAACTAATAACCGATGTGGCGAGAAACAAATCAGTGGGCACACGACAAGAACGACGTAGACTGCTAACTTTCATTGGTATCCCGTACAGATCAGGCATATCGGAGGCAGTCAGGAAAGTACTTCTTTCATATGGTGTCCGTGTTTTCTTTCGAATAGATAACACGTTGCAACGTCATCTCACAAGAACCGAAGACCCCCAACGTATACATGAACAGAACAATTGTGTTTACATGATCAACTGCGAAGACTGCCCCGCTCAGTATATTGAGCAAACATGCAGACATGTCAAAACCAGAATCGCAGAACACAGAAGAAGAGGAAAATGCAGACCGAGAGGCCAAATGGCTTTAAGAAAATTAGAACGCGACTCTGCAATCACACTTCACGCTACATCCGAAAGCCACACCATTGACTATAAAAACAACATAATCCTCCCGTATGGATTTCGCATATACACCGAGCGCCTTTACGCGGAGACTCAGGGCAGTTAACGCCGACCAATCATGTCCCAACCGTAACGACAGGGCAAAGATTTCACGCACATGCATAGCACCTGCAACACTGATGGATGAACACCCAAAGGGTTATAACACCTTGTTGACCTCAAATGGCCCCAATATTATGGACATACAGTACGGACGAAGGATCAACACCCACGCTTTCAATAAATAGCACGAAAAATAGATAGACCAACACACGAATATGCTGTGACTAATACCCAGTTGCCCTAAGACGTCATTCCAGTTTCATTCGCTTGTAAAACCAGTCTTGAAAAAAGTTACCCGAGGTGACCGAAACGTCGACAATCTACCAGCGATCTCGATTACGATGTGTTATTGACCAATAAAATTTTACTCTCTTCCGTATTCTTTAAATTCTTCATTTGATTCATGTTCTGTGGGACATAACTCTGCACTATGTACTGGAGTATTGTCAAACAAATAAATAAATGGTAACCAGCGGTTAAGAGAGAAATTGTAGTGACGAAATGTATACACGTGCTGTCAGCTCCTGACCCCGCAATGTAAATGATAAAACTGGTGCATTAGTTTATTTTTTCTTATTACATGCTTGTGCATGAGTGCAGTGGAAGGAGTATATACCCCATAGCCACGAAGGCCCACTGCACTATTGAGGATAACCGGCAACCAGACCCTGAGACTTGAAGTGCCGAAGAACCCCATAACATCCCTATAGGTCAGACGGGGTAACGATCCGGACGACAGTGAATTGCTGTCTACCACCAAAGTAACCGGTGGTGGCGGGGATTCGAACCTCGGGTCTCAGAAGTGATGAATAAACGCTCTAAACCACTCGACCACCACCGAGGGTCTTAACTTCGGACTGTGTTCTCAGCTTTTACTGGTAAGATAAATCCGCATTGGATTAGAAAAAAAGGGATATAATTTGATCCCAAAGACTGGGGCTAACTTCATGTGACTGGCTTTGCATGTACAGATCCCTTCGTCACATGATATGTCGGTCATTCATCGATTTAGACATGTGCGGCCTGTGATTTAGCTGAGTGTGATGTTAAATTCCCTGTCTAATTCAGTTAGTTCAGTTGTTATTTTCGTGGTGTAAAGCACTGTAATTTGTTCGGCCGCATTTCCATTCATTCGTCATTTTGTCGAAGTTCCAAATATATGTATTGATGTTTGGCGCATTTTGGCAATGTTTGGCCGGGGCCAAAGACTTTTCACATTTGGGTCACCTCCAAACATTGTCAAAATCTGCCAGACATCAATACGTGGGAAACACGCCCAATGCACTGAACTGGTTGAGTCCAGTTAGTACAAAGGGAAATCCTGCTCTAGGCAGTCAAATTACAAGCTAGTTCACTGTGGTGGACGCCATGTGCTACTAATTTGGGCGGGTATACCGTGTGATCCATATGCAGAAAGTCGAAGGTCCTTCGGCGTGGCCTCGTATCTCAGCTGGTAGAGCACTCGCGGTACTGAAGCGAGGGTGGTGACCATGCGTGGGTTCGTATCCCGCCGGGGCCAAAGACTTTTCACATTTGGATCACCTCCAAATATATGTGCCTCAGCAGTCACCGTCTTTACCTCTTGAGGAAGTTATCTTTCTGGTCTGACTGTTGGATTTTGCATGTTGCCGTTTTATGACGGTTTTTTGTGGTGCCCTTATCCTGGGAGTTGCATAACTGGTTAAATATGTTCAGGAAAACCATTGTTTTCGGAACGTGTTCAGCACAGCGTTACGGTTTGAATGACGTGAGACCCATGAAATGAGGAGACGACCAACAACATAGTAGAGGTAGATGGCTTTACTGTCACCAGGCTCACTACCACGCCTGATCTGTTGAGGCCTTATATGGTTCGCCTCTTTGAGTCTCAGGATCACGGTTGCTAGTTTCCTTCTCAAATTATGACAGTACACAATCACACGCATTCACTCACTCTCTCGCTCGCTCGCTCAGCTCACTCGCAAAACAATTACGAACTCAACCCTCATTAACGTTCGTTGGCTCAACCGGAATATCGATTCTGTACACCAGATTTTCCAATCTTCTCCGCTTGCCCTGTTTTTGACCGAAACTGAAATCTCCCCTCATCGGACACCGCTCATCTCCAGTTCCCCGACTATATCTTTTACTCATCTTTTTCGCGCTAAGCTGATGTCTGTGTCTTTGTTCACCAATTAGTCGCCACGTCCAGATTACAAAATCTTGACTTTCCCATTCTTGAATTTCGGTTGATGTGACTAGAGCTTCTACTTTATTTCAGTCACTACCTGTGTGTTGTTTACCGTCCACTCAGCAGTAGTGACTCATCTATTTTCGATATCTCACCTTCGAACATTGAGTAGTTGTTGGTGACCGATCCCATTTGCCATATCACCATCCTAGGATATTTTAATGTTCACAGTCGGGATTGGTTAATTCATCCATCTGACACTCTTGCTCTGGGGTGCGAGGCCGAACACTTTGCCGTGGTCAACAATCTGTGCCAACTAGTTGTCCTCCCCACACGTTCCCCGATCGCGCTGGCTACCGTATGCATACTCGATTTTTTTCTCATTTATATTCCATCTCTTCTCAGACATCTCCGCTCATCTGACCACTCTGTTGTTTCCTGTTCCATCAGTTTCACTTTTCCTGATTCTCTACCCACCTCGAGGCACATTTTGACTCTACAGTTCAGCCAACTGGAACGGCTTTCACGATTTCCTAGCCTCCTATCCTTGGAATGATTGCCGTTTCCCCATCCGCTTCTAACTCCGTTGACGCTCTTCTTCAAGGTACAGTTCAGTTCAGACAGCCAATAACCGTGCACTGGATGCTGTGGGTTTGGTTGCTATCTCCTGGTGGCAACCTCAAGAGGAAATGATAAAGGAGAAAAGCGTACAAAAGGAATAAGGGGAGAACTGTATTAATGGAATTAAGTCGATGAGGAAAGTTTGTGAATGGAAGTGCGCCACTGATCGCGGCATCTAGCCATATCCCAACGTATCTAACCATTGAGTGGAAGGGTCTCTTGGACCCCAACCAGGAAGTCTAACACGCTCTGCATGGCCAAGTCCACAAGTTAAGTTTTTCATACCTCTCTTCCATGTTATGAACTGGCCACCGTTACTCATCTCCCAATCGTTACTCGCCTCAGAGAACATGGTGCGCCAAGAAATCCTGTCAGGGAACATGCGCCACACGTGTGCCAACCATCCTGGCCTGGTGAGCTTAGGTGTTTCATCTAATGATTCGGTTCGTAAACCTAAGACTCTCCGCCAAACCTCAGCATGGCTCACACGGTGTTCCCACCAGATTCGAGCAATACTACGAAGACAGCAATGTTCAAATACCAACGTTCTTTGTATATCCTCCACCCGCGATGACCATTTTTCTGAACCATACAGAGGCACGGGCCTGACTACTGCAGCGCACACTCGCCCCTTGATACATAAACAGATGTCACGTCAATGCCACAGATGACTGAGATTGACAAATGCCAAACGAGTCTTCTCTGTACGCAGAGACACTTCATCCGATATTCGACCTCCGGGTGAGATGAACTCCGCAGATAACAGAACTTGTTTACCACGTCTATAGTCTCCCCAGACACTGAAAGGTTTGGCGTTGGACCAACCCAGTCCTGCAACAGCATCTTGCCTTTTGAAGGTGCAAAACGTGTACCGAACGGTGCTACGCAACCCGTCAAGCTGTCCAGATAAGCTTGCAACTTACCTGGATCTTCACTTGGAAAAACTATGTCGTCTGCATACTCAATGTACCTTGCCACCCGGGAAAAACTTCAAATGCCGCTATCCTCACCTGACAAAAGTGCGGTCTCTAGGACCATCTCAATCACAAATTTAAGGAGAAAAGGAGAGAGGGGACAACCCTTTGGTACACCACTTTTTGTGGTGAGCTCGAGTGAAAGATCACCGTAAGCGCGAACTGGGCTTCGACTATTAATGTAAAGGGATTTTACGACGGGAGTGAATTTCTGTGGTACACCCGTCAGCAAGAGGCAGCGCCAGAGAACTGTGTGGTAAACTGAGTCGAAGACCGCATTTTAAAGTCAAGAAAAACAAGAATTGTGGGCCTATGGAAGGTGTGTCTGTTCTAAAGTTTGTCGAAGAGTGAAGATGTGATCGATACAACCTCAATCAGGTCAAAACCCAGCTTAATTCTCGCGCGAGCACTGCTCGCGAGGGTTTGATAAGCGATGGAGAATAATACCGGCGAGCAGTTTCGATGCGATGCTAACTAGACTTATTCCCCTGTGGTTTTCACAGGAGAACCTGTCACTCCTGTAAATCAGTGCGATCACCGATTCACACGAACTCTTGGGAACTTGTTCCTTCTCCCATATGAAACCGAGGAGCTTTGCCAATTCCAGTGAAAGTGCTGGGCTACCGTCTTTGAAAATAGACGGAAGCAACCCATCCGGCCCGGCAGCCTTACATCGTTTAAAGTAGCTTACCTCGAAAAGAACCTCTGTTTGTGACGGAGGACTTGTACCTACAACAAGAGCTGTACCCATTGCGCTAGTAAGCAAACCTGAAGAGGATCAAGGCCAATTAAACTGCTCGAAATGTTCCGCCTAGCGAATTAGACGACGCTCCTGAGTTTGTATCAGCGAGTCGTTTGTTTCTTTGATCAACTCGCTAGCGCCTGGTTTACGTGGACCAGTCTGTCTAATCAGACGGAAAAGGTTGCGGCTGTTGCCAATCGCCGCAGCTTTTTCCATCCCCCTACACTTTGTAATCCACCACTGCTCACGGTCATTTCTCGGGCTCCGAATCAGTTGGCTTTTAAGGCATCTCCGTGCCTCATCGTATCTGGAATCCGGAGGAACCGTTTTGCGCACATCTAACGGTGCAACAGATGTCCATCGTTTCTGTGTGTCTAGTTGTTAGACCTTGGGTAGCATCAGCAGCCGCACGTAGAGTCTGTTTGATCTCCGTGCATCGCTCTTCTGGATCCTGGACATTTGACTGCATCGATAACCTGGTGGATAATCCTGTTCGGAAAACAGGTCGTTGGTCATCGTCCAGTAGCAGCTGCGGGGGACGGTTCGTTTTGGCGTTGTTTCGGCCATGAACAAGGCGCAAGCTGAAGCGCGCGCGGACAAGGGCGTGATCAGTGTCTACAGACGTGAACCTAAATGATCGACACTTTTGAATTGATCCGCGTCAGCGATAACCGATAGCAATATGGTCGCTCTGAGTCCAACGGTGTGAAGGCGCCAGAGGACGCCAGGTTAGTCGGTGTCGCTTTTTGTGCAAGAAATTTTTACTCGCTAGGAATAGTCCCTGGTCGGTACATAGTTGAATGAGTCAATCACCATTATCACTTCGATCGGCTGTAACGCAATATCGGCCTCCCATATTCCTCTCTGTCTCGTCCAGGCTTCCGACTTGAACATTGAAATCACCAGCAATAACCATGATGTCCGAAGATCGCACGCTACGGGGCAGTTGAAACAAATCCTGGTAGAATTCGTCTTTAGCCTCAGGAGAGCTACAGTCAGTTGGGGCATACACACAAACGACAAACAGGCATCGGCGCTTCAGTCTAGTGCTGTTGACATGCACAGAACCATTCAACCGAACTGCACACAAATGAGTGCTGACTGGGATCCAGTCGAGCAGTGCACGCTCAGCCTTCACTCTCAGAGCAATGCCAACGCCAGCCTGACCACGAGCACTAGACACCGAATCATCCGACACGCGAAGAGTGAAACGAGAAGCCGAGCTTGTATCAGGGAAGCGAAGTATTAACACTGAAGTTGAGTCTTGTATGCGTGTTTCGGAGACACAACACACGTCTGTGTTGAAGGTTTCAAGAGTCCTAGTTAGGGCAGCCTGTTGCCCCGTTTGGCAAAGTGTGCGGACGTTGAAAGCAGCCAAGTTAAAAGAATGCTTAGGTCGGGGAATGGATTCTCTTTCCTCCCCTTCCTTTAATTTGCTACCCCTTCCGAGAGCTACATGTTCACAGCCACCGCTCATTGTGGCTACTCGTACGCGTTTAGAATTGGAACGTAAAAGATGAAAATCAGAGAAATAAGGAGTGTTTCCCGATTGACCGCTGGAGATTTCTGGGCACATCATACTTCGCGGCTGCCCATACCACAGAAGGGTTTTTTCTTTGGAAACCCTAACCGGAGCCTTTGACTCAAAAGTCTGATCCACAAGGCAGTGGGGCGTTAACCCAGCACGGGAATGTGACTGAAGAACCCGTGGAGGAACTTCTGGTCTGTCACGTAAGACCTGATTACTGATGCGTTTTGTCTTGTCTTCGCTGGTGCTTCGTTATCGACCCGCTTTTCGGATTCAGCCCTTAGCCCCATGCACCCAATGGAGCAAGCGGAACATGGACGGGGCAGCATCCTTTGGGCTGGGAGCTGCCCGGTTTAGGCGAGCGATAGCTGCCCAATGAAGTGCGATGACTTCTCCCACCGTCGAGAGAAACCTCAGATACTCCGCTCCTACGTCCACCTAGTGGAGGTTTTTTGACCGGTAAACTGTTTCGCTCCGTGTTTATTCACTGGAGTGTCCTCTCCAGGGCAAAGTGGCTAGAACCAGATGTTTCCCATCAACGGGTTCTGAGACTGGACTTCGTCTGGCCTCTACCCATCGACCTGTCAAGCATGATTGCATCTCCGGCTTAGGGGAGCCTTCTCTCATAGCTGTTTGGGTGATGGAGACGCGCAAGCGATCACACCAGGCCAAGGTGCAGTCCCGTCGCTTGAACTGTTCAGTATTTCGCCACTAGCGCTGCTCGCCTGCTCCGAATTCCCACCACCGCTTCGTGGAATTTAAACACAGATACTCGCCAATTATACAGAAAGCCAAAGAATGCTTCATCCGTTGTGAAGCCGAACGCTTACCAAATCTGCCACCGATAACCGAACATTTTGGTCCCTTGCCACAGCAGTTCTCGCAACTTTTACCCTTCCAGTTCCTCTCCAATCTGTAGTACCCCTGGTGATCTTGTTTCCGAACCACATGAGAAAGCTGCGCATTTTGCTTCCTGGTTTGCCTCCAACTGCACTCTGTACCCCCTAATTTTACTCCGTTTCTTTCTCTTCTCTTTGGCTCCTGTTTCCTACCTCATATTATCACTAGGAAAACCCACCATGCACGGCATTCTGCGGACGTATGCAAACCGCCGGTCTTAAAGTTATACCACCCAACTTTAAAATGTGTACGGCCTCTTTCTCTATAAATTTCCTGTCTTTCCAATCCCCTCGAAACGCCATGATTTTTCCTATTCCCGAATAACTATCGTCCAACTTGCGGATGGTCTCGCTGGTCATGTCCAAATCCTTCGGCCGAATTTTTCACGAATGTCTTTTGACAAAACTGTCTTTGTTCGGGTTCTCCCCTCTCTCCTGTTGTGGACGTCAGGTTTTCTCAGTAAGCGAGCCATCGTCCGAGTTGATGGAATTCTATCCCAGCCATTTCCTGTGAGTGCTGATGTTTCTCAAGGTTCAGTGCTTGCACCCACCCTCTTTTTTATTTATTAATGTTCTGTCCAGCACTTCCAGCCCAATCCGTTCCTTTGCCGACGGCGCCACTCCTCATTCTTCTCTTTCTAACCACACTCAACGATGCCAACATCAACATCATTCATGACCGTAGTGAAATTAGCGTGTCTTTAGAGTCCGACTTCGAACACAACTCCCAGGGGATCCCACAATAATGTTGCACTTAATGCTTCCGAAGTCTCCTCTCAATTTCTTTCAAACATCATTCAATCTCCCCACATTTATATTTTGACTCAAATGCACTACATTCCACAGATTCTATCTCTCTTCTTGGCCTGTCTGTAACTTCTTTTTTCTATTGGTCCTCTTTCATATCTCTGCTCACTTCTCGTACTATGCGCAAAGTTGGTTTTTGTATTTTACACCGAATGCTTCTTGCCACCAACCTGTCTGTTGTACTAACCTAAACTCGCCCCACACTTGTGTATTGCAGCCGCTTGTAGGGCGGAGCTTCGTCCATCTTTCTTCCCCTCCTTTCAATGAAAGACCGTCTGGCTGATCCACGACTCTTTTTTAACCTCCAGTCTGCAATCACTAGCCTATCATCGGGCGGTTGCCTTGTTACTCCTTTTCTACCGGTCGTATTTTGAAATGTTCTGAGCTTGCTTCGGCTGTTCGTTTTCCTATAAATTTTTCCAAGTCAACACGTACTCAAGTAGCTGGTTATCCTTATCAGGTTTCTGTCACTAGATATCATACTTCTACCTCTCAATCTTCTTTTTCCCTCCCGGTGTGTGGAGCGCTTCCCCTCTTTATGTCGTTCCACTCACTTACAGCCTCTCTCTCTAAAAGCAGGATCAATAAACTGGTTCTCACATGAATATTCCCCCGCAACCTCCTTTTAAAGCCTTTACATTATACGGTCTACCCATTATCCTGTAACTCACTTTACGCGTAACAGAAAAAACCATACACGCATTATATATATATATATATATATATATATATATATATATATATATGCTGCGGAATTCACACCTCGTTGATCCGGATTTGATTCTTACTACTGCCGGTAACTTTCCCATTCGGTAGCCTTTGACCGGCCGCGCCTCTTTCCAGAAATATTGGTCATCATCGTGTAATAAATAAAATAACAAAAATGCTACTTATGTAACGTGGCGACGTGATTGTGAATTATCGAAAACAGTTGTTCTCTTGGAATTATTTTCAATATCTGTGGGCGGTTTTCATCGGTTGAAATTCATGTAATTACTTTTTGGTATTGCCACATTTTTAAAAACCAATTTTCATCCTGAATGGTTCTACCACGCAGCTACAATGAAGTGTTAATTTTATGGCTCGGTTTCATGGGACCAACGTTTGCGGTATATTTTCTGATATACCATTGCTACTAGAGCTTCGGCAATTATACAACAAGACTATTCTATTTTCATTCATTCATCTAGGATTATTGTGCGATTTACTCTGGTCTGATCCGGATAAGGATGTGACTGGTTGGGCTGAGAATGACCGTGGAGTGAGTTTCACATTTGGGCCGGATGTTGTGTCTAAATTTCTGAATCGACACGATTTGGATTTGATCTGTCGCGCTCATCAGGTTGTCGAAGACGGGTTTGAATTCTTCAATCGAAGGCAACTTGTCACCTTGTTCTCAGCTCCGAACTACTGCGGTGAATTCGACAACGCGGGCGGAATGATGACAGTAGATGAGAACTTGACTTGCTCGTTCCAGGTAAGTGTTTTACATCAGTTTAGTTTTTCCGGTTATCAATCTCACACTTCGGTGCTCTGGTTTTGGTTGAGACCTCGCAGCATCGACTCGAGGGCTAAATGAATAGAATCATAGGATGGAAAGAAGTCGGAAACAAAATAGCATTGCTAATAGAAGGAATCGAAGAAGAGTCTGGATACAACTACGCCACGGGTACGACACCTAGCCGTATTAGTTAGCGTTTCAAACGTTTTGGTAGGCGGTTCTTGTAGACCCTAACCCGGAAGTCTAACTCGGCCTACTTAGGCAAATCCACTGGTCAAGGTTTCCATACCGTTTTGCCATGTCATGGACTGACCACCTCGATCTACCTTTCAACCACTACCTGTCTCGAAGAACAGCGTATGCCGAGGAAGTCTATCGGTGGACATGAGAAACACATATCTCAGCCATATGTACGCATTTAGATTCAGTACTCGTTCCGGTGTCTGATCACAGGTGTCCAACACCCTGCATCTAATCTCAGCATCGCTGATATGATGTTCCCTTCATATTACAGAAAAACTGCGAAGACATCGATGCTCAAACACCGACAGTCTTCGCTTATGTTCCACCCTTAACGGCTATTTTTCTGAGCCGTATAAAAGAACAGACCATACTGTCGCATTGTGCACTCGACCCTTGAGAAACAATAGGACGCCACGTCGTCAACGCAGGTGGTTCCCAGTGACAAAAGCCAAACGCTGAATATTTGTCTTTCTGGGTGCACAAAGCATTTACCTGACCTGACTTGCTCCTTCTGTAAACATGAACACACTTCATTCGATATCCGACCACCTGATGAGATGTAACTGTCTAGGTAACAAAACTTGTCTACTTCGGCTAGGGCTTTTCCTCCCAGAACATGGTTTGTTGCAGAACCAACCCAGTTCGGCAACAGCAGTTTACACTTCGGTGTAAAGAGCATCCTAAAAACTGCTACATCGGTGTGAAGACCATCTCGAAAAACACGCAAATCACCTGGATCCTCATTCAGAAGCACAACAGCGTCCATGTGTTTTGAGGCAGACGAATTCTTTCCTGAGCACAGATCGATCCCGGTTTTCCCACGCGGAGATGGGGTTATCTCAGGAACCAATTCAAATACAAGGCCGGAGAGGAAAAGTGATAGAGAACAACCCTGACGAATGCTAGTTCTCGTGAAAGACCGTCGTAAGCTTGAATCCGGCTCCGACTGTTCACATACAACGACTGAAATAAAAGAAGTGAATTCCTCTGGCAGTTCTGTATATGAGGTAGTACCAGGGAACTATGTCGTTGGCTGAATCGAATGCTACTTTCGTATGAAGGAAAACGGAAACACCAGATCTACGGGGGCGCCCGTGCTCTAAAACTTGTCTTAAGGTTAGGATGGCATCAACACAACCCAGATCGGGGTTTGAAACGAGCTTGATTCCCACACGTACAACTTCCGCGAATGCTGGATAGTCGGCAGAGAACAACATGGGAAAACAATTCGGAGGTGAAAGTTACCACGGTGTGTGGCTCGAAGAGGACCCATCACCCTTTTGGTAAATTGGCACAATCACCCACTGACATTGTTCGCTGGGAACCTGTTCACTCACCAAGAGTAGGCCGATGAGTTTTGTTAACTCCGATACCTAATCATCATCTCCACCCTTGGACGGACATAACTTACTCCGTCCAGCAGCCTTACTTTTTCAAATCAATCTACCGGATAACCTCAATTTGTGACGGAAGATATCTAGTCGCATAATTTATCTTGCACGAATAGTCGGAGGGTCCACTGTGAAGATGAATCAACTGAACTATTTCTTGAGATGCTATGCTTAACATTCCAGAGTGTGAAAGAGTGAGCTGTTTAATTCTTGGTTACCTCACATTATGAAATACAATTAGCATTTCCTTCCATTCTGTGTCAGCGAATTTTCTATCTTTAAATACAACTTCATCACTTTTTAGTATTTTTTGATGTTCCTTACTTCTTATTCATCAAGGAAACTAATCACGTTGATCAAGCAGTACAGCCCAACATCCTAAGGGTGAAGTCATTTGAAGCGCTGTAGTCAGCAGCGGAGACAGAGTTAAAGTGAGAATTCGTAGACATTCTAGTTCTTGGTTTATCTAACCACTGATCTCGGAGACATTCTGAATATTACAAATGAATATGAAACGTAGAATACCTACGCAACTGGACTGATCGAAGGTTTTTTTCTGAGCAGACTCCATCGACAAATAATAAGGGATTTGCATTTGATTATCGGAGCAAATACCAGCCCTGTGTAACCAACATCACAATCATCAACTACTGTCTCTCATGTCCCCAGTGAAACCCTAACTGTACGGTCACTTAATTGTCACTTGTCGTCATCGACCGTTTTGTCGTTGTTTTTTCAGTCTAATTATATTATAGTGCTGTATTTAACCAGTTGTGAAGCGCGGAAAAAAAGCTTGGTTGCTCTAAAACCATACGTGGTCGCAAACAATAGAATGGGCATAATTGTGCACACCGGAGCGTGTGTAGTATCGGCATGGTAATCGTCTCTGTAGCGCACGAAAGGCTTTTAGCGCGCCCATGTTTTTCTATGATTTCTCGCGAACGTATATATGTACGGTCGTGGAATTTTGTGTATATCTTGTCCCATCACTGTATTAGCATCGTATACGTATTTCAATTTTAACTTAGAAAAATCGATTTTATCCGAAGGGTGTGAAATGCTTTTAGCGCACCCCACGATCATTGCACCAAAAGTGCACACCATACCTCATTTATTAAGCGGAATGAGTCCCACATATGGCCACTGGCCTTGAGCGACGCCGCGTAATAAGTCACTGAGCCAAAGTGCACACCATGTGTGTGGTAAACAAAGCTCACCCAGTTCATGAAATCAAATTACAAGTGTTGACCATCCATTCAGAAAACAAGAGAATGTTGCATGGACAACGAATATATAGGTTGGCATAGAGGAAAATACTGGCCTAAGGAGACTCAGAAATTAGTACAAACAAGATTGACAGCAGAGTTTGTAGATCAATGAAAATTATCTGGAACTTTTTGAAGAATCTCCAAGCAGTTATAAATCCAAGAAGAAATGTGGAATACGAAGAAGAATATCTAAAAGAGCCATGAAGCAACTTCTACTTGATGCATCCAACCAAATAACAAGTGTATCAAAGTTTCAGAGGTCCGTGCAACTGTATATTAGTGTTCACCGTGAATAGCAAGTTCCACAAACAGCAATTCATGCGCAGTATAGAGGGGGTGAGCAGTAACCTGGATGACTGAACGTCATATTTCAGCTCGAGTTGAATGAGTCGGAAATCACATGACATGGAAGGCTGAATGGAATAACGTAATACTCAATGAAAGAAGTGCGACTTGCACGGTCACGACGGACTAATGTACTACTGGCATAAAACGCGGAACAGCAACGTTGATTCCGATCGTCGAGTCTTCCGTGAAGCTTCATGCGGGTCTGGCATACTGTTTTTGCGGACGGTAAACCACAGCTGACTCGTAGAATAGAACTTCGAGTGACTTCTTACTCGAAAAATCCCGGAAGAACGGAAGAAACCATGCTTTTCCAGCTAGACAACGCCACCGTACATACTGCTAACGTCAGTATCAGTAGCGATGTCTGAGATGCGTTTTGTACCTTCGAAGTGTGAGATGCTGCTACAAGATCGCGCTGCCTTTATACTAAATTTTGTCGTGGCAGTGGAAGCTTTAGACGAAGATATGTTTTGTTACCTGGGCAGTTACATCTCATCAGGTGGACAGATATAGGATGAAGTGTCACCGTGTACACAAAAGGCGAATTTGACTCTTGCTGACATCAGTCACCTGTGGCGCCGGCGTGACATCTTATTGTTTCTCAAGGGTCAAGTGCGCAATGCGACAGTATGGTCTGTTCTTTTATACGGCTCAGAAAAATGGCCGTTAAGGGTGGAACATAAGCGAAGACTGTCGGTGTTTGAGCATCGATGTCTTCGCAGTTTTTCTGTAATATGAAGGGAACATCATATCAGCGATGCTGAGATTAGATGCAGGGTGTTGGACACCTGTGATCAGACACCGGAACGAGTACTGAATCTAAATGCGTACATATGGCTGAGATATGTGTTTCTCATGTCCACCGATAGACTTCCTCGGCATACGCTGTTCTTCGAGACAGGTAGTGGTTGAAAGGTAGATCGAGGTGGTCAGTCCATGACGTGGGGAAAGGTATTGTAGAATCGTAGAATGTCTATGGATCCTACGGGTAATAGCCACTCGATCCAGCGCAGTCCCGATATGACAACGGTCAGTCAGAAATCGTGAAGACGGATTGAATACCATTTTTGAAGGGCGAAACAGCAGCAAATGTATATTTCAACAGATTTGGGTAGCATCGTTGAGTACCAGTTCTATCAGTTGTTACTGGTACTGGATGTAAATGTGAACATAATTTCAAGCAGAACATACGATCAGTAGCGATAAGGCGACAGTCTTGATCAGAAACGAACAGCAGCGCAGTCGTAAGGTGAATAACTGTAAGAAAATACATGCAAAGGGAAAAACGGGCATGGCTTACGGAGGATGGCAAAAGGCGTACGGTTCTTTTGCGTTTAAAATTTAAACTGTGCATTTGCGCCAAACGGAGATCAGGAAGGGATGGGGGAAAAGACCAGTTCGGTGAGTGCATGCGACAGTACACGATTGACCGATCGTCCGGGGTGGCCGGATTGGCGGAATGGTAGGATGCTAAGGTAGAGTTGAAAAGGTCTGCGGTTCGAACCCCAGGCGATCATTTTAAACGAAAGTCTTATTATATGAATAAACACAGGACATTAATGCGGTGGTTAGGAAGAAAAGCTCTACGCGAACGGCGACGGAGAAGGGCAGAAATATGGTCAATGCTATCCGGCGAACGAAACAAAAATGTCGGCACAGAAAAAGGTTTGATCTAAAAATTTGGTTAGTTGATGACCAAAAAGAATCAACGGGTATGAAAACCTTTACAGATGGCTTTGGCCAAGTCGGACGAGTTAGACTTCCGGGTTGGGTTCCGCGAGATCCGCCTACCAAATTGCTTTAGGAATAAGTTGACAGGGTTAGTGTTTTGATCCACCCCACTAGCTCTAGCGAGAAAACGTTTATGCCTTTGAATCTGGGGTCATTGGTACGAAAACGACAGTTTGCATACGGTGCACAGTTGCCGTAACCACATCCCTGCGCGCCAACTTATCCGTCCACCTATTGTTCACAACCAGCTCTTCTGAGCGGTTAGTCTGTTCATGACCGCATTGGGTTGATTCGGTTCAAACTACAATTGGCATTTGATTGCTCCTTTAGTCCGCTTCGATCGCTCCAATGTTGTCCTCGATTCAGGACAGACGAAGGCGTGCCGGCTTCCCCGCCAAACTATCTTGCTGTCTACTAAACGAACCAGGTCGTCTAATCGCAATGCACTAGCCCATAACCCCACAGGTAGGGTCTGTCGTCAGTGGCGTAGTTGCATTTGAATTCTCTCTTCGTTCTCGTGCTTCACGTTTATAACTTTCCTTTATTTTTGTTTGTTCATGATTCTGTTCGTTTTGCTTTGGAACAGACGAAATTTCGAGGAAGCAGCCAAAACCAGCACAAATCATTGTGACGGTAATGGTTAAAAAACTGAGCTGACTAATACTCTGGACTATATTAAGATATGATGTCATTGATACAAATTACATTACTGAGTTGCTTATGATTTCACGTTGTGCAACAGTGTCGCAATGAACAGAACATTGCCTGGCGCAAGGATGCTGCACAAGCACAAGAAACGGTGACTTATGTGATCCCGACTTATACGATGCTGGACGAGTAATAAACTGCTTTGTACTGTAATGAAATGAAAACGACAAGGCATAATCCCGCTTCGTCAGGTACATTAGGACTGAATATGGCCAAATATGTTTATTCGGCCCAGCAAGCTCACCAGAAGACTAAATGGTCGATTTTATTGAAGGTATTTGAATAAGATAAAGGGACCATAGAACTACGAAAATTGTAGTATGTATCCCAAAGTTTTGGCAAAGAATGAAACCCTGCCAGGCTTGTTTACCACGAGAACATTGACACAATGCGCAATGCTAAATGAATGTTTTCCTCAAATAACCTGAAGACTACTCGAACAGCCTTAATTCGCCTAAGTAGAAGTTCAGCCCGCTGACATCTAAGTAATTATTATCAATTTTTCAAGTTTGCTATCATTGGATATATTTACGTGAACTAATTGTTGTTTTCGCGTAGCTCACAGGTTTCCCTCACTTTTCCTGATATTCAAGTGTCGGTCAGTGTCTTCCGATTGTGAACCATATAATTCCATTAGAAAACAAGAGTTTTGGAGGGTGGATCAAGTCTTTTCTTTTCTAAAGATCCATCTTTGTGCCACTTTTATGGCGAGTCTTGTGTATTCATTGATCAGTCATTTGCCTTAGTTACTCAGTCGTTTCTCAGCTATTCAACTGAAATTTTTTGGATTAAACTTAGTACTGGTCTATCACATCTACTATCTTCTTGAAAGCTACTTGTGTTTAACATACAATCAAACTCATCTTGCAGGTTCTCAAGCCATCGGAAAAGAAAGCCAAGTATCAGTATCAAGGCATTCCCCAGTCCAGTGCTCAGACGCGTGTTGCGGCTCCTCGTGTCACTTGATCTATGCACCCATCGTCGATCCCGAGTTGGAGATGTTCAATCTCAGGCCGGTTTGCTTCGAACTCGATCTTCCATCGGTATCACTTCCCAACCCGTTTTTGCACACACTCAGACAGGCTTACTTACACAAGACCTCCTACGCAAACAAACATTGTGACCATTCATATCTTGCCCACCTTTGCAGTACCACTGGTGTTGGTGGGTGTTTGCACCGAGTGCGCCTTCGTTTCGTTCTAAAAGATGACACGGGGTTTCATTTGCGGCAAAGAGGATTTTCCCAACTAAATACCAAGCCTACGTGGACACGTGCGCAGATTCTATCCACCCTCTTGCGCTATATATAAATATATCTTCCCTTAACTTTTTATTCGCTGATCTGTTACTCGTTTTCTCCTTACTTAAACTACGGTGCGGCTTCTGATTCCTCATGTTTAGCACACAGCCCTTTTTCCACCTGAGTTTTGCTTTGTTCACGGGCAAATCACCCACACCGGATAAGTTTACATTGCTACGCTTCCGCTTTCTGCCGTAACCAGAAAGCTATGAATCCTGTGTATAGTGTCTTAAATTCAAATTGCTAACAACGTTGGTACATGTTATGTAAGAGTCACCATGTTGTTTACGACCCGACTGCTTGGTGCTTCAAGGTTCTTAGCTGAACGCTCTGTTGATGTTTTATGGTGGTAAATGTATCACTTTAACACAACTGTGCTCCCACTGTCTTCGTTTTTAGATATCTGTTTTTTTTTGTCACGGTCTAAGCTTGAAAACAATGAATAATCCGAATTGTGTATGCTCTTGTTTCTCTGTTCAAGGATATCGCGAATTTGATTCTCTTCAGAACATTGCGCTCGTGGATCATCACATGTTGATCTGAATTCCTTCCACTAATAGAGACTATTTTCGTCAACTACCTGCTTCATGTACCATTCTAACCAAGGCTCATATACGACGAACACTTCGCTTAATGCGATTTTTTCTTATTCCTCTTCATGCTGATACGTCACTTCGTCGGTCTGTTACACGACCGGCTATAAAAGTTCGGACCGAAATTCGTTCCGTTTCTCGGGATGTATTGAAGTTTCACGTATTCTTTTCAACCTGAAAGTGACCATTACTAATCGAAAAAATTTATTCGGACTCATTCGATGTTGGTAAGGTAGATGCCCTAGTATTTGATGAAGTATCTGGGCTGGCGTGGTCTTTTGCCACCCAATATATCTGCGGGTTTTTTCATTATATACCTACGTGTGAAATTCACTGGGGAAGGTTTTGCGGCAGTTGCTGGGGCCAACGGTTTCTTAACAGTGGATGCATGCCAATGAGCCTCTTGGATGCTGCATTTCGCACGGCGCTCCTTAGGACTTCATACCTCCGTAATGCTAATATGATGATGCCCTAACTTTTAACATCACCGCGGGTTGAAGGCAACCTGCTACTCACCGGAATCGACTACCGTTGCTAGCTACCCGAACTCTAATTCCACTAGAATTAATGTGGGTTATCTGTCGGCGGGCGTAGGCGACGGGGTATGAAGTGTTGTCGACGCAACTACGGTGTGCGAAGAAGATTTTCGCTTCGTAGTCATTAGCACGTAAGGTTTGTAAAAAGGTATTTCATAGTAAGTGAAGGAACCATACAATTGGTCATCGGCTCATCTAGACCGACGCTGCTGCATTGCAGAACGCGCTTGGTGGTGCTAAGACTGGGGGTGCATCCTCGAACAAAAATGCTTCTGGACCGAATGAGATGGTAGTATAGCAACCCTCAACGCATGCAACCATGGAACAGATATTGATCACAATAACTGACCGTTACACTCCGTGTCGTTTCTCCCATTCCTACTCGTTGCTTTATTGGCACCATACTTGATTTCATACCGGTGTAATATATATATATATATATATATATATATATATATATATATATATATATATGATAGTGGTGAATAGTTTACGAACTGTGCCGACTAAACTGGTCATTTGTTAGCAATTATATCTTTTTACAACCACAAATTCAACCAGTCGTTACAGATTTGCTCACTTGCACCACAGCTGCCCAGTCCATATGGGTTCAGTCTGTTCGGCTGGAGGATGCAGTCATGTGATTCGTATGCCTTACTCCATCTTATTGTGTTCGATTCATGTTGCGTAATCACGTTTATTATCACTAGATAATTACTTATTTGGTAAGTAGGATGCACTATCCACGGCGGTAGCAATAAGCAACGCGGCTAGTGTTAGAATAACTCGAGAACGATTAGGCTAGTCAGGAGAACAACAACAGGAGTAATGGAAAAAATACGCAATAGCTTACAATAAACTAACAAGTGGATTTTTCATTATATAAACTAACAAACCTTGGGGGAAAAGGTAGTAGGACAAAACAGCAGAGCGAAAGGAAACTCGTAACCTGGGGATCACGTTAGACTCACCAGCTGCTAAGCCCGTTGCGTTACTTGGTCGTTGCCTTCGTAAGCCAGTTCATCCGGTCTTTTTATTAGTGCGGACTACCTGTCTGCTACTCTAATATTCGCGCTACGTGAACACGATAAGCAAAATGACATCTTCCGATGAGAAAGCGGGCTACCGGAAGGGAATATGGTTAGCGTTTTTTCCAGGAGCTAAAGCTTTCGAACTAGTTAGCTATCGTCCAGTCAAACCGGAACCCATGTTGAGTGGACATAATGAACTTTCGCTGCACGGTCTTATCAATAACACCGATGTAGTTTTTTTATCAGATTGACGCTGCTCTTCGAGTGTGTATAGCTCAGGAGCTCCGTTCGTCGCTCTGTATAGTTGTCTTGATGCTGAATACTTCATGGTTTGAGATTGTTGACGCCTGCACCTCAATGCAGATCGTTGATGAGACTGATCATGCACCCACTTAGATTCCGAAAACCATCGCGTTTTGTCAGAAAATGTGACCCCTCGGGATTGTGTCCGTTTATCACCAGAGAAATCGTGCAGGAGCAGTATGCGTCGGTTGAAACGGTGCATCTAACTTCACCCCCCAATAGCCACAAGTCTTGCACGGTACTAAGCCTAAAATTGTCGCTTGAATATAGCCGAAAAAATTGTTCTCACTTCTATACTTCGGTGAACCGCTAGTTCCGTTGTTCGAGGAGTGGTTAGGTTCTCGTACGCAAATGGGCTTTGGTGGGGAAAACGATGCACCCCATACGAGAGAGGGTAAAGGAAAGCTATTAGGGGTGAGGGTGAATTTTCGACAGATGTTACATACTTCAGTTCTGTTCTTTTTTTAAACTGGCCTGCTCCTATCTGACATCTGATGCTCGGTTTGAGCGTCTGTCTGACCCTTGTTTGAATGTGTTCGCCGATAGCGTATCCACCCCGGGGGGTTGAATTTCTGTATATGCTGCTGGAAACGATAGCAGTAGTTAGATCTTCGCGTTGAGTTGTCCGCTTGAGATGATGATGACCGATACCGAGATTTGCTAATTAAGCTTCGAAAATGCTCTTTTTTACAGCGCAGTGGTCGAATAAAGCTGCCGACTTACTCTTACGAAGTTGTCAGTGATATATCAACTAATATGGGCACGTCTTTTATGTATAGACTGGTCATGTTGGTCAATTTTACAGCGCTTTGCATGGAAAACCCGAGTATAATCGCAATCTAAGTAGTGTTCGCTTGGTGGTACTTCATCCGTTGGTACAGTAATTACTGCTAACCTGTTCGTACTACAATCGTGTGTGCTCACTTCGATCTGAATTTGAGAGAATTTAACCAGTCTTATTCCGTTGTAAAGACCACCAACAGTTCACTGATTGTGGTGATTCACTGATTCCTGCTACTCAGAAGCAACCTAATTCGGACATCAAAACAACCGTCAAGATCAAAAGGCGGGGACAGTAGTATAAGTAATGGTATTATTTCAACTGGTAAATTTGGCAAATACAAGTGTCACGTAGTCATGTTCCTGCATATGATAACTGATTGGATGGATCCCGTAGTCGTGTAGCTCAGTGAACGCCCTAAATGGCTAGGTGAATTGGTCCCGCACTAGCAATTAGCCAACGTCCACATTTGGGCAAACAGTGACTATGCTTGATGACGTTAGTAGTTGTTAACTGGTCCATCGTCTGATAGCAGTTGTTGAATGACTCGTGTCATGTGTTTGCCGCTAGTCATGAGAATGTTCGAATTACCATTTGAAAACAACCACCTCGACCTCAGCGAAATGCAACTTAATGTTACTGACTTATGTTTTCACATGCGATAATGATATTCAAGTAGGGGAACGCACGGTCGATTAGGCAACATACAAGAGAATACAAATACAAACTGTTAAAGGTCCGCTTATGGTGGCGCTTCTGATTTCTATTGTTCAGCAGCAACATTACTGGGAAATCAAAACAATCATCAGTATGATAAAGCATGGAGAGAATTACAAATAAAAGTATCAGTTCGACGAGGAAGTCATTTTAACGCAAAAGCTTCACTTGGTATTGTTGTGTTGCCAGGTCATTTGTCATTGACTTTCGCCCGTGATTCAC
Organism: Fasciola hepatica; assembly: GCA_948099385.1. NCBI lineage: Eukaryota > Metazoa > Platyhelminthes > Trematoda > Plagiorchiida > Fasciolidae > Fasciola > Fasciola hepatica. The sequence continues at coordinate 4,703,800 of CANUEZ040000076.1, forward strand.
TCTTATCTCGTTCGCCTTGCACTCGCGCGAGGGATTCCTGTTTGTATCACGCTCTGCTTTGGTCCTCTCCACTAATCACACGCAGCCAACTGCGTGTGTGACTAATATTGATTAACCGTTTTCGTTCGACTGACATGCTTGCACTTGCGCTTGAAGAACGTTGGTCATGATTACAAGTTCCGCCGTGCATACGTACTTTCGTTCTGTTTATGATTTTTGGACACAACAGTTATCACGCTTAGTCTTTGCTTCCTGCTACGATTACTGGATGGATGAGTCTCCTGGACCATATGTACATGCTCGACACGCCCTAAATGGCCAAGCGTGTTGATCGGGCATTTACTACCTTGCACACAAGTTACGGACTGCCTATTCAGTGCCGTTTATCCTACCAAGTTGAATATAGTCTCTGATAAGTGGTATACTATTTGTTAGTGAAATCAACTTTACCAGTTCTACTACGGATGAAAGCTGTATAGTGTGTCTATTCCGATGATTGTAGTAATTTCATCTGAAAGGCTTTATCAAGCTCTCAAATGGAGATTGATGTAAATCACTTCAGTTCGCACCGGAAGAATACATAGCAATAGCAGTTATTGTATGCACGACCATTTGTGCGTATAGTGTAGCTTTGGACATGGTTCGTATGACCTCTTAATTAAGCACTTCTCCGGTTGTGTAGGTACGGTAGTTTATCAGGCGACTTAGGAGAATCGTGGACAAGTCGGCAAATTCTATTTGGATTTACTTTTCCGCACCACTTTTGTCGGTCCCCCAGTGAAATATGTCGTTGTATTTGAAGGGTCATTAAAATTATATCACAGTCCAGTGGTATCTCCCGTCGCAAATCAATCAGTCTCCTAACAGAGAAGCACTGTTTTGCGAGAAAAACCTTTCAGTAGTGTCACAAATTGACTTAACTTGATTATCAATTTTTTTAAATCCTTCTTCCGTCATCCCACACGTATCAACACGTATAAAATGTGTTGTATTTAGACGGCTGTGAAACACCGAAAATAATCCTCATCCCTACCGAGTGTTCCGATATCTCACCCGGGTATTTCCAACTAATTTTGCTGCAAATTGACAATTACATATTTCTTTTTCCGTGAACGCATTTTACCAAACTTACTCTGTTTCTTCCTCATGATACCTTCCATATTATCAATGCAGGATTTTGGGTTCTACTTTGAAGTATTCAATTAATCAGTCGTACATCTTCCAGACCGTTTTTAGAACTCATAAACAATGTGCGGTTTACACGTTGATGCCTCTGAAAAAATTGGTGGCTTCGCGTGGATTTACATACGATTCACTCAAGACAACAACGGCTTAACCTCAAGTAGAGATGGTATAATTACGTTTTATCCTGGCCTAATGCTGTGTTTTGATTTTGCTACACCAAGGGGAACAATAAGCCGCTCTCAAATCGTCATTCACATCCAGCAATGTTGACTGGCCCAAGACTGCAATATTAGCGAGTCACACCCGAATTTTCGCACCGTTCCCATTTTCAACATGCATCCGACAGTCCAGCTCGTATTAGCGACACAGTCGAGGTTATTGATACCGGACCACTCCGCACGTTCACGTTTAACCGTGAATTGTGCTCTAATGATATTCTCTCTTACAGTGGTGACATGTTAGCCGGGTTCAGCCGGCTATTCCTGGAATATCACAGAAGTCTGTGTGTTGTAATCAGTGCATACATGGTCCCGCACACTCACACACGCTCTACTTATGCTGTCTCCTCAATGACACTGGAGTCTGTTACGAAATTCGGTAAAGCAGAGTAACACCTAACAGTGGTACTTGAATTGGCACGGGTTTAGGGTATCACGTGACAAAGTGTGGTCGGTCACTTTCGATCACAGCGAGTTATCAGGGCCAGATTCGTGTCGACTGATCGGTAATCGTACCTGCTTTAAAGACCAAGTCCAGTGGAACTATCGTGAGTTATTGAAGCATCACGTGAGCGTGACGATTTAAGGACGGCTTATTGTTCCCCTTGGGGTAGAAAAATCAAAACACAGCATTAGGCTATGATAAAACGTAAGTATACCATCTCTACTTGAGGTTAAGCCGCTGTTATTTTAAGTGAATCATATGTAACTCCACGCGAAGTCATCAATGTTTTCAGAGGTATCAACGTGTAGACCACACATTGTTTGTGAGTTCAATAACGGTTTAGAAGATAAACAGCTGAATAATTTCGTCGGGGAGTCGGAAATCTCCTTAAAACACGTCATAGGCGGGGCTACTATCCTCATTCTTTCAACCCACGAACAAAGCACTTGTTAACACCAACCAACAACAAGGCTCGCATATCCCACACAGCAATGCAGTCGTGACGCGTGTGCCCATGAACCAATCAGTCCATCACACGTCACTGTTCACATCGACCACAGAAATACAATCTACTGCTTACCCTTAACACGAACCGGCCAACCAACCAGACTTATTGAAGCGGGGAATGCTGGAGCAACAGAACGATACGAATATCACACCGATCTAGAGCCATAGACAAAAGAACAGACGGTGAGTATGTCGGAGGCATTCCGAAGCAGACAAAAAGAGGCATACAGACTAGCAGATGGGAAACAGCGGGGTTTCAAGCAATCAGCAAGATAGCTCATGTTTGGGGCTACCGATCAAGCCGTCAACCGGAACAATCGGATGAACCGAACAGAAATGATGCTCAAGCAAATCAAGCCAATGACCACAGGCAATTGACCAGAACGCAGCCGAAGTACTCAGACAGCCGGCGGATCAATGTTGTTACAGTGCGGTCTGCTAAAAAGACTATATAAACGGTTGTACATGTGTCCTGAACTTAATTTGTTTGGCCGTCCACATATTAGTGTCTCCACCCGTCTTGCCGTCTGCGTTACATTATGATGTACTGTGATCCGACTTAACCAATCATGTCTGCGCACCACGCTGGACGATCAATAACGACATCATGTGTGCCCATGTATTCTTTGAATCATGCTATATTAATTGTTGACTTTTGGCTACATTTGAATAAAGTTTTCGGCACTTGTTCGTGGCTACTTTTCCGTTGGGATTGAATGATCGAGGAATCACTGACTGGGCATAATCCAGAGCTTTGCGCAACGGCACAAATGTTGGCGACGGGTAAAATTTTCAAATTCACAATGTCAATTTCTGCCGAACAATTACATCTAATCCTGAAACAACAGCAGTCACAGTTCGAAGCAGCCCAATTAATAGATGATGGAATCGATGATGCTAAAGTTCAGTTTTCAGCCCCATTCAACACCCAGGAAAGATCAATATATATTGGTGGACGCCATTGCTGCCAGCATTTCGAAGTTCCTGCGTGATTCAGATTCGGGAGTGACTTTCGATTCGTGATCCAAACGACGGGAGGATATATTCCGAGTCGGTTTTGCCAGGGCCGAATGGCATGAAAACTTAGTGTTTAGGATGCGTTCCTAAAATAGTTGGTGTCATGCCACTAAACTACCTGACTGACCTAAGGAATGACGCTTCTGTAGTAATAGTGATTTTAGAATGAATTCAAAGATCGAAGGATAGTTTTGATATACAAACCCAACAGTTTTATCAGGATGCCTTCACAATTCATGCTCAGATTAAACTAGATAGGATACATAAGATTATCCTGTTAGGCTAACATTTCAGAGGTGTGCGTGTGTTATTTTCTCATTCAAAGGAAAACGTGAATACTCTGACATTTCCATGTTGAAATACCTCGGTTGGCTGTTGCGAAGGATACTTCGGGACAATTGGTTTAACGTCCAAATCTGCGGAAGTAAGGATTAGGGTGGTTAGAATGTATGGTTGGTATAGGATGAAGACATATAGCTCCAGTAAAACGCAACAGTTCTGGCTTATTGATTTGGCTCAATGCAAACCGAAATGATGTACTTAATTGCTCATATTCCACACCATTCATCCTCACAATGTTGTATAATTTATTGATGAGTCATGTTCCGTAGAATAGGATCGTGGAACCGAAAAAGAAATACCGAGCGAAATTACAGGTTATAGGACGAGGATGACAGTAGCTGTGTCTGGCGCAGCATTCGGCGAAAGTGGAACTCGGTTGAGTATGAGGTATTCAGTTGTCGTTTGACGCCCCAGTTGACTCCCGTGTTCAGTGCAGCACAACCAATTGAATCAAAATAGAAAACAAATACACAAGACCATAAGCCTCACGACGATTCGGATATCTTCATACATTTCTTTATCCATCTGTAAGACGGTCGTGTCAGAAGACATAGCACACGGTGGAGTCGTTGACCATCCGATCGCGGATGTAATCCATTGGATTTTCCCCGTAATCCATGGTGATTGCCTACATTTTGGCTACTGATTGTTCTTTCAGTAGTAAGAACTGGAATCCGACCGATATGGATAGTCGTCGAACTTATCGGACAGACTGTAATACATGCAAGAAGGATATGCAGTAGCTGGTCATGCTCAGGAAGGATCCCGCGGTTTCTAGACCATTTGGACGGGATGGTTATGAAATGGCACGGATATTATCGCGACTGAGATGACGGATATGAACGTAAAAACAAAGCTTAGATACCTCCATGAAGTCGTGATAAACTGACACTTTTCTAGTCGCTGTCTGAATCCGTTGTTTTGCACGCGACTTAGCTATTCCGTTCGTTTATTACTTTGTTTTCGGTTCTTTATTTTAATTTTATGCTCCTACTTTTTCTCCTGGGAGGTAGCAACCATAACCAGAGCACTGAAGTGCGAGGTTGATGGCTGAACTGACTGAACTGATTCCAGTTAATAAGAACGGAAAGAAGACATATATTGCGAGATGCAAGCATTTCGTCCATTCTTGTCGATCGCGTACGTTAAACATCAGTTTATATATGATAGGGTACATGGGATACTGTGTAAAAATGAGAAGAATGTTTATCACAAAGAATACTGCAATTCGTTTTTTGTTTGTGGGTAATGCCAGGGAGGACAGATTGTTTGCCATGATTGTTTCTGTTCACAAATAGGGGGGTTTTCCGTCTTGATCAACATAGCTTCGCTGAAAGCCAGCTGTTTTGCATTACGGTTGCATACTCGTACTTTGAATGACCGGATCAGACCAACTCGATGACCTGTTGAAAGTAGATACCTAACGATAACCGATGCTCGGCTTCCTGCCGGAATTTGTTTTGTGTAGTCTAACTGAGTCATTGAGTGCAAAAGTCATTTCGGAATGTGTTCAGCCACTCTTTGAGCCAATTATCTTTCTGTCCTGCCAATGTACGTGTCACTGCAACTGCAACTTAACTGGTAGACAACATGTAAGGCATTAAGAGTAGTGTGACTGTCAGAGTGATCTTTTAATCCTAATCCTCTAGTGATCTGCACTGTAAAGGCAGACTGAGACTTTGAGAGTAACCGAGTGTTTTAACTTTCGGAGAGTGGCGATAGTGAACTGATGATTTGAGTCAATCGGTATCGATGTGATTCTGTAGTGATCCAGAGCCCATCACACGTGATACGGCCAGATACAACTTCGTGGCTACGTACGCTAAGGAGCTTCAACCAATCAGGACCACCGAGGACAGGCACGGAAAAAGCTCGTTGTGACTGATCACCTTGTAATCTGTCAATTGTTTCCTCTACCAGACTTATACAATTTAGTTCTTAAACGCAACAACGTGCTGTTCCACAGCCTTGGTCTTCTTGCTACTTTCTTTTGTGCAGTTCGGGGTGGGTACGGTTTCAATACGTCCTATCATTTCGGATATTACGGATACTGCAGATTCGCCCCACTATATATGACTTTGCATGGTAAACATCAATATCGAAGGCAAAGACAAAGACAAAAAAGAGGGAAAATATTACACCGCTGTGTTTATATGGTGAAGGGAGCTGATTGCCACTGCGAGGTGAAGACAGTTTTGACTGTGATGGAGATTTCCGATGTGAAGTGACAGCCTGAATGACATGAGGAGGGTGATCCTGTTATTCCACTATATATGAGTTGTGTCTTAAAGTAGCAATAATCTTTCACTGCTCAATGGTCTCTTGAGGTTTAAATGGAGGTTCTAGGCCGGTATTTGCGAGTAACCAAGTTCTGACATCCTCAAAATATGGTGCCTGAGGGCCACAGATGAGTATGAGGAAACGGAAAAAAGTCTTATGTGAGGAGACTGTGGTGATTGGTGATGAGAGTATTTCATGTTGTTTTGTTGCAAGTGCATCACGATTCCGCAGAAGACAAGTTCGATTTTGTGCTCGTTCAGCTGGTGTTCTTGATCCTCAGTTAGTCGTAGTTCGGGCGAACAGTGCAAGTAATCAAGCATAAATCCTAATTATTACATCTGGATTTGCGGTTATACAACTTGCTATGGATTCATGTTGCTTAGAACCTCTGAATCTTCGTAGAACTTCCCGTGAAGCTGAAGAGCACCTTGAAAGTTTCAAATTCTGATTTTTGAGGTGAAAAAATGAGGATTCCGAGAATAAAATTGTTCTTTTTTATCTATTGTTGGAAAAGATGGTTATTCACTTGCGGAAAATCTGGTTTTTCCTTATTCAACCATTTCTCAGCCATATGAATTCTGCAGAGGTCTGCTCCTTCAATATTTGCAACCAGCCTGTTTCGAAGTTTCGGAATGAGCAAAATTTCACTCATTAGTTCGTGTGGATCAGCAGTACATCCGTGATTTCATGCTACAACTGCAAGCTCAGGCTCTTCGACGCAATTTTGGTGACCATTTACAAACTCAGTTTGGTGATCCACTGATTGCCGGAATTAATTGCCTTGATTTACAATGACTTTACTCTTGATTCCGAATTGCACAGTTCAACCTGTTAAATTCTTGCGTGAACGATTTCAAGATGTGAACGCAGTTGTTCATGAGAAGCTATCTATAGTGTTTAATGCTGCTTATGACCAGAAGCCAACAGCTCAAAAGCCGCATCGATTCGTACGCCTTTATGAGTCAAATAATAAAAAAAGTTCGTCCTCATCTCAACAGAAAAATTGGCGACGATGGAATAACTGTCGGTCACGTGGTGTGAAGCACCCGCGTTCCACTTGTCGCTTTTGTAACGTTACATGACATAAATGCAATAAAGTTGGCCGTATGCAATTTGTTTGCCGAAGTACTGGGGTTTTGTGTAACTGACAGTTCCAGTACTCGGTTTCGTTTGTCGCCTGATTCTCAGTCTCCATCTTTGGCTGTTAACAGTTCGTGTTCAGTTTCCCGTGTTACTCGCACCTAGGCAGTTAATCGTTCCATTGAACATTCGTTCATATTGGATACCGACAGTGTAGAATCGGTCATTTCTAATTCAGTTATTCAGCGTCTGCGACCTGCTCTAAATACTTAACCTGTTAGCATTTCCGGGAAAGGTATTACTGGTCATGATTTGCATTTATTAGGAGAGTGTGAACTATCTCACACTAATTCGAGTTCCACTACTTATCAGTGCTCATTCCTTGTCACTAACTCCCAGTTTTCCATTATGTGTATAATTGCATGAAAAAACTTCATATTCCTTTGTCGTTCTTCTCTGACTGTCATCATTCCCATCTGCGAAAATTGATTTTTGAGTGTTCTACGGTTTCAGACAGCATCAAGTTGGCGCCCTTTTTTTCTCAACTTATGGGGGCCGCCAAAATTTCTTAGACGTCAGATATGACCTTTGAGATTGTGTGAACCAATGAAGAAGGCAATCGACCAGTTGGTCGCGAAAGGTGTCCTGACACCCGTGCGTGCGTCGTCCTGGGCTACACCAATTCTGACCCCATTGAAGAGGGACGAGAAAATTCCTGGAATTTGTGGAGATTATTGTATTACAGTGAATAAATTCCTGAAGCAAACCAGTTGTTTTACGATGGAACCGGAAGATATTCTGCATCTATTCATGGTCCGAAATTTTATTCCAAGGATGCATTTCCACAAATACTAATTGACGAAAAATCCCGTGCGTTCAATGCAGTCACTACACCCTTTGGATTATTGCAGCATAACATATTACCTTTCGGTCTCAGTGTGTCACCCGGAATTTTCCAAAACTCCGGTGTTTCTCTTATTTCTAGTTTGCAAGGCGTCGTCGCTTGTCAGGATGATATGATTGTTCAAGCACCAACCTGGAATTGCATGACGAACGTTTATAATCGTTTCTTGAACTGTTCCGTGTACACAATTTTGTAATAATCCCGAGAACTGTATTTCTTCAACCATTCATATCACGCGTTTAGGATATCCGGTAGGTGAACGTGGTTTTCGACCTAATCCTGACCATTTTTTCTTCTTTATCGCATGCATGCTCACCTACATATCTTAAAGAACTTCATTCGTTGTTGGGTTCACTGCAGTTTTATTCTAAATTCATTCCAGGCTTTTCTTCTAAAGCTGAACTCTTGTTTGGCACTTTTTCGTGGAAATCTTTTAGCTGGTCAACCGTACATGAGCGTGCGCTTCGACAGTTGCCCAATTCTCTTTCTGCTGATTTGGTTCTACGTGCATCTTCACCAAAGTTACCATCTATAGTCATCACGGATGACTGTCCTACTTGCATCGGAGCCGTGCTCGAACAGGATAATGATCCAGTGCTGTGCATTTCGCGTAGACTTAGTCCTACGGAACGTGAATATTCACGAAAAAAACGTGAGGATCTGCCTGTGTCTTGGGCTGTCTCTCGATTACACAGATACTCGTTTCGACCACACTTCATATTAGTGACTGATCATGAAGCACTGCAGATCACTTACTATTCACACACTTCGTCAGCGAAATCATCTGCAGCCTTAGGCTAAAAAGATAAATGTTGTTCCTATCGCATATTCGTGTGGTTTTAAGCGTCGTTAATCAGGAAACATTCCCCGCGGGGAATAATCATCTCGTCATGCCACTTTTGAGGAAATCTTTTGTGATCATTCGTTAACCCAAACACTCCCTCTAAACCAATCGGACCTGGTTCGTGAAACTCGGAAGAATTATCATGCCATTTTGTCTTACGTTTGACGTGAATAAAAGCTGATATCAAACTTCGATTCCCGGAGTTTCGCGGGCTCCGCGAAGGCATTTCTGTGGCTTGTGATGGTGTTTTGCATTTCAATGACCGCATAATTACACCACCTACATTGCTGTCAGTCAGTCGGACTGATTTGCATTCCGGATATCTTTGAATAGAAAAGATGAAATTCTTGGCCCGACTTACCTGTTAGTGGTCTGAGCTGAACAGTGATTTATCCCAATTCGCTAAACGTTGTACTGACTGTGTGCATGAAATTCATTCCCAAACTTCCAAGTGGACTCCGTGGCTCTTATCACGCGAGGTCCGGCAGCGTATTCATGCTAAATATGGCGGACCATTCCCGAATAAAAACTACGCCTTCGATGTCATCGATTCTTATTCCAAGTGGCTAGAGGTTTATTTCACTACCTCACCGATCTCTAATTTTACTATTACTGCACTTCGCAAGATATTTAGTCGAGAAGGAGTACCATATGTATTGGTTACTGATAACGGGCATCGTTTCACTGCTCAGAAGGTGGCGTACTGGTTGAAGTTTATGGGTTGCCATCACGTGTTAACTCCTCCACGTCATCCGCAGTCGAATGTCACTGCTAAAATTCTTGTGCGAAAATTAAAGAGTGCTACAAAATCTACAAATGCAGGATTATTCAGTGAACTCGAGAGAACTATGGACAGTTTTCTAATGCTCTATCGTAATTCCGTACATTCAACCACAGGTAGTAGTACGGTAAGGCTGTTTAAAAGCTGTACACTTGGCACTAATTTACTCCGGCTCGAGTCCTTGGAAGTTGTATACCACAGAGGGAATGATTTGAGACCATCAACAGGCATTGTACTTAAGCAAGTCGGGAACAGACTTTGTCCGATTCTGGATCTTGTTGAAGGTTCGATTCACCGAAGCTATGTTGATCAGATTGACTTCAATGCTGTTTACGATTGTAGTCCAATTGATAATTAATCTGTTCTTCCTGAGTCTTTTCCAGATATAAACGATCCCAGTTCAAACTCCATTTCAACAGAAATAGTCAGAAGATTGGAAATTTTACAGAACAAAAAACGCGGTGAGTACAAAAACCCAGAACTTCATTCAAGCTGCGGTGATTGTTTATGACAGTACTTCATATTGTTTTATTGCCTTTGCATGTTTATGTACATTATGACTGGGCAGAAGACGAATTCGCTTTTGTGCTGGTTCAGTTGGTGTTCTTGATCCTCAGTTATTCATAGTTCGGGTAGGAGCTACATTGTGTTCTTTGAGAACATGTTATGATCAGTGCGTGCACTCGAGAACTAGTACTATCGCAACGAATGCAGTAAATGCTCCGATCCAAAATAAACATACGGAAGGAATGCGAATAGCGGTTGAACTGGAACTCAAATTGAAATTGTACTCTGCGCAATCGTTACTTACAAGCATTCGAGGATGTAATAAAACAACACAAGTGAATGTCATTAATGTTCATCACATCCGCCACAGCCTAAACGAAGTTCCAGTCTTCTGTGATTCAGCCGTTCTTAATGGAGCAATCTTCCAGATCTTCGAACTTGTACTGCTGTATTGGTATCGGATTCACTGGAATTGTTCTCTTCTGGAATAGACTGAGAAACATCGGAAATAGGACATTCAGAATTAGCATCAGAAATAGGCATGTTAACAACAATTTGGTCTAAATGCCTAAGATGTACAGGACCATCATCAAAATCGAGAATCTTACACATTCTTTTACCCATCTGATTAAACACAATACCGCGAGAATGTCTCAGTTCATTTCCTCGATGATAAGTGACCTCGGATAATTCCAAAACGCGCAAGTTTGTATGCAATACTCTGTTCTTAAACTGCTTGGCTGGACTCTCTCAGGTGGTCGAATGGTTGGAGTCACGGTATTGCATAAGAAAATTGTCAACACTCCTGTCGAGTTCCTCTGATGTACTGACACAAACAGGCGCAATCGCACTCTTCAAGGTATGAAAAAAGTTTTCAGCTGCACCATTGGATTTCGGGTGTCGAGGCGGAGTGAACGCATCATGACAACTGATCGATTTCAGTCAGTCACCTTCGCCGCAAAATGGCTTCCATTGTCAGTAACAAACGCATACCGGACACCTTCTTGACTGAATGTTTTACATAGGGCTTTAATAGTGAAATCAGCATTAGGAGAATTGGTGAAGTATACCTTTGGCCAACGGAAAAAGGAATCAATGACATCCAAAACGTAGTACCTATCTAAAAATGGACCACAATAATCAGCGTGAACACGTTACTAGAGCTCTGCGGAAATAGGCCACCGTGTCCATTCCGACGGTTGAGTGTGAAGTCAGTGTAGACAGTCACGACAGTTTTTAGCAAAACGGCATAAATCGTCATTAAATTCTGGCCACAAACAAGTGAGACGGGCAAGAGATTTCATTTTTGCAATGCCTAGGTGTCCGGAATGCAAATCTTGCAAAAAAGCAGCCAGCAATGTAGGAGATACAATGATTCTGTCGTTACAACACAAGATACCATCACAAGTCACCGAAATTTCTTCGAGTCGTTTACAGACTTCAGGAAATCGACGCCGAACATTTGCTCGCCATCCATGTCGAACACAAGATATGATGGTATGGTAGTAATTCTTCGTTTCACGAACTAGATCTGGTCGGCTAACGGATAGGGGCTGCGTAAGCAAACAGTCAGCAATAGAAGTTCCTTCGGAAATGGCGTAGCGAGACAAGTAGTCCACATGTGGAATAGATTGTGCTTTCTAATGCTGAATGTCATAACAGTGTGTCGGTAAAGCAACACTCCAGCGTTGAACCACGGCTGCCGAGGATTTAGCCAATGACCTGTGTGGATTATGGATAAACTCCAAAGCTTCGTGATCAGTGGTAATGGTGAAGTGAGTACCGAACAAGTACTTTTGCAGACGAGTAACGGCCCAATAAATAGCCAATGCCTCACGTTGCGTTTGTGAATATCCGCGTTCAGCAGCACTGAGTCGACGAAAAATGCACAGAACTGGATGACCGTCTTGCTCTAGCACGGCGCCCATGCCCTTAGGAGACACGTCCGTAATAACAGTAGAAAGTGCTTGAGAAAAAACGTACTAAGTACAGCATTAGTTGACAAAATGTTAATAAACCTCGCAAGCATTGTTCATGCACCGAAGACCACAGGAAAGTCTGTAGGCTGAGAAGACCGAATAAAGGTGCAGCTTTAGTGGCAAAACTGAGAATAAATCTAGAGTAATACTGAAGAGAACCTAGTAGCAAACGTAATTCAACAAATAGTTTGGGAGAGGGCTCATTGAATAACGGAGGAGAACGGTTGGAGTCAAAGCAAAAACCGTGAACATCAACCAAATAACCCAAACAAGTAGACTCAGAAGTGGAGAAAACACACTTATCAGGGTTGATGGCTACATTAAGCTTCAGGAATCTGTTCAGTAGTAAATGCAAACGATCATCATGCACATCTTTGGTGGGTGCGCACACAATAATGTCATCTTGGTAAGCCCAGACACCTAGATCAGAAACCAGAGAATTGATAGTGTCATGGAAAATAGCAGAGGGAATTCTAAGACCGAAAGACAGAAAATCAAACTGATACAAACCAAACGGCTTATCAATGGTGGTGAGTTCACGGGACTAATCGTCAAGGGGAATCAGTAAAAATACCTCCTTCAGATCAATTTTGGAAAAATACTTAGGACCGTGAAGCTGATGGAGAACGTCCTCAGGTTAGACAGTGGCAAAGCTGGACTGTTTCAGTAACTTGTTCAAGGTAATAAGGTAATCTCCACAGATTCTGGGAGTTTTGCCGTCGCGTTTTAGAGGAGTCACAATCGGGATGGCCAGTGCTGAAGAACTCACCGGTGTTAATACTCCTTTACGAAACAAATCGTTTAATACCTTTTTCACGGGCTCACGAAGTCCGAGAGGAATAATACTGCTTTTCGCAAAAAATAGGACAGCCGGTAACCTCGAGATGAGCAGAATCTATCTTGATGCCATCAATAACTTTAGAACTGTCAAGAATTAAACCCCGAATACACGATTGTTGAGAATCGAACAGAAAATCAAATGAAACACACATACGGCTCATGCAATTCAAACCGATAATGGAAATGTCCGTGTCAATTACAAGAAAAGAACACTTATTGGTTTTGGCTTGGTAATCAGTAAGAAATAACTAGCACGAGCCAAGCACATGTAACAGGTGACCAGTAATACCTTTAGCTGAAATGGATGTGGGTTGGAGCTGTATAGGGTGAATAATTTTCTGAAAAACCTTCTGAGAAATGAATGAATCAACACTACCAGTGTCCATGATGAACGAATGTGTGACTAACAATAAACGAGCGAGTAATGTGATGAAAGTTGTCGGAACCAACAACAGATAAAGCCAGAGACTGAAAATCGGAAGGTAAATGACAGTTTCCGAAAGGGTGCGCAGTGAAGCATGTCTTTTTACTTCTACATACGGACTGAATTTGACCCTCCTTACCACAATTATGACACTTCGCATCACGAAATCTACAGATCAATCGAGAATGTTTCTGACCACAAGAATTGCAAGTATTCCGCGGCTTGCTTGACTGAAATGGTCGGGAGTGGATATTTTGACCGGAAAGACTGCCTGGAGGAATGTATTTCACTTGTCTCGATGGCGGATTAGGACAGAACTTCGAATCTTTGCGCTGAACAAAACTGGGTTTTCGTTAACAAAAGCGCCACAAACGTATTTGTGTTGCTCACAAAGAAATTTAGCCACTGGAAAGCGCATTCATGGAGGAGAAGAAGTCATTGTTGCAACTCGGAACAGCTTATACCAGCAATTAATCTGTCTCGTAACTGCACCTCGAGTTGATCGCCGAAATTGAATTTGACGGCCTGTGTTTGCAACTGCAACACAAAATCCCGTATTGACTGATTAGTAACTCGCATCAATGAGTGAAATTTTGCTCTTTCAGCAACTTCGAAATTCGCAGGTTGAAAATGCCGCAGAAGCAAAGCCTTCAAGGATTCGAAAGGCGAAGACCCTGGTGAACTCGGAAAAGCCAGATTCTCCACGAAGGGATAAGCATCCTTTCCAAGAACTGTCAAGAAATGCTCAGTTTTCTTCTCAGAATCCAAGGTTTTGCGAGTCAAACACCATACTTTGAAGCGTTCCATGTATTCCTCAAAGTCCCGGGCACTGCTGTGAACATTCAAGGCCTCCAAATTATAGGCATCCATGATTGGAACTGACCGCGACGCCAGATGTTATGATCAGTGCTTGCACTCGAGAACTAGTACTATCGCAACGAATGCAGTAAATGCTCCGATCCAAAATAAACATACGGAAGGAATGCGAATAGCGGTTGAACTATAACTCAAATCGAAATTGTACTCTGCGCAATCGTTACTTACAAGCATTCGAGGATGTAATAAAACAACACAAGTGAATGTCATTAACAGTCATCACACAACAGTACAAATATTCAAGTCCGGTTCTTACCTTTGTTGAGCAAACCACTGCACGTCAAACAATCTTCGGAATATTTGGTTACCAACTGGAGGTATTTGAATAGAACATTAGGTAAAAATGTTGTTTGATGAAATATTTCCTCCAGGGTTATTGCCATATGAGTAAAGGCTAGCGATCGTGGCTGAGTAGGGAGGCCGTAATTGGTTTATGCCACGCGCTCAGTGAGACCCGGTTCCCGTAGCAATAGGTGAACATTGGTTTCATCATCTTCGGTTGAGCGAGCTACAACAAAAATATCTTCACAGTGTTTGTACCGTGCCTAGAATGCGATTCCTGCCCGCGGATCATGATCAAAATTTGTAAAGGTGAATGCAGGGTGGTCTGTCGCGCATGAATCAACGACGGCTGACGGCCCCATGTTCGCCTTGCAGCCTTGCAAAGATGTGGTCCACCAAACACTTCTGTATCTTCATCATCATTTCCAAGTCAGACTCAGATGAAACTGCTTTTGCTGTGGTCTGTCCTATTCCACTAACTACAGCGAGGAGACTTCTCGGCGGTCGAATCATCTCAGTTTATTGGCTCAGAGCGTACTACTTAAATAGGAAGAACGATTCAATGTCATTATTCTTTGGAACACAGAATAATTGGTTCACACTTTCATTAGGCAACCTCTCTCCGGATTGGTTGACTGGCGATACTACTACCAGCCACCACTTCACGGGTAGCCTTGCTCATCTCATCAGCCCACCGATATGTCGTTCGCGAATCCGTTGGCTCAAATCTTGGCCTGTATAGTGGACAGTTGCTACCCCCCATTGAGACTAGGCAGTCTATCGAAAGATACGTCAGATCATCACCATTACACTGCACGTCAATATTATTTTGCTAAATGTGTTGTCCTGACAATAAATCTGAATTTGATGATGTTTTGATGAACGAAAATAGATACTGGACACACCGAGAATCATCTTGTAATAGTGTAACAATCGTTCCCTGCACCGGAATATCGGTTCGCTTTTAGATAGGCAACGATAAAAGATACACAACCCACTAGCTTGAATGAGAACACAGATAAATACGCCGGCGGATAGAATTCTACTGTTTCATAGGGCACCCGATTTGTGTGGTTCGAAGAGCACTGAACTGGGCCATTTTACTGTTTTCCCACGACGGAGAGAGTCAATCTTGAGAATCGATGGACTGTTAGGACAACCAACCAATTACAGGAAACAAAGTGTGTGTTACTGATGTATTAGGGTGCGGTGAAATTGAAATTCACAAACAGATTAAAAAATAATTAATTCGATTACCTGGGAAAGAAAGTTATTTTGGGGAAAAATGATATCACTCAGATTGTCTCCTTCTACTGTATTTAGCTGACTGTACTTTGGACTCCACCTTTCACGCATAAACCTCAGGTCATTCGCTGTGTTATAATACATACTTTTACAATGTGTGATTCCGCGTGTACAAACTAGTACGCTACTGTCATTGGGCCTGTGGAGTTATGAATTCTCATTGGTGCCTTACTAACTTCAGTCTAATACATCCATTCGATATCACACTCTCTCAATACGCACCTGTTTAGGGCGAACTGAACTATCGCCACAATACCATCAGTTTTGGCACGCATATACAGTAGCGAAACGATGGACTTTCAGAACGGTGCTATTGAGAACGGTGCATGTCAAAGTTATGCCCAAGCAACAATCCCGGCTGAGGCCCAATTGGGATTTGGTCGGGATACGTGGTGTTCCGTTGGGACTATCACGCCTAAACGTTGGAGCGTGCTACGCATCCAACTCAGTTCTCAGTGGGATCCCAGTTGGGATAACTGATTTTTCGGATCGCTCTAACAGGTCTTCCTGGTTTTACCCATAGTTCCTTGCAAACTTAGTTCGTCATCCCGACAAGATGGAATCTTTCCACTTTTCCCGTTTTCATAAAGTTCCCGGCTACGGAAATAAAACAAATTGGTGAATAATTGTCATAAAAATGTATTCTTAGGAAAATGTGGAAATTTTCACGATTCGGTCCAAGGGTTCCTCCGTTTCTTCCGTCCGTCTACGAAGTTTCGTTGAACTTTTGAAAGAAGTAGACAAATATATCAATTATTGGATTAATGCACACATAACGTTTGTCATTGTAAACGGATATATCATGGGAAACTGCAACATTAGATGCCAGACGTCAAATAGCAGCGTATATATTAATCAATGTATTGTGGTGAATCAAACGTAAGACAGCTATGATAATAAATAAATAATAATATAAATGAAATAATAATAAGTTTATATGAACATTCATGAATTTCAACCGTAGACAGAAAACTACCTGAGTTTTCTGCCGGAAACCCAGCCGTCCCTGGCATTGTTGAACCAGTGGTGCACGAGTTTGTCAATATCACCATGGGTGCTATCTTCTAAGCGCCCGCTTTCAATAATTACATCTGAAGTAACATTATTCGTACAGTGAACCATAACCTACCTTTGATTACTCTCATCATCCGCAAATGAGAAACTGTGGTTTTTTTGACACTATCTGACAAACAACACAGTTATGCCCACTCATCACTGATCATCAGTGAGAGTATTTAGCATGTCGACTTACGGAGATTTTTCGTGACAACCGGACGAACAGAGTAACCTCGAAAACTAATGACCATTTCTGTGATTTTACCAGATGCTTGTAGTTGGAATGCAAATTGCGTTCCTCGTCCACGGTTTAAAAGTCAGCCAAAGTTGTTGCTTTTTTCGGCTTGTAAAATGCATGCACAGTGGGCTTTGTAATCTTTACTGATAAAACATTCAACTGATATTGTACAGACCCAAATCTGGAGTTATACAGCGCAAACGACATGGACAGTTTACCATTGATCTTCCATGGTAAGTTGATTATTATTATTATTGGCGTTAACAAACCAATAGAAGCCTTTACGAAAGATACTGCAATGCACAGAGTGGTTCGAGGGTCTGATCAGTACAACCGGCCATCGAGTGGAGTAGATCACAACAGAAAACACAACTCGGAAACCAAAGGAGCCTGCATTAGCACAAAACAAAACAGCAGAGGGTACAGATCGGAACCGGGAGTAACGCCGACGACGTCCCGGCATCGCACAAAAGAGAACTCACAAAGCTGGGACAGGATACCTTGTGTTTAGAAGAATAAAAAAGCACGTTGCACCATTGTTGGGCGTTTTATCTGTTCACGATCGACGCAGGTAATCGATCGCTTTCCATTTAAAGTTATACGTCAGCTTGGTCCTGTACAATTTATGGTATACATTCTACAATGCCGTCATATCCTGTTGCCGATCTGCTCATTTTTGTATACAACAGCCATCAAGTTCTGTTCTCGTGTGCTCACGGTAGCGCGTTTCTGATTGTGCATAATCCTACTTCCTTTGCTTTTACATTTCAGGTGACGTTGGTAACCACGGGGTAGGACGACCATGTGCGGCATGCACCTCATAATCTCTTCCCCAGCGGTGACCTTGACCCTATGGAAGACTTTCGAGTGCGGCTAGTGAAAGTGTCTTCTATTCGGTCTCACAGCGAAACACTAAAGTAATCACCTCTATAGGACGAATAGAGAAGAAACAAGTCGGTGGACAGACGCGAAGGAGTATTCTATATATAGTGGCACCAAAACAGTACCGATACGAGAAATACTCCGAATGAAAATGAGCTCGAAGTCTTGGCGGAAAGTAAACTGCGATCGCGTACGATCGGAGAAAAACCGGAAGTGAAAGTGATTCAGAACAAGGTCGACGGAAACCTCGGAAAAGTCAGTCCAATCAAAGGTACGCAACCGAAAAAAACAGTGAGGTCGATATCAAAAGTCAGGAAAGACAGTAGGGAAAATAGATCCAAAATGGTGTCCAGAAAACGGTCATTTTCTCAGAACGATCGAAGTCTCTACAACCCTGACCCCGAGAACATACGTAAATCCCCAAGAAAGCTCCCGATGGATGTCACTCCTGTTTCGACCTGTGCCGTCTGCTGTTTTGTTCCATGCTAATATATGCTCCTTTGGTTCCCGAGCTTTGTCTTCTGTTGTGACCGACTCTACTCTATGGCCGACTGTGCTGATCTGTGAATCTATTTTTTAGACCCTTGAACCACTCTGTGCATTGCAGTACCTGTCATGTCAGTGGCACCACAGGGGACTCCTCCTAGACGATCGAGGCAGTATGGCTTCGATCTGTGATTGGCAAGTGGACTTCGGAGGCGAGAGGATTTTCTTTTGCCTACTGCTGGGATTGAGCGGGACAACGAGACCAACACAAGCCATTCTCCATGGTTGACACTGGTCACTGTGCTTCCTCCTGATCGGTGAATCCGAAGTGGCTGGATCCTGTTTGTGGTTTTGCACAGTGGCAGTAGTGAATTCGCTGTTGGGTATCTCGTTTTAAGCATATCCCAAAGTCCGGTTTGCCCATAATACTTTTGGTTATCGCCTTGATAAACGAGCCAGCTTCCAGCGTCAGCTGAGTCTAACCATTATTCCGTGACCGTTGTGTTCGGACCAGACGGGATCCTGGTAGTTCATGTGGCTGTGTAGGTGTGGATAGTACACGCAAGTGGAGCACATGACGCCACAACTTCGGTAAATGTTCGGATAAACAAATTTGTTCGTGTGTTTATCTGTCATGCCAGTAGCACTACAGAACTGTCTGGACCCATGGAACAGACTCTACAGAACGACGCAGGCCGAAGTTGAGCATAAGTGATCTACTACAGTAATCAGGATTATGATTACCGTTGGTGCAGCTTGCTTGTGGATAGTTGGAATGGTTTCATAACCTGCTTTTGGAATGAAAATAAATACTTTACCAGTTTCAACTACAAATTTTTACTTGAAACTAAGTCTCGTACAACGGACACTTACTGTTATGGCTGCTGATTGTGTTGGACACGGGAACACGTCGAGATCTGAGTTTCCCTGTATGACATATGGAAGGGTGCTTCAGGATTCAAAGAGCCGGATTTTTTCCCCAAACTGCTTGAGACGTAGACATAACCCCGATCGAGGGGGCTGAAGTAGCTATCCGGGGAGCGGCTTTTGTGGCGTTGGCATCTGTCTGTGCCGTTCCGGCAGGGTTTTCGGTCTCTAATGCGAGAAAGCTAGGCGTGGGAAACATTCGGAAAGCCTGCTCGAAAGCGTTTTCTAAGTGCTTTCCGATAGTAGCAGATTTCATCCGGGGGGGGGGGCTACTGGACTTTGTTATGATAGTGACTTCTGGATGATACCGTACTTTAGTTTTGCACTTCCAATCAGGCTGAAATTACTGGAAACCTCGATGAGGACTGGGTTAATGGCGGATGATCGCTGTGCTCATTAGAGTCTGGAGAATTTTTCCTCGAAAGTCAACCCTGTTAGCTGCCTCAATTCCCTCAGAAACGCAGAGGTATTTTTAGCATCTCAATTTATCCCTTGGATGAGCAGTGGCAGTCTAGATGATTCTAATGCAGAAAGGTTGAAGCGCAGTGCTTATTTCCACCAGTGTAATAATGGTCTTTAAAAATAAAATCACGTACCTCAGTCACCACGAGAAATGGCCAACAGTCCAGTAAGCAGCCATTTGGCATGGTTGTGTATTAGGTGTACGGCCGTTACTAGCCAAAACAGTAATAATAATAATAATGATAATAATAATAATAATAATAATAATAATAATAATAATAATAATGGTGTATTTCTCAACCGTGGTCGAGAAGCACGCATAAATACATGATCAAGGTGTACACCCTTACTCAAGGGGTTAAAATGTTCACAGATTTTCGGAAAGGAAGAGTTGCACATTTCGCCAACAGTAGAATAAAGCTATGTGGAGTTTCAATGAAGTAAAATGATATCAGACTGTGCGGAGAATGCAAATCAGTTCCGAATTCGGTTTCGGGAAATGATAAAAAAGTGAAGTGGCTGAAAAGACCATGATAATAGAATGGGGAAGGTGCATATATGCAAGAATGACGCAGACAACGATTGACGAATGATTACCCGGGTTCACTAAGCGAAGTAGGTTTTGGTGAAACAGGCAGGCAGTCAGAAATGGTATATAATTTCCCAAAGAAAGAGAATAATAACTAGTGTCATGTGAAAGGTGAGGAAATGATGATACCTGCATGGCTGGAGAAGCCAGAGGAAGACTGACGTGAAACATCAGGCGAATTGCTGACTTCAGTGAAGAGATTTTGGAAAATCGTTTTTATATTGATTTGCGTTATTGTGGAGTGGTTAGATTATCATAGTAATCCAGAGTTGGGACAGATGGGAATTCCGATTGATCGAATGAGATTCATGGTAATTTACAGGAAGCATTCGTCAATGGTCCGTATAATTAAGTGGGTATGGAGGCCGCTCAAAACGAATCCAAATGGAAAATCAGGGGTATGGTGGTAAACCAGCTGTGAATGATGGCGGTAAGAGTGATGTAATTTCTCAGAGCAAAGGCTATTGAATGTGATAAAAATAAACCAATATTTCTGCAGGATTATATTTTTTGGTATTCGTGAACTGTGACCAGCTGTGTTTTTCTTAATGGTGGGCATGCATAAAACCATTGACGGTGAAAATAGGAAGGGAAGCGGAGACCTGGATCGAAGTTAAACCTGACAAAGCAAAACAGACTGTAGAAGATAACGGTGGATATTAATGAACCTGATAAAATTTATTCCACTTGAAATCGTACTCGTTAAAGAGATGTAAGAGCTTCGAAGCGAGGTCGAAGAGATTCAGGAAATCAATATCATGTATGGCGTCTTGAAAGTCTGCAATCAAGAAAACCCAGCGAAAAGTTCGACGAAGACCAAAATCTGGTGTCTTCCAAATCTGTCCATAAGTCCGTATGAAGTGTCTGTAGAAGCACGTAAGTTGGAGAAGGCCACCTATCTAAAGTTTGACCTGAAGGTGGGAGCACTCTAACTTCAGCATATGTGTCTACCAAGTAGCGTGTTCCTGAACTGTGACCGATGATGTAGAATAGACGACCGTCCTGGCCAGTAGCATCCGTCGCATTTGAGCGCTGGCTTCCTCGTATCCCTGACTGACTGGGGCCACTGCACAGAAAGGAGTGTAATAACGCGCCTATAGACGATACCGTTGGTGATAACAACAAACAGCGTCTGTTGATGTTGGCTGAACCGTAATTTCTACTGGGAGATCTGTTTGGGCGATACAGTCTGCTGAGTGAAGCCTGGGTTAGGTGTCCAGCTGAAGACACACTGAGCGCCTCGACCTTTTTGACAAGGTTGTCCACAGTGGCTGATAGAAAGGCAATGACAGACCCAGTTTGTGAGGAAATCGTCTGACTAACCTTTGGCTCGTAGGTTTCTCCAATTTTGTTGGCCGTCTCGGCAAGCCTTTCGAGACGTTCCTCTGCTGACGCGCTAAAGACCTGCTGCATGTCGCCGGGAGGACGTTGAAACCAAATCTCTTTCAGGAGACTACTATCGATCTTAGTAGTTTCCAAAAGAGTCCGCATGTGCCAAGACAACTGCGAACGCTTGTGATCTCCGAGCTCGGTGTCACAAACAAACAGAAAATTCGCTGTTTATCAAATGTGCCAATCCGGCTAATGAAGGCTGCTTTTATTCTTTCGTACGGGTTGAGTTCTTCTGATTCCAACGCATCTCGTACCTCGTGGACAATGTGTGGAGGAAGAACTGCGACCACGTAGTGAAACCCACTACTTTCCGTAGTCACATTGGTCAGAGCAAACGTTGATTCTAACTACGCGAATCAAGCCTTCAGGTTACTTTCCCTGAACTGTGCGAACGGAATGACAAGTGCATTTATCTCAGAGTCGAAAGATTTAGGGTCGCCCATGTTGCAAATAGTATAACGAAATGAGATCATTCAAAAAGTGAATAAAGTGTATGGCCTCGGGAAAGAAATTCTACCCAGGTCGTCGTGCGAACGAGACTTTGGGGTTAAGTTCTCATCGGCACTCAAGGCTCGAGCTCATGCGAATAAGGTCTGTGGTTCTTCGGGAGCCTTTGTTGGTGCCATACATCGATCATTTAGTCCGCTGAGTCCCAAGGCCTTTCGACTACTGCACGCCTCCAATGTTCGTCAAAGAGTTGCATGCAGATATGCTGTAAACCAACTCGCACTAATGGTGAGATAATGAAACTGGAGAAGGTTCAAAGCTTCGCCACGAGACTCGTCAGTGGCTAACGTGGAAACACCTGTGCGGATTATCAGAAGCTTCTTGATTTCTTCCCCGAGTACCATTTGCTATAATGTGGTGGCACAATTACTTTGAAGATCCTTCATGGTGACAAGGGTTGGAATCGCAGGTGAACTTTCCTTTTCTGATGAAAGACTAGATACGAGGCCATTCCCCAAAAGCTGCGGAGTGTTCCACTGACTGGTCTTCCACTGGTTTGCCTCCTATCAGGGGGGACTAGTTTGTGGAACACCTGACCAGCATCACTGGTGGAAGGGAAGAACAATGCTCGGTTCAAACGGTGTCTAGAGATAATTCTGGAGGAAATGCGGAGGAAAGCTTCCTGAGCTAGTACCTGCAGGGCCACTGTAACGACCGGTCGTGGAAAATCCATCCAGAAAAACTGCAATTTCATGTTTCCTTGACATCACACACTCATTTACATTATTGGCTCATTTTCATACGCTGTATGTTTTCATGAACCAACGTTTGTCTGTTCGCGTCCAGCGCGCTACTCTGTCATATCCTATTCTGGACCTGAGTGACGCACGTGCTCCTTTCTCGCACGCCGCAATTTCGTTCTCGTTTTCTCAGCCCCCGTGATCGCATATTCGAGGTTCGTATCTGTTTTATGTCATTGTTCATTTGATAATCTAGTATTGTAGAATTACACGGATAATCGCCTTCTTATTTCGTGATCCGTATCGAATTTGGTTGCGTTTTGCTCAAGGGCGTCTTAGAATACTCAACTGATCAACTTGGATCCAGAATATATGCAACATGCCAAGAAAAGGATCGAAGCGATTGGAATCTGGATAGGAAGTAATGCGGCAAGTCACTGGGGAGGTTTTGAGTACTTTTTATTCTTTAATTAATGCTAGGTCACCTAGTCCTGTCCGTGCCAGCTCACCTATTACTGAGGGTAATATGGATTTCAAGAATGTTTACCTATTTAAGTTGTGAATATTATTTATAGAACAACAACTGTTATCAACTAGACAGCAGTCCCAGGAAGCAGAAGAGAAGTGTAGACAGAACGAGCGTGAGCAAAAGGCCAACGACTACGATCCATCCGACAGATCAGGACAATTGAAAATAGGAAACTTTGCGCCGGCCGTCGAATATAAAACATCAACACAACCAACGTTCGATCTGCCAAGAGTAGAACTGGCAGTTTTCGACGGAAGATCTGAAAACTACTACAAGTTCATCAGGCAGTTCGAAACTTCTGTCGAAAACAAGACAACTGGACCCAGACAAAGGCCTTTCTGTCTGACTCATCACTGTGGAGGCCGAACAAGAGAAGCTATCGATGGGTGTACCATGCTTGAGCCGGAACAAAGCTACACAGGAGCAAGGAAGATATTAAATGACCTGTTCGGCCAGCCATTCAAGGTAGCCCGTAATGTAAAAGAGGGCGTGATGGTAGAGGCCAAAAGAACCAAGGGAAACATCTATACAATGGCCGACCTAGTGATCAAAATGCTGAACTGTTCAATAGCCCTCGACCATTTAGGATACAGGGCTGGCCTCGATGCTATGCATACCTTGGAGGGCATAGTCCGTCACCTCTCACCTGAACTACCCTGTCGGTGGGTGGAAGAGGCGGAATATACAAGCTGGAGCGACCGTGAGGCTAACTTCGAAGACTTGACCGAATACTTGGAAAGGCAAACCAAGATAGCCGACAGTAGGTTTGGCCGACTTATTCGGGACAGCAACCGGGTAAACAAACCTAGCACTAGCCAGGCTCAGACCACTGCTCGGGAATACCCGAAATGCACACGCCATTTCAGGCGGGGCCATAGCATATCCAAGTTGCAGGCCCTGTGATGCTATCCATGGGTTACTAGAATGACCGCAGTTCATTAACACCACAAAAGACGAACTTTGGGGAATGGTAAGGGCGACAGGAGCGTGCTTTATATGCCTCAACACCACACACCGGGCGGCAGTTTGTCAAACAAGGACCAGATGTAGTCACGAAGCTTACGTGGGCAGACACCATGGATTGTTACATCAGGCGAGAGAACCTACACCAAAGGCGAACACCAAGCTCAGAGTGATTTGTTCAACGTCGCGGTCGGCCAGTAAACCAATACGTTTAGGGGTAGTTGCCGTGGGAGTGGTGACCACAGATGGGGAGGTCGAAGCCTTGGCCTTTGTCGGAAGTGGATCAGACACAACCCTGGTGAAGGAAAGGTTTGCCAACGAACACCGGCTCGCTAAAAGCACGAGGTCGTTAGAAGTGAGCACGGCTGGCGGAACACAAGTAACGACTGCCGGCCCGTTGAGGTTACAGCTCATCTCCTTAGACACCAACGAGCAAATCAAATCAACAGAGGTCTTTACATTAGCTGATCTCCCCATGCGAGCACCAAGGTCGGTGAACGTAATTTTAACTAGATGACCCCACCTGCAAGGTTTACCCATCGTAGACTGGGAGGACGCCGAAGTGGACCTCCTCATCGGCTGCGACGGGCAAGAGGCATACTGGGTACTGGACCAGAGAAAGGGGAACCACCAGGCACCTTGTGCCTTACGTAAAGCACTAGGATGGGTATTATATGGTCCAGTAGGGGGACGCGGTTCCGTAAATTACATATCAGCCGAAACGGACCGCATAGAGCATCAATTGCAACGGCTGTATTAAAAGGATTTTCACGAAATTGGAGACGTAAGACTATCAGTGTCTCAAGAGGACCACTTGGCTCTGCAAACAGTGCGGCAAGAAACCAGAGGCTCTGGAAAACAGTTCGAGATTCCCCTACCATGGAGCCCGCCAGCTGATCGTTGAGCTGATAACAGAAACCATGCACTGAGAAGACTACTACGAATGGAAGAAAGCTTCGTTCGAGACCAGGATCTGTGGAAAAGATACGCAGAAGTAATGAAGCAAAAAGAAGCTTTTGGCTACGTTTGAAAGGTGCCTGCAACCACCGACGGCCGGAAGAGGATCTGATATCTACCTCACCACCCGGTTATCAACCGCAAGAAACCCGAAAAGCTGCGGGTGGTTTTCGACTGTGCAGCCAAGTTCCAGGGCAAGTCGTTAAACTGTCGCCTGCCAAGAGGGCCTGACTGGGCCAAGCCATTGATTGAAGTTTCGTGCCGTTTCAAAGTGGGCAGAGTGGCCCTCTCGGCCGACATCAGGGAAATATTTCTCCAGGTGAAGATACCGGTAGAAGAGCAAGATGAGTTGCGATTCTCATGGTGAGAAGAGAATAACCGGGACAAAGCAGTAATAAATTACAGGATGACCGTCCACCCCTCCGGAGTGATATCATCACCGTTTTGTGCGAACTACGCCCCTCGAGAAACAGCGAACAAACATGGAGCTCTGGTCCACTGGTCAGTAGTAAATAGCGTCAGCAAAAACTTCTACGTGGACGACTACCTTGGGTCGTTCGATGATGCAGACCCGGACATAGCGCACTTCAGAGGCCCAACAAGATTGCTAGAAGAGGGCGGTTTCCGTCTATTGAAATGGATGTCAAACTCTTGGGAAGTGCTCGAATTCATTCCGTAACAAGAGAAAGCCAAAATTGTTCGAGATCCGGACGGATGTCCGCTCCCTACCGAACGCACTCTAGGAATACAATGGAATGCGGGAACGGACGACTTTGTTTTCGAACTAAACTTTCCCGAGCAACCAGTAACTTGTCGTAGTATACCATCTGCTGTCTCTAGTTTTTCCGATCCACTCAGTCTCGTCTCTCCCTGGCTGCTACCCGGAAAGATCCTGCCGCAGCGGCTCTGCCGTAAGAAAGTCGACTGGGATCAGCCGCTGGACCGAGAAGACCGCTTGGACTGGGAGGAATTTCTGAACACCTTAAAGAAACCAGGGGACATGGATTTTGCGATGTTTGCCTCCTGGTCACACAACACAGACGGGAGAACTACATGCCTTTTCTGGCGCATCCGATGTCGGTTGAGGAGCCTTGGTATAAGGACGATGGTGCACGGGATAGGGACAATATGCTACGAGGATTCTGTTCGCCGAAGCTCGCGTTGCCGCGCTGAAATCGGTCTCGATTCCGCGCCTTGAACTCAGCGCAGCCGTGTTAACAGTCAGGGCGGCACAGGCGGTGAAGAGATGTCTGGATTTCTACATTTGGTCAGCTAGTTTTTGGACGGACACGACGATAGTATTTTACTACAATAACAACGTCAGGAGTCGTTTTAGTACTTTCGTTGCTAACCAGCTCACGATCATCCACGACGAATCGGCCGTTAACCAGTGGAAGCATGCCAGATCTGGCGATAACCCAGCCGATCTGTGCTCCCGAGGTGCGACCAACTTCCGGCAACTCGACACGTGGACGGAAAGACCGAAATTCCTGCAAGTGCCTAAACAGGAATGGCCGGTGTAAGAACTAAAGCCCCCTCTGGAATCGGAATTGGAGATCGAAGGCGTAGTGATGGCGGCCACCATCATAGAAGCAACATTCATTTTGTCACGATTGGTCAGGTTTTCCTCCCGGAGGAAGACGCTTCGGTCATTAGTTTGGTTGGCCAGATTCAAGAGACATTTGATGGTCATGAAAGGAATCCGCCCCTCCAGCCGGGTACGAGTGGGTTCAATAAGCCCAGATGAATTATGAGCCGCAGAACACGATTTATTCAAGATGATACAACGAGAGGCTTTCACCCGAGAACTCGAGAGGGCCGAAGAAGCGGGATCAATCGACAAAAGAATATCATCTCCGAAAGGCAACTTGAAGCATTTGAACCCCAAACTCAATAATGGACTACTACGGGTAGGCGGTAGGCTGACCAACTCCCACCTGAGTTTTGACACGGAATACCCCATACTGCTACCGTATCGACAAACTGTGATAGAACTAATGATTTAACACATCCACGCCGTAGGGGGACATGCCGGGTGAAGTCATGTGACGAGCGTCATCCCGTAGCGCCTTTGGTTGCTGAGAGGAAGAGCGACTGTGAAACCCGTGATCCGAAGTTGTGTACATTGTAGGAGACGCACTGTCGCAGCCGGCAAACGACACATGGCTGCGCTGCCAGAATGTAGAGTGACTCCCGGTTGGTGGCCTTTCAGTGACACCGGGTTGGACTATTTCGGGCACTTGCGGATCAAGCGTGGGAAGAGGTTGGAAAAACGATACGGGTGTATCATGAAGTGCATGAAGTCACGCGCGGTGCAGTTAGAGGTCACGCATTCGATTACAACCGACTCTTTCCTCCGTGCCTTGCAACGCCTTATCAACCGAAAAGGTTTACCAGCAGATATACTCCGACGGTGGGTCGAACTTCGTGGGCTCTCATCAGGAAATGCAGCTTTGGCACAAAAACATGAATTGGGTCGAGCTGCAGAATCGAACCGTGGCCTATGGTATACGATGGCACTTCAATCCCCTGCAGGCCAGTCATCGCGGCGGCGTATAGGAACGCCTGATCCGGACCACCAGGCGAATATTGCTGTCGATTATTGAGCAACAGCCACCCGACAACGAAAAGTTGAGCACCGTCATGACCGAGGTCGAGAGATTCTAAACAACCGCCCACTGGTTCCAGTAACCAACGACGACCCCACCAATTTGGCGCTCACCCCGAACGACTTATTGACATTTAAGTCGAACGAGGGCTTCCAAGGACTGCTTAACCTTCGTGGGAGCTACCTCCATGGATTGAATCAGACCAACTATCTTGCCAAGGTTTCCTGGAAGCGATGGCTGCGGGAATAACTACCGGCTCTGCAAGCTCAACAGAAGTGGCCGATCAAAGCAAGACCATTCAAGTTTGCGGGAGGTATTGATGATCACAGACGAGCACGCACATTTCAGAACCTAGCCTCTGGGCGTTGTTATGGAAGCCATCGAAAGCTCTGACGAAATGAATAAGAACTTTAAAGGTGAAGACCGCCAACGGAATGCTAATCCACGACGTACGCAATATCAGCCTCCTCGAGAGTGAAGAAGGAGAAGCCGATAACATAAAACGCCGGTAGACTATTCCCCATTCGTCTTTGAAGCGGGTAAAGGCACCTCTCGTGTGCAGGGGGATTTACGACATACTGAGGTATTGAACCAGACCCTCACCCAGACACACACACGTACACGATACACGTTCATACTTCATGAGCTCCATCATACTCGTTGCAGTGCTCACCGTTCTTCGTTGACGTTAACGAGGACTTTTCCCGTGTGTGGTAGTAGTTGTGATTCGATCACACGCCCAGACACACACCAATCACCCACTTACATGACACACGTTTATGCTTCATGATTCCCGTCCAACACGCCACAGGGCTGGTTGTTCCTCGTTTACCACCGGCAGTATAAAAGATACCTCCCGTAGGTGGTAGTTGTTACTATTCGCTCATTTGCCAGAGTGCGACTTCACCCGTGCCACTCACACGCACACACATGCACGCAGCACACGCAGGCGATGCACGACGGCTGTCCCGAGAACAGCACCTGTGTCCCGCTTTCACGCCCGCCATCGATCAGCCGTTCTCATGGACGATGCAGAGTACCATCGCATCGGTGTAGCCACCAGATCAAGAGCGATCGTGAGTAGAATGTTGACGGCAGAAGTATTAGGTACGCGCATTGACAGCAGGGTCTATGTAGGTAGGAAGAATCAGTATTCTTATTCGGAACCTTTGATTCTACTAAAATTCGGGAGGATTTTGGTGGGCGGTGTAACGACCGGTAGTGGAAAATCCATCCAGAAAAACTGCAATTTCATGTTTCCTTGACATCACACACTCATTTACATTATTGGCTCGTTTTTATACGCTGTATGTTTTCATGAACCAACGTTTGTCTGTTCGCGTCCAGCGCGCTACTCTGTCATATCCTATTCTGGACCTGAGTGACGCACGTGCTCCTTTCTCGCACGCCGCAATTTCGTTCTCGTTTTCTCAGCCCCCGTGATCGCATATTCGAGGTTCGTATCTGTTTTATGTCATTGTTCATTTAATAATCTAGTATTGTAGAATTACACGGATAATCGCCTTCTTATTTCGTGATCCGTATCGAATTTGGTTGCGTTTTGCTCAAGGGCGTCTCATAGCCACTGTGAAGATGCTGACACGGGGTGTTTAGCTCGGCCCTCTGAAAAGACGATTGAAGATGTATATATATGTTCATGTACATATATATATATATATATATATATATATATATATATATATATATATATATATATATCGAATTAAACTTGCGGAACAATGAAAATATATGCTACAGTTAAGATAAACTGCAACAATTCTCAATATCTATTTCCGTGAGTTATGAATCATTTTCTCCATGGAAAAACCAAACATCGCATCCTGTCGGCAGGGAATAAACAAGCCAGTATGGCGCCGGCTAGGTACAAGTGCATTCAGTGAAACAAAATATGCTGTTTATGAAACGCAGATGAATGCTAATAAAAATTGTGAAACTTTCGTCATTTTCCTTAGTTAGTTAGTCCAAATTTCGCCCGACCGCGCAGATTATTTTGCTACTGGTGTGAATGGGAAGAAAGGAGTGGAACCGTTCCGATGGATTGGAAATTGGACAAGAAGGATTCATAGAATAAAAGCGCAGGGCCAAGTAAATATATATCGCCGCGGATGACGTGGAAACTTAGGGTAGTTACCCTTGTAGCACACAGCTCGTTCCATGGACTTGGCACGGAACAGTTTCAGGACGGGTTCGTTAGTCAGCGGTTTTTGACGGTATAAAATTACGTAGGTAGCCATAATTTTTCTAAAGAACTCAGAAATATAAATATTTTCTGGTTGCTCTGTCAGAGGTTGCTTTACAATATCCAAATGGTTTGTTTAAATCAACGGTCGGCTTCTGCTGGGTAGCTTTGCTCCACACAGCAACAGTAGATATATTTCGAACAATTTCTAAGTAATCCTCCACTGTGAGTCACGTTTCCATAAGATAAGCTGGTTGCATCATATAAAATGTTATTTCGGGTAAAGTATGTGGTCTGGTTTTAGGTTCACGCGGCTTTGGTTGACCAGCCGGGTTCCGACCGGGCTCGGACCGGGTTCGTAGCGGGCTTCGGCTGGGCTAGGAACACGCATCGGCTGGGTTCGTTTGTACGTTTGTCGGGCATGCTACGCATACCACTGTACGATGCCACCACTGTAACTATTTATGATACTTTCATCATGTATGTCGATGTTGACAGCTAAAACATGCCACTTCCGTCTACGTGCAGTTGTAAAAGATATCGCACGAAAAAAGAGATGTTGCTGGGTATGAAATGTCCTGCTGGTTTGGATGCCCTTCTCTGGGATCATCGCAACGGTTGTCCAACTTTGAGTTAACCCAATGTCAATCGTAATTTACCTTGTTGCATGTACCTAATACTGAAGACAAAGGTGCATCACAAAGTGCAGAAAATTTAGTCCAGCTCTAAAGGTAAATCCAGTCAGATAATTAATACACTGTGGAAGCAATCACTTCCTTCCTGAGACTTGAGGATCAACCGCTGTGAGAAATAGACTAGAGCATTATGCGTTGGTTTACAAACGCGAGAGATCGCGGAGAATCGAAGAAGCATGCAAGGTGAGTTTCGCACGCGAAATCCGTGTGAGTATTATAAATATCACGTTTTATACACATGCATACTTGTCTAGGATTACCTTATCCGTTTCTAGCTGTAGCATAACAAACGACTCAGTGTACATATGAGTTTGTGCATCTTGTTTTCACAGTTTCGCTGTTTACACATTCCTGAAAACGAAGGTAATTATGAGCGATACTAACCAATTTCATTCTCTTCACGCATTACAGTTCGTTATCCACACTGTTCTTTAACCTAGGCCGGCTGATAACAAATTGTTTTTCTGCCCCCAATCAATTCTTGAATAGTTATACGATGCATTGAACTTCCTGCCCTCTTTTTTCAGGACTGAAAAGAAGAATTGTGAAAAATGACATGAATGCGAACAAGTAAATTGTAAATATCGAACCACTAGAGTATCTTATAT
Organism: Fasciola hepatica; assembly: GCA_948099385.1. Taxonomy (NCBI): domain Eukaryota; kingdom Metazoa; phylum Platyhelminthes; class Trematoda; order Plagiorchiida; family Fasciolidae; genus Fasciola; species Fasciola hepatica. The sequence continues at coordinate 4,735,396 of CANUEZ040000076.1, forward strand.
TTTGTATAAGTAGAGAGGATATCATTTTTCACTGTTTTTCCACTTATATATTATGGAACGGGACATAAGCACGTCATAGTACCGGAGGTAAACTGAAATCATTAGGTTGGGATTCGTTCGGCACTATGTAGTAGGTAAAGGTAGCATACTTGACCAGCCTATAAGCGAACCCATCCGAATCCAGCTTCCAGCTCGTTTTCCGGCTCTGAGCCCGGCCCAAAACAGTTTGAAGCCCGGCCGGGTTTGTTACTTGAGTGGTTACCGTTTAGCCATTTAGGGATATGCGAGTACCCATCCTCGACGACAGGTGAGTGATGGACTTTTGATGGTAACCAATCGGATAAAAGATGAACTACCAGTTAGGACGCGATTCATATTTTCCAAGGAATGATGTTAGGTGAGAGACTTAAATATTCGGCGTGGTAAAGCACTATTCACTTCTCCAGGGATATTGTTTTCATCATGTTTTTCGGTAGACAAGGTGCTCTGTTATTCATTTTCATTTTGTTAGGGTTATGACACCGCGAAGTAACCACCATAGTAAGATTGAAAGGGTTTGGTAAGTTAGCCAGGAACATACGTAGGAGAAGAAAAGTTGGAAGAATGCGGCTAGTTTTATTCATCAGTTTCCCGGTCCCTATCTCTGGGTTTTGTTCAGCAGGCTAGGTGGGGCAGCCGCGGTGAAGAAATTACCCCTGGTTTGGTAAATTCATGGTTCCGGGTGGGGTCGGATCGCAGGCTGTGAGATTTGTTATTGGGACATGTGTAAGAGATAAAATGCAGGTTCCACCAGTGCAACCGGAAGGCTCGGTAAGCTATCATCCCAAGCAGAAGCGGGCGGAGGAAGCTATGACAGGTCTACAAACAAGTGGTAGACAGTCTTTGGTTTGCCGCATTTGCTGGGTCAGGTCCAGGCTCCTGGCTGATCGATAGAGTTCTCTATCGATATGAAACAAAAATGAAATATGTTAACAAAATGCCACTGTATGTTAATGCAGTGCAACAGAAATAGAAACAGGGTGACTGATAGTTTGTCCACAATATTCAGTGGGCTGATATCAAACCGGCCACTAAACAACTCCTCAAGTGAGGTTCGACGCAGCTTTTGGACAGGCGATTGAACTTCGTCTGAATGGAACCTAATAATTCCACAGTTGGCTGCCCAGTCGCAGTAAATGTGCTAAAATAGAGTTTCGATTCGTATGAGTTGGGTCTTTATTGCCGCAGATCACACAACGCTCACAAGCGAAGCAGAAAGAAAAATCTTCGGTGACCACCTGCTGGTCAGTTAAAATCGTGTCTTGGAGTCTTCAAGTACTACACGGGTTCGGGGCTTTGAGCCTAATTGTCCCGGTTCCCGAGGAAGTCTTTGATCGTCTGTCGGATTCACCGAGCTGAAACGAGAGTAAAGGGAAGCGGGGGTGGGGCGAGGGCGGCAATGAAAACAGAATAAACATAACATCATGCAGTGTCACACTGTGGACAGTGCCTTAAGCGGAATTGGGGTGCGACTTTCATAAGCATAAAGAGGAATGGAAATGCAATAAAAGACATCTGTTTCACCTTTCGGACAATGAATTACTGGAAGAGACCCAGGTAGAGGGCGAACTTTGGAAGATAGCTGTGTTCTGCGGGAGAGCAATGTCTTCTGGAAGAGAGTTCCACAGAGTAATAACCCTGTGGCTAAAAAATTATTTCTTAGAGAAGTACGTGCTCTCGGTTTAAAAACCTTTATGCTGTGCCCACGGAGAGAAGGAGTTGGGCAGGGAGAGAAGGAGCAATCACTTTGACTTGATTCAAAAAAGTGAAATATCAGGAACTGATCATCCCTCACTCGTCTTAAATCAAGGGGATAAAGAATGAGGAGTGAGAGGCGGACTGGGATAAGGTAGGTGGTAATTTGATAAAAAAATGAAACGTGTACAGTACAGTGAAAAGCAAGTGGTAGAATATGTGGAATGTACAAAGTACCACAGACTTACGATCGAGGCTTCCAATTCCTCCGCAGCCGGTTCAAAAAAGATGTATTCTGTGAAAAGATCATTTACTCGTAACGGTTTCTATTGTTAAAGGTAGGTGGCTGAGTCAGCGAAAAAACTTTGCACGACCCACCATATTTTATTACTTATCACGTGGTGCTCAAAGCTGCTAGTGTTAGACCTTTTTCCCTCTGGTTCGGGGGGACCCTTGGCCCAGCGGCTATTCTCCCCGAGGGGGCTGTTGTTTTGGGAAATAAGGGTAGAAAATTAGGATAAATATGCACACAAAGGGGACGCTTGCCTCATTGCATTCAACCCTCAGCTGCGACCGCAGGTTATTTCAGATTCTAGCTGGAACCAGAGCCTGACTACCACTTTCGATTTTTGATCGAAATCTTGGAGCTTTTAATTAGTACACGGGTACTAAGCTAAAGCCCAATGTTCCTGGATCCTGTGATTCTCTCCAAATGTCACCGGTGAGCCGGAAGATAGTTCACCGGATAATAGGGGCAATGGAAAAGAGACACGGGGTTCAGAATACGAATGTTGACAATATCCTGAGCTGGAAGATAGACTACTGGACAACTTGAAAGTTTTCAGGATACTAGTCTTGACTGCTTTTTCCCCTTGTTTCGCCTGTGGGCCGGAAGATAGATCAGTGCGAAGTGGAAGGGGGGATTCCGTTTAGGTTCGGTAGCCCAAACGGTTCTGGCTTGAAAAATTCCTTCGGACGGCAAACATCGAAATCTTTGGACCACGCGCCACGCGTGGCCTTGAAGCAGAATTAAACGAAATAGGGACTAGCTGGGTGAGTGTGTAGTGTTTTGCGCAGACTAACGTTGGCCGCACTGGTGTCTGAATAACGTAAATTCAGGATTCCATTGATACAATTGCTGTGTCCTATTGTACTGACATTTTCCACCCCCAGTTTCGCGCAACAAACACGGGCAACCACCCTTAGACAAACCATTTTCTTTGTATGATACAATAGAAAGAAAAATGTCCTTAACTGTTGAGTGGAGAAACAATTAATAGGTGGGCGTTTCTAGCCCAAGATTTGTCGCTTCCGCCTAACCCTAACGCTCAGGTACCGGCATTACCTTTCTTCCACACAAACCTCTGGGTTGATCAGTCCAGCTCTTACATTTAAATAAGACTGAACAAGTCTCAATTAGTGACACACATTCAACGGACCCGTCAGTCTCTCCAACTCTTCTTTCTTCTATCTTTACAGACCGCCACCGGGAGGTCCTTCACGAGTTTTGTGGACTATTTCAGGCTATCAACATGCTCCCACGTGCGTCGGCCAAAGTGCTGCACAATGTGGTCGCGGTGGGTTTGCTGGCTGATTGCGATACCAGGCTCTCAGCACCCGACAAACGCTAAACGGCCAGGGCTAAGTCTCAGAAAGAGCTGCATTTCGGATTCTCTTGACCACCTTTAGGTCCACGGACTTCTCCATAACATATGGTGCCAAAATGTCGATTATTTTTCGGTCTCATTGTATAGTTTGCCGGGCTCTGAACAGTAACATCAAGACCGATCACTAGCTGGTTCCATGTCCAAGACCCCGTGAAAAGTTTATTCCGTTGCGCAAATTTTCGGTTACGCAAACTTATTGTGCGCACACAATTAAATTTCGACTATTACTGGTAACATCCCAACGAAAGTGGTGGTTACACCTTTTGGCCCATCTAAGTTTCTACGTACGTCATTTGGTCCTTCAAAGGCGGCCCAAACATTTCAACGTTCCGTAGCGAGAGTTATCTTCCTTCAGCCTTGTAACACATCATTGCTGAACTGAATGCTGAAAGCCAGGCACTGTTCCCCTTTCTATCGTTGGTCTTGCTCGCGCTTTACCGCACTCTGTCAAGTGCACGCCCATGGCTATCTCTCCCAGTAGTCTTCTCGTTCTCGCAGGTCATGGGAAATGCAGTTCTGGTAGAATTATTCGCACAGTCCCGGGCATCGCAGTAACGTGTAAGCGGTCTACGTAGTACAGGGGACTGAAGGATGCGTTTACTAAGGGAACCGTGGGGTTCGGTTTAGCGAACCTACAACTGGTGGGCCTCATCCGATCTCCAGGCCATGTGAATTTCCTTGTTTTTCACCTCTCAGGGTCCCGTCTGCTTACTTTTATACTTATTTTTTCATTTTTGTTGACGTTTTTATTTGTTCCTTTAAGTCATTTTCCCCTGTCATACATTCTTCTGGTGTTCAGTTTGTCATGATTGTTTTATATTGCATTGCCTTTCGTATTGTCACGTTTATCTTTGGTTATTTCCGTCTGTTCGATGAATTATTAACTGAGGTATGTTCTTTGAGCGGAAGCCTTGTTCGGATCCTACCCTTGAGAAGACACGCCGCACATGCCATCAATAACACCCACCGATCCAAAACCCTGGTTCACGCTGGTGAAACTGGAAATCGGAAACTGCCATGTGGCAAGTGACGCCAGCCTTTTTGGGTTGCCATCGTGCGGACTGGTCAGGAATTTGATATACTCCGTCTCGGGGCCACGAAGCCCAGGAAGAGGCCGTCACTGCCCGCACGACCCTAAAGACGGATCAGGGCACGCAGCAGCTTCGAAGCTTTGAGCTTCTAGACAGAACGGCCTCTGAATCCCCGCGCAAGATGCAGCTTTTGGGTAGACCAAAGGAAGGAAGAGACATGCACTTAGAAGGAACATTGGCCGCAGCTTTTGCCACACAAGGTCCCATTTTGGCTAAGTGGCAGTCGTAGATGCTTGCTGGAGGAAACGCGAGGGATAGCTGATGTAGTTATGTCACTGTGCAACTCCGGTGTCGCCGGAGTACCGATGTCTTCCGTCAACAAAAGGCCTTCCCAGAAAAAGCACAACTATTTTGCCGCAGTTTTGTGTACATTTCACGTGTGCCTGAGAGGACTAGCAGTGAATAGAAGTCGGTCGAGGGGAGCGGAACTGTTCACTCCAACAGTGTTCAGAACAAATACATGTACATCACGAGCAGAACACTGTTAAACGGCAATCAGTGGAGTTCTCATTGTTTGCACTGCCACTCATAACACGTTGCGGTAAGTGGTGAAAGAGTAAAGAGCTAAGCTCGGTCATGGCAAGCGGAATCAACAATACGAAGTGACAAGCTGTCTCATCAGTGGATGTTAGGCACTGTTTGGGTGAATTAACTAGTATCTCTTCCTGCATAAACGCTTGTTTTAGTATAAGGTGGGAAACCATCTACCGTTTGCCCCTGAGCTTGAGAAGAAAAATATTTTTCGTTCCAGATTTCCATGCCGATCTGAAAACGTGACCCGAAGCAGGCGTTGCATACTGCCGGTAATTAAGGCGTAAATACACTCGAATGGTCCACCAGATACGTACGCTGGTGCTCTGCGTTTCCTAGCCAATGCCACGTGCAGGTCGTGAATACGCTGAGTTTGGCGCTGGTTTTAGTTGGAATAATTAAGTGATTGCGAAGTTTGTGGTGCTGAGAGTCCTCGGCTCGTGGGGAGCACGGTTCCGGTTTACTTATTCGAGCATTCCGAGCGCTGCAGTAATGTGTGTGTGGTCTAGGTGTTATGAGTGACCGAAGAATACGTCCATCAAGAGAACTGCGAGGTGGATTTTGGTTAACTTACTGCTCCATCCATCAGGTTTTCACCTAATTTGGTGGCTATTGCAGCCCAAGACCGCTGGGCACAGAAAGTAAGAAATCTTTTGAAGGTTTCTCTCAGCTTGGAGTAGTTAATATATGTGCAAACCTTCCAGCAGGTCAAAAGCTATTTGACCCTCCCCATTCTGGAGTGTTCCGAATCTTCAACCCTCAAAAAGCTTCGAGGATTTGATGAATCATCCTTCTTTTGCCAAGGTCTTACCCTTAATCATGTCGAACTGATGCAACCTGTCGCGGATTTAACCCGCGGTATGACCAAAACCTTCAAATTTCCCGACGATGAATAATGGGCTTTTATCCGACTGAAGCAGACCGTACCCAGTATAGTTGCTTCGGCAAATAAACTACCATAAGCGCCTCTCTCACCCCAAATGAAAGCCTTAGACTAACCTGTGTGTGCCATTCTCTAAAAAGATGTAGGGGGTACTCGGTAGCCCCCATTATTACCCTCCAAGCTTCCTCAACCTGCCAAATCAAAGTACAGTATATTCGGCCTGCAATATCTTGCAGTTCAGATAGATATCCGTTTTTTTCGTCACTCTCTAAAGGCAGACAATCAGCCATCTCCATGGCCCACGAGCCAATTTTCCGGGCTCCTTAATCCACGGACTGGCGCTCACCCGTGCCACCCCACCAACCAGATTATATCACTCTGTTCTCTGAGGATATACGGCAAGACTCAGATAAACTTAAACCTGTGACAGATGTACCTTATCGCATCCACCTCGCTACCGAAACCAGTGACATGCACTTGGCAGCGGTTGCCGCAGCGTGAGCACACTACTCATAAGTCTAGCAAATTTGTCACAGCTGCTCTCCTCGACCCAAGCCGGTGCCACTCGCCTTATCGGAGGGCTAGATAACGTGCGACGCGTGGAAAAGTACTACTGGCCTACAGGTACCACTCGAGTTCAAGGGGGGCAACTTTGTGTCACTGCTCGGGTTGTCCCCCACCGGCATGAGAGCTTCAAACAAACCAATAACCGTGGGGCCAAAGGTAAACAGGGTTATTAGTGAATGGGAACAAGGTTCTCAATAACGTCAAAGAGCCCAAAGACGCCGGCGCAAGACCTTTCTCCCGGCTCTTTTTCATCACTTGTACGTCGATCTAACAGGTCTTGTGCCTCCATTCAAGGGAATAACATATTTATTAACATGTATTGACAGTTTTTTGAGGAGGACTTGCGTGATATATTTAAGCAACTGCTCATTCAGAATAACAGCACGCGCTCTGTAGAACGATGGGTTGCCCCATTTATGTGCTCTCTATTTGTGGCCTCCGATCAAGCAGCCCTCTCCCAAGACGAATTTGCTTCAACCATGTGCGTATTAGAATGCAAACAAGTAGAAACGACAGTGCACCATCCGGCATATGGAGGTTTGATAGAACTTTTTCAGAGAAACCTCAAAGCCGCTTTTAGATCTCACGCAAAACTAGCATAGCAAGAGATTATCCTTTTTCGGTGTTATTGGTTCACAGATTGGTGAAAAACGACCTACCCTCAAAGCCAAAACAGTTATTTCCTTGGTGTTCCATTCGGTGGCCGGGGGGACTAGCGGCACCACAAACTTCGCAATCACTTAATTATTCCAACTAAAACCAGCGCCAAACTCAGCGTATTCACGACCTGCACGTGGCATTGGCTAGGAAACGCAGAGCACCAGCGTACGTATCTGGTGGACCATTCGAGTGTATTTACGCCTTAATTACCGGCAGTATGCAACGCCTGCTTCGGGTCACGTTTTCAGATCGGCATGGAAATCTGGAACGAAAAATATTTTTCTTCCCCAGCTCAGGGGCAAACGGTAAATGATTTCCCACCTTATACTAAAACAAGCGTTTATGCAGGAAGTGATACTATATATATATATATATATATATATATATATATATATATATATATATATATATATATATATATATATATATATATATATATATATATATATATATATATATATATATATATATAGCGACCGATAATCCTCACTTTCAAGCAAAGCTTCATTTCATCCAACCAAACTGGGGATGACCTACACAAAAGGACCATTAGTTTTGCTCTGTTTGGGTCACTCGCCAATTTGTCTGATGTCCCTTAATGCTTGCTCCATTGGTTGCTCAAAGCGCGGTCTTCTGAGTCAGTGGCCTGTTCAGTTGATATCGGCGGATACAAACTGTTATAAATGCAGCAGACAGCACTCATTGCACTCTTATGAACTATGCTGGCATTTTCATCCTTATGCTTCAGAGAAATAGTTCCTCCGAGCTTTTCGGGATTGAATCTTTCGACGTAGTAACTGTAAATCCACTTATTTCCATTTCGAAAGTACCGGTATTTTAATTTTTCCTCCGTTTCTCCCTTCGCACTGAATAATTTTCACTCTAAATTACTGCACACCAAATTCTCAAGATCTGCTTTGGGCTACTGGGACTATCGGACCTGTTACAATCATTATTCAGCAGCTTGTTTAGGCTGGCCCTGCAGTGAAGAAGCCTCTGTCCTCTTAAATGTTGTCATGGAGTATGTCTTCAGCTGTATAGTTTATCACTTTGAACAACCTGACACGTTTCATACAAAGAACACCAGCAAGTATTCAGGATAACCGTACGACTCGCCTTTTTGTACATTGTTCCCCCGTTTCCCACAAAAACATTTTATCATCATGTTCTTGTTCGACCATGTCTTTGCTGTTGCACAACACCCTGCTTTACATTGCAGTGAAATATACAATTACCGGAGGATCACCGTTTACCGCTCATCAATACTTGTGGTGAGAATGGCTTTGAAGCTAAATATGAGTGTGAAAACTCTGCACGGGCTTGCATCTCGCCGCAAATAATGAGAGTGAATCGAAATCTAAAATGTCTTTCTTGGCGAAGGTCAGCCGGTTCTTCATTTCAGCCATTCATATACCTCAATTCCTTGTAAATTTAACGTTGAGAAAGGAGCGAATGATAATCCGCGCGACACTGAGCAGGTTGCTGGGAGTTCGGATCCCTGAAAGTTAGATCGGCACTCAGCTCAGTCTTTCCTGGTGGTAACGAAGGTTTAATAAATTCATATGGCTTTGGCTTCCGTGTGCTCTTGGTTGCGCGTGACAAGCCCGAAAACTTTCGTAGCAATGAGCCAACTTCGGATCTGCGAAATGAACTTGGAATTTGTGAAACGACCTCGCCGCGTTGGAGATTGTGATACTGTCCCCAGATTGGTCATATATGACATAGTTGTAATCTCTGAAACGGTAACTTAACTTGAAACAAATTCGGAGAATATAATTATTATTAATAATAATGGTATGTTTCTCGACTTGGATCAAGACACATGCACAAGACGTCACCACGGGATACAGCTTTTCCTGACAGTATGAAATATTCACAACTTCCACAGGTCGGGCTTGTATATCTCAGCAACAGTACAATAGAAATGTACAGTGTTTAGATTTACTAAAGTGAGAACGGTTAGCTCGGGATACTTAAAGCCGTTTCGAGTTCGGGAGCAGGGCACTGTGGACAGTTTGCCAAACGCAAAGCTGCTGGTTGAGGCGTTACTACAGTGTGAGGAGGATGTAGTATACACAAGAATGGTTTAAACAATGATTCACCGAAAGATCGGAGAAAAATCGGGACGTGTAGAAAGAAATACATGGGCGCACCGGCTGGTTGCCAGAACGATCTATGTCGAAAGACCCGAATGAGATTTCCACCAATGAATATCCGGACAAGGTGGAGAGTAAATCCAACGACACATTATCAATCAGCAATATCAGCCGCATATTGAGTGGTAATCCACTGATGTCTCTTGGACAAGTCCCTCGGCGGATGGACAGTTGTTTGGAAATCTAAAGAAGTAGTGAGCCTGTGAGGTCAGATAAGTTCATCTTAGTTGTCCGTGTTTTAGGTAATTCCATTGCGATATGGAGAGAATGGCGTTTCACTTGAAAGTGGACATGGGGAGAAATACTTCACAAGGAATGTAGTGTGTTATCGAAGCAGCATGAATGACGGTTGGACCGTTAGCTGGGGATGCCAAAACGAGTTCATTGAAGGGGCAGCCAGTTGGAACGAGAATATGGAGCAGATTTGCTTAAACAAAGATGAAGAGATGAAATGTGGGTACGCAAGTCCTATGGCAGTGGTTTGCAGAGGACCAGATCCCAGGCAACAACGGATATTATGTTGGATTCAGGGGTTAACTATTCCGTATATAACCCAAAAGAATATGAAGACAAGCTTCAACCTACTGCGAGTGACTGGTAGTTTATTTCATAAAGTTCATTTTTGCCACTGACTGCTAATCCCGAACTAAGGCCCCAGCATGGGAAGGTTCACCAGACGCGACTGGTTGTTCATGAGGAGTATGATTGGGTGGCAGGCAAAAATGGTCTAAGATTGCGTTTGTTGGTGAAATGGGGAAGGTGAGCTGAAAAAGCAACGGCGATTGTAGGATATCGTCCATGATTTGGGAACCATAACGACCGATTGGAGGGCACACTTGAAGTTTTGTTGTGGCAGAGCAAGACGTTGTTTGATGTCGGGACTCCGCCTTGCGGTACTGAAAAACTGTTACAGTGGCTTGTAACCTGGGCAACACTGTTGTAATCTCAGTGGAGTGCGATGTAGGATGCTCTACATATCATCGGCCATCACAACGGTACTGCACCCTGATGTGGTATGGTGGCTTGTGCTACTCTATGACACAAAGAGCTATACAGAATGGCTTATTTAAGCCGGAGATGCAATCGTACCTGACAGGCCAATGAGTAGAGGCCAGAAAAAGTCCGGTCTCCTGGTCCTCCAGGTTGGGGGTCAATTTGAGCTGGCAGCTCAATCGGGAAAATCGATGGAAGAATAATTGATCCAAGCAAATGGGCTTCCACTAAGCCATCCAGCTGCCTTGCGGATAGGTTCTCGTTAGAACTAAAGGCTTTGGATGAGAACCCTAATCGTTCTCCTGTTTTGTGGCTGGACACCCTAGCAGTACCCGTTCAAAATCTCCCATAAACTGCACCAATAGAAGGAGTTTCATACTGCATCGGTCGTCGCGCAGGCTAATCAGGACCGCGCTGTTTATTGCATCGAGCGGGGTGGGTAGTGATAAGTGGGGTACTGCTCAGAGTTCCCTCTCTTTTATTCAACCTTTGTCTTTTGCCCCCAACCACCCCTCTTTGCCCCATCTATCCACCCCTTAATGCTCCCACTGATAACATTGCTGATACTCGCAACAATTAACTTTCAGATAGTGTCGGGAATAATCCTCTGACTGGTAATTCACATTTTCACAAGCCTCGTCAGCCTCTGAACCTCGGCTCCTTCAACGTGCAAATACGAAAATACGGCACTTATGATGTTTTTTCTAAAGCAACGCGGGTGGTGATTCCGAAGTTTACCGGCACTTTACCTGAAAAGATGCTTCTGAAGGTAGTAGAAACGCAGATTATATTTCAATATTATTATTATATCATAAGTGACGGTTATATATGTGTGTTGTCAGAAAGCGAAATCATTGATTCTCCATCACAGCTCACGATGTCGTGTCGTCGTATTTGAGAAACCGAATAAGCCTATGGGTGTTAGTACGAAGACTGGGTGACAAGTATTTATCATTGGTTGAATACTCTGAAATGGGTGCGCGCACGGCTCTTTTAGCTTTATGCTTTGGCGATTTCTTTTATGTATTCATAAGTGTTTTTTGTTGTTGTGTGAATGTGTGCAAAATTGAACCTCTTCTCATCTAACCTGAAGTGTTTGGATAAGTTTTGTATACATGTTTTGTACACGCCCGAGCAAAATGTCTTTCCTGATTTGAAATTATGCACCATAAGCAGTGCAGAATGAACTTCTTTTAGGAAATATGATCATTGAATTAAGAACCAGTATCCATAATACTTAGGTACAACTTTCACACATTTATTCGAGAAGGTGCCAGTTTATCCAGCTGCTGAAATGAAATGCGTCCCACTTTGCCCGATGTATTTTGATTTCTTTCATTTTAAAAGTGACCGAATCTCGAATGGGTTTCTTGAAACATCTTGAGAAAACCTGTCGAAGTCGGCTCGATTCGAGCAATTGATCTCTAACTAATTATTGCTTTTCAACCCTAATTATTTGTTCATTTATCACTTGTTGCACGCATTTGCTATCCGATTTATTTAGGTGCCAATTACTCATCGTTTTCTGGAAGTCTTGCGCTTTTCAAATCGCTTGTTTTCTCTTTGAATTTCGTTGACAGAACGGCCTGAATCATCTCACTAGATGTTAGGTTGACGGTTATGCAAACCGGAACTGATATTTTACTTGGCCGACTGTGTTTCGGACTCTACATTTCACACAAAAACCTCAGGTCATCCGATCAATCGTGCACTCGGAAGCACCAGACTCGAGTTTTGCTCTTGTCAGGGCTGATCAGTGGTGCATATCCTCCACCGCACTTAGGGTTTGGAACTGATATACCGAAAACTCAGTTCTCGCCCTCACTGGTAGAACAACCCTACGTTGTTCTGTGCAGATATTTTCGCCTTTTGCATTAAACCTTGTGTTGATCACAGGTTGATGCACACGCACACTCCTTCAATGTCAAATGACTTTTTCTTTGATGTTTTCTATTCAGGGTATCCTAGAATAACGCCTCTGTTTATTTTGCACCAAAGCTGTCCTACATATTTGTATTTTGGTTACCCACTCATATTCGCGATGCTGGTGGTTTCGATGCTTCAAATTAGGCAAACTTGTCTACCGTGTTTGAGGCGGGTGGAGTTGCTGATGGAATATTGACCGGTCATTTATCGGACACAATATCTTCCAATGCCGTAGTTTGCTCAGTAATGTTGCCGCTGGTGAGTGGCAAATTATAACATGATAAATGAAATTCATGCAATGAATCTATCGATGAATACCAAACAACTAGAAAAACTTGTTTGCTGGATTTCATGTTGGTAAATAAGTTCATTAACTACAACACAAGAATGTGTAGAAAACAACCTCTTTTCGATACCACTAACTCAATTAGAAAGTAGCAAAAATAGCATGACGATAAACAACAGTGATAAATCGAGTGATATTACAAAGTTCCCACCGGGTTTGAGGTGCAGAATTGAAAAACAAACGGAAACTTGATCAGGCTATATTTATGAGATGCAAACCGCAAAGGGGCAACTGTCGGAAAACTTGGTCAGTTACTATCGTGATTTTATGATCAAATACAGGATACTGAAGTATCAGTGACGGGAACACCAGAGCGCTGACCTTGTGTGGAGACTTCCATTCCAAGCTTCCGCTTTGGAATCCACGAGGGCCATCTAAAGAATAGTTGAAGATTTGAGGCCACAAGTCTTTTTTCTTCTGAATTTCTAAACTCAAGTTATTGTAACTTTTATCGTTTTGACTTAAGGTTCATTCTTTCTATTCGGGTATCATTTACCAAACATTGAATGACACTGTGAAGAGCAACGAAAACCAGAAAGCTGGTGTACAGGCAACTCCATGAATTAAGCTAATGGTAGGTCAATTTAATTAAAGTTCGGTATAAATGTTGATGATGAATCCATTTGACCACTGCATTGATGGTATGGAATAAGCAAAAAAATCGATTTAAAAAAATTTCTGTTTAGTGCTTACAAATGTGAATGTATGCTGTTAACTTCTGAGTTTCATCCTCAGTGAGTCATCCTAGTTCGTAAATAGTTTTTCACCTAACTTTTTTGGTTATCATTTAGTTTAGTTGCGCGATTAAATAACTCAAGTGACAACAAATAGCAATAAATTCGTGCTTGGAAGTAGAATCTTCTCAGTCAAAGGTCACAAAGGAAAAATATATTCTACTGCTCTAGTTTATTTTTACGTTTCATTTTCTAGCTATTCATTTAATACACGTTTGCAATGCTATCTGTATTAGTTTGCGTAGCTAAGTCTGTCACAGGTTCAAATAGGATTCAATGTTTGTGCGTTGCAATAACAGGGCCTTGAAAAATCAAACGAATTGCCTATGCAAGACACGGTCTTCCCAGTTGAGTCCAGTCATGTGCCACACGCCCATACCGTAGCATTGGGATCAAAAGATGAGTATGTAATCTCCGAGCCCAGTATTTGCTTTTTCGTAATTTTTATTCGCTTACTTACTAAATGAAACCGAATCGACTTCTGTTGCAGGAGCCTCGTAGTTGCAACGGAAAATAATGAGGTTACACGCTATTATCCAGTTGTTATGATCGTAGCGAATGGGTAGGGCACAATTTACGTAACCTTTTGCATCCAGAATGATCACACATCAGTCGACATGGGTGGGTTTTTTTTTGTGTGTGTATGTGTATCCCACTGCCTTCCCACTTTCAAACATCCCAACTCATTGCGTCAATCGCTCTCCTTTTTATTTTATTTGACCTGTATCAACGTAATTGTAATTGACTAATTAGCGGAACAGCCAACCGATCTTGTTTGCTACTCCATCTTCTAATGCAATCACTGGGCTATTACACAGTCTTATTATTATTATTATTTTTCTTCCATACACACCATCTCACTTCTAAATTCCTGGGGACACTAGGTAAGTAACAACTGGGAAGAAGACACTTGTGTTCCTAATTTCGGTTACACCTGACGGTTTTGCCCAAACTTTTAATACTGTCGATGTCCATGCCTCAGATAAATGGTTGCTGTAAGCAACTGATCTCTGAACTTGGTTCTCAGATCCCAAAACTTTCACCACCAGTCAATACGCATTGATGATCTGAAGTCAATCGGTGATGAACCATTTGTGACCTGAACGTGTGGCAGAACGATCAGTAGCTTATCGGCAGTATACATAGTTCATGTTCTCCCTCTTGGATTAGGGACCACTAGTCTAGTATGGTTAGGCTGTAGTTACCTATTCTTCCCTCGCCTATTCCTTTAAAACCGTTGTCAAGTGACGTCCAAAACGGTTGATTCACCTTTTTATCGGTGATGGCAACTGAGTCCAAACAATTTAAATGTGCTGATTTTTGTTGCGGTAAATTGAGAATAATTGGTGTTAGCAGGATAGTTAAATCGATGGATCATCGATTGGAACGCTAAGGTCAGTGTATCGAAATACTGTCATTGGTGCTAGAAATTACTCCATCATTCCCCACCTGAAGATTCGACTGAAAACCGTAATAGGCAGTCCTAGCCTAGGTTTCAGTGCAGTTAACTAAGTCGTTCAATAATATCGTTGATGGAGGTGAAGCTGTGCCTCAGTGTTGATGACATTTGTTTTACGAGTAATTTGTTCCGTCCCATGAAGTCCCGTGAATAGACTTTTCTGCCCTCGAATCATCTTGGTTTGTTGGTAAAACAAAATCAATACGTAGGACGCTGGATCATGTACCCAGTCCATGCACGCAGTTTGGTGGTCCCACTGGTGTGGGCGACCAAGGCTTTAGGCTTAAACGCCGCTGTTAGGATTCGTCACTCGTTCTATCGATCCACGCCACCAACCGGCTGTTTGATCACTCGAGGGTCCGTTGTCTGAAACCCTGGGCTTGGTACTGCATTGGTGGTGACTGCTAACGTGACTTAGCCATCTACCGACAATGAGTCGACACGTGCCATCACAACCAGGTCCTCGCTGTAAACATCGTTTCCTGTTTGCCTCTGTAATAGTTCTACCTTGACGGGTAGAAGACGGATTAGCTGTTTATCCCACGTCCCCTTGTTTGCGAATTCTCTTGGACCTACCGTTCAAGTTACATAGGCTGAACTACAAGGCTATGTGAACGCACAAGGAAGCACCATTAGGATTGCTTGAATAATATCAACAACATTCTTTCATTATCCGCACTACTTTACTAGGGTTTCTGCCGCGTTTTAGTATTTCACATCGATAATATCGAATATAGCTTATAAAAGTGCACACAGTGATAAGACCAGTCGCGTTTCACCGCTTAAATGTGTATAGGCCCACTGGAGCTAGTTGCCATTTAAAATCCCACTCGCATAGGTGGAAATCTTGATTTGACGAGGTGTGAAGATCTACGGAACGGAGGTCGAATAATACTACTTCCATGTTGGAAGTCAGCTGGGTTTGCAGTCGCATAGTCACTGAGTAGGTTTTTCTTCAGGCGCTTGAACAGCGGACTGTAGACGACCGAATCGATGACATCGCTGAAGTTGCGAGGCATTTCGTTTTTTTGCACCTTTAACTAGGAATATGTTGTCGAATGAATCCCCTTGAAGGAGACAAAAGACCCGGCCTCCTATGATGGACAGGTTGTCGCATATTGAGATTTGATGGAATTTATCGTGCGTTCATTTACGGAATCCATCTTTCCCTTTGTTTTCATCTTTGTCAGTAGAGACGTAAACTATAGTGAAAGCCAGTCCCTAACAGAAACTCCATGAAACTGAAAAAAAGAATGTTCTGAACTACATCAGTGACCAGGCCGTCAAAATAACGTTCGATAATATGCACAACGCGAATGCCATGGAGTTCCTCGATTTCCGTGGGCGTAATGTGGCAATAGGAAAATCTGCTTCTTCTAAGACCTTTGTACCTTCAGTGCCGCAGATAGGAATTGATATCCCTTGTGGAAGCATTGTTAGTGCTGTAGTTCTAGGGATTTTATTTTTGTGGTACTTTGACAGTTCTCACCTTTTGACTGAAGATATGTTCAGAGGTTTCATATATTCAATCGGCTCAAGTACCGCTACCCCCTGGGAGTGCGTGACGCGCATAGATTATCAAGAAAACCATAGCTTCAGAATAGTGTTGAGTTCAGCATAACTAAGGAAGACCTGTGAATATGATAAAAGGTGCTCTTAGAGTCGCTTGTCCCCTAATTTGGAAGCGCTTATCTGGTTTATGTGTAGTAAAGCGTAATTTGTCGGGCAGCAAGGATCCAATGTGCGTAGGGTCGTTTACCGGCAGACTGTGTTCCCCGGAACCCGGACCTAGCGTACCCTACTTGGCCGCTTAACATTAGCATGTGTATCTTCCACCAATGCTATCATAGCGTAGTCTCA
This sequence comes from Fasciola hepatica, assembly GCA_948099385.1. NCBI lineage: Eukaryota > Metazoa > Platyhelminthes > Trematoda > Plagiorchiida > Fasciolidae > Fasciola > Fasciola hepatica. The sequence goes on from CANUEZ040000076.1 coordinate 4,752,003, forward strand.
TCCAGATTCGAAGTTCTCATCTGCCTTCTATCTTTTTGATACCATCCTTCAGAGAAGTAGCTTCAATCAGCTAAAGACGAAGGCCGATGGCCAAGCAAAGACCAATGTCCGTGGGCGTTCCCAAAGAGCTCTGGAGGAAAATCCAATCAGTGATGCTAACCCAGTTGACTATCTTATATCCTCTTCAGTGTGGCATCACTGTGGGTAGCCAGTTTTCAGGAAAGCATTTTTTACTCTAACATTGAAGATGTTATTCTTGGAACATTTTAGATCTCATGACTACGATTCATTAAACACTTTACCTACAGTTGAATAGAAAAACCTACGGCATCATCTTGAAGTAATCGTACAAGAGCAGGTTCACCCAACATAAGAACTCCTACAGAACGAAAGAAGATCAAAGTGCCAACAAAATCCTTTCTAACAAATCTAGAAAGGTACGTGAAAACTCTGACATCCAATAACTGAAATAAAGTCACACGTAAGGCACCGTGTGTTCAACTAAAAAGCTATTCAACTTTCACCGGAGATAGTAACGTAATTTAATTGACTTGTGAACACATAGGATACTTCGTTTTATCAAGATATTCAGTGTAAGTGTCAATTACGTTTTCTCCAGGACTCACATTCCATGAGGAGCACAACTTTTCGTGATTTCCTTACGCTGCGTGTTCGTTTTCAGGACTACTATTTCTTTTGGGCATATGTGTCAATGGTCCGTCCTGCCTGGTTGCCACCACAGTCTCAACAAATCTGGGCATACATCCGGTAATTTGCAACAGCACAAGAGCACTGGCTACCGTCTCCGGTATTATAAATGGTAACGGTTCCGTTGGTACGTTTATCCACATCCAAATGTGGAAGCTTTATGTTGATAACTATGGGTGAACTTTGAAAGGCACGACAAACGAGCATCCTCACGTTTCTGCAAGAAATCCTTCACGTGACACCGATATCCGAGCCAATTATACAACAGTAGGGATTATTCTGAAATAGTACCAAACAGGACAGCCATCAAACATTTTCATACAACGGCTTTCACTACGGCGTATGCTACAAAAATCTCTGGTTCACTGGCGAAAAGATAATTAGCACTTCACCTAAGAAGACAGTGAAATGGTTTTGGGTTCTGTAAATTAAAGTCATCACTTGGTTTCAAGCAGCAGAGAGGAAATAATTGAGGCTTGATACTACTGCACACCAGAAGTAGTATTCCCTGGTATTGGATTTGATTACTTCATCCAGTGGTGTGTACGAGGGAAACACGTCGTTGGTTGCTTACACACAGACGTATTTCTTCTACGTGTTTTCTCCTGGGCTCACAGACGTAGAATAGCATCAGATATTGCCTCATCATGAATTTTGTTTTTACAGTTTCTGGGTTCGTATTTTAGTTGGGATAATTCAGTGTCCATCTGAAAAACTATTAGTCAGGTAGCAGTATTTTACTTCAATAATTTGATACGAAAATATACAGCCCATATTACTAGACTCATATGGCATGGTGGATGACTTGTGAATGTGTTTTTCCGACAGTGAAATGGATACCAAATTGATTTTTTCCGCCGCCGCGGACGTCGTTTTTTTCTTCCAAGTTTCCCTGATTTATATGACAATTCTCTGAAGGATTCTTTTAGGAGCGGTACTGGGACCTCTTTTGTGCGGATTATCAATACCCTGAGGATGGAAAATCATTTTCTTCATGTTGATGGACCTTCTGACAATTGGTGTTTTGGTAGGTTACCGATATTTTTGCATTCGAATGAGTCACGGGACACACATTTTGTGCTATTTTTTTACAGTTTTTGACAATAATTTGTTGGGCTGTTTGACTTTAACCATATGACTGATGCTGCTGACTCCTAACTGTGATTATGGGGTTTGTAAAATTACAGCGGAGAGTGGATTACACAATCACCGCGAGTTTTGGATGATCCTGCATAAAGCGATATCCGTGAATAACTTGGTGTTATCGGGTGATAATTATTCTTGCCAAACAAATCCATACCGTTCTAGTGGAAACAAACTTGAAGAGATGTTTTTTTATTCTTGAATTGATGGGTAGTCCATATAAGTCTTTTCACATCTGATACGAGGATCTATTGTTGATACTAGTGCCAGGGAATTGTTTTCACCGAATTTGAGAGCCGTAATAAGACCGTACTCAACTGCACTGCTTCATTCACTCAGATGCACGACCATTTGAGGTGGTTGACGTTTTTCATGCTTTTCCGATGTCGATAGCATCCATTGAGTATTTCGAAAGTCTAAGATTGTTTATTTATTTAACTTCCATTTGGTCAGTGAGTTACAAGTTTGACAAAGGGGAACTGAGAGTTTCCAATGATTTTGTACGGTTGTTCGCAATCAGATTTATGACTCATGAGTGAGTTTATACGTGTGTTGAGAAATCAAGTTTTATTATTCTCATACAAAATACAGATTGAAGAAACCCGAAAATACTACGGGGTTTGCACGGTAATTTTATGACGTTCAGCATGAGCAAGAAGTAATCGGTAGTGGTATCGAACGCCCTAATCCTGGGTACAGGTTTTCTAGACGCATCAAACTGTTCAGATCAAAACCTCTATTATTGGTTTGGACTTATCGTTCGTACTAATCATCTCTGAGCAGAAATGACGTCGGAATCAATTTGCGATAGGCTAGTGAAGGCTGGCTTGAATGTTGTGCTGATTTCTAGCTCATTATCTGAACCGCAAAGCGGATGCAACTAGCATTATTTATCGTTGACTGTTGTAAAACAGACATGCGTGTGTCGCCCATTTCGCTCGTAGCTAAACGAGTGTCAACGTTTTTTGCTATCATGATTAAGTGAGTTATGTCAACTCCAGAATACAAAGACAAACTGTGTGAAGCGAATTATCATCTGTAATGTTATGTGGTAGAATAACCCTAATATTCATCCCCATCCTCATTTGCAGCTAATCACAACTCGCGTACTAAGTGAACTGACCACACTGAAGAGACGAGTAAGAAGCTGAGAGTGCTGTTAGCAAACAATACCGTTTCCCACAAATGATAAGACATGGTAAAACACTTACTGGTATCTTTCATATGAGAGCTATTTCCCGACCACTTGAACTTGATGAACATGCGTATTTTGTGACTTCGAATAAACTTCTATAATCGCTTGTTGTTCGGTCTTATTACAAAACCACTCTCGACAAAATAATATCTACTTGATCCAGTGAACCACTCTTACTTCATGACTCACCTCGTTTTTCATGGTGATTCTACAACAGTATCGTACTGGATTTCACAGAACAACAGGAAACTATGACTTCTCAACTATGACATATCTACCCTGACGTTATCTTTTCGTAAATGTTTCGTTGATCAATACGTTAGATTTCATCTGTCAATACTTGATCGATAATGGAGTCAGACTCACTCTTCGCGTAGCCAATCTCAAGGACCTACTGCTCAAACGTTTGCACAGTAGAAAGTACTACAAGAAGAAGGACGGGGTAACGATGGTATCACCGGTGAATATATTCTTGGCCAAACTGGAAAGTGGACTGATACGCAGTACCATCAACAGGCTATGTATATATACCAGATATACGAGCGACACTGATAATCTACGACTCAGCAAGAGGTATTCGCGAACTACTACAGTCATTCAACGGTGCCCATCCAAAGATAGAATTTACAGCGGAGGTGGAAAAAGATAATTTGCTTGGTTTTCTGGATGTGGGATTGCGTCGAATAGAGGACGGCCATATGCAGAGGAGAGTGTATTTTAAATGTACATCGGTAGGGCAATACACGTTTTCGAGTTTTGTACCTCTACGAAGAACAAGAAATCTAATAAGCCGTTCGGTCCAAACAGCAAGGAATATCTGCATTTCAGATACAATCGATAAAGAAACGGAACACATAAATCACACTCTAATAAAAGACCTCTATCCAGAATTGTTTATGCGTCGGCAAATGAGGAAAAAAATACAAAAAGATTACTCAAATAACAAAGAAGAAGGATGTTCTCTTAAAAGTCTTGTTCAGGGTGACAAAATCTTATACTGCAGTATCGTTTGTCGAACGTTCACGGGAATTCCTTTTTTGTCGTACATGTCTGAATCTTAACAAAAACCAAACCATTCGTTGTTCAACAATCCAAAGGCAGGTTCTTTCATCAGTCTAAATCTTTCATTTTGTCTGTTTACTTACTCTTATAGTGCACAGTACATTAGACATACGACAAGACGTCTTTCTAAGAGAACGTCCAGACTTCTTTAGGCACAGCAACAGTACGGATTGTCAGTGGTGCAATCATACAACAACTGATTGATAGTAAACGTCATGTCGATCCATGATAGTCAGATCTGTCCTAGCAACTCCTTAAGTTCACGCCAGGGGATTACCGGGGCGGTTGCTCTTGACGTTAGAAACCATAGTGATTTGATTGTTGAAATCGGAACTGTGCGGACGACATAATCTCGTGCAACAGTTGCTGATACCGTGGCCGTTATAAGGGATCCTTCTGTGGTCCCTGTTTTGTATCTTCCCACTGACTCTAGTGGGAATTCTCATCTGACTCCTAATCATCTCGTTTATTATTGCTAAACAGTGAATCTATAGATTGCTCGTCCACATGCCCAGTCATTGTGTTCCGCTTATTGGTTTGACTGGTGTGGACGAGCAAGCCTTGAGGCTCAAACACGGCTTTTACGATGCATCACTCATTCTATCGATCCGCGCCACCAACCGGCTATTTGATCACTCGAGAGTCTGTTGTCTGAAGCCCTGGGCTTGGCACTGCATTGGTGTTGACTGCTAACGTGACGTGGCTGTCTACCTAGGTGTTTGCCACGTGCCGTCGCAGTTCCGATGTGAAACCTTTCTCGTAACTTTGTTTTTCACGCCACGCGTTTAAATTACAGATTGTCGTTCATACCACGGGCAAGGATAATTAACCTCCCAGCATGTCAAGTTACCGGATCCGATGCACGCTTACTGACCCACTGCTATCTACAGCTGCACAATCTCATTTGCTCCGTACTAGGTATGTAAATGACTGAGGTGACATATCGAAGAGAAATTTGTTTTTTTTTACAAGATTTTTATACTCTGTTATTGACGAAATAGAATAGAGAATAAACCAGTAAGGTTGGCTGCTTGTGCCATCACAAATAATGAAGACCCTAATGGCAATCTTCGTTTATTGATAACGAATGAGGCATGTTTTGGTTCCTTGATTCATAACAGTCTTTTGCTCAGTGTAAATGCACCGAAGTGAGGAACATCACAATTATATAGTTTTACTCTTCGTCCTGACTCCATCCTTTCTATGCTTTTACAATTAGACAGTGAATGTCGAGTTATTTTCATGGTTCACCTATACATATATATATCACACTTGATTTCTCAAAAAACATAAGTAATTACTTTTTTACTATTATTTTCTTTTACTATACGACAACTCGAGAAGGGGACCGCAGCCGATAAGAAGTTGCTAAGCGGGGAATTGACTGGCAGTGGCGGTAGTCGGACCTGGGTCGTTATTGTCCATGGTCCACGATGATAACCGTTAGACCACCGTCAGGCAATAAAACCTTTTTGCTCATTTTTTAGTGAAAATGCTCTTTACGTTAAGTGCATTGTTTCCGAAAAACTGTTTACTCTTTCCACCCGTGTTGGTTTTTATTCAAATCATTCGATGTTTACTTTTCTAGCTCCCTGTTTCTCATACGCAATAATACGAGATTCTGTTCCAACCTCTATGTCGTGAAAATCTCATGTGACTGCAATCGGATTTTAGCCACGATCGAATAATTTGCTGTCCAATGTCCAGTTATCTTTCATTGTGCAACTATATTTTGTTGTACTTTCAAGTACGACGAGGAGCGCAAGCGTCTCAGGATGGATGTTTTTGAAACAACAAATTGGATTTTAGTGTTACTGTCAGGTCATAATACCTTTACTGAGTGAAAACCAGTTTATCGTGCGTGCACGCTAATTCCCGATTTATCTCTTTGTAAGCATCATGCAATCACGTGTTAAGCATCCATTTCTCTTTCCCAGCTTTCCATGGTCGTCGATGATCGATTAGCATATGTTCCGCATCACTGGTCTTGAGATATGAGGTTCGAATACCAGCAGCCAACTTGGGTGGCAGACATGGTTTGTTTTTTTACTCTACCTGCTTACCAAGCAGACCTTAAGTAGCTACTTGGATCTATTTCTTACTTTCTGTTCAACGATACTGACGTATACGTTTTATCAGCGGAGCCATCTTGTAAATTATTATGCTCCTTCGATCGATTAGACTAATTTCGACCTCGCTAACCATCAAGGCTCACAAGTTACGTAAATTTCTGCTGTGATGTGCGCTGTCAGTTGAAAACAGTATGCAGGTAGCGTCGGTTGTGATACATACGGATGTGCTCGTGCACGACAGCGTTAAAGCAGTACGATATAATTTTATATGCATCATAACAAGCAGTTGGTGGTAACGTTTTATGACAATTGCCCTTGTGATCTGCTTGTATGCGGTGGATAGCTATGCTCAAAATTCAGGCAAAACCATATTCTTGCTACTACCCGTGGGCAGAACTATGACGCAATATGAGCCTCTAAAGGAAAATGGAATAACATTGTTTTACATCGAATTAACCCGAACGTTATTCAGAACACGATGTTCACACACAATATTAAACAATTGGTCTACCTTCGATATTCAGGATTGTACAGTCTCATCGACTTAGAGACCACCAAGTAAAGAACGAAATAGTTTTCTATCTTATGCAACATAATATTTTGCACTTTTGACTCCGGTGACCAGTGTGTAAGTAGCCCTTTGACTGCTCTCTGCAGAACAGATAAATTCTTACGATTACATTTAAATTTGCGCCGTTTTGGTGTAATTGTATAAACTGGACTTGAAGTTAGGCATACATTTACAAGTCTTACGGTGAATAATTAACAGACAAATGGTTCTGGATGACTTTATGTACAAACCTCGTGAAACAAAATACGAAGCGTTATCCTTAAAACTATTACCTACTCAGATGAATTCTTTTCGTTGAATACACGAGCTTTTCCAGCCATAACGTCGAAAATTCTCCCAACATTCGTGGCCTCCTTAGTTGAAGTCCACTAACAAAGCTAAACGTTGTCTTCCGGTCCAAGTTATTGATTGTGGTCGGTATGAAAATTCGACTTTCGGTGGAATAGTTTCTCGAGGGACGTTTCTGCACCAAACATTTTTCTGAGCTTTCTACGGTTTATCATCTATCCCAAACAGACCCACCGCCACAATGACAGGCCCCACGATTTTAATCCGATGATGAAGCCAACACGTGCACTCATATGTTGGGCTTGCAGTGCAGCCTTCGTGTCACGTGATACTAGCCGCAACGGGGAGTGAGACAGCCTGATAACATCTTCGCGCTGGATAAAGGACAGCGATTTTTGGCGCTGTTTTTTGATCGTAATGCATACAAGATCGTCCCATTCATTCGATTCGCTAGTCCTCTGATATCTCAAATGTGTACTTGAAGTGGCTTTTCGGTGGTTTATCCAAAAATTGGTAGTCCTATTCACGGTAAAACACTGAGCAAGATACGACAAAAACGATTCAAAATTATAGGTCTCTGCAATTCAACGCTGATCCTCTTTAAGGAGGTGCTGAGAAAATTCGGTTCCAATGTATCTTGCCATCGCTATCGCGATGACAATGTGTACGATTGACGAAGTGCGCCCGAATGACCTTGAAGACGATTTTCATACTGTTGCTGGGTGGAAAGTGGTTTTCTCTGGGTTAACGTAGGATTTTTCCTCGCAGGATACCACAGACTCAGAACACAGATATGACACAAGATGAACTGTTGTATTTGGTATATTGCGCACGAGTATGTATCACATCGTAGTAAGTGAATACAATGGAAACTGTAAAAGTCACGTGTAATCAGTCATGAATACCACATGAAACTTCCTTTTTTCAATAAGTTTTTCAGTCATCGTTAAAAAACATTTTTAAACCACCTATGTTGTAAAATCGCCGAACAGGAAAAATAATTCCCTTTTAAGCTTATAATACTACCACAATAACCATCGACAATACTTTGAATGCAAAAACAATTTCTATCAAATCAGTGGAACAGTAAACCTATCTAAAAATAACCTGGGTTAATTTATGCGGTTCTGTTGATCACATTAATTATATTACCGTACCTTGCTAGTTGATAGCTTTCTTTGCTCAGAGTGTTGTAACGTGGTAACCAAGATCACACGCATTCAACTACCCATAGCGGAGCAAAGAACTGGCGTAAACTACAGGGGAATTTGAATGAGCAAGCATTACTACCCGATGATCTGATATATCTGCATTAGGTCACGAAGCTCGAAATGTATACTGACTGATTTTTCGTATGCATCCAAATCGGCATTACCTGTACATATGCAGTGACTGATTTTGCTTGCGCTGCCAGAAACAATTCAGCAGGAGGTAAAGAACTTACAAGAGAGAGCATTACCAAGCAATGAAAACCCTTTACTTATCGATGAGATCAAAAAATTGTGCGCTTCTAACCAAAGCCAGCTGCCATAAACACTGGAACTCCATCAAATAGCTGGGTGGTACATCCTTAAATTATTCATTCCCAATCGTAAATGTCAAAGATCGAAATCATGACTTCAACAAGCAGTCGCGTCCTTCGATAATCACTTGTTTCAGCAATAGGGATTGTCGGGTGATACTAATCATAGTGCCACGGCCAGCGCGATTAAGTATGACCAGAAAGCACTTCGGTGATTAAATGTGAAGATGTGCAAGCACAGTGACTTACCATTGACAGAAGCAACTGTACCACAAAGGATGAACTGTGCACGGTGAATATGGGAAAAGTCTCTTGGGAGATCCATCGTTCGTGAGTGCTGAGGTGGACTGACAGGATAAAGTGATAATTACGGAGGACGTTGAAACACAAATGAGGTCCGTTCGCATCTAGCACCCTTAAGGATTTAGGGGACGATAACTGAATCCCATTGTTCGAAGGAGTTATCATAAACCAAAATAGAGCTTGCGCTGACCCCTTAGATGCAGCTAGAAGTCCATGAACAGGTACCGATGAGCCAGCTAGTTATTTCGTTGACGATGCCAGTATATTTGATGGTCAGAGCTCATCGACCGGTCGTGCTTTCCAGTCATTCCATGGATGAAGCAGTTTTACTTCTGGCTGATTAAACGGTGTCCCTATACCCTGTGTAGATATGAAAACTAATCAATGCTACGTTCATACTGAGATGAACTAGAGTGAGCAGCAGATTGTATTGAAAATCAATTTTACCACGGTGGTCGAAATTAAAAGAATATTGTTATTGTCTATCAGAAACTTCGGCGACTACACGGTCCAACAGAACTGTATGATTTTACCTCAGTTTCATTACAGTTCACTTCAGTTTTGGAAAATGAAACTGAGGGAAGTAGAATTTGTCAATATATTCAACATTCCTCCAAGTTACCTGGAACAATACCTAAAGGCAACCCACAGAGACTCTGTCAACTATCGGACAACAAGAAATACATTCACGTTTGGAATATGCTCAGATGACTGTGCACACGACAATAGTAGTTACAGTGCATTCTTCCATAACTATCCAACGTGGTTATCGTACCTACTTAAAGGCTAGAATGAAATTAGTGCCAGGAAGCTAAGATGCAAACGTAAGCTTCATCGCATTTTGCTCTTATTAAAAGCTAAATGAACCTTGTAGGAGTAAGTGCCATTAATTGGACATCCCATGAGATCGAAGTGATACATTGGGACGGACCATTACATCTGACTATTTGTCTTCAGCCGGACTTCCACGACATCCATACAACCAGTGATCATACGCAAGCAGGAAGATACGACTACGTCTCATGACAAGTGAGGGATTTGTATTCCCACAACTTAGGCATCATATTGCTACCACTTTTCAGTTCTGTTCCTATTTCACCATACTACTGATAACTTTTGTTTCTTAGGCTGCTGTTGAGAAACAGCAACCAGAGCGGTCACGACCCAATAACCATCAATGGTTACTCAAATTTAACTAGATTCATTGGAGTCTTTCACATTCAGGAGACCAAAGCGAATATACGAGAATGAACCTCGAACGGGTTAGCGATAAACACTGTCCTAATGGATGAAATATCGCTGATCAGACACTACACAAGTTGCCATTCGACTCGGGCTTTCTATGCAAGGCCATACGAAATCGATCAACATAGCCCGTTTATTCACAACGAAAGAGTTCATGTTGGTTTATATACCACTAGCAGTTCACCCGGCTTGCGTGGACACCTATATCCGATCAACCTGTCGTTAAAAAAGCACCTCTGAATGTATAATTTCCAAATTCCTGTGTCGTTCACCGATTTCTGAAGCGAAAAATGCCACGCGATTTTCCTCGCTAGATTTCAGAAACGGTCAAAATCTAACTACTGCTACTGTTCCCAGTAGTGGTGTTAGAAATTCGAAGCTCAAGGGCTGTACTCTTTCCCACGGAACACTACATATATGCTTTTTACTTCATTTATTAATTATGCAAAAATTCGAGAACGGGAATGCAGACAATGAAGAGCTTCCAAATAAGGAAGCTACTGGCGGTGGCGGGGATCGAGCCCAGTCCGTTACTTTCCGAAGTCCACAGTGATAACCATTGGCCTATTTCTCATCCTCCACATTACGGCCCCAGAATCTGTAGTAAAGCAGCTCTCAAACCTCAGGTAGAACAAGTCCAGCGGACCTAATGTTCCTCTCCGGTTCGGAACATACTCATACAAACTGTTACACGTTTATTTAGTAAGTATTCAAAATGTCGATTAGTTTCTGGAGATCAGCTCTCATTACTCCTGTATCAAAGAAAGGAACGGCAAAATTCGGTCCTGCTACCTTAACCTCTATCGCATTATTTGAGTTTGAAGAGCTGTTATCCCACACATTCTCGAGTGATCTGACAACATGCAACTTGCATCAATTTGCAGACGGTCGCTCGGGCTCTGCTTTGGATATTATTGCTTCCTTGACTAACAACGTTCTATCTTATGTGGTTAGAAAGTCAAAAGCTGTGCTTATCTGCTTCCTAGATTACAGTCAGGCATTGAACAAAGTAGATAGGGTTAACTTTGTGATTTCATTCAGTATTGGTGGAGTGTCTGATTGTGGCCGTGCTATTCCGTCTCCATCGGTATAGAAATTCTGGTAACTATTTTCGCATCGTCTGGTTTACTGGCCTAATTTCACGGTGGTTACGATAACCATGGCTTTGCCACTAAAGTAGTGCCCCACAGGGCAAAATATTCCCAAGAATTACTAAAACGGTTTAAGAACAACAACACACCCTCGGATGTGACCTGTTTTGCCCAAACAGTATAGACAAATCAAAAAAGGGTTTCCAATAAATCCTGACCAATCCTAAAAGAGCTCCTCGCGGGTTGAAACTGACTCTTTGCAAACCACTTTTGAACATATATCCTTTAAAATCAGGTACTATTTTTAGATGATGTCAAGTGCAACAACTCCGGTGGCCCTGGTTTTTTTTATCTCAAACGTTACAAATCACCTTCTGTCTTGAAATCACGCCTTTGTTTAACCCAGTTAATCTTAGTCTGCCTATGAAGTATGTGGAGGATTTTACTTGGTAAGATATAATGCCTGTACCACGGCGTTGTCCGTGGAGAAATATGATGAGCGATTAGCTGAAGTCTTGATTACCTAAGTGACTCTTCTCAAGACAGTTTCACAATCAAATGACTCTGGAGAATCAGTTATAAAGCAACCGAGATGATTGTTGTTCGATTGTAAAACGTTGATAAGAAAGGTTACCCATGGAACCAAAAAGTCGGTTAATCATCGTTCTCCTGCTGACAAGGCCATGTTACTGACACCACATTTTCTCCTTTACCACCAAAGGATGCATCGTTTTATCTGTGCACAGCGAATCTCGTTCGGTTCTGACATACGGATAATATTATGTTCAGTATGTCGTGCTCTTGCGATTAGTCTTTTCCCACTCTTAAAAATGGCACCACTTAGACCGCAGTGTCTTTATGCTCACAACTTAAATCTTAACTATCCCTAATTAAGGTACCTTGTATTCTCTCTGATGATTTGTGGCAAGTGTTCTGATTATCACTATTCACAGTTTAACCATCTCGATTCAGTTGAATACCTCGGCGTGTTACTAACAGTCTAAACACGTCTGCTTCATTATTTTAAGAAGACATTAGTTATTCTACGTTTCGCATCTCAAATTCCCCTCCATACCCACACGTCTCACCAAAGCGTCGTCCATTTTTATCCCACTCCACTGGTAATATCCTTTCCGTTATTCTTTTGCATGAGTTGAAACGTAAAACCATATAATTTGACCTCTTGTCATCTTGCTGAGGAATGCCCCTACAGTAATTCACTCACTTTATTCAACTCTTATGTAGTAGGGCTTACCAAAGGCTGTCCACAAATAGTGTTTGCAGCCCAGTCCACCCTCTTCACAATGGTTTTGTGAAATGCATTTCCGCTTCCAGCACCTGCTTACTGCAACCATTTTCACGTCCCTACACTCGGACGTACAGCAGTTTCGTTTCACCCTATCTTTTTTTGTTTTTTCACAACCCAGTTTCCCAAAGCATCGGAGTTAACATAGATCTTCACTACGCATTACCCCATACGTTCATTGCGTTACGTTCTTTGCTTTCTGAGGACGTGAGTTTGGGTATGTGGAAGCTGAATAATCTTCCTTTGGAAGTATGAAACATCTGCTTAACTCGTCGTCTGAATAACGGAATAGAAACCTCAGTCATTAGGCTACTATCTGATTACTTTTCCAACTTACGTTATATTATACGATACCGAAACCGTATTTCTCCCATATGTTTCAACCGGGTGTCCGAAAATGCACAAGCCTCTCGTTTTTATTTTCAGTGTGAAAAACATACCTGCAAATGACCGTTTCTTTACTGTGTGTAACTCACAATTAGTCGCTAGTAGTGTGTGGTAATCATGATACTTTGGTTGGCTGACTGCCATTTGGACTCCACCTCTCAAACACAAACTTCAGGTCATCCGACCAATCTTACACTTAAAACACCGGACTCGAGTTTCGCTGCAGTTATAAATCGTCTCTAGAGCATAAGCTCCAGGAAGAGGGAAATTCGAGTCTGGAGCTTCCGAGTGCAAAGTTGGTCGGATTGCCTGATGCTTGTGCATGAAATGTGGAGTGCGAATGGCAGTTCGCCAAACAAAGTTATTTTACCATAAAGTATGCGGATGACGTCGTGGTCCGGCTGCCCCAACAAAGTAAGAAGACTAGCATTCTGTTCTTCGTTTGAGGTCATTGATCTAATTCTGCATCTTCCCCTATTTGTTTATCACCTCACTTCCTGTGTTCCTCTCCGGTCTCGTTTCCTGGATTACTAAATAAAGACTTTCCCTGGATAAACAGGTATCATAAGTATTTATCTTTTGTAAATGGCAAATCTTGCCTACTCTAACAGACTGTATTGTATCTCAGCATCGTACCAGGTGTCAACGATTCTCCTCCAATTCACAATGATCCTAGCATGTCGGTCTCCTTTCTGTTCATTCACAACAAAAGCGATGATTCACGCACGTAAGCAGACCATTGGCACTCTGTTGTCCACTAGCTTGTTCGCTTCCTACAATATCCAGTAGGAATTATTGCCGAGAGTAAGCTTCCTTTCATTCCTTAGTATCTTGTAGCAATAACTGCTGTCTCTTATTCTTTTTTTTGGAAAAACTCTCACAAATGCTGTGAGTGTGACTATGTATCGTTCAGCGAGGTGCATACAGCAAATGCACGGATTGATCACTCGACTAACAGTAATCATAATTATTAGCACAACAGCGAGAATAAACAGTTTGTTAATGATTTGCAGCAGCCAAAAGCGACACATTTGGTTTTGGTTCTCACCCATAGAAATGGCTGTATAAGAAAGTACACAAACAGTCACAACCTTAAGCGTTCCTAATAGTCGAAACGGAAGTTCTTGCGGAAATCTAACTTTGGTCATAGCTCTCGAAATAAAGGTGGAGCAGGGTATCATCACTGTGAAACGTTTTCTTGAGAAAATTTATTCCAAAACAAAACTGAGCATCTGTTATCAAACTCCACCCAACAGTGGTAAGCTAATCTTCCGTGAGAAAACCCATCCAACAACATATCACAGCCAAATCAAAGAATTGATCTTATCATTTATTAAAAATTGTTCGCAGCCCGTCACTCTCAGCGATTGTGCTTGAATATAGCCATGCCTTCAGAACTATCCGTTTCCATTACTTCTGGGAGGTTTTTCAACCTGAGAGCAATCACTCAATCCACCTGAGCGAAAGGTATAACTGTACAATGGCCCAGATGTCACAGTATTGTTGTAACTGGAAAAACGGTAAAGATGTCATTAGACTGATTAACATTTCCAGGTAGAAAGTTAAACTGAATCAAAAAGGCAAATTTATATGCTATTGCATAGTGATCCATCTTGAATGCAAAAACTGAGGAAGTACGTTTAGGAGAGGGTAAACAGTCTGTGAAAAATGAACCATGTTGCTTCTTCTAGGAAATCTAAAAGGAAATTTAAAATCCAGGGGTAAAAGATGTATATCGGGTATAATGTTAATGATATTATTCTTTCTGCTCACTTTACTTTTTATTAGACAAAGTACAATATTCCTACAAGGGGGCCACAGCTCATCAAAGTTTAACGAATGAAGAACTGACCGAGGGTGGATGGAATCAGACCCTAGACGTCAGGGTCTAGATTCCACGACAGTAACCGTTTGACCATCGCCGGTAAATTTTGTGATCTTGATTACAATAAGAACTGTGTGAGAACACTTTGATGATCTCTAACAGATGTATTGTCTGGCGACTTCAGTAATATAAGTTGCCCGCAACTGGGCGTCATACATCAGTTAGAAGCCTACGAGACCCTTGTTTTAGGGAGGATCGTGAAGCTTTTTTAAATACTCGTTCAATGAAAGTTTGATAGGGGTGTAGTGGAAAAGGCAGACTTGGAGTGACTGCAAACGCGTGTATTCAAAAATTGAACGATCAAACCAGAACACGAAACGATCGTTGGAGAGTGTGTGTGCGTCAGTGGAGTCAGCTGACTATGGATCGATACGCGTACGAAGCAAACGAGAGTGTACGGTGTAGCAGAGCTGAGGAAAGATTTAAATTAGTAAAATGTCCGGACCAAGGCTGCTATGGATGACATAAATACCAATTCACGCTCCACAGAGGTGAATCCTTCATGACTTCGGATAAGGTGTCTCTGTTTCATGAATAAACCTCCGGTTCCATTATCGGTATAAAATTCCAAAGGGAATTTTGGGCTTACCGTCGGGTAAAGTTTCACGTGATTACCGCGAGCACCGTGTAGCATTAGGCCAACGTGAGACCATGGTTTGGTTATGCATCCCATGTATGGTACATAGTAGCCTTTGTTAAACTATTGTTTTACTTCAGATACCGGGTTATCTAGAAGTTCATTGTCATAGCGATGTAAGCAGCCGGTGGGGTAGGGTGCGGTAATCTGTTCAAGCACTATGCCCACAGTTTGCCGTTCATGTCAACAGTACTGCCTATCAGTTTCGGGTAATAAACGAAGCAGTTGCCATTATTTACCTTCCAATGGTTTAGCCTGATGGACGATAGTTTACTTGGATCGAGACAAGCAAAATCTGAATATTTATATTTTTCTCTCAGTTTCAAAAGGTGCACATCATTTGAAAATTTAAATTAACTTACCACATCTTTCGAACCATTGGTACGAATCCAATTCAGGACAGGCTTGCCACGCCTTTGATCGGCCTCAAACTGTAGACCCGCAGATATTTTGAATGAATGAACCGGTTCAACACGAGATGCCTTCGGGTCGGTTACGATTAGGAATGCAGGTATCCGGTTCCCCTTTTCTCGTAACCTCTGACAATTATGCACTGGAGAATAGCTGCAAAATACATAAACAGTTACCCTATCATGCTAACACAATACGAATATCGTTATTTATTTTGAACAACAATTTGGAAGACGATGCCTGACGCATGCAATATAGAGGCAATTAAATCAAGATAGCGATACCATGGTCGGATTCCAAAGAAGTAACCAACCAGTTTTTCGTTTTTTCTTCAATCTTTTGATCTCTTTTCTTATGAACGGTAGTTAATTGGACAGCAAATAATGAAGGGGCAGGTACATTGACATAAAACTCAGAAAAAGAAAGAATGAATTATTGAAGGTGCTTCATGAAAAAATATTCGGAAAGGTTACACATCATCCTGATAAAAAACGGATTGTCTGATTCAGCCAACTGCGGTTCAGGGATTCATTTTTTGTCAAAACTTTGAGCCAGTGGAAACTGCTAACCAAATGTGAACGAGTATCCTTTTTGCCACAAGAGCACAGGAATCCCAGATATTCGTAAGTTACAACTCGTTTAAATGTGCCATTGTACGTTTGAACTCTACTGTTGCATATTTTCGTTCGTTCGTTCCGATAAACTATTTGATAGTTGTTTTGCTCTAATCGAGTTACTTATAGAAAATTGTGTAAAACATGATATCAGAACAAGTCAGTTTAGGTAGTGGGATAATTGTTTTATATGTGATATGATTTTTAATGTAGTATCTACCTTTAGAACGTCACTGAAACCACTGAAGTACCATACATATTAAGCCAATGCCTTTGGTCTACGTACACCGTTACACAGAAGTCGTCCATTGTCAGCGTCATTAACTGCGAACAACGGGGTGTTACCCCTAAGCAGCGAGCGACGAAAGAGCACTGTATCACGCAGTACCGATCTTAACCGACTATTGAGAGCCAGCCAGGATAGCTTAGTGTTTCCGTGTTCAACTAACAACCGTTCATCCGGGTTTGGGTCCCTATTGGGGGCTCGGTGGATGTGCACTGCTGATGACGGAAATGTACGATGATTTAATGACTTGAAATGCCGATTAATCATATTATATGTGCTGGATTGGGCTTCCAAAGTGCAGACAGTGTGGATATTAGTTGTGTTAACCTTTCGCGATCAGAAAATACCGGTCAGTAATTATTGTTTAAACTCCGCTAGGAATAATGGCTTAAGTCTGTTGAAAGGTGGAAACTTTGATCGGTTCTATCCTCCAAGAACATACCATGAGTTGTTGTGGACCCCAAACTCTTGCCTACTACTTTGATACCATTTACAAGAACGAACAATCTATGTGCACTCAACCGGATGTAAGAAGTCCCAAGTGTAGGCGAACATCGGTTTTTGTCAACTTTATTCTCCAGTATCTACAATAGAGTGAATAGAGAAAACGCATGGGGATCAAATATGTCTACATGGAGCTACTTGGGTTGCCTCATCCATCGAACAGAGGGTCCAGGGACCATTGCGGTCGACATACCGCTAGTACAGTTTCTACCTAGATTAGGTAATTTTTACGTGTCTCACTTCATCGAATAAAGAAGAAAAGTGTCACCTGCTCCCGGGCTGGCTACATGCACTGAGCTGACAGACCTCGAGCTTTAAAAAACAAGTATGATTTATTTATTTTACAATGTAATTATCCATATTGGCTTAGAAAATTCCTGGGAACATGTCACATCTGTCCCACTTGATCTGGTAGGAATGGTAAAGTTCTAACAAAGTTTTAACTGACACTAAATCTCGATATGCACGACTGTAAAATCTGCCTTTGAGATAATCCATGGTGGATCTCAAATACATATTTCACATCGACACTACACTCTGAAGGACTTTCTGTCCGTAACTGATTTTGAACTTTGCCCACCCCTCGACCGCACAGCTATTGAGTCTTCTGACGAAATTGTTCTTAGTTTATATCTGAGTGAAATGAAGGCATCGCAACTTAACTACATAGCACATTTGCTGGAGAGTTGCCGGCTTAAGTCGCTAATGTAGACCCGTCTGACATTTCATGAAAACAATATTTACGCAGCATGATGCTGAGTCCTGTGGGCAGCTTAGTAGCTCATTTTGAACAAATTTAGTATAACACAGGCCACCTAAAGTAACTGGGCGACCGTGAAGCTTTTGCAAATCTAACGAGAATCACTCCACGTAACATTCTGTATCAGTCGCGGTGAGGTTATTATCAGCCACAATTTACTGAAATCCCAAGCAGACTAAACGGATACATTTCAGAGGCCTTGTTTTATCCTCAGCTACTTCATCTTTTGGGATAATTTAGCCTGAGCACTAGAAACAACATTACAGATTGAAAACTGCTATTTGTTGGTATATTGAACTTATTTTCTGGCCCGCTTTGACAGCCATCTTATGTGCACATATGACGTCCGTCATATATCCCTTCGATCCCGTAACTTCAATCAGTGTGTAGTGGAGACAATAACACTGACGGTACCCGATGGTAGTAACTCAACAAAAGTATTCAAGGGGAAAATAAATATGACCAGTTGAAAAATATTGGCACACCAGACGGAAATCAGTGATCAAAATCGGTCCCATCTACTTTTCAGTAATTATTTTGAACCAACTTAAGTTGCTGAGTTGTAACAACGATAATGGTCTTTCTAATTCCTATATCCATACTAAAAAACTGATGTATTTTTTCTCAAAAGGTAACGATACTTGAGGTAGCTCACTGAAGTCATAAGGTGAAACATGTTGTGATCTTCAGTTCGTTGTAACAACACTCGGTCGTTTATAAGGCATGCATGCTGGATTGGTTTTAAAACGGAACAAATGCTTATACCGCTCTGTTTATCCTTTATCTTTCCAAGTTATCCTTCCAAAAATATTTCATAGCAGTGCGGTTTGCATTAGATTGCAAATATCAACATACAAAGACAAACAAAGAAGCAACGTGAAGTGACGCGTACCCTGGTTGTCATGTAAACTGACAGAAACGCCAAATTCGGCGCATCTTTCACCGGGATTCCCCACTGTTAAAACCATTTTGGATCAGAAAATCAGGTTATCACACTATTTTCTTACAGACATGTTAGGAACAAAGCATAAAACTGATTATTTAGCTTATTTTCTGTCTCTGGACATAGTCCAAAAAACTGACCTTAACAGGTTACGAAACAGGTTTTCGTGATACGGATTGCCATACTCGTCCAACCAACGTGCCGTAGATGAGAATTTAAAATAGCGCAACATATCGCACAGGGGATTGTCCGCCACGACTGCACTGAACAGTTCCGGTCGTTGAATGGCACTGACCAGGGCGACCAATCCACCGTTTTCTCTGCCCTCAACAAATAATCTGAATCAAACAGGAACATTGGAGGTTGGCTTATGTAAGATCAAGTAGGGGATAGGAAGCAAACACCTTTTTATTTCTCGCCGAATAACTGGTTTCTAACGACTTTTTAGTTTGGCTTCACCAAGGAAACCCACACTTATCGTTGTTATAATTATTTTAAATCGGTAAAATGAGAACTAGATTCGTGGTAAACGGGAGTTATATTTTGGAATGTTATTTAACACTATAAAAGTCACTTGAAAGGCACACGTTTAACACGTGATGCCTAAATAACCACCCGGTCTTTGTGTAAAAAGGAAAAGCCCACTTCAAATGAGATTGTTCTCAAAGGGATAGTTATTCTATCCGGAGTTTGAGCCATAAACAGTACAATGGAAGGTTTGAGTAGAGCGCATTGGGTATAGACAATTATTGTTTTTCGTGAAATACACGTCACCGTTGTCTGATATCATGAAATAATACAACTCATCTAAATTACCTAGTAATTTGCCTGTAGCATGGTAAATTTGAGAACAAAGCTTACTTTTCTGCACACGTGTAATTGTTTTGTATCAGATATTCAGCTCCTGCTATTAGATCGTCGAAACTGTTTTGCTTGATCTCTTTTCGAGCCGCGTTGTGCCATCGCTGGCCGTATTCACTGAAAGATTACCGTTGGGATGGAATCAGTTCCAACAACATTTCCAAAACCAGGACTGCTGGTTATGATGAATAAACTATCACAGCCATCCGACCTAGTCATATTATTTGTTTTTTGCCGAATCGGTACTACCAACTCTCAGTCTCATACTTGAACTTAGTAAGTCTAGTACAATTCATATGTGGCTACATTAAATGAGGACAACAATAAAGCCAAGGAAACTTACAGTATCACTAAAGTCAATTGAAGCCTTTAATCTGAGAGAACTGGAGCGGTGAATTGAGAATGACCTAAAACTAGCTTGTATTGAAATAAGCATTGGTATTCGTAGTATTATTATTATTATTGATATTATCATCATTGATAATATTATTGTTATTATTATTATTCGTAGTAGTAGCAGTAGTAGTAATAGTAGTAGTGAAAACCCAGGTGGCAGTAAATCTGGCTGGAGTCAAACATGACCAATGCAGACGGAGTTCATACTTCGTGATCTTCATAAATACTGGTTGAATTTATGGTGATACTCTAAGAAAGATAATAGCTATTTCCTTTCCGATGCAATTCTATCAATCCCGGTAGCCTCTGGACGGAGAGAGCATAATAAAGATTTATAAATAATTGTTGGTAACAGCGTTTCACTTCAAAAACGCTAAGCACCTCTTCTAAACAAAAGATACATATTAATGTTGATGGCTGTGCCTGCTCATTTCCTTTCACACGATAAACCATGAGAAACGTGTGAAGTAGAGACCTTAGACGTACCGCGATTAAACTATGCGTTACTTTATCGTGCCAGGACCTTAATTTGAAGCTGTATGCGTCAATGTAAATCTGCTCAGCGTTCAGTTTCTACACTCCCATGATATAGCACTTGGTAATGGATCACTTGTGGCGTAGCAAGTTATGTTTCGATGTGGCCGAATCATACTATGTAACATTATCTACCAGAACTAATGAAAATTTCATCGTATGTGGTCATGTTATGGATGACAAACCAATTGTAGTCTCAGTACGGAGATTTTTAGAAGATACTGCACGCAGATCTGAGGTTATAGTTCAGCGGCAAAACTTGGCTCTGCCGCTTTCCTTTGTCAACGCATTCACATCAATTCCGATTAATATCACAACGATACATTACTCATTCCTTCAAGGTGAGACATTTGCCAGCTAAGAACCAATGTCACTCCGTTCACTGCAGCTAACGACGAAGAGTGCGAAGCTTAAAATCCACTAGTGGGTTCGAGAACTGATCTGAAGTGTAATGCTGACGTCCGATCAGTTGTGGAAAACTTCAAAAATGTTCTTGCCATAATTAGTTGAAGAAAGCTGGTATTGGTCTGAGTATTTTCATTGGCACTACCTGGTAAGCGACCCATCTAGATCTAACCAATTCACAATCATGTCTTCCTAACTACTCGGTTTTTTAAGCAACTAGTTCCTAATAGACTTGTCGCTCTGTTTCCCAGCATTTAACTCATTACTTATTTCCGGAATTATGAATTTATATAAAGTGGTACGCGCACAGCTTGATAATCATCTAAATTCTTCTGTTACACGTAACACATATTTACCATCTATTCCGACAACTCCGTATTACCGAACAATAAACACTTACCTGTCACATGGGGCACTGTTTATTTGTCACAGTTCAAATTGATCCCGGCCGTGATATATTCAATTATCTATCAGCTATCAATTCGAGATACGATAAAACCGTGTATATTTATGGGCTATACATACACCGTCAGGCGCTAATAAGCTCGATACAGCATACATAGTGTTACAAGTTTATCTTTCTTTCAACTACACAAAAATCTAAATCACAAATACATTCACTCTTGACCGTCCACCGGTGAGAATTTCGGCGATCCTCTTTTCAGTAATTAACCCTTGCTAGTACACAAAGTGATTTTTCAAAATTGCTTTCTATCACGGATAGGTTTATCGGAAATGTAACTAAAAAGGTTTTACTAAACTCAGCATAACCACCTTGAATCGTGCACTGTCCTGTCGTTTCAAAACAGGCTGTATCTGACTATATAAATTACCAAAAGCTGTTTTGACGAATAAAATTGGTTAACGAATACCAACCGATGGGAAAGAAGCCAAGGTACGAGCCCTGGAACATCTTCACGACAAACTCCAAGGGTGTAGGTACATTTGATCAATGATGAAACGAATAATGAAAGTTGAACCTCGTAAACGAATCCGATTGGGATACGTGATATTATCAGCCAGTTGTTTCGATACACCCTCGTTAATAATTTATCCCACCACTTGAAAATAACACACGTAATATGAAAAGGTGTATGCGCATCATTTTTATGGTAAAATCTGTTATTATGTTACAAAATATCTGTCGCTTACTCTTGGAAACTCGTACAGATCTATACTCTTTCAAGTTTCTATTCATGTAATGAATTAGCTACTGCCTCTAACACCAAGAAAGTCCCAATTTTCCCTCACTTTCATGGGGAATTCCCAAATTTTTCATAAAAATATGCTATCTGTGATGGCTTAGTATAATTCAGTTTAACAACCTCTTGTTTGTCGAACTAAATTTTGCAGCTTCAGGTTCCAATTACGGTTGTGCTTCCTGCTAGACTAGGGAGCATAAAGTGGCTGGAATAGTTCATGAAAATTTAGCTGCTCAGCATTCTGCAGAGTTAGTGAATTTGCATTAACTTTTCCTGGGTGAGTGTTCTTTCGGAATATGTTATACCGGTTGCAGGATTTTGTGTAACGGATCGGATACCTTGATTGTGAGAGAACTTATTTTCAACTTTATTATTACAATTATTATCACACACCGTGCCTTGATTCATTCCTAGTGCTCGAAATCACAAAATAAGAAAGGAAGTGACGTGAAGGGAAATATAATTATAGCGAAAGAATTAGAATCCACGTGAATTACTTAAGGTGTTACGGGCTATCTTTTCTATCAGCCGCCCAGTCTGGAGTAGAAGAACGACTAACGGAACTTCTTCTGGTCTTTTTTTTCTAGTACGATCTGCAGGGCAACGGGAATATTCCAGGCAAGCCAGTGGTCAGTAGCGGTTCAAACACTTCTTTTGAATTGCCATGCCAAGTATACAGCACGACTAAGGATGATGGCTACATTTCGTAACCAACCACGTTCATCACGTCAAAGTGCTGTCCTCAGAAATATGCGACTTTTTGAGAGATAGAGCTTGCCACGCGTGGAACCAGCCACATCCTCTAGCATTACCGATGCTCTTGCTGAGCCGTTTGTTTGATGAGCTTTGACTCATCTTATTCGAGAATAATCTTTCCCGTTCCCCTGTCAGCTACCTGGAGATGCTCTCGCAGACATACAGTTCTGCTCTTCGTCCAAGAATTTTTCACAGTACCAAAGATTCAGTCATCGTTGAAGTGCAAGATAACACTATTGAACATAATATATTAGTGCCAGGATGATTAGATTGCTTACCCGCCCCCTCGAATTCCAGCCACTGCTAACACTCCCCCAAAGTGACGCATGAAAAGGAGGTTGCTTCCGGAATAGGACGGCACGTTGGCCAGACCGAAACCACCGAAGGCAGTCAGTTTGCACGGTGCTGCACTGTTCATTATCAAATCCTTCCAAAAAGAAATAAAAAAGAGTCATTGAACTGAGGACCCTTCTTTGCAGATTTCACAACTGGTGAGCTACTGGTAATATAGTTCAATTCAACAATAACTTTGGTCGAGGAATCTGAGGCGTATTATTTAGGAGTACAATCGAAAAGCCCCATATCCTATGAATCCCCCGTGCCTTATGTGAAACGTTTAACCTCCACAAGTATGGCCTGGGTGATTTATTCCAAACGGTTTCTAGTTTGCATAACTCATTTGGCTTGTTTTTAATGATGAAGAAAGACGGTCGGTTTTCTAGTATGCCTCTACTACTTAACCTCTGGCGATGGTCTTTGTACACTGCTAAGTGTAAGCTTTAAGCGAGGTACTGTGCCAAAGTCTTTTAGTGAATCCACTTGATATGGAATCTTCCCAAGCCACAATTTGCCTGTAGTTGGTGCATAGCGTACCTGCTTCCTTCACCGATTGCCTTACGTAGACTACATTGTGTGGATCTAACTGAGTCACTGATAAGGTTATTCAGCATCGGACTAGCGGTCATTTTGCGTCCAAGATTTAATTTTGAAGTTCCCTTCCAAAAGCTTTTAGACCACGTTGAGGCCTGAACGGTTAGAAACTGACTGCGAGGAGACTGCGATATGAGATGATATTTTCACTTGTTGGTCAGTCTGCCAAAGATGGCAATCGAGGAGTACATTTTTGCCATAAAAATCAAAGATTTCCCACCATCTATGATACTATTCATGGTGCGGTACCAGCCGCCAGCTAACTAGCGGAATCTGGGAGATTGTTGTGCAGCTGCTTCTGTTAAGTCGCCAGTCATCACCGGCAGAAGCGCATCTACCGAGTATCAACTGGGTCTACTTAATCGCTCTTTCAGTGGTCGAACCGGAGGTGAGTTAAATTCTCATCACTACACCGCAATTGAAAAACCCAATATACTTCACACCCACCTACTATAATAATCGCCTTCATCCTAGTCAACGGTTAACCAACAGCACTATTTTCACGCATATTATATTCAAGAACAAGATTAGGAATCACTAAAAACAACCGATCTTGTTCCAGTTCAGATGTTCTGATGTTCTGATGTAGTATGCCGAACTAAAATGTGTTTTTAATGATTAATTTTCGAGCCGTATTAATCAGGTTTCGTTTTCGTGAGACAGGGTTGGTTAGGGAACAGTCAGCAGGTCAGTCGGAAGCAAACATGCCTACACAATATTTTCTGAACCGAACTCGGGTACCAGTGAAAAATGTATAAAACGAAGTGCACGGTAACAAAATCACCCAATTTTAAAAATATCAGATTTGGACAGATATAGCAAGATCATCGCGAATACCCTCATCTAACCAGCCACAAAACAGAATACAATACATGCAAGCAGAAAATATCGTAAAAATGTAGGATATAGACTGAAGTAGCATACGGACATCAATGAATACGAAATAAGTACCGAGAAAACTTTACTTTTATTTGACAGCCACGGTAAACTGCACACTGTGACATATTTAAGCAGGAAAAATTTGACTGAGTTGCAACAACTAACCTTTCGATGAGCCAGAAACATCGGAACGTTTGTTCCATCTGTGCTAGTGTAGAAAACTTGTTTTACCACGAAATCTTCTGATTCCCATCCAGGAACAGTTGCTTTTCGAAATACCTGGGAGAATCGTGTTAGGCAAACTAAGCTTCAGAGTTGAAACGGCAAAACGGAAACAAATCCAACGCAAAGAATCAAATTGATAACAGTCGCCAACACGTTTGTGAAACAGATATATTTTGCTGGACGCTGTGCGAGTTCCACTTGGGTTAAGCCCAATCCAAAACTGGTGATAAGGGTAGAGGATCAAGCTTTTCATCCTGAGGATTCCTGTCTTGTGAGTAACTGGTGAACAGCTGAATAACAGTTTACGTGAATTCTGCAAGTTACAAACGGGCATAGGCTGAGACTGCAAAGAAAGCACTCAGGGCTTCAACTTGGAGCAAATTACTTCACAAATGGGGTGATACCCTTTTGGAATTGGCTGCCAGAGGAAGTCATGAGTACAACGACATTGAAAGCTTTTAAAAAAACAGTGCATGAGAGTTGGGGGTTAGTACACCCCGAAGCATGTTAGACGGACTTCTTTTCTTCTTTCGCCTTTTTCTTTTTTTCTTTGTCGGAACTTATACCGAACAAAACTTCTGTTTCATAAAAACAAAAGATCACAGTATTGGTGTTACGAAATCGAAAACGAAAAGAAAAATCTCTTAAAAGCAAGCCATTAATTAGCTCGAGCTCGCCAGGACGGACTAAATAATCAATAGTTTTTTCGAAAGAAAAGGAAGTTTACTGCATCACAGTAAAATTGTTTAATCGACGTTGTAGATGTTTTGCTGTTCGGAACAGAGCGGGAAGTTGGTTGTTCGTGGTTGGCAAAATCCGGAGTAGAAAATACTTCTGGGGTGAGTTGGCTGCTTCCTGTCACAACTGAAAGGTCAAGGTTGAGGTCAGCTTGATTTTTTCTGCCATTTTCCGATCGCGGCCATGGTAGCTGAAGGGATTTGCTAAATCGTTTGTGTGAACAAAGTGATGGATTCAACAGCTCATCGCTACTGCCTCTGCTGTTCCCAAATTGATTTGACGATTTTTCTTCAGAGAGTTCACAGGTACTCCGTATTAGCCAGAGAATGAAGTTAGCGAAAACGAGCTTGGTCGCTCTCGTGCCTTTTTTCTACAATCCAATGGGATTATTCAGCGAATCCATAATTTATCAGATCATACAAGGTGTAACACACTCTTGCTAATCGAGTAGTCATCTGCTGTCCCACGCAAATCGGGCCAATGGTCAACAGTCATTCCGGTCGACGTTTATCAACCTAATGGCACCGATAGAATTTGAACCTACCTGGAAGCCCGAGCTCGGGAATGTCCCATTTTCGTTTTACATACCCCGTTGTAACTTTTGTAAATGCGCAGTCGTTTTGTGTGATTAGGAGGCCAAATCAAAGCGTGCGATACTCAAGAATTGCTACTTGAAACGGACGACATCGTACCAAATCAAACGTGTCATTTATATTTCTCTATTGTTGTCTCATTCTGTAATCGGTAGTCAAGACTTAAGCACGCGTGTACAAATGAGTGTGTATTCGGCACGAGCGTAAAACGAACGCGAGCGCAAGCATGTGAACGAAAACACAAGCTGGTAAGTAACTACGTGAGTCAGAATCACATGACAGTGAGAAGGTAAATCAATCGCGTCAGGCCATTCAAAGTCCTAAGATACGTGAAGATGACGATATCCGACTGGTCACAGCAGTTCGAAGTGAAGCTGCTCGATAGTATCGACCTTGCATGCGCGCGTACGTGCATATATCAATGTGTGCGAAGGAAATGGCTCAATTCTTCACGTGTTCAAGACTGTCTGACTCGGCATGTGACTGGTTGAACCGAACACAACAACTATGAAGCTTAATTAAGAGATCGCAGATGAAAGTTAATCAAAGACAAGGTGCCACTGAGGATCAATGTAGAGAATCACCTCAGCAACCAGTACCTTTGGCGCGGCAGGACAAGAATGACAATGACCGAGATTCACCAGAGAAAAATGAGTGGAACTTAGGTGTTCGCATTTTCCAACCAGATGGTCGGAAGAAATATTTTTGTTCACTGTCGGTAACGGAGTGTGTGCGAAATATCCATGGGGTTTAGTCACCCTTCTACGTGGACGCACCAATTGCACAGTTCATTATCTGCTTAAAACTCGTCCTTGGAATCCTTGTATCTAGGGCCTGCAAACTGACACCTCAACCTGCTTGTCGCAACCAGGGTCTGATTCTCGTTCTAATGCAATAGTTTTAGGTGAACAGCTGTCGGTCCATTTTTGGTCGCTCCGGATGCTGTCACTAAAACGTTAACGACGGTTTCAGGACGAGAAATGCTTAGCGCTCATTGTGATTGGGGAATGCTTATCGGTACTTTTACCCTTTACCCATGAACCGAGCACCAGTGCTCTTCATTCGATAGCACTGACCATCTAACTTACCATACTTCAGGTGAAATACGCTTTCCTCAATCTTACATTAGTTAAGTCTACCTGATAGTTAATTAAATAATCTTAACCATAAAAAAGGCTGTGATTTTGATCAAGGCTACGGTATTCCCAGATTATCGACGCATGTTAGCCCTAGTTTGTTTGGGCTTCCGAAACCCAAATCTCTCCATTTACTGATGGAACACATTCCGTTACTACAAGAATCCGTGAAAATTCCACGATGCTTCTAACCCAGCTTATTATGCATCGGAAATATAAGTGAATAGCTTGTAGGTAGTTTCGGTGTTGTCCTTCATTACGACTCCGTTATCATACATCCTTCTATGGTGGGACGTAAAACCCTAAAGACTTTTCAACGGGAGCCTCTGTCTTCTTGAGCATGAAATCAAGGAAGAGCAACTTCAGATTCACGTTGGATTCAACTACGGATTGATTGAATTCGAAGCACGTCAGAGCGCGCAATTACTGCCCATTATTCTGATGATGTTTGACTCTGCACGTCCCAGTCCTTAACGAGAAGGTATGTGGAGCCTCGTCTAAGAACGAAATGGTTGACCTGAATGTCAGGAATCTGCTTTTTTTGTTCGATTTTCGGTACAGTCAACTTCGACATTTGCCAGTAAAAACTTTATCTTGCAGCTGACTGGCTATTCTTTCGAATTTGGATGATTCTCTAATCAAATGCCATTTTGCTGACATTTATCACTGCCTAAATGAAAAGATAAAAATATGCATACTCACTATTTCTGTCATATTCTCGTCCTCCAGGTTGTATTGCAATATTTCGCACGGGACATTGTAAGAGTTGAAGCGTACGTAAAACTGTAAGAGTAAATAAAAATAACCTTCATTGGTTTATTGATTGTGACTCGTAGTATTTTCATTGAAAAAGTAAAATATGGACACAGGACAAATTTTTATACCAATAGGTTTCGAAATTCATACCTTGGATGAGTCATGTTCGGTTGTCATTTCAGTGACGTGTCCCACTGGAATAGGTACCTCGCGGATGCGCTGACCTGTGTTTTGGTCGTATATGTATACAGTACTCTGAAAACAAATAAGAACACGCAGCTTTGGTTTCGAATAAGCTACCACTGTTTGAATACTCTCAAAGCAGATACCGGAAGGTGACATGTAAATGAAGTTTCGTTGTGATGTGTCGTTGGTTTCTCTGTGCTTTTTCACGACATCCCGCGAACTGCTCGGGGGAGATAGAATAGCATTGAAATTTCTCAGACGGCTATGCCCAGAAATCGACAGCCAAACACGGACAAACAACAAGTTTTTACTGAAGGAATTGCCTACGCCGATGTGTTCCCTGTTCAGTAACGCCAAGTTGCCGGAAATGATGTCTATTTTGATGCACTCCGAACGGACTTCGGCTTCGGTACGAAATGCCTAAATTCTCCAAATTTTGCTACAAATTTTTCCAGAAAGTGGGACAGTAGAATTTGAAGGCTTTGTAAACTTTGCTTATAACTTATCTTCCAACGCGTGTCGTATGTTACACCCACAAAAACGATTCCGTGCTAGGCAAGATAGTCTCACTGTGAGACTTTTCTATTTTGATAACCAGCGTTGTTCGTCTTTACTTAACGAACAGTAATGCGCGAAAAATATACAAAAGAGTTTTAATTACCGTTACTTGTAGTGCTCTGTCTATACAGAATATTAACTTGGACGGATGTACCAAATACCATTCATTAACAAGTCGCCATTTTACGGAAGCCACATACAGTAATGCTAGGAAGAATCCGTGAGTAATAGGCCGGAAACAGTGCTTCATGACATTCTGCTGTGTAGATACCGTAACATCTGCCAAACTGGTCAGAATGGCTTTCATCATTAGACGCTCATTCGCAAATGGCAATTTTTCGCCCAAGGTTCAACTTTTAATGGAGCTCTGACTTGTCTCTCTACAGAAAACAAGAGAGTTTCGGAAGTGCGAAAGTCCTACTTTGGGAAGCAATTGTTTCGTGATAAATAAAATCGGAAAAGCAATATATCCGAATAAGTTCTTATCCCCAAGACCTCAATTCAGTTCTTTTCTGCTGAACTCGTGGATATCAAACTCCATGGAACTTGTCACTTTAAAAAAGACTCTATTAGGTCACGAAACTTGAAAATCTTTACTTGCCCTGTCTTCGATCTGGTCACTCTAGATCACAAAGTATCACACCAAACAACCTTCTCCCAAGAAAGTAATGAGCACATCAGTGTTCCCAGGTTGTCCTGTGAAAAACGGAGTGATTGCACCCTCTCTTTCTTATTGTCATAACTAATGAAACAGTCCATTTGACAACACACCGTTTCTTAAAGCCCGGCCAAATCCAGTCTAAGCTGTTGCGCAAAAGAACAACTAGTTCTCCTGGATTTTTAGATTTTAAATAAATCAGAAAAACCTTTGAGAATTGAATCTGTCCTCTCAATTTTATCAACCGAATTATCCGATTCGTTTTAAAATCCGTAAATGATCAAGCCCTAATAAAGGACGAATCATATCAGCCACGTCTGTGCCAAAACTGTGCATCTGGTTATGCCAGATGGAGAGCTATAGCACACAGCACGGAAAACACTAATTCTAGCAAACTATACGTTTTGAATCCATCATTCCACGTGGTGCATGCTGTGTAGAGAAACACTTGACAAAACTCGGTTGTTTTTTGGTTTGCGAATCGTGCGGTTCTAGTATGCTTACACAAAAACGTATCACATTAGTAGCCAAGGAAATACTTCGTTCCAACACCTTGAACTAAGTTGACCAGTCACCTCATTTTGTTAACCTTAGTCATAACTACTCTAATTATATATATATATATATATATATATATATATATATATATATATATATATACCAGGTATGTAATCAACGTGGTAAGCGTATGTATATTTTGACTATGGTGTAGTTAAGTCCAAAACAGAAAGACTACAAGTAATTAAATTGAGATGAGTAACGCATGCACGCGTCGAAGCCAGAATATAAAAAATTAGAACAACAACAAAAGTGATATACCTAGGAAACAAGTTTCCCGCATGTTGAAAAAGGTAATCTTTCGGTTTGTATCTTCGGAATCCAACTTTCAACTGACAAAAACCTGGCAATTTTCTTTATTAGAGTCCACCAGATTTGAGAAAATTTCCCTAAAGTCCAGTAAGTCAAACCACCATTTTCACTTTTGTTTTACTGAGTAGCGTGATTTAAGCGCGGGCCCGTAACCATTTAACTTACTTTTCCCTGTTCCAAACAGTTGACAATGAAAAATCTATTCTGTACGCTGACCACCTGCTCCAATTTCGATTCCGGATTGTGAGGGACAACTTCTTCCCATTCACTCTGAAACAGATTGCAAGAAAAAGCTCTTCTCTACCCACGGTTTATTATTCGGCAAGGCTCTGTTGTCAGAAGTGATAAATAAATGAAAAACTGCACATTTGTCAGATTTTGCCGCGACGCATGCAATAGTGCATGATCAATGCATACAGGATTTATCGTGGCGCAAGAAATTGTCGGTACTTTGTACACGAGAAGAGCAGAAAATAAAAACAAGGATATTATCATTTGCACACATTGACTTATGAGAATCGAACGGCAGAAAGTGTGCCAGATTCAACTCAAGGTTGCTCTGTCGGAATCGCTACGAGTCAACTAAAATTACGTGGCGCAGGATTATACGGTAATGAAAGCAATCGGTGAAAGTTGGCGTTTCCATCATGACGATTAAATTATTGAATTGGAGTATTTCATGCCATTTGTTCATGTTTATCGGGAATTCTTGTGACAGTGAAGAAAGTCTGGTGCTGGACCATCGAGTCTGGTGAATTTCCGTGGTTAATTTGATAATTCGAGAGTTCCGGCAGGAAATGTTCGAGTTCGTAATGATTCGTAAGTCAATCTAAGCGGAAATTTAGTCATCTGAGTCTCATTCGGTGAAGTGAACATATAAGACGTCCAAACTTCAATTCATCTGCGGGGTGGATGAGGTGCGGTGTCAGACCAGTAGCATTACGCAACAATACATAGGGCAGAGAACCATTCAAGTCGAGGTTTCGATTACCGCCGGGTAACTTTCCCCAAGACCCGTTTACTACCTTCTGTTGCTCAAACTATTCAGCCTTTCTCAGCCTCTGCTTCGTGCGTCTTTAAACACAGCTTTCGCAGGTACGGTTGTAGTTACACTGCATCTTGCTTAACGAGAAATGATAATTTTTTCTTACGTAATACTTGGGCCGTCAGCTTCGTCCTCATTCGTGCGGTTGTCATAGCTCTCCAAAGGTAAAAAAAACTAGACGGTTTTCTTTTGGACCTTGTCCACTTCTTCCTTTGCCCAGCCTTGTGACTTAAATTCCGAGACGATTGTGTTTACAAACGACGGTTAAGCTTGAAAGCTTCAGACAAGCAACTGGCCCTTCCAAGAAGGACCAGAATTTCGTGACAAATGGGTAGCATCCTTTCATTTGTTAAGCGACGATTTTCCTGGAAGGCGACCGCGACCACTCAAAAGACGCCCAGAGGGGAAATGATCGGCTGTGGCCTAATCGAATCCAGACTCCATGGTCCAAATTCGGCAATGATGAAAGTTTGACCACAGCTGGTTTCACAGAGTGGCACATTTCAGCGCTGCTGTGATTTGTCGAATTTATGCGCGACGACCCATGAACTACGTATTGTTATTGATTAATAACGTCACAATAGACGTTATCTGACTCAGTGTACACCTTTGGGTATGCGTAGAACAAATCGGTCAGCAACCCAATTCCCATTGAGTTCTTTTCATGCAAGAAAAAAAGAATATCTATTTTTTATTTATCCAAATGTTAAACAATATTGACCCCGGCTCGATTCGAGACCAAGCATGAACTTTGTTGACCCAACAGCTCCACGTGTGCTCTGCTAGCTGACCTACAAGACTTTGCTGAAACGCCTCGGATACTTTGCACGTAGATCATATAATACTTCTATCTATGCATATTAGGCACGGTATAAAAGCCGGAAGATCTATATGTTGAATTTCATTCGTAGGATATAAGGGTGGATGGAGTACGAACTATCAATGTCACATACTTGCAAACAAACTTTCAAATTCACGTACGTTACCTGAGCTGTGCCACCCCATATGCTGTATCCAACCGTCGATGTCCACTTCCGACCGGTTTTGTGTCCTTCTTCACTTCCTACCTACTCAGCTCTTCCGTTCTTGGTTTTCACACGTGCACATTCCATTTTAAGTTCGACTGGTTTGTTTCTGTTGGCTGGTTGCCGACTTTTGATATTTCTATTTTCGCTGGGCTGCGCCAATCCTCCTTACGAGTGTTATTGATTCTGAACAGATGCGCTCCTCATACCGGGCTTTGCTGCCCTGACTGACTGACTGATACGTCTCTGATTGGTTTGGATGCATTTCCTGGTGTGAACTATTTCTGCTGCCTATACTCTGCAGAAGTAACTCAAGCGATATTTGTTTGGATTCCGTCTGCTGTCTGCAGTTCTGTTCCACTCTCTTCGCTTGATCTACTTCGGAGGCTTCCAGAAGCGGACAAAAGGAGGCATATGGACTAGCAGATGGGAAGCAGCGGGATCTTAGACAACCAGCAAGACAGCTCAGATGAAGGGCTTCCGATCAAGCCGTCACCTGGGACAATCTGACCAACCGAATAGAAATGATGCTCAAAAGAAGCAAGCTATCGGCCACGGGCAACTGGCCAGAACGCAGCCAAAACACTCAAGCAGTTGCACGAGCAATGTTGATGCTGCGCGGTCTGGAAAAGGGACTGTATAAACAATTGTACGTGTTTCATAGACTTGACTTGTTGGCCGTTGAAATGCACGAGTCCTGGCCCGTCTTGTTATTCTTGTTACAATATGATGGTTGAGTAATAACCTGCGATGAATTGCTGAGTAAATGAGGGATATTACGTAGCTGCCTAAGTTATTTCCATGCCCAGAAAAGGTTCCGCGGAGTAGATTACCGATATTTTCCGTTATGGCTAATGTGTGAATTCCTCACTGGTATGAACAGCCGACCTCGGTCTTGAAGTACGGGACAGAAAACTTTAACGGCACTCACCGTGTTGTTCAGTTTGGTTGCGCTGAGGACTCACGTCAACCAGCTCAAACTCACCTATCTTCAGTCTACCCCAGTTCACCATTAAAACCTCACATTGTTTGTTTTCCTTTCTGAATCAATCTATTTGTAAGTTTCCCAAGTACTAATTGGCTTTGAACTTGCTCCACTACAGCCTGTAATGTACCCTTTACTAGCTGAACAGATTTCCTTTTTAGTCATGAATTTCTATCTTGTAGTGAAGCATTCAGTGCGCTTTCAACATCAACAAGGAACCTTTTTTTAAAGCTCAGCAGCTTTATGATAAGACAGAGTAAAGCTAACTGAATTAGCATTGACTTGATCACACCGGTTCAGTCGTGTCTGGTCAAGGTCCAGCATACTACACGGACAACCAGTCAATACTTCTCGCATACATGGACATACGCCCACTTGGGATTGATCTTTAGTCATGCTTTACCGTGGACAGTGCTAACTGATCGACCTCGTTACGCATTGGTCGGCCTTACCTGTTTGCACGAGAAAGCACGTGAACCTCAGCTGTCTTAATCGATTGCTTACTCATTCGTTTACTTTCTTGCTTGACTACTTGCTTGTTAGGGGGCTCACTCAGCGGATGCGGTCTGGTCGCATTCACATTCTTACAAATAAATGAAGTGTGACAATTACGTTTTCTGCTGTTACTTGCTACAAACAAAAATTTCTAGTTTGAAAAC
Organism: Fasciola hepatica; assembly: GCA_948099385.1. Lineage (NCBI taxonomy): Eukaryota > Metazoa > Platyhelminthes > Trematoda > Plagiorchiida > Fasciolidae > Fasciola > Fasciola hepatica. The sequence continues at coordinate 4,786,333 of CANUEZ040000076.1, forward strand.
GGAGTGATTCGAATAATCACAAACATTTCTGGCAGTCTCTTGATTGACTACATCGAGACAAATGTCTGCGGCCCCGTATGATTTCGTGCACGCATTCATTGATTTCTATTTCCGCAAATTCATCTAGTAAGACACACCTTCTGCACGAATAAAATTTCAAAAATACTACGACAATTTTTTATAGCCATACAACCTAGTTACATTTATCTGTTTGGAAGTATTCTGTTCAGTGTTCAAATACGGCACAGCAAAAAAGCGAAGAATGATTTCATCAAGAAAAAACGTGCCACATCAGTTTTCGGGGAAAAAATGAGCTTACCCACGAATTGTTGTCCAGATCGATGCGAATCAGCCTATTCATTGGGGCATTCAAATCGGTAAGAAATACAAATTTTCTTCCCTCGTTTGTCACATACTTGTATCTAGCAGGTTGATCGATGAATATTGGAGCCAACCACATCTCTGCAATCATAAGGGAAAGTCATTCCGGATTCAATGTGCGCTGATATCGAGTTCTGCCTTTCAGGCAACGGAATACAAAAATACAGCAAAATGTGTTTGATATATCTTACTATGATTCAGAATGTCTCTGTGTGGAAATCATCTAGCATTGGCAGCATTGAAGCCTTTAATCTGATTCAGCTTGCACTCCACTAAATTAACTACGAAGTTACAACAGCCACAAACTATTCTTCATGTGACTGTTGCCGATTGAGATATCCCTGCAAAACAGCCGACTTTCGTCAGCAGTCTTCATTACCAAATCAATAAGGGCTTTTCATCGATAACTGAAAGTTACACTGCGTACAGGTTTAATTATAAGTCCGAAAAAAGCTTGGCTCTTTTTGCATCAAATATCTGATAGTTTTACAGGTAGTGGTCATTACCGGTACTCTTTTATAGACGTAGTCCTCAACTCAAGTTACTTCGTCCTCCGGTTATTCAAAACAACTTTTGTACTGTGGTTGCCTGAATATGGCATGAATCTCCGGAGAATGAGAGAAAGGTTAGGATGATACAGTGTTAAGCAAACTGTCTTGTTCATTTGCTCAAATCCCATTACTTTAGGAATGCGTTTATTTGTTTACTTATCTATTTGTTTATGTGTACACATTTTTATTGGATGATCACAACGGGAGCAGCACATCTCATTGCTGCAGGAAGTACTTAGGTTATCAGATAGCCGGTAACCATGACGGCAGGACGCGGGGGGCATAACAATATCGGTTCAAATCACGTCGGGTGGGTTTGTACATACCATTAAAGATGGAATTCGGTGAATCGTGCAAAATTTGAAGCCACGTTTGGGCAAGAAAGTTTTGAAATACAATAAATTGCTTTCCGATGTATGATTCGGATATATAGCATATCATCTCTTTGCCTTGAAAGTTTGTCGCTTAGTGGTGTGCCTCAGAAGCTCTTTGTCAAAAGGTCTTTCATATTGAGGCTTTCTTTTCTGCGCGGGTTTATTGTTACAAGTGAGGTCCTACTTTTTACTTCAACAGTATTTCATGCCCGCAGACCATGCAAATGTCGTAGACTATCTGCACCCATAACAAAAAGAAATCTTAAGTTTTATTCAACTATGGCCTTGTCAAGAAGGAGATGCAAAATTCTAAGTAGGCTTCTATCCAAGTACACTATCAGACTAACAATCTGAGTGAACTAGAAAGATAAAAACGTTCACGTCTATACTGATTTCCGGAACATCACTTTGAAATCTGTTCCTTTGCGTTTTTACTAGAAGAATCAAACATTTTGCTAGATGATAACACGTACATGGATGGTAAATGTTCAGATAAACCTCGGATTCAACCACTGATCAGAAATCTATCAACATGTCACTCCGTTAAACGTTTCGCTACTAATAACCCTTGTGGTTTGGAAAACTGGTCTTGCTTGTAGCCCAGGTTGGTGGTTTTCATAACTTCCTGATTTTCAAACGTGGTGTTTTAGTCGCAAACCTTTCATCAACAGCCGAGGTGACCTGCCCGTTGATGGTATCGCCTCGGATGGTTCTTTTCCCAGGAAATGATCGCTGTTCCGCAGCGTTGTGTTCTGTTTATGTCATTCTTGACCGCTATTCTTGGGCTTTAGTCATTCTTCTTTCTATGGATGAAACCAAGATATGGAAGCAACATTTACGTGAAAGTTTAACCATTTTGGAAACAGCGGATTATCTTTCGGGTTGTGTGTCCCATTTTTGATCTATACTCTGCTGATTTGTGACGTCATGAACTTTGGCCTCATTGATGTGTCCAAACCATTTTTGCATTCTTCTGCTGACCACTAATACTGAAAAATACACATCTGAATTTCCGTTTAGCTGACTGTCCTTTGGACTCCACCTGTCGCGCACTAACGTCACTTCATTTAAACAACCTGCACTCGGGAGCACCAGACTCCAGTATGGCTTTTGTTACAGCCCGTCAGTGATGCCTATCCCCCGCCACACCCAGGGTTCGGACCCTGGCCCTTTTACCTCGAAGGCGGGTGTTTTACCACTGCGCCACCCCGCTCCCGTCCGGGCTTATCCGAATGGCCGAGTTAAGTTTGTTCATACATCGTCATCTATAACATCTAGTATTGCCCGAAAGCTTCGAATGGGACGCAGTACCTGCCCCGTTAACTCCACGCGAATGCCTCCCTCCAAGTTAGGTTTTCTCTACAGGAACGTAAATTCTTCAGTACCACACACTACTCGCAAGTAGTTGCGTGAATATATATATATATATATATATATATATATATATATATATATATATATATATATATATATATATATATATAGTTCGTCGTGTCTCGGTCGAATACACTTTAGCTGTTTAGCCTCAACCAACTAGCTGACCGATACTACTTTACCGTGGAATATGAACAATTTGGAGGTATTCAAAGGTATTTGAGGTCGAAGCGAAACCACCTGCCGTTGAACTTCGTACAAAATCCTCTCATTCGATCGGCACTTGACAATTTCTTCAGAATAGAAACACTGATCCCGGCGGCCCCTTGTAAAGATTTAATTCGGTATTACTAAACCAAACAAACTGTCCCTGAGCACAAAAATAGCATGAGAAGAATGAAATAGGAATAACGGTTGTACCATAAGTGGTACCGTCTAGATTCACCTCCTGTCAATTTCGTAACCAAACATTGCGTTGGAAAGTCACTCCGAAAGAAAAATACGAAACCATTCCGAGAAAGATAAAATAGGGTATTAGGAATCTCACAAAGTTTTGCGTACGCGTACACCTTTAACTAAAATAACTTAGCGTCGGTCGGATTAAGTGGAAACTCAGCTAAGTTTACTTTCTGCCCAAAGTAGACAATGCAGCTCAACGGTATAAATCATAAACTAAATTTCCCAGCTGATATTTTATGGTCATACAGTGTTAAATTATTCACTATGACATTACCTTTTCTTGCCAAATCTGAAAGAGCCATATAGTACACACGGTAGTCTTTCGTCCCTGAGCAGAGTTCGCTAACAACGAGATAGTTTCCACAATAAGTGACTTCAGAAAATCTGTAAAAAAGGTAAGTTTGGTTTGGGAAGGTCAACGTTTCAGTTAAACGTCCAATGAATGAAACACTCATCAGTGAACTAATCTAACTAAAAAGTTATTATTTGTTTAAATTCATTAGAAGAGGAAACTTCTGAGAGGGATCAATAATCTACCAGTGCACACCCATCCGAGGCTTCTAAAACCCAACATACGTTCTTCTTTAACAATCTGTGTCAATGATCTTGTATGAGGCCTGTGTTTATCATACAATCACCTTGTTTTATGTTATCAGAACCGTCGGTTGTACGTGATGGAAGATGATTTCATGAAAAGTCAGTGTTTGCCTGTCTGTCATGTGAACCTTTCAAATAATATATATATATATATATATATATATATATATATATATATATATATATATATATATATATATATATATATATATATATATAGGAATCATAAGTATATGTCTACATATTTACATGGACGAAACTTATTTAAATCTTTGTCAACCCAAGTATCATTGACTAACTTTTCCAAATCTGCTAGTGAAGATACGTAGCTATATCCAGAAGTCATACCAGTCTGGTAAGTGTATATACTACTTGATAAGTAGTTGACTGCTGAAAACGGAACTCTCGTCAGTTATGGATTGTCAGCTCCGCTATGATCAAGAATCTAAACGCAAAACGGTGAACAACGACAGGCGAACTACATGACCACTCCTCCGTTGGATGATGACCGTCTTCAAGTGAAGGAGATAGCGACTTTGCAAATGAGCATGTTTGTAACATTTGGTTTGTTTTGTTGATTACCGACTTAGAGATCTGACGTGCTGTGAGTTAGTAAGCGCACTGCCGAGCACGCCCCGGAAAGTGGTTCGTGAAATTAACAGCGCCATGCTCGCGACCGGTGATGAATGAACAATTATGTGGGACTTTCCAGAGGGTAACTTGTCCTTCTTACTTCATCGAGCTGAGTGGAACACAGCTTGGTGTATCTACCAAACTAGTGGCAATTAGAATTTTTACCCCGATTTCGGGCGCCCAGAGGAAGATTGTAGCTGACACGGCTTTGGCTTGATAGCTTTTGTCGCATCTGGATTGATTAGGCCCCTAGCTTTTCCGTGCTCACCTATTCCTAGTTTCCCATATCTCGCACGTTTAATAATCCCATTCTAATCTCTCTTCTTGTCTTAACTTGTTTTATATCCTTTCTCTTTGGCTAAGCAGCTACTAGACGAACGTCCACTCTATGGCCTCACGCATATCTATTCCTTGCTTTTTGTGAATTTTCCTTGTGGAATGAGGGAATTTATTTTGACTAACAGACAAAAGTTGTCTTGTCCTATACGAAAAATTACTTTGAATTTGCGGTAATAAAAGCCGAACATGAGGTTAAAATATTTACTCATAATACGTGATGGCACAGTTAATTATTTTAAGAGCAAAAAACATACACATTTGGCATTCGACTATCCCAACGGAAACACATTAAATCTTCGGACTGCGCGGTACCCAATCGATGAAAATTGAGATACAACCCCCTTGGGGACGTATTTGAAAAAGACGAATTCTCATCCGGATGAACACTGTGAGCCGTGTAGAAAATGCCGCTCTCATCCGGGCTCCAGGTCATTGAACTCAATGGCAATCCGCTCAGCTGATCTGGAAGCGGCTTGCCAGATGCACAATTCCAAAACTGAAGTTTTGATTGTTTTTATTGATTACCAAAGCTTGAAAAACTTACGTGAAAAGCTGATTTTTTGTTTCTGGTATTATGTAATTCAAAGCATAAATACTTTCCATGAGAAGAAATATTGTATGAGATGAGTTTTTTCTCCTCGTCTATCTCCAAATCGGCCGGATTGAGCAGTACGTGACTCTCGTGAAGTAGGTTGACTGATTTATACAGCACACTTGACACACAATTGGATGACAAACTGTTTGTGGATGAAATGAGTGACACCTACTTGTAACGCATTTTGTTCACTTTCTCGCACCAGAAGTATGTGGTCCCGCGTTTGATGGGGCACGCATACTGGTCATAGTTGGAAAGCTCTTGCAACCTGTGTTTCGATCAGAGGATAGATTCGCCTTTTCGACTGATACACCTACTTTTTTTCTATTCGATCTCGATTATCGTTCCTTCGCAGGAATGAATCCGTCAGCTGACATTGTGCATTCACGTAAGCCTTTACTTCTGGTGAGTGGGATTCTTCCAACCATCGGTAAGGATCCGGAACCTGAATGAGTTCATGCAAATCAAATTCACGCAGAAATTTACAAACGAGTAAAACACGCTAACTAATGGGAGCAGTGGAAGGTTTTCCTTCTTAGAAAAGGATTCATATTTCACTATCAATGATCTCTTCGAAATGGAAACTCGACGGAATAAACTGGAGTAAGGCTGTTGTCATTGGATTGTTTGTAATGATCAGTACGTCTACCCAGTCCCAACCGGAAGTGCAACCTGACGAACAGGATGGGAATGTTAAACTGTTATGACTCGGAGGTTAGTAGAAGGTTGATTTAAGTCGAACTTACCTGACGTAAAGTCAGTACATCAGTGGTTGTGGAATTAATCAAGTCACAGCTCTTAGGGATGCACTCTCTTAACGTACTTCCTATCAGTGGGAACTTAACTGCATCGACAAAGGCAGCCCACGCACTTGGTAACTTGACCTAGCCAGTCACTCCAGATCTACCCAGTGCGTATTAAAACACAAGGCACATGAAGCGGCTTTTTCTGCTTTAGCCATAAGCACTCATCTTCAGTGTGTCAAATGAATACGAAGAAGACCTATTTTGGACGAGTCGGGTAGTTTATGGGTTTCCTTTTGTGTCCCTCGATCCCGTAAATTCAACTTGACTCCTTTTTGGGACTGCCGGATATGCACCACCAATTATCCAGAACAATCCACAAATGCTGCTCTAGGTTTCTAGCTGTGTGTCACCATAATGCATACCATAACAGTTTAGAGTAATTTCACTGGTCAAATAAACAGGTTTGCCAAGTTGAACAACCAGTCGTTCACTGTAGTTCATTCTCATCCGTCAGATGCAATATCATCAAAATAATAATCGGGAGCATTATCGTCTTCGTACGAATCTAAGACGCCAGTTTGTTCTTTTTTTCTAAACAGATACAGCTGATTGTCTATTATGCTCATGGGAAATTACTGTAATGGACTCGAAAGGACAACGATCGTCCGTTAATTCACAGTCGAAACTACCTTTCAGCCAACACCAGTAAAACAAACCTTGATGAAATTCATGATTACTGATTTCAGTCATTTTACAAATTTCTTACGTTCAACCATTTGAAACAGGACATAGCCCACAGCCGTTCTGCTAGTCTGGTGACTCAATTCAGCATAGACAGGTATAAGCCTCTGACATTTTTGTGACGGTACCTAAGTATAGATAATTTTTTTCGAAAATTCGAATCATCTCACCTGTTAGTTGAATTTGAAGAAACCTTTAGGCCTCAGAAAAATCTCTCGAAAAATTCCTCTCTTAACTGCCTTGGTTCATCTGACCAGTCTTATCTCAAGCACACTAGTTTCAATAATATATGAAGCAATGAGCACTGATATTGGGATCACCGAATAAATATGAAGCAAACTTTAAAGAGCTCGTGCAGAAAGCCTCCTGGTTAACGTGTGAGTGACCTACTATCAGACTCACTGAACTCTAATCTCCGTTAGAATCTGATTTATATGTAGTACTGATGATTTGTAACAAGGCAGGCCAATTTCCCTTGTTCGTTTAGAGCTTCAGACGGTGTGATGAATCACATCACTTAAATTGTCCTTGATGTGACTAATTTTAAGTCATGCTCTTACAACAACAACGTTGATCACCTAGCCATTCCCTTTAACATGAAGTTTCATGGTGCATTCAGAGCTCCAACAAATTTTTCTGGACAGAAATAGAGACTTTTATTTGAATCACTGGAACTGGCTCAAATAATAATAATTATTGGTTGAATAAACCGTAAATCGCTGAGTTTGGCTTTATAGTTGAAATTCGAACCTTTAGAAGCTCAGGGAATGAAAACAACTGCCTTCAGTCACATTCAAAATAGCCTTAGCTTAAAGTGGGCGTATGCACAGAAAGTTGTTTGCACAACTCGATGAATAGTCCTAGCTGATCTGAACCAATTTTTCCTTCTCGAGGTATTTATATGAGTTTTCAATCATCTAGCAAAATCTCTTGCCTGCACTTCTGAATACTTACTTTTGTATTGAAGTATTCGTCGAATAGCAGTTCATTGCGACGTATTCGAGGATACACGACTGGTTCCATCTGTGAAGTGAAAGAAGTGACATTAGAATCAGCACAGTGTTTTTCAGGGAGACAGCAGCTAACAGCATCATCAGCTTGATGTGCATCATGGAGTGAATCTAATCGTGTTACTTGCACGGTGTTTCAACTTTCTGAATTAAGTGTGTATATAGCAAATGACATATTTCTCCAGCAACTTTTTATCTGCGTCATTCGCTATTGAGTACCAAAGCTCAACCGACCACTGAAGCCATGTTGACCGCTGAGCGGCCTGCACCGTTTGATCTTTGGCTACTGGCAATTACTTCAGTAGCAAAAACTGGAATTCGACCAATATGGGCCGGAATAGAACTCATTTGAGACTGCAGTGGTTTCGTCCGGTTGGTTAGGAAACATCAGAATTAAATATTGTTTTCGACTCAATTAAATTCGATCCCTGAGTGATTGACTGATTCCAATATGTTGCTCGTTAGTCTTTCTGAATCGGCTCTGATCGATTTGTTTCAGGTGGACAGCGGTGTAACTGGTTCGTAGTTTTCAATGATGACTAGCGGTGACAATGCACCTGAATTCAATCCTTAGACATTGTAGTCCTCACACAAATGAATTCGAATCTTTCAGCTGCCGATTCCGTTGCACGTGGCACTTTAGCTAAAATAAGCGGTTGGTTAGAAAGCACACTGAAGGGTAGTGGTTCCACTCGCCTACGGTATATTGGCAAGTCGCAATCTTGGGAAAATTAGGTAGAGAGCATGATAGCAAAAGCTGACAATTATGGTGAAGTGACTGACGCTGAATTTCTCCCCATATAATTGCACTGTTTGAGCCATATTGTAGCAGTCTCTGATTTATAATGTCGCTTGCAATAATTGTAGATTATATATTCGTTCTGGAAGACACGGTTGATAGGTTGCTTGTTAGCATCCTCCTTGAAATGATCAACTCGGTCATTAACGGGGTACTGCAAGTTGGAATGACGTTGCCATTGGTTCGTTTGGGAAAACTTCGCAAAACTGTATGCAATACTGGCGCTTGGTGAAGCTTATGAAAGAATCTCATGAAAACTCCGAAAGAAAAGATCGAATCCATGACTCATACTATCTCGAATAGTATCGCCTTTGAAGTGACACAGTACGAGATAAGACATTTTGGTCCTTACGGATAGTACTCACTGAACTGGTTTCGTGACAAGTATAATTATTATGGCGTGAGCACTATCTTGAAGGCGGCAAGATCGGCTTTCCTTCATGCAACGAGCAAAAATGCACCAAAAACTAGAAGACCGACAGCAGCGAATCAATGAAGTTGCTATGTGTTATTATATCCGTGAATAGATGAATTTCCTCTCACTTGTCTCTGAGCACCCATCCATGTAAAATAAGGTAACGTCTATGAAGACCAATGATGTTACGGATAAAACTGAAGATTCTCTACTGTGGGGCTTTCAAAGATAAATCACACTGAATTTCAATACAACCAGTGCTTTTACAAGTCAGACGTTGTCGAAACTGTATTTTCCTACAGCCGAATAGGAGAACTAAGAAGTAATAACAAAGCGAGTATTAGGTAACTGGCAGACCGCAGGGAACCTTTTCGTGCTTTCTTCTTCCCCTTTGTGTACAGCAAGTTATATTTGATCATAAAAAAGTCCTTTTATTATGACAAATTTCATAAAAGCCGTACACATTGATTAATTTTTTGATTTAAAACTGCAGATCTTTGTTCGCCCACTGGTAAAGAAATGGCTACAATGTATAATGGAAATTCACTTTTAATACAAAAATCCTTCTTTTCAGAAGAATTCAAAATCTTTTTTATATTTTAGTCATTTTTCTTGTCTAAAGAAGGCATTCAGCATATGTACGATCTAAACACGAGGGGGTAACTAGGGTATTTAATATGTATAATCGAAGTCATTGTCTTTTTGTCTCCAGATGCTGGTATTTGGTTCTCGCTGAAGAATGTGCCTGCATTAGACACGGATCAATGAAGAGCTGTCATTATCACTTTGTTGGTAAAATCGATTTGCAACCACGCATCCAGACATACGCGGTACCTGCACAATCAGCTTGAGAATGGAAAACTATATGAGCAGAACTATAACCGCTCCCCAGAAGTTAAATACTGTTTCATTTGCAAAAGTAAATTCATTATTCTTCGGAATTATTTGGTCCGTCTCCTTACAAGGAACCTGACTGTCTTATCAAGCTACTTATTGATAAGTCCATAATTATACTGAAGTTCCGGTTAGTGAGTTGCCTAGAATTTGGTTAATTTTTCATCACTGATCACAGTCTTCGTGTAAATTCTTTTCATGGAACATTTTGTAATAAATGAGCTATCTTCGACTTTGAAACCATCCAATACTTCTAACAGAAAGAGAATATTTAGGGATGGAAGAGAGTATTCTGAAGTTTTGAAGTTTAAACTCAAAAGATTGTGATTCATCCACATTGATTGGTTCATCAGCATGAAGCACCGACATTTGACTCCATCGCATTTACGTTGAAATGTGACAGTCCCAGTTTCGTATATATTTGTATGTGCTTGCTCATGGCCTCCAAATCTGATTACCCAAGCAAGAGTAACTGACATCTGTGGCCTTCAGACTTGGAGAGGAAAGCCATATAAGGTCTTTTCTTTGAAAGTCGGGTGAAAGTGGACTGCAGTCTACCACCAGTCAGTCAGTACTATTCACTCGACTGTTAACCTCGCACTTCTGTGCTATCTTTCTGCGTCGTTGAGTCAGGGGTAAAAGGAATATAAACATAAAGTAGAGAGGCCGAGAGCAAAGTAAGAAGCGCTAGTCACAATGACAAAGAATGTACTCGAATACAACTAGGCCACGACCGCGGCACTAGTCATATCCCTTAACGTACCCATCCCTTTAGCAGGCTGATCGAGCAGACACTAACCCGGAAGTCTCACACGTCCTAGTTGGTCAAGTCCACTGATCAGGGTTTTCTTACCTCTCTGTCATGTCACCTACTGACCACCTCGACCTACCTTCCAACCCCTACCTACCTCGGAGAGCAGCGTACACCGAGAAAGTCTGTCAGTGGGCGTACACAACACATGTCCCTGCCATCCTAACCTGTTTGGATTCAGCACTTGTTTCAGTATCTGGCCACTGCTTCTCAGCACCCTACGTCTAACCAAAGCATTACTGATATGGTGTTCCCACCGTATTCGGGTAATGCTACGGAGACGTCAACGTTCAAACACCGACCATCTCATATATTTTTACCTTCACGACCATGTTTCTGAGCCGTATAGCAGGACGAACATAACCTTCGTACTGCACAATCGATCCTTAACAGACAGTCAGATGTTACGCCGGCACGGCATATGACTGATGTTAGTAACAGTCAAAAGCGCCTTCGGTATACATGACGAAGCTTATTCTTATATCTGTTCACCTGGGGGATTTAACTGCCCGGGTGGAATAACTAACATAGTTCAGATATAGCCTCTCCCTCCAAAACAAGGTTTGTCCTAGAGCCAACTCAATCCTTTACCCTTTGAAAAATCTCTGAACACAGGCACATCTTCCGTAGGCCTATGATCTCTATCTTCCTTGATCTAGAAGCGGATTTCAAATCACTAAAAGGCACAGTTCTCTGGCTCTGCTTCTCATTGAAGAATGTGCCACAGAAATGTACTTCTATTTTTCAATGTTTTTAAGCAAACAGCAAAAGCCGAGTTCGTGCTCACGGCGATCTGTTCCCGGAATTCACTACGGAAAATGGTTTTCGTCAGGGTGGTGCTCTTTTGTCCTCCCAGTCCAATTTTGTAATTGAATTGAATCCTGCGATAGCCCTATCCTGATCTACCATCAATGGGACCGGCCGTTACACGGTTCTCTACTCTTACAATAAATCAGATAGAGACTTATACCAGCCGAGGACGACCGAGTCCAGCTTTCAACTAAAACACGGATATCAAAGATTTGTATTTCTCAGTTAAAGCTTTCAAGATATTCTCTATTTCGCTGTGGACTGTACCATGGTTAAACTCAGGAAACTCAAAAATGGCTGGATGTTTGTAATTTATAATGGTAAATCTTTCATCGTTTTTTCCTATTCAGCTTACTGTTAAAAAGTATAGATTGTTTTCTTGCATGTTACGAAATATTACGTTATTGTTGTTGTGGATAAAAATATGATAAATAGATTAAATCTCCGGCAGTTTCAGATGCTGAATGTTTAATTGTCATTTTTTTTCTTTCCAACACAAGCTACATTTATCTTCTCTGCCGGATTCCAAGTACGGTTTCTAACATCCCTGAGAAATCCCTCAGTTATTTGCAATATCTCACTGCCCCTTGTTATCTTATTAGGCGAGTCATACATCACTAACAATGAAATTCCTCAGTGTGGTTCCTCCTGGAGCTAAAATCGGGAATCTCGGATCATTCAGCATTCAAACTTTCCTTATAAGCCTCACGGAGTGGTTCTTCCTGGCTGGTTTCATCTTACAGCTGTCCGCCATTGAAGCAGAATTGTTCCTCGGATGCAAAGCTGTTATCAGGTTCCATGTGACAAAGGTTTTCTTCAGGCTTCCGTGATGTTGGTAGCTATGCTGTTTTTCCATAACTCAATAACAAAATGATAGACGGTTGAGCTTACGAATTTGGTCCCTTGTCACTGTTTGTTCCCACCGATGCACTGACGCGATTGGAAACAAAGTATTTGATTTTGAGATCAGAAGATTTCATAAGAAATAGGCTCCCTATCCTGGCTCGTTTTAGCCGATCACGATTGTAGTCATGTGTAGCAGGAAAAAAGGTTCCTGAAGAAAGTAAACCGTGATGTAACGAGGCTTGCCAGAGAGATCATAATATTTTATTACTCCTGGTCTAGTCATGCAAGGCAGTGAACACTACCTGATGATTTTCGATTGGTTAGTAGATTTTATGAAATAAACCGTACAAGGAATCAACATAGTTGACTTTCGGTAGACTTTGCTGTCATTTCACCAGGTAGAGATCTGTGACGAGATGAGTAGCAACAACGCCTCGCTGTTTACCAACTCGAGTATTACTCTCTTTTGTTGATAACTGGTAGCTCTAACACTGACCCATAAGTCCTTATCACAATGAATCCGGCTAAATGTCAGAAGCCCCTGTATAGAAAGTAAAGAAAGTCGTTAAACTGAACCAGAAAAATTCGAATGTATTGCTAACTGTTGCTTCCGAAGAGACTCAGTATGGCCGTACATGACTCACATAAAAGTTAGATTCGGAAATATTTTACCTGCCGAAGAAAGTCATTATTCAAACCAATACATAACATTAAATCTGACGCAAAACAACAAAAAGGAATGATGATCCATATCAGTCTGTGCACGTGTGTGTGTGTGTGCTGTTGAATTTGATCACAACGAAGAATGTTCGAGTGGTTGTACACGTATTCGGGGACAAGAAGTGGACCATGATGTTCAAGTGCTTGTACGAATTGTTTCTGAGCTCACAGAGGAAGATCACAGAAGCGAATACGCACGGCTTCGGCTGTAGCTACGATGCGACATTTGACAATTCTTCACTGTGATCGATTTCACACAAACTCATGCACGTGCACACCCAGACTTGGATCATCATTCTCCTTGGTTGTTTTGAGTCGTATTCAATGGCACGAATAAATGAAAATAAGCTTGTTCATCGGGCAGTTTTATTTTAAAATCACTACTGCTTATGATTGAAGATATGAAGGTGTGATGAACTCATATATTACTTGTTGGAAACCTTCGCAAACTTCCAAATCTAAACAAAATTTCACCAGAACTGAGAGGCGAGAGTAAAGGCACCCTAAGGCTGCGAAAGAACTTTCAAATGTTCATAGTGGCTAACCTAATAAATGTGTAAGTATAATTTTCCGCCTTCCTAACTTCTACAAAAGCTCGCATTGTTCTCCAAAATCTGATTATCCTCTTGATTTGAACGGTTTTTCATGTAGAGCAAACAAAATATATCACTCTAGATTCCCTCAAAACAATTTTGTTTACTTTTGTGTGCAGTTATTTTTATTCGACTAGTTAAATAACACTTTTTACAAAAGTGGTTCTTTTATTTTAACTGGATCAAAAACCGTTTTGTCTCACTTGTACTTGAAAAAATCCCTACCTTTTCCACGTTTGCGTCATTGGTTAGCAGGTGGTGAACAACTGGATTCTGGTTAAATGAAGTCAAACGTGAGCCATTAATAAGAACAGAAATTGGCAGTGTTCGAATGACTCGATTATCCTGATGCCCGATAAGACAATCGAAAAATTTCACTAATTACTACTAGTTTCGTACCCAAACGACAGAAGCTCACACAACCCTTCTAACTCTTCCAGCTAATTAAAATCATCATAGTGATTCTGATGATTTTCACACCCCCTAAATTTCCCGCTTTTGTCAATTAATTAAATTCACTTTTGCTTACACATGGTCCTTCTTCCCTGTAAGCCTCCTAAAATGAGGAAACTTTAAATCCTAACTTAACTGCATGAACGGGTTCCGTGCTTATCAAAGCAAAACGCGTATTTTCCAGGATAGCGCATTACTGCATTGGAATGTTACTCCGTATTTGATGGAACTAGCTAAACTCATTCACACTTTCGACGGCTACGTTCACTTCTAATTACCCGCCCTTTATGTAGATGTGACGCAAAACTTGATTGCATTGACAGAGAGCAGGATTTATTCACACATGTTTGCATCCTTTCATATATAGCCGTCTTTGAATTGGATTACTCCACAAACGATGGGGAATATTTCCAATAAAACATCAATTTTTCCTCCTTGATATGCATTGTTTTTCAAGACAAGTGTTGGCCACAGGATATGTTGAGGTGTTCATTACATGACAGAGCATGAGGATAGAAAATCATGGATCACGGGGTCAGGTCTTGTGGAGCCCAATGGGCTTCTGGGACGGAATTCAGATCTTCCTACCGGATATTTGGAGACAGTCAGCGGTCAGTGGTGTGTTTTCACTGTGGGCCTGAGTTAAAATTATATCTGCTTTCACTTACAGTGGCACCTTATGTTTGACGAAATAAATGCAGAGAACGTAGTCGAAATGGTTTTCGAGCACCTGAATATTTCAATTCAGTTCAAACAACGATTAACTATGAATTAGTTGAAACCCCTGTGCAATAAGCTCATTCGGCAATAAAAAGAAACGGAAGAATGTGAAATATTGGACATTGAACCACGGACAACTGTACCAACTGAATGAAGAATGAGTACGGATACAGGAACACCAGTGATCATGTCTCATAGCCATGTCCGCGGAGTGAATGATATGAATAGCGAAGCTCATGCAAAAGAGTGCATCAACTAACTCCCGAAAAAACTGTCGTCAAGTAAATCTGATTTTCCGTATGGGACGGTTTGTACGTATCACTTCGCGTATTTTCTTCTTATATTGGAGACTGGCACTCTTGTAGACTGCTGCAATGAAAAACTAATTTGACAGTTTTCTACGTCAAAATTTCCGTAGTGGCTTGATTTGTTAGATATCATCTTTTACCCGCCTGGTGAAGACGTTACCGAATGCATTTGACAGTTTGAATTTCATTAAGACAAGTTTGGGAGCGATACTTGGTCAATACACAATCGACAGGTCCTATCCGTCCAAGCATTAGAGACACTACGTCACACGAATAGATAATCCAGTTTTCGGTATTGCACTATAGTACAGTTTTTCACCTAGTTGACTCTTTCACTCGTAAGTTTCCTCTAATATGTACACATAATTTCATATCTTGAGAATGATTTACTGAGAGACAGTGACAAAAACTACTTGATAGAGCGCTGCAAATGAAACAATTATACCTCCTTACTTTCAGCCCTCCCTATGCAAATGAACCTTCTCGTATGATAAAAATTGGTTTTGTGTGAAATCACTTGTTATGAACAAGCAGAGAATGCAGTAAAAATCGTAATTTGAGCTTCTTCGGAATGGTGAGCTATGTACTTTATCCGTATTTCATCTATTGGTTCACACTTACTATGGCCACTTAAAAAGGTTTGTTTTTCAGGTTTTATTTCGTTGGCAACCTTTTCACAGAATAGTTAAACCTTATAAAAAAACTGTTTGAATTATGGTAGACAGCTAACTGGTCAACACTGATGGTTACAGGGGGGACGTTTTTGACCACTTTTCCTCTTCATTTCGGCATCTTCCTCATTGTTGATTTGTAACTAGGCTTGAACTCCTCCTTTACGACAAATATAAAAAATTTGCATACTAAAGCACTTCATTTAACACACAGTTAAACAACTGATTCAGTGTTGTACTTACTGAGATATACGCGTTTTTGTTCACTGTTTTTTGCTCGACTTTCGTTTGGGACGTAGCGCAGTATGTTTCAGCAACTTCCATCAGCACGGCCCATTGTGTCAGTCATATATACGTGTGCATGCTTTTTCGTAAACATATCAACCTGTCTTTCGAATCTCATCAATGTCTTTCACACTGCACGAAAAGCACGTGCTCCACATGATCAACAGCTCTGCAAACAGCATGTGTGTGTAGTTGTTCACGTGCAGCGTGCACCCATGCCCGAATGACTTGGCAAATATTCCGAGCACAATCGAATCGATTTTACTGAAGAAAACAGATCATTTCACGTGATCAAGCAGAACAAATGCGGACCGACGTCACCTTAAGTTTCTTAATTGATATCACAGTCA
Source organism: Fasciola hepatica (assembly GCA_948099385.1). Classification (NCBI taxonomy): domain Eukaryota; kingdom Metazoa; phylum Platyhelminthes; class Trematoda; order Plagiorchiida; family Fasciolidae; genus Fasciola; species Fasciola hepatica. Next base: position 4,802,808 of record CANUEZ040000076.1, read on the forward strand.
GTCCTTCGAGGGATTTTCTTTCGCCGATACCTGACCGCTATAAGTCAAACCTAGTCATGTATATGCTTTATACAACCGCGCGTGGGTAGTCAGCAGCTGGATGATCCCTTTCAATAGAAACCGTGCTGTGTACTCATTGTTTTATCACCGTATTTACTATGATATCAAATAGTGTCATAGTTAGCCCCAAGCAATATGATATCTCGCCGATCGTCTTAGGAAGAAGCTTACCATTGTGATCAACAAGCGTACGTAGACAAATTAGTGCTAACTACCATTTTTTGGCAGAGATGTTTTGCTACCACATTTACTTTATCCCTCACCACAATAATAAGACTCACAAGGGAATTTCACAGACGTTTTCGCGTACCATCAAAGTGCTCCCTGTAAATCAAGTGAAACTGCAACTCCCTAATATTTGGTATTTACCATGACATATGAACAAACCGAAAGCATATGTCATAATTTGAACCCCTGGAATCCGGAGTAGGATCCAAATACTATCAACAATGATTTTTTATCCATTTCGCACGTTATCGTTTGGTTCCTGTCAAAAATACGATATTCACAGAGAAAAATTGCCTGTATTGGATTTGGCCGTTCAAATAGTTCTTGTCACTTCAAATTTACCATGAGTTAAGAAAGATATTCCTGGATAAGGTGCCTCATAAGACCAGTACTCACAATAACGGGCTCTATTTGAATAATGAATGCATTCAACCCATAGTTAAAAGGCATAAGTTCCAGGTAAACATTGTAAAGGTTATTATGTACATGTATGTAAATTACACCGGCTTCAGAACGAGAGTGATGCCAATGCAACAACAACAGAAAAAGGTTTACGTAGTCACGGAGATATTGGTCAACGTTAAGACTACAACAAGCAAAAGAAAATAAATCACTATTTACTCTGTACACTTTTCATAGTTAGCATTTGTTCTTATTTTGACACAGAAACAAAACAAATTGTCAGAAAAGTGTTTCACTAAAAGTCTGATCACCATTCGTTCCTCTTTATGCAACTGCAAGTGTGTAAAACTAAAAACACTCTAAATGACTGATTTTTTCATCCCGGGGAACCCTTTTGGTATTACTGTAGGATGAAGACTCTATGGATAGGTGGATATATTTGTACTTCCATTGACTTTTCATCTGTCTGGCTGAATTCAACGATAGCAAAACAATACATCGGTGGCTTGAAATTCTAGATACAATTAACCTTGGAATGTGTAAGTGGATGGCCGCTGCACAGGAAATTCAGTGAATATTCTTCTCTCTGTTATGATGTCTTACATTTTGTCTGGTTGAATGTTGGTATTATCCCTACTCCGTAGTACGCTTTGAGGAAAACCATCCACAGTTTTGGAATAAATGTTATGTGAGGCCGCGTTTGAATCTAAAACATTTTTTCGGAGAGAGATGAATTTCTCCATTGCAAACTCTTGGACAACCTGATACTTTCCACATTGAGCACTTATCTTATGTAACCACGTAGGGCGGTCAAGCGGTGAAATTATATGTCAACTCACATTAAAAAATTAAAGCTCGCACAAGTAGCTTTTTGAAGAATAGCCTACACGCATTGTTTTCAATTCCGTATTATCATCAACTCGCGCTGGCATCTTTTTGTCACCCCACAGCTGATCGTATTCAATGTTTGGTGAACCAACACATATTTGGCAATTTAACCAATTTACCGAAATATTTTTCACCCATGGATAATCTCTGCTCTGATTTTTATTTGTCAACGTTTTACCCGTAAAATTAACTAGTAAAAACCAGCAACCTATCGATTGAAAAATTGGAAGTATCTTATGAAATATAAACAGAAACGTGTTGTTCCATCACCGATTCATGTTGTGAAAATTTTCTTCAAATAACACACTTAATTCCCTAACGTGGTACCGTATATGTTTTCTTTTTTTCTATTGGGGGGGGGGGGTACACATCTACTCTCCTGTGTCTTGTTCGTCTTGGTCCTCCTCTATTGTATCATCTAATGCAACCCCATCGGTATTTTCTTCCATGGAATCCGGTTCAGCATCCGTGGTCGTCGGAAGGTTTTCGGGTTGTGATTCTCCGCCTGTTGTTTCTGCAAGCTGATCAAAATTATCATCGGCTCCTTCCACGGTAGATTCAGCTTCTTCCGGTGGGATAGATTTCTGCTCGTCCTTTATCTCGTTTTCTTCCTCG